>CM038679.1:407660857-408260857 GCA_021605205.1 Aegilops longissima
GACACCGGGGCTATTCGGCCTCACTTGTCGGAGATCGAACTACCGCCGCTTACTTGCGATCAAGGAGGTCATTTCCACTTACTCTAAGCATAGAAGGAAGAAGATTGAAAAACTAACAAACAAATTGTCTTCTGCCCTACTTACTTATAGGCTGACTTGGCCGAGGAAACAAGGTTCTATTAGGCTTGCAGGGCTTAGCAAAGTCATAGCAACATCAATCTTAGAACATAGTGGATACTAGGGATCAAACCCTAACAAAACTAACTCGATTACATGGTAAATCTCATCCAACCCATCACGGTCCAGCAAGCCTACGATGGAATTACTCACGCACGGCGATGAGCATCATAAAATTGGTGATGGAGGATGGTTGATGATGACGATGGCGACGAATTCCCCTCTCCGGAGCCCCGAATGGACTCTAGATCTGCCCTCCCGAGGAAGAACAGGGCTTGGCGGCGTCTTCGTATCATTAAACGCGATGAATCCTTCTCTCTGATTTTTTTCTCCCTGAAAGTGAATATATGGAGTTGGACTTGAGGTCGGTGGAGGTCCAGGGGGCCCACAAGGTCGGAGGGCGTGCCCCCACCCTTGTGACCAGGGTGTGGGCCCCCTTCTGTTGATTCTTTCGCCAATATGTTTTATTAATCCCAAAGTTATCTTCGTTCATTTTCTGGTCATTCCGAGAACTTTTATTTCTGCACAAAAATAACACCATGGCAATTCTGCTGAAAATAGCGTCAGTCCGGGTTAGTTCCATTCAAATCATGCAAGTTAGAGTCCAAAACAAGGGCAAAAGAGTTTGGAAAAGTAGATACGGCGGAGATTTATCAATCACAGAAGACATGGCCTTGTTGAATGGCATGATGGCCTTGAGGAACTTGCGCTTGATCCAAGTGTCATCCGCTTCCATGGTATGTGAGAGCAACCGCAAGAGTTGTCACCCTTCGGTAAAGATCACGCAGATCCTCATCTTCAAGCATCACAAATTCATCGGCCTCATCAAGGACCACTTCAAAGTTGGACCGTTGGATGCTTGAGCTCCCCTTGTACATAGAAACAATGTGCTCCCAACAATCCTTTGCACGAGTGAAAGGTCGTAAGTGTGATAGATCTTCGGGAGGGATGACATCTTGAAGGATGAACAAAGCAGAGTAATTGTATTGGTTGTCCACTTCTTCTCTTGGGGTGAAGTTGTTTGGATCATGCGGGTAGAAACCTTGCTCAATGATTCTCCAAAGGTAGTTGAGCAATGATTCAAATGAGACTTAATGCGAAAGATCCAATTAGCAAAATCACCCTTAATAAGCTTGGGAGGAGGACCATGATTGTTAATGCGAGGTGTGGGGACCGGTCCTCCGTAGACCGGGGGAGCGGGAACCGAGGCAAAGGTTCCCCTCCCATTCTTGTCATGAGGGGAAGGAACATGAGTACCTTTAACCGCTTCCTTGGCGGAATTGGCCTCCGAATCCGATGCCGTGGGATTAACCACAAGCAAGGGATCGGGAGTGGATTTCATCCCCTCAACTAATTCTTTAAGCATGGACTTAACTTCGGTTGTCATAGACATCTTAAGTGAAGCCATAGCTTCATTTAAGTCGTCTCGAGTGATTGAAGTCAACTCCACGGCCTCGGGCACTTCCTCCTCGGTGTCAACCATACTCTTCGGGTGGTGAAACCCTTAAAAAGAGACGAGGCTCTGATACCAATTGAAAGGATCGATATGGTTGACTAGAGGGGGTGAATAGGCAACTACCAATTTTTAGCTTTTCTTAACAAATTAGGTTTAGAAACAAATAGGTTGTCTAGATGTGTGACTAGATGAGCAACCTATATGATGCAAACAACAACAACAACAACAACAACAACAACAACAACAACAACAACAACAACAACAACAACAACAACAACAACAACAACAACAACAACAACAACAACAACAACAACAACAACAACAACAACAACAACAACAACAACAACAACAACAACAACAACAACAACAACAACAACAACAACAACAACAACAACAACAACAACAACAACAACAACAACAACAACAACAACAACAACAACAACAACAACAACAACAACAACAACAACAACAACAACAACAACAACAACAACAACAACAACAACAACAACAACAACAACAACAACAACAACAACAACAACAACAACAACAACAACAACAACAACAACAACAACAACAACAACAACAACAACAACAACAACAACAACAACAACAACAACAACAACAACAACAACAACAACAACAACAACAACAACAACAACAACAACAACAACAACAACAACAACAACAACAACAACAACAACAACAACAACAACAACAACAACAACAACAACAACAACAACAACAACAACAACAACAACAACAACAACAACAACAACAACAACAACAACAACAACAACAACAACAACAACAACAACAACAACAACAACAACAACAACAACAACAACAACAACAACAACAACAACAACAACAACAACAACAACAACAACAACAACAACAACAACAACAACAACAACAACAACAACAACAACAACAACAACAACAACAACAACAACAACAACAACAACAACAACAACAACAACAACAACAACAACAACAACAACAACAACAACAACAACAACAACAACAACAACAACAACAACAACAACAACAACAACAACAACAACAACAACAACAACAACAACAACAACAACAACAACAACAACAACAACAACAACAACAACAACAACAACAACAACAACAACAACAACAACAACAACAACAACAACAACAACAACAACAACAACAACAACAACAACAACAACAACAACAACAACAACAACAACAACAACAACAACAACAACAACAACAACAACAACAACAACAACAACAACAACAACAACAACAACAACAACAACAACAACAACAACAACAACAACAACAACAACAACAACAACAACAACAACAACAACAACAACAACAACAACAACAACAACAACAACAACAACAACAACAACAACAACACGTGCAAGCAAACGATACAACACAACAATAGCTTGCACAAAGTAAAGGGAAGATATAACCACAAGTGGAGCCGGTGGAGACGAGGATGTGTTATTGAAGTTCCTTTCCTTTGGGGGAAGTACGTCTCCGTTGGAGCGGTATGGAGGCACAATGCTCCGCAAGAAGCCACTAGGGCCACCGTATTCTCCCCACGCCCTCACACAATGTGAGATGCCGTGATTCCACTAGTGGTGCCCTTGAAGGCGGTGACCGAACCTTTACAAACAAGGTTGGGGCTATCTCCACAATTTGATCGGAGGCTCCCAACGATACCACGGAGATTCACCACAATGGAATGTGGCTCCGAGGTGACCTCAACCATCTAGGGTGCTCAAACACCCAAGAGTAACAAGATCCGCAAGGGATTAGTGGGGGGAATCAAATTTCTCTTGGTTGAAGTGTAGATCCGGGCCTTCTCAACCCATCCCTAGAAAATCAACAGTTTGATTGGCTAGGGAGAGAGATCAGGTGAAAAAGAGCTTTGGAGCAACAATGGAGCTTGGCGGAAAAGAGGTAGGTCTTCTTGGGGAAGAAGACCTCCTTTTATAGTGGGGAATCAAATCCAACCGTTATCCCACAACTCAGCCCGCAGAGAGCGGTACTACCGCCCATGGGAGTGGTACTACCGCACTAGGCAGCAATACTGCCACTTGGCCCAGCGGTAGTACCGCTGGGGCTGCGCACAGAGAGTAGAGAGAAGGGGCAGGAGAGAGAGAGAGAGACCTCCAGCGGCACTAGTAGTGGTGGTAGGACGGTACTACCACTTGAAAGCGGTACTACCGCGCCTACTGCCGCTCCTACTGCCGCCCAACCCGACACGAGAAGCGATGGTCTCGAATCGAGACGGTACCAGCACGGATCTGGAGCCGTACTGCCGCTGATGGCCACGAGCGATACTACCACTGTGAAACAGCTGTACTACCGCTTGAGGCTATCAGCGATACTGCCGCTCCGGCCTGGCGGTACTACCGCTGGCTCCTTCCATGTGCCACTTCCGCGATAACGGTATACTCCAAGGAAGAGGGTAGGAGCTGGGGGTGCGAGAAAGATGTGTACGTGTTGATTCCACCCTAGTCTTTCCGATACGGACCCCCTCTTGATAGTACGGTGTCTCCTACGACTCAAGTCCACCAAAACCAAACCGAAAGAGACTACACCGTCTTCACCTTGAGCTCCAAGGGGAAAGAATCATCTCATGCACATGATTAGTCCGCAAATTCATTGTCATAAACCACCAAAACCACTTAGAGAGATACATGCCCTGACACCTGCCCCCGAATGCTGTATTTTGTCTTTCTGCCTTCGTCTCTCTCTGCGAAAACTTCATAGGCTACCATCCCCATTGGTATGCATTTTGTTTGCAGTGCTTGTACATCCGTCGGTATGCATTTTGTTTCGAACCCCTGTTCAGATCATCCTTTCTAACACCAAAACATTTTTTCTCCCATAGTCTACGTACAACATGTAGGCTTCTTCCTCAGTCCTGAAAGTCTTCTTCACGATCTCTACGTATTCCATAAACACATTCCGGTCTGTATGTACGTCTGTACCACCCATGCCTTTATCATCAATTCTTTTGCCTTGCATGCCTACATCATCCATGTCTTTACCATCCAGGTTTATGCCATCCTTGCCTGCATCCTCATTGTCATTATCATCCATGTCTTTACCATCCCTTCCTTTGCAGTCTATGCCTACATCCTCATTGTCATTATCATCCATGTCTTTGGCTTCCTTGCCTCTATCACCCGTGTCCTTGTCATCCTTGCCTTTATCGCCCACGATTTCGGCAGCGTTGCCTTTATCATCCATGTCGTTATGCTGTCAACAAAAACACATAGACAATGTTACAGATGGATAGCATAGAAAATAATTATGCACTACTCTACTTAAATAATTGAAACAATTTTTCAGTTCGGATTCATGTACCTAACTTAGTCCTTCAAAAGCTCTAACTAGGTATGAAATATGCCCTAACTAAATTTAAAATGGTGTGACTAATCCTTCAAATGCCCTGACTAATCACGCCCTGATATGTCCACCCTCATATATCAAATCTCCTAACTAAATCCAAAATAGCTCCAAACTCAATTAAAAAATATCTCCTAACTAAATCCAAAATAACTCCAAACTCAATTCAAAATATCTTGTAACTAAATCCAAAATAACTCCAAACTCAATAAAAAATATCTTCTAACTAAATCCAAAATATGTCATAACTAATTCCAAACTACACTTTCTTTGAATCCAAATCTGCTGACACCTTTCTCATGCCACATAACCCTAACTACCTAATTAAGTCCAAAATATGTCCTAATTAAATCTGAATTACACTTCCTTTCAATCTAATTTTAGTCACAACTTTCTCATACCACATATCTTAAACACTAATCAAATCCGACCATATATGTACTATGCAGAAGGGACCAGACAAGATTAGAGATGCATAGGCACTTACATCTCAGAGGTCGTTGCGAAAGATCCTGCGCGATAAAGTTGATGCATGGAGATGACGATGATCTGGCCTCGGGCTGGGGAAGGCGGCGTCCAATTGGGGAAGGAGGGGATTAGGCGGCTCCTCGGAAGATCTGGCGTCGCATAACCCAAGTGGGATCGCGTGCGAGGGAGGGAGAGGGGAAGGAGGAGGAGGGAGTGGCACGACGAGTGCGCGCGGCGCTGATCGACGGTGGTCGAGAGCGACGATGTGTTCGCTGGAGACTAGGGTTCAAGAGAGCTGAGGAACCGCTCTAACGCAGATTCAAATGTCCAAGCACGATGTTTTAGTTATAATTAAGTGACATGTTAATGCAATTAACTTAATTTGAAATTTTAGGACAATAATACCCCTGGACTTAATTGGGCCAACTAAACTTAAATAGTTTTTTAGGTCAGAAATACCCTTGGGCTTTAATAAGGCCCAGTTAGTCTCATATGTTGCATCGCCCATATAATACACGTGCTCTGTGCATTGCAATGTACCGTAAAATTTCCCTTATTCGGCTTTAATTAATCATAATCTTTCTCTTTTTATATATCTCATTTTGCATTCATCTCTGCCATTTTTTATTAAAAAAACATCACGATGCAACTTAAGAAAAACAACACGATGACTGAAGAAATACATGAGCTTTTTATTTGATCAGAGAAACTATGCATCTCCAAGCGCTGCAAGAGGCCAGCATACACCAGAGGATGCTCTACACGAGCACACCACTCCAGTTTCTCCAATCATGGTGCATCGATGATCAGATCAGACGAGCCCACACCAGTAGTCCAATACTAATTAATTACTACTAGTAATTAACCAACAACATACGATCGGACTGGCACGAACTTATACATAACGAACTGAACACAGAAGTACGCATGCATGCATGCATCCATGGTGCCGCGCCCGCAATTGATAAACATACCGCAGATATATAGTTAGGTCAGTCTGCTCCATCACGTAGATCAGACCACCTCGACGGCCATTCTCATGGGCGGCAGTGGCGCAGGGTGGTCGAGCGGCGGCAGTGCGGGGTGCTCCTCGGGTGGCGGCAGCACGATGTCCACCACGGACACGCTTTGCTGCTTGTCGCCGCCGACGTCGTCCTCCCTGCTGTTCACGATCTCCTCGTCGGCTTCGATGATCGGCGCAACGACGTGTGCCGTTGTGCCGGCCTGCTGCTGCTGCTGAAGTGGCAGCTGGTTCTTCTCGTCGTCCGCCGGGACCTGGACCTCCGACACGGCGCCCTTCTTCTTGGGGTTCTTGTACACCAGGTGCAGCGACATCTGGGCCAGCCCGAACAGCAGCCCCAGCACGTTGGGTGTCTACACACACACACGGATACACGTTTTGGTCAGCGCAAAATGCGTGCAACGTCTTGGGGTTCCGGTAGCTAGTGCTGAAATGCTGATTGATTTATACTCCTAGTTAACAACAAAAGTTTATAGCTTCATATTAATTGAACATCATCGTGTGGGGATATACTACTAGTACTTTGACTGATCGTCCTTTACGCCTGTAAGTACGATCACTTTGCTTTTGGTGCCCAAGATAAATATATACTAGTCCTTGTAGCTTAATTACGTGTTGGGGAGTAGTATCTTTTTGTTAGGTTCTACTCCTGTTCCGGTCATGCATGCAACAACCGGGGGCACCTGGCGCATGACACAGCCGCATCGCACTAGCTAGCTTGTTTGCGCTAGTAGTATGCATGCATGATTGCCCAAAAGTTGGTGTATAAAACCAATTAACCACACCCTAAGATGGCAAGGCAGATATCTTAGCTTAGCTCGCGTGCCTGCCTGCTTGCTTGCTTGAAAATATTATGCAATTCTTAATTTTGTAGGCCGGGGAAACAAACGTACCGCTACGAAGAAATCTTTCATGAGTAGGCCGTAGAAGAACCATACGACGGCGCTGATGGTGAGGAAGAAGGATAGCCAGAAGGGCAGGAACTCCACGCTCTTGGTCCTGATCACTTGCCTCTGCAGATTTAACAGCGTGCCGTCAGTCAAATACGATGATGCAGATGAAGAACGTACAGAGGACAAGGTATTACTCTACTTACGATGATGGCGAGAGGAGCGACGAAGACGGCGAGCGCGAAGGCGGAGCCGATGCCACCGGCGATGGTGACGCGGCTCTCGCCGTCCTTGACCAACAGCTGCAGGAGGCAGACCATGGCCCCATAGAGCGCCACGTTCATGATGCACACGAGCTTGGCGGTGAAGGCCCTGGCCTGCTTGGGCGCGTAGGCGAGGTAGATGGCGAGGTAGGCGGACTCGACGACGCACCCCACCGTGTTGATGGTGAGGAGGAGGAGGTCCTTGGTGAGCAGCGCGTAGTAGAGCCACAGCATTGCGCTCAGCAGCGCCATCGCGTAGGGAACTGACTGGAACGACTCCGTCGACTTCCTCTTGTACACACGGTAGAACGTCGGCACCGGCGCCAGGATAACCAGGAACGACAGGATGTTGCCTGCGTGCAAAAAACACAAAGGAAAAGAAAAACTCATCAAACCTAGCTACATCTTCTCTCTTGCACAAACAAAACAATCTAGGAGTAATTAACACGGGAAATTCATGCATAATGCATGCATAGTGGTACTGTGGCATACTGGTAGGTTATGGTGTAATTTCATGGAAGTAGGTATAAAATACTTGATCTATGAAATTGTGACCATGATGTGCATCCATGCATGCATACCTAGGATGCCCACAGCAAAGACCAAAGGGCTCCTAACGGCACCCATCTTGGCGGGTACTTGGTCTGATGCTGATCTCCTGCTCTATAAACAAAGACCAGCTAACTAGAGCAAAGTGGTCGATTGACCCCTCTTGCTCTTGGGAGACTACTACTGCATGTAGTGCTGCGTACCACTTGACACTGGTTGCCTCCTGGCCACCCCATGGTATTTATAGAGCTGGGAAAGGAGCTGAGGAGCTTAAAAATTATTATGTTCAGACCAATCGAAGAACAAGGATGATATAGACTATACAGTTCATTGCTTAACGAGCTTTGCCTTCCACAGTGCATGTATACGTGTGGCCCGGCGCACCATGAGCCATAGTCCTACTCATATTTTTGCCCGGTGTATGTGTCGCCCATCGGAGGCATCTCACCGGACACATGGACAATCAGCTGTTTACATGTGTCCATCGATGGATGATCTTAAGTAAGGCCTTGGGCAACTAATAGCCGTGAAAATCTTGTACGGAAGCCGGCTGGGCAAAAAATAGAACTTGTAATTAACGCCTCTGTTGAAGCTTCTCCTTAATGAAGCCGACCCACTAGTTACCCAACAAAAACAACCATCTCTGGACATGATTAACTGAAAACCCTCGGCTGTCACTGATGCAAGTACAAATGTTTTCCCACTCATATATACAGATGAAGTCACTGCATTCAAATACACACAAATGATGTTTATTCTTTAGAACACTGCAAGGTAAACGCACACAACTCAAACACACTCATACGGTCACACTCGCACACTTTTCCTACACCCACGTACTAGAAAAGTACTCGACCCCCATCCTGGCACACTTAAAGCACCTCTAGCAGATGTGGCGCCATAGGGGCGATCGCCATCCGTTATATGGAGTGCGTTCCATATAGATATGGAGACTGCACATGCGATGCGCAGACTCAAAGTTGCCATATATCTCAACCCCCATAATACAAACACTTCGGTTCTCTTGAAATTTAAATGTTGACCACATTAAGCAAATATGCACATAGTTTCTCAAAAGTTTCACGAGCAAAAGCACAACGGCATGTACAAATCACATGCTCCCACCGTGTGCATCTTCCCATCCTTCCCCGGCTTGTCCATTGTTCCCTCCTTCAAGTTTCATGAAATGAATGATCAAATCAAGCTACTATGCCCAAAAATCTCATGACATTAGATCCATTTGGTTTGGATCCAATATTTTTTTGTAAAGGAGGATGACCCCCGGCCTCTGCATTGAGCAATGCACACAACCATATATTGTTAATAATATGAAATCCAACAGCCGAACAACATCGACCTGGAAAAAGGCAAAAATAAAACCTGAGGTCGCATGCCTCGCGACAGTGACTTTATTTGGCTATGCGTTCAACTCTCGCCCGATCCTCCATATTTTGGAGCCTACACGCCTCTGCCCCCGTTGATTTGGGAGCCTATGCACCTCCATCCCTTCTTCTAGGCTCCTTTGTCCTTTCATCTCCATCAACATGATCGTCCATTCCCTGAGAGGAAATGGCGCACTTCCCAGCTTTTGGACTACCATCATCATTCCTTGGTCTTCCACTTCTCGTGCTCTTCAACCAAATCCTAATAATATTGGAGACCAAACGGTTTGCCATTCAACTTTGGCATTTGTTTGTACCTATCTTGGACTATCTCATCCTAAAACAAACAAATGCACAAATGATTGCTACATATTGATCAATGGTGACACTACTAGGAGGAGCGCATCCTTCGTTTGCTCTTTACAATCCATCCAAAGGTCACACATCTATTTGAATCGTACCCCAGTGGTTTGTGAGAGAATTGAGAGTACAATTTGTTTTCTGCCCAAGATGAAATCTGAAACGTTCCTCAATGCGCTTTCAATACTTTGTTGTTGATTGATCTTTCCCCGCGATCGCATCAAAAGTGATATATTGCCATGCAAGGACAAGCGCAACATCCTCACCGGGCTTAAATTTGCTTCCATGTGAATTGTCGTCTTCTTTGACTATTCGGTGGCCTCAAATTGATCAAATTTTGTATCTTGACTAGACTGCTGATCCAAAAGCGACAACAATGCGCCATCAAGATCGACACCATTTCTCTCGATTAATCTGTCATTGCGTTGAGAAATGATTCGTCGTTGTTGGCCGATCACTCCAATTTCGGAAAATCGTCGTTAATCGCAAGCATTGCACATTTGCCCCAAAAAAAAATCCACGGTCACCTCACATTCAATTAAACAAAACCCAAATACAAGGCAAACAATTGCTTATTATACATCATTGTTATATCTGATTCGGCATACGACTGGGAAGGCACCCTAGTTTCCCCTACCTAGGGACGAAGAGAGGTGTTCATGCTACATTGCTATCAATTCTATACACTTTGGCATACCTTTTTTATTAAATTTTTATTGGACTAACATAGTAACCAGTGCCAGTTTCAGTTTTTGCTTTTTTGGAATTTCAAGGAATCGCCGTAAAAAAGCCCGAGGAAAAATAAAACAAAAATTTGTGGCGAAATTCTGTGTCGGAAGAAGACCAGGGGCTAAGGTCCATCCCCTGGTGGGGTCCACACATGGACTACGGCTTGTTGGGTTCCCTCAGGTCGCTTTGGTTTCCGATGGCCTGCATATGGCCCGAAACTTTCACCCTAATTGTTGAGCATTTATCAGCCGCCACCACATCGTTTTTCTGAGGCGATCTTCATTTCAGCCATGATCTAGTACTTTGCCTGAGGGGGAAGTGATCTCAATTGTCATCAACGTTGATCCTCATGCTCCAAGATGAGGTGTGAGTAGTCCACCACCTGGACTACGTGTTCATGTTGGTAGCGAAGTGTAATCTATCCTCTTGATGTGTTTAGATTATCAAGATAATAGCCATATATATGAGCTTCCCTACATGATTATGGTTAATTCGATGTATTAATAGTGGTGATGTTGATCATACGATGAATTATTTCCTTATGTTTAGATACATGAATGCCATCTTGTTTGATTTATAGATGTATATTTATCTCCAGATGCTTGTTTACTCTTGGTCAGTTTAGATCGGTAATCATTAGTGGGAGAGGTGTACATTAGTTGGGTTGAATCTTGCAAGTAATCTACCATAGTGACAGAAAGTGGAAAGGCTTGTATAGAATTGTTGCCACTAATGGCTACGGTTTATTAGAAGATTCATTGGAATTCCATAAACAACAGTATGCCATCTTGCTCAAAACAATGACATGTGTTCATACTTAATGTCCAGATGGTGTAGAGGGATCTCGGTCTATGGACATGCTATTTAGCTGTAGGATGTGTAGAGGGTGACTTTGTCTATTACTATTATGGATGTAACACATATATAGAATCAACACATTCATATGTTTGGCATGAGCACAAAATATTTTATTTATATACTTTTTCACATGATTATGTTACTTACTGCACTTTTATATATTGGAGAGATGCACTTGGTGAAATTATGAACCCCAATCCAGTTTTTAGCATAATAATCACCTTCCAACAACTTTTACGGACTCTTTTATTTTCATTTTTGTTATATTCCAAAATTGTCTTGTGTTTAATTGTCTTGTGCAACTAGCAAGGTCGATACCCTTGTTATCTACAATTGTTCTATTATAAAATTTAGTATAATAATATTATCTACCTCTGAAAGTGCATCTAATCCCTGAGTGGTATTGGTAATCCATAATAGCATATATCTCATTGAACCAATGCTTGTTTCAAAAGAATATTTCAGGAAAGTTCAATTTAGTTACAACAATGGGATCTGAAAATCGCCCACCCCCCAAATGCTAAGGGCAAAGTGTTGGAACCAACCCACGGGGTTTGCCCTTACTTTTCATCTTTGCTCAGTTTTGCCTTTAGATTTATCTCCGAGGTCACCCGAATGCCCTTAGACCATTTGACCATTATTTAGAAAATTCATAACAAATTCGTATGAACTCAAAAAATGCAAATAATATATCAAAATGTTCAGAAAAACATTGCCTTTATGTGCATGCCATTTGCATTCAGTACAAAAGTACCATTTAAACTACCTAGGGTTATTAATGTTATCAAACCTAAAAAGGTATAAACAATAATTTTACCATGAATAAAAATGACATGAACATATTGATGATGTTTTCTGAATATTCTGATATCTTATTTGCATTTTTCTGAGTTCATAATGAATTTGGTATGAATTTTGAAATAACTTTAACCATCACTTTGAAAATTCATAAGAAATTCATATGTACTCGATGTAAATAAACTATCAGAATGTTTAAAAAACATCACCTATATGTGTATGTCATTTTTATTCATGAACAAGTATTGTTATACCTCTTTAGGTTTAATAATGTTAATAACAGTAATAACGTTGGGTATTCTAAATTGTACATTTTCCTGATTGCAAATGCCAGACACATAAAGGTAATGTTTTTTCTGAATATTTTGATATCTTATTTGCATTTTTCTGAGTGCATATGAATTTTCTAAGTAACAGTCAAATGGTCAAAGGACGACCTCGGAGGAAAATCAAAGGGCAAAAACTAAGCAGAGCCAAAAAGTCAGGGAAAAACCCATGGGCTGGCACAACTAAGGGCAAAAATGCAATTGCCCCTTTAAACAATGGTGGAACGCGTGCAAAATTTTCACTCATCACTCCCCACCTTCATTCCTCCACGACGAAGCTCTGGTTGTATGCATGATTGCCTCCTCATTTGAGTTAGATAATCCACCTCTCCATTTCCTCCTTCCTCGATGTCCTAGCCATTGTCGCGACACCTACCATGCATATCCCCATCCCCTCCTCCTAACTCAAACCATGCATCATCGGTCGTTGTTATGGTCCACCACGCATGCCTGGGAACTCCACGAGAATCTGGCTGTGGAGAGGCAAATAGTGCACGGTTGCATGCATGGAGGAGGCCGTGGTGGCTGCCATGCACGCAGACCCCAAGATCCTATAGGAGCTCTAGGTCGTCGAGGAGACCTTCGATGACTTGCGCTCTACCGCTGCTGCACATTTATACCCATTAATTAGTATGGCTTGGGAATTTTTCCAAGCCAGGGGCGATGACTATGATGAGGTGTTTTGTGAGCGTGCTCGTACATATCTCAAGTCCAGAGCCAATGTGTTGGTGCCCGTACTGGCATATGCCACCCACCAGGATGAGGCAGTGCCAATCATCGTATGCTCTGACGACAAGGAGGGCACCCATGATGTGGAGGCCTTGATCTCTTTTAAGGGGAAGGAGCCCATCGTCATCTCATCCTCCAACAAAGAGTAGCTCGTTTTTAGCTTACTTGGACCTAGTTTGAGCTAACTATGCCTAGTTAATTATCTTTAGTTGGTATTTTATTGGATTTCATTAATTTAATATACGAGGTTGTTTTTGCCTTTCCTCCAAAAGATCTAGTTAATTACCCAATTTAATGTTATTATGGAATATGATCTTTAAGTATTATATGCACTGTTTGATGTTTAGTTTTGCAATTGTGTAATGGGATATTCAGTTGTGAATTGTTTAGTTCAATCATTGGTTTCAACTTTGTAATGTTATATATGTGAAAAATAAATCGAATTTGACTATACTATATACAGGAGAAACATATAGAATGCTAATAGAACACAATACTACCTTGTTAACATGCCTTTCCATGGTTGAAATCTCTTGATTAGTATTGTTTTCCTCAAGCTATTACTGGTAATATGCTAATTCTTGTTTACCCCGATCAATATCTACCTTTTGTAATTGCAAGGTAGCAATCGAGGACGTTGAGGTTTATTATTGAGGTTTGCATGGTTCTTTGGCTTATAGTACAATATTGTTCATTTGTAGAATTTTTTTTAATATTTAGGTCTTGCATGTAGATCTTCGTGTCATTGGTTTAGACCCACTCTTTGACCCATTTTTGCGTACATGGAAATGAGATATTCATGCATATTAGTAAGTCAAGAAACTCGGAAATATTATGAGGATAAAGAAACTAGTGAGGAAAAAGAACCAAATCTTTGTTTTCAAAATGAATAAGACACCGACTATAGGATGGTACGAACTTCCTTACCATGTTTTTTCTTACAAACAATATTTGAAAATTTAGACAATAATTTGGAATTTTAGACAATAAATTTATGAATATCTTTGATTTCAATGCCTTCCAAAGTAGTTCATGTATCATTACCTCTCAAAACACTTGTATGCTGAAGGGGCAAGGAATGTATTCATACAACACCCATGAGACAATATTGAAGTCTTTCTCAAGATGGCAAAGGATGGGCAGGTGATCATCCACAGGCGCTGGCCTAGAGTTGTGTGCACCTTGAAGATCACCGAAAGGCACAATATCCGCCTTTCACATCAGCAATTTTTAGATGAGATTCGTCTGTCTATTACCATTTATGATGCCACTTTACAAAGGTTTAGATGTTACATCACTAGTGCAGAACCAGGCTTTAGTCCCGGTTCGTAATGGCCTTTAGTGCCGGTTCCGTAACCGGCACTAAAGGGTGGGGACTAAAGGTCCCCCCTTTAGTACTGGTTCGACATGAACCGGCGCTAACGTGCCACCACGTGGCACGAGCCAGGCCCGGGTGCGTGTAGGACATTAGTACCGGTTGGTAACACCAACCGGTACTAAATGTTTGGGGGTGTGTTGGTTTTACTTTTTATTTTTCCTTTAATTTTGTGTTTCAATTTAATTTAGTGATTGTTTTACATTATAATGAGTTGTTAAATCATTAGGTGAAAGTACCGCAGATTAGTTTCGACTGGATGCATGTGGATCCTAGCTAAGTGATCAAGTATATACCATATCCATATTATACTTGATCACGTGCCATATCCATATTACTTGATCACTTAGGTGATCAGGTGATCAAGTATAATATGGGTATGGCATATACTTGATCACTTAAGTGATCAAGTAATATGGATATGGCATATACTTGATCACTTAGCTAGGATCCATCCAGTTGAAACTAATCTGCGGTTTCTTTCATAAATGATATAATAACTCATCATCATCATCATATTAATATAAAAACTCTTGCATCATATCATCACCAACAACAGTATACTAGCTAGCTAAAAATCATCATAGTCGTCATTACCACTATTTAATCAACATAGTCATTACCGCTATCTAATCACCACCAACACTAGCTTAAAGGAGAAACATTCACTTGTACCAAAAGCAAAGATATCATCGAGTTCAACATGGTCATGATATTATAAGCGTTCATAACACCACAAAAGCAAATCACTCTTTGAGATTAAGTTCAGGACGAAGAACACGGACATGAGAGGACAAGTACTAAGAGCATGAACTAGCTAAATCACTCCTGCTGCTCTCTCTCAGGTAAAATAGCATAGAACATGTATAGCTCTCCTGATTCATCATATTGGAGCATGCAGATGAACCTGTCTCCTAATCATGGGTTGCGCTTATGATTGCTGCCCCCTAGTACTTCTCTGCGATCGTTAACAATTTTGCTCCAATCTTTCACTATTAAGCATTCATTGCTTTTAGAAATCCTGAATGCACTCATGTGCAATGTAGGATATCTTGGTCGTAAGCTAACCATTGACATGCGACCTTTAGTGTCGATCCACTGAGGCACAACTGTCATCGGAAGTCCCTGTTGAAGAACATCGTATAGTAATTAATATACTTAGCAATGAAAGTTTAGCTTCAAAAATAATGTATGCAAAAGATGCACTGAGGACAAATAGTAAAAATCTTACTATCTTTCCTAAATAGATGTGACCGTAGTTCAATACGATCACTATCGGTCGCACGTTTTGAGTACTAAGATTTTCAAATTCAGGAAAATAATTTCTCTTGATAGCATCAAGATCCTCAAGCCATGAAACATAATGACTTATCTCCTCGCAGTTTAGTTCAGCCCCGGGATAGTGGACGGTCCTGTCTACCAAGCGCCGGACATGTTTGCTTGAATGAAAATAAGCTTTCAATAGAAATTAGTTGTCAACTATTTTTGAATAAACAATATCGAAGACATAAATATGGTTGAGAAACTCACATAATGGTAGAACTGGAGGCGTCTGCACATCGACCCAGATGTCTCTATTAGCTTCAATATCATCTTCCGGACGAATATCAAAGGTGATAACCATATCAGGCTCAAATGCATAAGCCTTGTATAGTGCTTGCCAAGTTTTGCATTCAAAATAGGTATATGTGTCTGCATTGTATAATTTGACGTTGAAAGTATAACCATGCTCGGTCTTCAGGTAAACTCTCTTTACCTCCATAGTTTCCATACCACTGAAACCTATCTTATCCAAGACAAAAATTCTTGCATGGCAGGGGATGCGCTAGTAGAATAGTAAAAACTTAAAATTATAAGTTGAAGCAAATGAAGCATAAGTTATGCTTAATTACGAAAAAAGACTTGTCGTTGTGACTTCATCAGTATCCACTTGAAGGTCTCATCCAGCTTGATGTCAAGCGCCTATCATCAACAAGGAAATTTCTGTCGCATGTGTCGCTACTGGTCTTCACAATGTCGCACATAATGAAATCTTTTTCGTAAATCATTTACATTTTCTATGTTCATATAGGTGAAACATTAAACACTTACTAGTTCTATTAATTCAACTAATTCAACTACTTTTATTAATTCAACTAGTTCTATTAATTCAACTAATTCAACTAAGCATTTACTAAAAATAAACTAGTTCTATTAATTTTCTTACTAAAATAAAGTAGCTAGTTCTATATAGTAATATTTTAATTAGATCATCATATCTGAGATACCTAAATTTTCTTACTAAAAATAAACTAGTTCTATTAATTCAACTAAGAATTTACTAAAATAAACTAGTTCTATTAATTTTCTTACTAAAATATATAAAATAGCTATATATAGTAATATTTTAATTAGATCATCAAATCTCATATACCTAAATTTTCTTACTAAAAATAAAATAGTTCTATTAATTCAACTAGTTCAACTAAGCATTTACTAAAATAAACTAGATATATTAATTCAACTAGTTCAAATAATCTCGGATACCTAAATTTTCTTACTAAAAATAAACTAGTTCTATTAGTTTTCTTACTAAAGAGAAACTAGTTATATTAATTCAATTAGTTCAAATCTCATATACCTAATTCATCTAACATTAACATTTAACATTCTACGTAATTCATCTAATTCGATCAGCTAATTAACAATTTGACATGCATTAATCTAAACAACAAAAAGCAGAAAACAGAAAATAAGTAAAAAAAATGTGTGTGCGTGTGTGTGTGTCTCTCTCTCTCTCTGTGTGTGCATGTGTCTGTTTATGTGTGTGTGTGTGTGTGTGTGTGTGTGTGCGAATGGCGGCGTCGGGCGGCGACATAACGGGACGGCGCGACGGCGCGCGGGCCAGAAGCGACGACAAGCGAGACGACAACGTCAGACGGGCGAAGCGGCGCGGCGCGACGACGACGTCTGATGAAGCTGACACATGGCGGGCGGCAAGGGCGAGACAAATACGATGGCGACGGGCGGCGGCGACGATGTCACGCGAAAGCAGTTGAAGAAGAAGTGGGGATATGAAACTGAATTTTTCGTAAGTGCAATATATATGGGAGGGGCCTTTAGTACCGGTTGGAGCCACCAACCGGTACTAAAGGCCAATTTTGGCCAGACCAAGCGGCGGGAAACAGCCCCCTTTAGTACCAGTTTGTACACGAAGTGCTTCCAGTTTTTTCCGTAACCCTCTCTACTCTTTTGCACATGCTATGTGGGCGAAATCATGATACCATGCCAAGTTTCAACATTTTCAGACTTCATTTTGTAGTGATTTTTAATTTCACGGTCATTTAGCTCTCTAAACAAATCGGTAAATGAATGAAAAACAACAAATGATATCAAAAAGGGTTGAAAATTGATGACGTCACTTTGAATGCAGCATACGGAACGCAAAAAAAGTCTGGAGTTCAAATAAGTTCAAAAAAATGAAGTAACCGTGTAACAGATGAGTTCTCGTCCGAAAGCCTGATACTCCGAAAGAGATTGTCCAGTTTGTACACGAAGTGCGTCCAGTTTTTGCCGTAACCCTCTCTACTCTTTTGCACATGCTATGTGGGTGAAATGATAATACGATGCCAAGTTTCAACATTTTCAGAGTTTATTTTGTAGTGATTTTCAATTTCACGGTCATTTAGCTCTCTAAACAAATCGGTAAATGACTGAAAAATAGCAAATGATGTCAGAAAGGGTTGAAAATTGATGACGTCGCTTTGAATGCTGCATACGGAACGCAAAAAAAGTCTGAAGTTCAAATAAGTTTAAAAAAATGAAGTAACCGTGTAACAGATGAGTTCTCGTCCGAAACTCCGATACTCCGAAAGAGATTATCCAGTTTGTACACGAAGTGTGTCCAGTTTTTGTGTAACCCTCTCTACTCTTTTGCACATGCTATGTGGGTGAAATGATGACACCATGCCAAGTTTCAACATTTTCAGAGATCATTTTGTAGTGATTTTCAGTTTCACGGTCATTTAGCTCTCTAAACAAATCGGTAAATGACTGAAAAAGAGCAAATGATGTCAGAACGTGTTGAAAATTGATGATTTCGCTTTGAATGGAGCATACAGAACGCAAGAAAGTCTGGAGTTTAAATATGTTTAAAAAAATGAAGTAACCGTGTAAGAGATGAGTTTTCGTCCGAAACACTCATACTCCGAAAGAGATTGTCCAGTTTGTATACGAAGTACGTCCAGTTTTTGACGTAACCCTCTCTACTCTTTTGCACATGCTATGTGGGTGAAATGACGATACCATGCCAAGTTTCAACATTACAGAGTTCATTTTCTAGTAATTTTCAATTTCACGGTCATTTAGCTCTCTAAACAAATCGGTAAATGAATGAAAAACAACAAATGATGTCAAACAGGGTTGAAAATTGATGACGTCACTTTGAATGCCGCATACGGAATGCAAAAAAGTCTGGAGTACAAATAAGTTAAAAAAATGAAGTAACCGTGTAACAGATGAGTTCTCGTCCGAAACCCTGATACTCCGAAAGAGATTGTCCAATTCATACACGAAGTGCGTCCAGTTTTTGACGTAACCCTCTCTACTCTTTTGCACATTCTATGTGGGTGAAATGATGATACCAGGCCAAGTTTCAACATTACAGAGTTCATTTTCTAGTAATTTTCAATTTCACGGTCATTTAGCTCTCTAAACAAATCGGTAAATGAATGAAAAACAACAAATGATGTCAAAAAGGGTTGAAAATTGATGACGTCACTTTGAATGCCGCATAAGGAATGCAAAAAAAGTCTGGAGTACAAATAAGTTTAAAAAATGAAGTAACCGTGTAACAGATGAGTTCTCGTCTGAAACCCTGATACTCCGAAAGAGATTGTCCAATTCATACACGAAGTGCGTCCAGTTTTTGCCGTAACCCTCTCTACTCTTTTGCACATGCTATGTGGGTGAAATGATGATACCATGCCAAGTTTCAACATTTTCAGAGTTCATTTTTTAGTGATTTTCAATTTCACGGTCATTTAGCTCTCTAAACAAATCGGTAAATGACTGAAAAATAGTAAATGATGTCAAAAAGGGTTGAAAATTGCTGACGTCGCTTTGAATGCTGCATACTTAGTGCAAAAAAGTCCAGAGTTCAAATAAGTTTTAAAAAATGAAGTAACCGTGTAACAGATGAGTTCTCGTCTGAAACCCTGATACTCCGAAAGAGATTGTCCAGTTTGTACACGAAGTGCGTCCAGTTTTTGCCATAAGCCTCTCTACTCTTTTGCACATGCTATGTGGGTGAAATGATGATACCATGCCAAGTTCAACATTTTCAGAGTTCATTTTGTAGTGATTTTCAATTTCACGGTCATTTATCTCTTCTCGGTAAATGAATGAAAAATAGCAAATGATGTCAGAAAGGGTTGAAAATTGATGACGTCGCTTTGAATGCTGCATACGGAACGCAAAAAAAGTCCGGAGTGCAAATAAGTTTAAAAAATGAAGTAACCGTGTAACAGATGAGTTCTCGTCCGAAACTCTGATACTCCGAAAGAGATTGTCCAGTTTGTACAAGAAGTGCGTCCAGTTTTTGCTGTAACCCTCTCTACTCTTTTGCACATGCTATATGGGTGAAATGATAATACCATGCCAAGTTTCAATATTTTTAGAGTTCATTTTGTAGTGATTTTCAATTTCACGATCATTTAGCTCTCTAAACAAATCGATAAATGAATGAAAAACAGAAAATGATGTCAGAACGTGTTGAAAATTTTTGACTTCACTTTGAATGGTGAATACGGTGTTGGAAATATGCCCTAGAGGCAATAATAAATTAGTTATTATTATATTTCCTTGTTCATGATAATCGTTTATTATCCATGCTATAATTGTATTGATAGGAAACTAAGATACATGTGTGGGTACATAGACAACACCATGTCCCTAGTAAGTCTCTAGTTGACTAGCTCGTTGATCAACAGATGGTTACGGTTTCCTGACCATGGACATTGGATGTCGTTGATAACGGGATCACATCATTTGGAGAATGATGTGACGGACAAGACCCAATCCTAAGCCTAGCACAAAGATCGTAGTTCAGTATGCTAAAGCTTTTCTAATGTCAAGTATCATTTCCTTAGACCATGAGATTGTGCAACTCCAGATACCGTAGGAATGCTTTGGGTGTACCAAACGTCACAACGTAATCGGGTGTCTATAAAGGTGCACTACAGGTATCTCCGAAAGTGTCTGCATTGGGTTGGCACGAATCGAGACTGGGATTTGTCACTCCGTGTAAACGGAGAGGTATCTCTGGGCCCACTCGGTAGGACATCATCATAATGTGCACAATGTGACCAAGGGGTTGATCACGGGATGATGTGTTACGGAACGAGTAAAGAGACTCGCCGATAACGAGATTGAACAAGGTATCGGTATACCGACGATCGAATCTCGGGCAAGTACAATACCGCTAGACAAAGGGAATTGAATACGGGATTGATTGAATCCTCGACATCGTGGTTCATCCGATGAGATCATCGTGGAACATGTGGGAGCCAACATGGGTATCCAGATCCCACTGTTGGTTATTGACCGGAGAACGTCTCGGTCATGTCTGCATGGTTCCCGAACCCGTAGGGTCTACACACTTAAGGTTTGGTGACGCTAGAGTTGTTATGGGAAATAGTATGTGGTTACCGAAGGTTGTTCGGAGTCCCGAATGTGATCCCAGACGTCACGAGGAGTTCCGGAATGGTCCGGCGGTGAAGATCGATATATTGGACGAAGGGTATTGGAGTCCGGAAGTGTTCCAGGGGTACCAGGCTATGGCCAGCATGACCGAAAGGTGTTTCGAGAGCCCCGACAAGTGTTGGAGGGCCTCATGGGCCAAAGGGGAAGGGGCAAACCAGCCCACTAAGGGGTGGTGCGCCCTCCCAGCCCTCTCACGTAACCAGGAGAGGTGGGGCGCCTCCCTAGGGCAGCCCCTTCCCGGCTTGGGGGCAAGTTTCCTAGGGGTGGGGCGCCCAAACCCATCTAGGGTTTCCCCGTGGCCGCCCCTCCCTAGGGAACCCTAGGCGCCTCCTCCAGCCCTCTTACCCCTATATATAGTGAGGGAGAGAGAGGCAGCCGCACCTTCCTCCGCACAGCCCTCCCTCCTCCAACACTTCCTTCTCCTCCGTAGTGCTTAGCGAAGCTCTGCCGGAGAACCACGAGCTCCATCACCACCACGTCGTCGTGCTGTCGGAGTTCTCCCTCAACTTCTCCTCTCCCCTTGCTGGATCAAGAAGGAGGAGACGTCCCCGGGCTGTACGTGTGTTGAATGCGGAGGTGCCGTCCGTTCGGCGCTAGGATCATCGGTGATTTGGATCACGACGAGTACGACTCCATCAACCCCGTTCACTTGAACGCTTCCGCTTAGCGATCTACAAGGGTATGTAGATGCACTCTCCTTCCCCTCGTTGCTGGTTTCTTCATAGATAGATCTTGGTGACACGTAGGAAAATTTTGAATTTCTGCTATGTTCCCCAACAGTGCCATCATGAGCTAGGTCTATTGCGTAGATTCTTTGCACGAGTAGAACACAAAGTAGTTGTGGGCGTTGATTTTGTTCAATATGCTTACCGTTACTAGTCCAATCTTGTTTCGACGGTATTGTGGGATGAAGCGGCCCGGACTGACCTTACATGTACACTTACGTGAGACAGGTTCCACCGACTGACATGCACTTGGTGCATAAGGTGGCTAGCGGGTGCCAGTCTCTCCCAGTTTAGTCGGAACAGATTCGATGAAAAGGGTCCTTATGAAGGGTAAATTGCAATTGGCATATCACGTTGTGGTTTTGCCTAGGTAAGAAACATTCTTACTAGAAACCCATAGCAGCCACGTAAAACATGCAAACAACAATTAGAGGACGTCTAACTTGTTTTTGCAGGGTATGCTATGTGATGTGATATGGCCAAGAAGAATGTGATGAATGATATGTGATGTATGAGATTGATCATGTTCTTGTAATAGGAATCAGGACTTGCATGTCGATGAGTATGACAACCGGCAGGAGCCATAGGAGTTGTCTTTATTTATTGTATGACCTGCGTGTCATTAAACAACGCCATGTAATTACTTTACTTTGTTGCTAACCAATAGCCATAGTAGTAGAAGTAATAGTTGGCGAGACAACTTCACGGAGACACGATGATGGAGATCATGATGATGGAGATCATGGTGTCATGCCGGTGACGATGATGATCATGGAGCCCCGAAGATGGAGATCAAAAGGAGCAAAATGATATTGGCCATATCATGTCACTATTTGATTGCATATGATGTTTATCATGTTTATGCATCTTATTTTCTTAGAACGACGGTAGTAAATAAGATGATCCCTCATTAAAATTTCAAGAAAGTATTCCCCCTAACTTTGCACCGTTGCGAAAGTTCGTCGTTTCGAAGCACCACGTAATGATCGGGTGTGATAGATTCTTACGTTCACATACAACGGGTGTAAGCCAGATTTACACACGCGAAACACTTAGGTTAACTTGACGAGCCTAGCATGTACGCACATGGCCTCGAACACAAGAGACCGAAAGGTCGAGCATGAGTCGTATAGTAGATACGATCAACATGAAGATGTTCACCGATGATGACTAGTCCGTCTCACGTGATGATCGGACACGGCCTAGTTGACTCGGATCGTGTAATCACTTAGATGACTAGAGGGATGTCTATCTGAGTGGGAGTTCATAAGATGAACTTAATTATCCTGAACATAGTCAAAAACCCTTTGCAAATTATGTCATAGCTCACGCTTTAGTTCTACTGTTTAGATATGTTCCTAGAGAAAATATAGTTGAAAGTTGACAGTAGCAATTATGCGGTCAGAGAAAGCTTATGTCCTTAATGCACCGCCGTGTGTTTGGACCTCGAGCGTGGTGCTGTGGATGTTGCGAACATCGACACACATGTTTTGATGACTACGTGATAGTTCGGTAATGTTAAACGGCTTAGAATTGAGGCACCAAAGACGTTTTTGAAACGTCGCGGAACATATGAGATGTTCTGAGAGCTGAAATTGGGATTTCAGGCTCGTGCCCACGTCAAGAGGTATGAGACCTCCGACGAGTTTTCTAGACTACAAACTAAGGGAGAAGATCTCAATCGTTGAGCTCGTACTCAGATTGTCTGGGTACAATAATCACTTGAATCGAGTGGGAGTTAATCTTCTAGATGAGATAGTGATGTTTCTCCAAAGACATTGCCACCAAGCTACTAGAGCTTCGTGATGAACTATAACATATCAGGGATAGATATGATGATCCTTGAAGTGTTCGCGATGTTTGACACATGAAAGTAGAAGTCAAGTAGGAGCATCAATTGTTGATGGTTGGTAAAACCACTAGTTTCAAGAAGGGCAAGGGCAACAAGGGATACTTCATGAAACGGCAAAACAGTTGCTACTCTAGTGAAGAAACCCAAGGTTGAGCCCAAACCCGAGACTAAGTGCTTCTGTAATGAGAGGAACGGACACTGAAGCGGAACCACCCTACATACTTGGTAGATGAGAAGGCTGGCAAGGTCGATAGAAGTATATTGGATATACATTATGTTAATGTGTACTTTACTAGTACTCCTAGTAGCACCAGGGTATTAGATACCGGTTCGGTTGCTAAGTGTTAGTAACTCGAAATAAAAGCTACGGAATAAACGGAGACTAGCTAAAGGTGAGCCGACGATATGTGTTGGAAGTGTTTCCAAGGTTGATGTGATCAAGCATCGCACGCTCCCTCTACCATCGAGATTGGAGTTAAACCTAAAATTGTTATTTGGTGTTTGCGTTGAGCATAGACATGATTGGATTATGTCTATCGCAATACGGTTATTCATTTAAGGAGAATCTATTTATTTGAATAAATACCTTCAATGGTCTTGCACCTAAAAGAATGATTTATTGAATCTCGATTGTAGTGATACACATTTTCATGCCAAAAGATATAAGATAGTAATGATAGTACCACTTACTTGTGGCAATCGCCATGTAAGTCATATTGGTGTAAAAGCATGAAGAAGCTCCATGTTGATGGATCTTTGGACTCACTCGTTTTGAAAAGTTTGAGACATGCGAACCACGTCTATTGGTGTATACGCATGAAGAAACTCCATGGGGATGGATCGTTTGGACTCACTTGATTTTGAATCACTTGAGATATGCAAATCATACCACATGGGCAAGATGACTGAAAAGCCTCGGTTTCAGTAAGATGGAACAAGATAGCAACTTGTTGGAAGTAACACATTTTGATGTGTGCAGTCCAATGAGTCTTGAGGCATCTGATGAATATCGTTATGTTCTTACTTCACGGATGATTTAAGTAGATACTGAGTGTATTTACTTGATGAAACACAAGTCTGAATTATTGAATGGTTCAAGTAATTTCAGAGTGAAGTTAAAAGATCATCGTGACAAGAGGATAAAATGTCTATGATATGATCATAAAGATGAGTATCTGAGTTATGAGCTTTGGCATGCAATTAAGACATTGTGGAAATTGTTTCACAATTAATACCGCCTGGAACACCATAGTGTGATGGTATGTCCGAACATCATAGTTGCACCCTATCAGATATGGTGCGTACCATGATGTCTCTTATCGAATTACCACTATCGTTCATGGGTTAGGCATTAGAGACAACCGCACTCACTTTAATAGGGCACCACGTAATTCCGTTGAGACGGCACTGTTTGAACTATGGTTTCGAGAAACCTAAGTTGTCGTTTCTTAAAAGTTTGGGGCTGCGACGCTTATGTGAAAAAGTTTCATCGTGATAAGCTCGAACCCAAAACGGATAAATACATCTTCATAGGACACCCAAAACAGTTGGGTATACCTCCTATCTCAAGATCCGGAAGCAAAAGTAATTGTTTCTAGAAACGGGTCCTTTCTCGAGGAAAAGTTTCTCTCGAAAGAATTGAGTGGGAGGATGGTGGAGACTTGATGAGGTTATTGAACCATCACTTCAACTATAGTGCAGCAGGGCACAGGAAGTTGTTCCTGTGGCGCCTACACCAATTGAAGTAGAAGCTTATGATAGTGATCATGAAGTTTCGGATCAAGTCACTACCGTACCTCGTAGGGTGACAAGGATGCGTACTACTTCAGAGTGGTACAGTAATCATGTCTTGAAGGTCATGTTGCTAGACAACAATGAACCTACGAGCTATGGAGAAGCGATGGTGGGCCCGGATTCCGACAAATGGTTAGAAGCCATGAAATCCGAGATAGGATCCATGTATCAGAACAAAGCATGGACTTTGGTGGACTTGCCCGATGATAGGCAAGCCATTGAGATAAATGGATCTTTAAGAAAAAGACGGACGTGGACGGTAATGTTACCGTCTATGAAGCTCGACTTGTGGCGAAGAGTTTTTCACAAGTTCAAGGAGTTGACTACGGTGAGATTTTCTCACCCGTAGCGATGTTTAAGTCCGTCGGAATCATGCTAGCATTAGCTGCATTTATGAAATCTTGCAGATAGGATGTAAAAACATTGTTTCCTCGACGATATCCTTGAGGAAAGGTTGTATGTGATACAACCAGAAGGTTTTGTCAATCCTGAAAGACGCTAACAAGTATGCAAAGCTCCAGCAACCCCTCTAAGGACTGGAGTAAGCATCTCGGAGATGGAATATACGCTTTGATGAGATGATCAAAGATTTTGGGTTTATACAAAGTTTATGAGAAACTTGTATTTCCAAAGAAGTGAGTGGGAGCACTATAGAATTTCTGATGAGTATATGTTGTTGACATATTGTTGATCAGAAATGATGTAGAATTTCTGGAAAGCATATAGGGTTATTTGAAAAGTGTTTTTCAATAGAAAACCTGGAATAAGCTGCTTAAACATTGAGCATCAAGATCTATGAGGATAGATCGAAAACGCTAAATGATACTTTCAAATGAGCACATACCTTGACATGATCTTGAAGGTGTTCAAGATGGATCAGTCAAAGAAGGAGTTCTTGCCTGAGTTGTAAGGTATGAAGTTAAGAGTTAAAGCTCGACCACAGCAGAAGAGAGAGAAGGACGAAGGTCGCCCCCTATGCCTTAGACATAGGCTCTACAGTATGCTATGTTGTGTACCACACCTGATGTGTGCCTTGCTACATATCTGGCAAGAGGGTACAAAGGTGATCAAGGAGTGGATCACCAGATAGCGGTCAAAATTATCCTTAGAGGAATAAGGATATGTTTCTCGGTTATGGAGGTGATAAAGAGTTCGACGTAAAGAGTTGCGTCGATGCAAGCTTAACACCTATCCGGATAGCTCTGAGTAGAGATACCGGATACGTATAATGGAGCAACAATTTGGAATAGCTCCAAGTGGAACGTGGTAGCAGCATCTATGATATGACATAAAGTTTTGCGAAATACATAGGGATCTGAATATTGCAGACCCATTGACTACAACCTCTCTCACAAGCATAAACATGATCAAACTCAGAACTCATTGAGTGTTAATCACATAGTGATGTGAACTAGATTATTGATTCTAGTAAACTCTTTGGATGTTGGTTACATGGCGATGTGACCTGTGAGTGTTAATCACATGGCGATGTGAACTAGATTATTGACTCTAGTGCAAGTGGGAGACTGTTGGAAATATGCCCTAGAGGCAATAATAAATTAGTTATTATTATATTTCCTTGTTCATGATAATCGTTTATTATCCATGCTATAATTGTATTGATAGGAAACTAAGATACATGTGTGGGTACATAGACAACACCATGTCCCTAGTAAGTCTCTAGTTGACTAGCTCGTTGATCAACAGATGGTTACGGTTTCCTGACCATGGACATTGGATGTCGTTGATAACGGGATCACATCATTTGGAGAATGATGTGATGGACAAGACCCAATCCTAAGCCTAGCACAAAGATCGTAGTTCGTATGCTAAAGCTTTTCTAATGTCAAGTATCATTTCCTTAGACCATGAGATTGTCAAATCCCGGATACCGTAGGAATGCTTTGGGTGTACCAAACATCACAACGCGTGGCGGGTGGCTATAAAGGTGCACTATAGGTATCTCCGAAAGTGTCATTGGGTTGGCACGAATCGAGACTGGGATTTGTCACTCCATGTAAACAGAGAGGTATCTCTGGCGCTTTCGGTAGGACATCATCATAATGTGCACAGTGTGACCAAGGGGTTGATCACGGATGATGTGTTACGGAACGAGTAAAGATACTTGCCGTAACGAGATTGAACAAGGTATCGGGATACCGACGATTGAATCTCGGGCAAGTACAATACCGCTAGACAAAGGGAATTGAATACGGATTGATTGAATCCTCGACATCGTGGTTCATCCGATGAGATCATCGTGGAACATGTAGGAGCCAACATGGGTATCCAGATCCGCTGTTGGTTATTGACCGGAGAACGTCTCGGTCATGTTCGCATGGTTCCCGAACCCGTAGGGTCTACACACTTAAGGTTCGGTGGCGCTAGAGTTGTTATGGGAAATAGTATGTGGTTACCAAAGGTTGTTCGGAGTCCCGGATGTGATCCCAGACGTCACGAGGAGTTCCGGAATGGTCTGGCGGTGAAGATCGATATATTGGACGAACGGTATTAGAGTCCGGAAGTGTTCCGGGTACCGAGCTATGGCGATGACCGAAAGGTGTTTGGGAGCCACGGCAAGTGTTGGAGGGCCTCATGGGCCAAAGGGGAAGGGGCAAACCAGCCCACTAAGGGGTGGTGCGCCCCTCCCAGCCCCTCTCACGTAACCAGGAGAGGTGGGGGCGCCTCCCCTAGGGCAGCCCCCTTCCCGGCTTGGGGGGCAAGTTTCCTAGGGGTGGGGGCGCCCAAACCCATCTAGGGTTTCCCCTGTGGCCGCCGCCCCTCCCCTAGGGAACCCTAGGGCGCCTCCTCCACCCCCCTTACCCCTATATATAGTGAGGGAGAGAGAGGGCAGCCGCACCCTTCCTCTGGCGCAGCCCCTCCCTCCTCCAACACTTCCTCCTCCTCCGTAGTGCTTAGCGAAGCTCTGCCGGAGAACCACGAGCTCCATCACCACCACGCCGTCGTGCTGTCGGAGTTCTCCCTCAACTTCTCCTCTCCCCTTGCTGGATCAAGAAGGAGGAGACGTCCCCGGTCTGTACGTGTGTTGAACGCGGAGGTGCCGTCCGTTCGGCGCTAGGATCATCGGTGATTTGGATCACGACGAGTACGACTCCATCAACCCTGTTCACTTGAACGCTTCCGCTTAGCGATCTACAAGGGTATGTAGATGCACTCTCCTTTCCCTCGTTGCTGGTTTCTTCATAGATAGATATTGGTGACACGTAGGAAAATTTTAAATTTCTGCTACGTTCCCCAACATACGGAACGTAAAAAAAGTCTGGAGTTCAAATAAGTTTAAAAACAATGAAGTGCCTGTGTAACATATGCTAAGTCAGCAGAGTGTGAGGGACGGCCGGCGGGGGAGGACCGGCGCGGGGGGATTGAGGGGGAGACCGAATGAGTGGAGAGAGTGAGGGCGTAAACATGTAAAATATACATAAAAAATACATTGATTATCAATGATCTTTTTGTGTATAATCTGAATTGTCAACATGAGTCCTCAACAGTTTAGAAACCGGTGAAGACTCATATTGCGACCACAAATTCTACACATAGAGTTCAATGAAGACCAAGTGCTTGTGATAGTTTGAGAAATAACATATTTAAGGTGGTAAAAATCTTATTAGGGGAGCGAGGTGGGACTAAAAACAGCCTACCACAACCTCTTTACTACCGGTTCATGCCACGAACCGGTACTAAAGGGGCTGGCCGGGCCCGAGACTCTTTAGTACCCGAGCCCCTTTAGTACCGGTTCGGGGCATGAACCGGTACTAAAGGTTCGCTCCAAACCGGTACTAAAGATCTCCTCCCGCCTAGCCGCTTGAACCGGCACTAATGTTCATTAGTGCCGGCTCAAATTCAAACCGGGACTAATGTGTCTCACATTTGATCCTTTTTCTACTAGTGCATGTGATTGCTTCCGCGGTACATGTTTAGTTTGATGTTTGTGTACCTTGGTATTATGATGTCAATCATAAAATCATGGTGGGCATTTGATGGATATGAAGTATGTTTGGTGTAACGACTGTGACACAAACGACGTATGTGATGAACGAACCAGCACACACGATTTTGATGTAGACACATGTGTGATGGACGAACTAACACACACGCTCCTTACAACGAACCATGTGCGATAAATAAAACCATCCCACACAATTGTTCTTCTCCAGACGTGTGCGATGGAGTATCCTATCGCACACGATTCCTCCAAAATGATCTTCTACAATGTATGACCTATCTCACATGTAATTTTTTGGCTAAATGTGTGAAGTGGCTCATCCCATCACAAATGTTTCGTCTGAGCTTATCATGTGAGATGGGTTTCCTCATCGCACACGATCTACTATATCATGTGTCATAGAACCACCAATCTGACACCATCGCAAGCCGACGGTTCATTGCTGCGCGTGTGATGGGATATTTTAACCATGTGCGATGGATGGATCTACACTAGTGTAATTAAAAACTTGATACTACACTAGGTGTTGCCACTGGAATAGGTTGCAATATTTTAATGAGATTCAGCTGGATGCAACATGATTATTTAGATTGATAATATGATATTTTTAAAAAATACATATGATTTATTTTATTTGGTAATTATTTAGTTGTAAAATTATTATTGAATATAGATAGCATAATAGAATGGAAATACATTTTACATGCATTGTTGCATGTTGAGGTGAGCCTTTTTCATGCATGAGTGCATGTTTAGGTGCCATGTTTGCATGTTCAGGAAAATATGTTAGTGCATATCACCTGGACTATTCAGTTGTGTAGGATAATTATATCACACTATATCTCTTTGTGTTTCAACGTCTAATGTGTAACTTCCTCCGTCACATAATATAATAGCGTTTTTGACATCACATTGGTGTAAAAAATGCTCTTAAATTATGGGACGGAAGGAGTAGATGGTAAAAGCAACAATGAGGAACTTACCTAATTGTACTTTGTACAACTATATGGAGGGGTACGAAGCATTCTCTGGATGAGCTGCATGTTGGCTCCCATTTCATTCATCTACTGCTTCCATCGAAAAAGTATCTTCCTGAATGATCCCTTGTTTCCATTTATCAGCTAGAAAAACAAGAGTGCAACAAAATATAGTTAGTAAAGTCATGCCCCGGCCCGGCTTGGAAAACGAAAGATAAATCATCATTGAGTTATATGACCAGCAAGAGTCCAACCCATCCTTTACTTGACACATCTTGCTTACCGAAAGCACTTACTTTATTTCCAAGTATATATATATTACTTATAATACACTTTGATCAAAAGCTAAGCACGATTTGGCATGGACCACGGATCGAACGATCCTGGCAGGATCCTAAAGACGGAGCAGAGTTTTGATTGGCGATAAATCATTTGGTTATGTATAAAGGGTGCAAGTTCTAGACAAATAGGTGGGCATAGCCTCCCACAAAGCTGTAATCATGCAAGTAAACTAGTCCAGTTAGCCCGTCTCTGTCTTTCTACCGAAGTTGCACATACGTACGCAGTACGCAGTGTAATATCCATGCCTTGAGAACTAGGTTGTAGCCTAGTGGCAAAGGGGAACAGTGGTGCACCCTGCGGCCAGAGTTCGAATCCTGTCGGGATTCCTCATCCTGGGGAGATTCTTCTATAAAAATATAATTTTTTCCAAGATCAGGGGCCTCTCACGGCTCCAAATTTCATTGAAGAAACAGAAGCCAACGAGTACCACAAGACAAAAGCAAAACCCACCACTGGGGAGGTATTCCATCCAGCTACACATAGGGATAAAAATGGAGTGAAAAGTTTCCGCTTTTTCAGAGGAAAAATGGAAACGAAGAGGAAATATGAAAACGGAAATGGAAATTTGCAAAATAAAAATAGAAATGGAATTTTTTATGCGGAAACGAAAACAAAAACGGACTGGTGTTTTCCGGTGGAACACACATGGAAACAGAACTTTCCATTTCCATTAATATGGAATTTCTGTTTCTACTATAGCCTCATGGCTACTTTGTAGCCAACTACCAAACAACACACAATGACACAATGAGTAGAATGAGCAGAATGTATCATTTGAGTACCAACTTTTACTACCACACACATACTCAGCTAGACTATATACGGAATTGTCATGTACTACTACAATACTACCCTATGTTGCCGACACAACCATATTAATTTGTAGCCATGTTAAAAATTCCATCAATTTGTTTGTTTTTTGTCTGTATTTCTCTATGATTCAAGGGGGTTTAAGTTTTGGTCAACACACAGTTTTGTTTTCGTATCCGCTCTGTATTCGCTTCATGTTTGTTTCCGGTAGTATCTGTTTCCGTATTCGTTTCCAGGGTTTCTGTATTCGTTTTCGCTTCTGCAAAAAAATATGAAAACAAATATAGTAACAACCAGTTCCATCCGTTTCCGTGCCGTTTTCATCCCTAGCTACACATGCAGGCTAAAACTAGTTTAACAGGTCGATCCGTGCCTGCAACTACTTCTAGTGGTTACTTTGGACCAGCAGCGGTGGGAAGGCGTGCTGTGTACGTACCACCGCGGGCGTCAAAAAACGCGGGAAGTCCTTTTTCTTTAGAACGGCAACGCAGCAGGACCTGAGCGAAGTAATAAACACGTCGATCGTTAGGCCAGCCGGCTGCGCTCGGCTTTGGCCGTCCACGTGGGTAGCATGTGTGAGCTTGAGGCGATCACCACCGTACATGTGCATGCCCAGCTAGTCTCCCTCTCATCGGGCTATGTTCTGTTCTCACGCATCGTGTCATGCCAAACCTTTGGTTTGGATATTGTACAATTATTAGTAAAGCAAGCGACCCATCCAAAAAGAAGAGGAGAGAGCATGTGAATAACCATGAGCGAAATGCATATTGTTCTCTCCTCTCGAACACTAAAAAGAGACCATGCATGACACCTAACGGATTTGGCACAAATTTGTGATGAGAGCAAAATATATGTACTTAGTTGATTCTGGCAGACTCTAATATTTGGAAAACCATATAGAGCAACGTTGGGGCACTGCTTGTGCTAGTACATAAGATATTTGTGAGCAACCGAGCATGCATGACTGTGCGCTAGTGCTCACACACTTTGCACGAGAAGGGCACGCCATTGGCTGGTCAAATACCATCACAAGCATGCATGGGTCGACGATAGATGGATGGAAACCTAGCTAGCTAGTGCCCTTGCTTTGCTTTCTCACCCCGTCGAGATCGATCGATCTCCTGTCTTGCGGACCCAAATGTCGGGAAACGATTGGGGTACAACAAAGAGATATGGATATCCTATCCCATCGCTGTCGACCAGCAGCTTAACTGATTAGCATATATATACTCCACATTACTTGCAGTACTACTTACAGGATATCACTAGTAGTAGTTGGCAGGCAAGACAGCACTAGCTAGCTTAGCTGAAACATAGATAAGGAAAGGAGTTAGCATGCATCATGCATGTACTTAGTTTTATTAATCAATACGACAACGTATTAACATAGATGATTAGGTCAGGCTATGTTGCACTAGCTAGGGAGCTAGCATCGCGCACTATGCCCGGCCCTAGGGCAAACAGTATCGCAAATATAGAACGGGGAGTTTAAATTGTGGTGGTACATGTGGCGGCAAAGCTGCCGGCCGCTCTCGGCCGCGCTACGGACCGCATTAGAGCATCTCCAACAGGCGTCAAACGCGCTGGCGTAAAAGACAGCTTTAGCGTCATCCATCTTTTGTTTTACACAAGACGCAATAATACTTCAAAGAATTCTTATTAAAATCAGCACAAGACGCATTCCAAAGAATACAAAAAAAATGCAGCGCATTCATTCTACAAACTAGATGTATATACATCGGAAGTATAGATTGCATAGATTTTTTAAAACGATACAAAGGTATTTACCATCGGAAGACTAGATTGCATAGAAAAAAAGACAAACGATAAAAACTAGAAAGATTATATAGATAAAGTACTCTAAGTCGCTATCATCATCACCACTATCATCCTCGGCGGTGTCGGCCGAGGTATCGAGCCATATGTCCAACCACCGATCATCGTCTGCCGTGAAGAACGACTGCCCACCTGCTGCAACGAGATCGGACTGCGCATTCGCCAACGCCTTCCACCGACGCATGTCCAACCGCTCCTCGCGGCGCCTTGCCCAGTAGACTTGCTCATAAGCGACGTCCTCCGGATGGCGCCGGCGCCACTCCGCCATGACCCGCTCGTCCTCCTTGGCGACGAGGAGGCGGCGCTGCCGCTCGGCGTGCTCCACACGGTCTTGTGCCGTGTTTAGACGAGGCGGTGGGCCGACGTCCAGCGCCTGCTGGAGTGTGTACACGTCTTGGAAGTTCATCTGCCCGCGGCCGCCTAGCGCGCCACGCCGCGTCGTCTGTATGGCGGCCTCGCCGCCGTCCGTGAAGTGCCGAGGCCGAGCCGGAGATCGCCGGAGCGTATCTCCGAGTAGTAGCCGCCGTTGGGGCGCAGGCGGACGCCGCGGTAGCCAGACGCTCCTCGGCGGTGATGAAGTCATGTACCTAGGGTAGGGTCATGGACCTGCCCAAGGGTACCCTCCCCAAGGACACTCGCGAAAGAAGCTGCCTTCCAGTCGACCTGGTAGGCTTCCACTCGACCGAATCCAAGACACTCAACCAAGAAGGCTCACTCGACCATCAGATGCTCAGGAATCACTCTGTATCCAAACGGTCTGTAATTAAGTAGTCTTTATGGTCATGATGACACTTTATGTCCGGCGTTACCAGTAACGCCAGGTCTTAACGTACCTTAAACCCTCTGCTACGTGGGTTGGCTGGGGTCCTGGCGCACTCTATATAAGCCACCCCCCTCCATAGGCAGAAGGGTTCGCACTCCTGTAACACATACGCATATAATCCAATCGACCGCCTCCGGGCTCCGAGGCGTAGGGCTGTTACTTCCTCAGAAGGGCTGAACTCGTAAATCCCTTGCGTATACAACTACTCCATAGCTAGGATCTTGCCTCTCCATTCCTACCCCCCATTCTACTGTCAGACTTAGAACCACGACGGTTGGCGCCCACCTTGGGGCAGGTGTTCTAGCGATTTGTTGGAGAAGTTGGGATTCTTTCGATCTCCTACATCATGGTTTCAGGTGGAGTTCTGGTCGAGGGCCGCGAGATCCGTCTCGGTGCGCTCACGTTCGTCGCCGACGACTCCGCTTGGCTTCAGGAGGCTCCACTCGACGAGGACACGCTCCCCGTCCGCGGGGCGACGCACTTTCGCGCGTGTGTCCGCGGCGTCCTCCTGCGGCAACCGTCGACCCAGTATGGGTCGGCTCCTGTGCCGTCCTCGCTCCCAGTCTCCCGCCGGCGCAAGCGTTCCGGTCGGTCGAGGCTTCAACGGTGGGTGAGGCATGCGGTGGCTCGCCAGTCGGCCACCCCCCAAGTCGCGGCGATCGAGCCCGACGAATCTCTCTACGGCCTGTTCGACTGGCTCCGCAGAGACTGCGTCCAAGTGCGATAGCAGTGACCCGGCGGCAGAGGTTCTGATGGTCGATGGACCACGCAGTCCACCCGGATTCCTCCGCACCAACGGAGGTGACGGTGGAGGCGATTCGGCGCAAGCCCACAAAGAATACCTGCCCGAGCCCCTCACTTCGCTTCAGAGGGAGGAGCTTCGCCGTCGGAACATGGATGCGCTTCACACTCCTATCGTTGGAGAAACCCCGAGGCTCGTGCCTTGGAGGATGCGCAACAGCCAACTGGCTGGCGCTTTCGACCGGAGAACCTTCAGCGAGTACTCGACGAGCGCTGCGACCAAGGGTTCGAAATCCATCGACGTCGGCTCTTCCACCACCAACTCAGGTATATCGAACTCCGATTCAGAATTTAGCAGCCGCCGCCCGATAGCAGCGAGTCAATTCAGCCTTCCCAATGGAGGCGGGTAGAGGTTTTCTACAAATCAGAGATTTGCTCCGGGCGGCAGGAGACCAAAACTCAGTCGTATCACAGTCGCGGAACAGGATTCACAGCCGATCCGTCGCTGCGAATTCAGTCCAGTCGGCCCATAGTCCGAGATCGCCTGTCACGCCCAATATGCGACCCTATCCAAAAGGAACTCGACGGTCCCACCAAGGATAGACCCGCATATTGAAACGCTTTTGCAAGGTGGATATCATTAAATCAACATTACATAATAGTGGGGATACATCCAAATACATACAAAGTCACATGAATACAACAATACAACATACAAGGTCAACATCCGACTACGGATGAATCATAAACAGAAACTTAAACAATATCCACCCTGCTAGCCCAGGCTGCCGACCTGGAACCTATCCCCTGATCGTAGAAGAAGCAGAAGAAGAACTCCAAAACAAGTAACATCGCTCTCGCGTCATGATCATCTCAAAATCTGTACCTGCAACTGTTGGTGTAGTAATCTGTGAGCCACGAGGACTCAGCAATCCCATTACCATGGGTATCAAGACTAGCAAAGCTTAATGGGTAAGGAAGAGGTAAAGTGGTGAGGTTGCAGCAGCGACTAAGCATGATATGGTGGCTAACATACGCAAATGAGAGCGAGAAGAGAAACAAAGGAACGGTCGTCAACTAGTAATGATCAAGAAGTGATCCTGAACTCCTACTTACGTCAGACATAACCCAGAAACCGTGTTCTCCTCTCGATCAACCCGAAAAAAGACACTCACGGTTACGCATACGGTTGGTGTATTTTAGAAGAGTTTGCTTCAAGTTTACTACAACCGGATATTAACAAATTCCCATCGCCACATAACTGCGGGCACGGCTCTCGAAAGTTTATACCTGCGCAGGGTGTCCCAACTTAGCCCATGATAAGCTCTCGCGATCAACGAAGGATATTCCTTCTCCCGGGAAGACCGATCAGTCTCAAATCCGGCTACAAGACATTTCGACAGCAATAAAACAAGACCAGCAAAGCCGCCCGATCGCCGACAATCCCGATAGGAGCTGCACATATCTCGTTCTCGGCAACACCGATGAGACAGACTCGAGTAACACCAACCCTCAAGTTGCCCCAAGGTGGCCCATGAAGTGGCTCGGTTCGAACCAGCACTTAGAGAAGCACCGCCCGGGGCTAAATAAGATGACCCTCGAGAGAGCGACTCCCAAGGGAAAGGTAGGTGGTGGTGAGGCAAATGGTAAAACCAAGGTTGGGCCTTCTTTGAGGGAGTCTTATTCAAAGCGAACTGTCAAGGGGTCCCATAAATCACCCGACCGCGTTAGGGACGCAAAAATCCGGGAACATAATACCGATATGACGGAAACTAGGGCGGCAAGAGTGGAACAAAACACCAGGCATAAGGCCGAGCCTTCCACCCTTTACCAAGTATATAGATGCATTAATTAAATAAGATATATTGTGATATCCCAACAACATGTTCCAACAAGGAACAACATCTCCATGTTCCAACAAGGAACAAACTTCATCTTCACCTGCAACTAACAACGCTATAAGAGGGGCTGAGCAAAGCGGTAACATAGCCAAACAACGGTTTGCTAGGAAGGGTGCAAAAGGTTAGATGCTGACATGGCAATTTGGGAGGCTTGAGGAACAAGAGATAGGTAGCGCAGCATAGCAATAGAACGAAGCAACTAGCATAGCAATGATAGTAGTGAGATCCATGGTAGCGGTCATCTTGCCTGAAATCCCGCAAAAAAGAAGAACGAGTCCATGAAGGAGACGAACGGATGAAGCCGAACCAAGCGTAGACGAACGAATCCTCACGATCGCAACGGAACAGGAACTAACAAGAAGAAGCACACAACATGGTAAACACACCACACATGAACAAGACATGATGCACAACAAGCATGATGCATGACAAAGCTACATGAAGCTACTCATGGCAAGAGATGATGCAAACAAGAGCAACACACCAAGGCAAGTTTAAATGAGGCCGGAAACAACATATAACAATTCCGGTAAGTCCTCATATGCAAATTTCGAAATTGGTCCAGATCTGAATAAACCTTATTTTCAAGTTTTTAAACAGCAAGTTAAGATGCACCACGATGATCTACACGAAATTCTAGTCAAGTTACATATAAAGTTCATTAGATTCGGAGCTACGGCCTAGAAGATATGAGCAAAACAAGTTAAACATGGCATTGATGCAAAATGCATCCAAACATCAAGCAAACACCTCAAAACAATGATGCAACAAGATAATATGAAGCTACATGCAATTCTAAGCAAGTTTCATATAGAGCACACTCAAAACGGAGCAACGGTTCAACACATACACATGAAACAAGTTTTAAAGGACAAGCTGTCCAAAACAGCAACTAGGCATATTGCAAGCACCTAATCAACAAGCTACATCATATTAACATGAGAACAAAAGGCATGGGCATGATTTACAGGTAATGCATAACAAAACATGAACACTGAGCTATCTCCAGAAATCACTAAAACATGCTCAAACACACATGGCAAGATTGCAAATAATAACAGTTTCAGACTTTAGCAGAAATAACATCAGGTTACAATGTTTAGAGCTATCAAACAACATGCTACAGGAACTTATCATGGCAAACAAAGACATGGCATGAACCTACTAAATGCATAGATCAAAAGTCCCTTACTGACCATAAGCCAAAAAGGATCAGAAGATACATTTGCAAGCATGTGAATATAGCAAAAAAATATAAACAGATTCAGACTCGGTGCAAAACTGGAGCATGGCATAAACAGATAACAAGTAGGCATGTTGGTGAGCTTGAACCACTCACCACAGAGCAATACATGGCATGGCAAGGCAACTCACAGTAAGAAGACATGGCATAGAAGCTATACATGGCAAGAACAATATCATAGCGTACACGGATCAACTACAACAATCTAGTTTGCATGCATGTGCTAGTCATGAAGCCTAGTTTGCATGCTTGTGCTAGTCACCACAGAGATCCCAAAAATACATGGCATACACCCCTGTAAAGATGGCATGGCATATTACAAAACACATGTAGGACTCAAGTTCATAGGGTGCACACATCAATCATGGCAAAAATGACAAAAGTGCATGTTCTGATAAGAATCTGAAACTAACATCACATAGCACTCTTGCAACAAAGATTCAGGCATAAATATGAGCTTAAATGAACATGATGCAATGTAATGAAATTATGTACTCGTCGAGGCAAACAATTTGACATATAACACGCCCAAAACGGAGCTACGGATGCGGAGATATGATGCGATGAACATGGCATGATAAAGTTACAGATCTGGGGACTTAGACGAAAAAAAAACAACCTCGCGGGGTCAACGCGGATCGGGTCGGGACGAGGTGGATCCGGCGCAGCGGGTCGGGTCCGAACGGATCGGGCCGGGCGGGACCCGGGCGGCGGCGGCGGGCTTCCGACTCCGCGACCGGAGCGCTGGACGGCGAGGCGAACTCCGGCGGCGGTGCTCGCGGGTTTCGCAGAGAGAGAGATCTGAGAGAGAGAAGCAAGAGGGAGAGGGCAACGGGAGGCGCGAGCTCACCGACGGCGACGGCACCGGCGTGGTGCTCGCCGGGCGGTGGCGAGGCGACGGGTAGAGGGCAGCGGGCGGAGGCGCTGAGAGCTCCGGGCAGGGGCGCAATGAGCCGGGTTTCGGGCGGGGCCGGGCAGCGGCGGGATGGGCCCAGCGGCCGGGCCGGGAGGCACGGCACCAAGGGCGGCGGCCGGTGGCGGGCGCGAGGCGGGGACGGACGACGGCGAGCGGGTCGCCGGAGATGCGCAGGGCGGCGGGCGCGGTCGGCCCTTGGCCCCGGATGGGCTCATGGCCGGGCGGCGCTGGGCGGCGGACGCGCCACGTGGCAGGCCCCTTGGCTGCGGGCGGCGGCGGCGATCGTCCGTGGGGCGGCGACATGTCCGGTCTTGGTGGAAACTAGGGTTTGAGGGTTTGACCTGCGAATTTTGGGGAAGGCACACATATATATAGGTAGAGGGGGCTATGAGGAGCGGTTTTCGGCCACACGATCGTGATCGAACGACCGAGAGCATGGAGGGGAGTTAGATGGGTTTTGGGCCACTATGAAGGGGTGTTGGGCTGCAAAGAGAAGGGGGCTTTTGCGGTTACCCGGTTAACCGTTGAAGTATCAAACGACCTCCAAATGGCACGAAACTTGACAGGAGGTCTACCGGTGGTATACCAAGGCCGCTTGGCAAGCCTCGGGCCATTCCGAGACCGTTTAACACCCGCACACGAAAAGAGGTAAAAGGGGGCGCCGGGAGACATAGGAGTGCCGGATTGCAAAACGGACAACGGGGAAAATGCTCGGATGCATGAGACGAACACGTATGCCAATGCGATGCACATGATGACATGATATAAAATGCAGATGATGACATGGCAAAATGCAACACGCAAGCACATGACATGGCAACGACGGCGAATAACTGAAGGACACCTGGCGCATCGAATCCGGGGCGTTACATCGCCCCCGAGGCGTGAGGAACGTGGGGGCCGGCGTGATGATCAGTACAAGAGCCGCGAGCAATATGAGCACCGATTCGATGGCAATGATCGACGTCAAGTGCCCACTCCTCCCCCAAGGGGTGGATCATACGCTCCTCGGCAGCAGGACGACAGACGCCAGCACAATGTTGGGCAAAGAATTCCAGTCGAACCCAGGGAACCAGGCTTTGATGCGAGATCTATTATCGTTCAAGGTTTGGTCGACAGGAACAGAGCTCACCGAGAAGGCCATGACAGAGATGTTCCCTCCAGCAGCGAGTTCATGTCTCGGGGCGAGTGCTTCAGCAGAGCCATCGAGCAGCGGTGATTCCTCCCAACTTCAGGTTGGCGATCGAGTCGATAAGTTCACCGGTGAATCCAATCGACACTTGGCTTGAAGATTACCGAGTGGCTGTTCAGATCGGCGGCGGCAATGATGAGGTAGCCATGAAGCATTTGCCTCTTATGTTGGAGGGTTCAGCCAGGCGTGGTTGAATCGATTAGCACCCAGCAGATGATTTACACTTGGGAAGATCTTGCCCAGTGTTTGTCGGACATTTGAAGGACTTGCAAACCACCAGCAGGGTTAACGGAGTTGCGATCGTGTGTGCGTAAGTCGAGTGAAACTTTGAGGATTATATCCAGAGGTGGATCACTTTGCACCACACGCTTGAGAATGTATCGATCACCGAGCGATCTGTGCCTTCAAAGAAGGTGTCAAGAATGAGAGTTGAGTTTGAAATTGGTCGAACCGGAGATATGACCCTGAGTCGGATGATGGGGATTGCCACCAAGTATGCAAATGGTGAAGAAGAGGATCGGCTCCGGAGTGGTAAATACAAATTGGCCGCTAATGAGGCCGGCGGAGGAAATTCCAGTCGGAAGCAGAAGCGCAAAGCCGAGCCAGCTGCTCCCGGAGAGGCCTTGGCTGTGACCAGGAAAGTTCAAGGGGAAACCCAAGGGTCCTTGGAACCCCAAGAAGGTGAAAGACCAGGATGGAAATGACGTGTTGGATTTGCCATGTCACATTCACACGAAGAAAGATGAATAGGGTAAACTCATTTACCCGAAACATACCACTCGACAGTGTCGGCTCTTGATTCAGCAGTTCCAAGGGAAACGGCCCAAGGACAAGGATAAGGAGACAGACAAAGTTGAGGACAAAGATGACAGCGATGATGGATATCCCCAGGTCAATTCCACCCTGATGATTTTCGCTGACGTCGAAAGCAAAAGTCGATTGAAGGTTATCAATCGGGAAGTAAACATGGTCGCTCCGACGACGCCCAACTATCTGAAATGGTCCCAGACCCCCATCACATTCGACCAGTCCGATCACCCGACGTGCATTGCCACCCCTGGGAGACAAGCGTTGGTGGTCGACCCAGTCGTTGAAGGCACTCGGCTGACCAAAGTTCTGATGGATGGTGGTAGTGGCTTGAACATATTGTACGCAGAGACGTTGAAAGGGATGGGCATTCCGATGTCCAGACTCAGTACCAGTAACATGAGCTTTCACGGAGTCATTCCTGGAAAGAAGGCTGAGTCACTCGGCCAAATTGCTCTTGATGTAGTTTTTGGTGATTCGAAGCATTTCCGGAAAGAAAAGTTGACCTTTGAGGTCGTGGATTTCAGAGCGCTTATCACGCTATTCAGGAAGGCCAGATATACACGTTCATGGCACGACCATGTTACGTGTATCTTAAATCAAGATGCCTGGCCCCAAGGGCGTGATCACCGTTACGGGCAATCGGAAGAAGGCGGAAGAGTGCTTCGGAAGGGCTGTAAGATCGCCGATGCTCGGTTGGCGTGATAGAGTTACAAGAGTATCGAAAACCGCAGATCCGAAAGTGATTTGTTGCGAGCTAAGAAGCCGCCACGGAGTCAACATTCGATCGTCCGTGAGACGAAACAGGTTCACATTCACCGACCGATCCCAATGCTGCTCCGACCAACATCTCAACAACACTCGACTCAAAATAGGAAGAAGTGCTCATCCGGTTCCTCCGTGAGAACTGGGACATCTTTGCATGGAAGCTCACGACATGTCGGGTGTTCCCTGGGCTGGCTGAGCACCGCCACGAGTCGACCCAAAAGTCAAACCGTTAAAGAACATCTTGACGGTCCGCCGTCCGGAAGAAAGGCCATTGGTGAAGAGGTGGCTCGGCTCTTAGCGGCAGAGTTCATCCGAGAGATCTACCACTCCGAGTGGCTCGCCAATGTCGTCATGGTCCCCAAGAAGGACAAGTCGTTGCACATGTGCATCGATTTCAAGCATATCAATCGGGCCTGCCCGAAAGATCATTTCCCTCTTCCTCGCATTGACCAAATAGTCGACTCAACTGCGGGATGTGAGAGGTTGTCTTTTTTAGACGCCTATTCCGGGTACCATCAGATCCGTCTGTATGGACCCGATGAGATTAAAACAACGTTCATCACTCCATTCGGGTGCTTTTGTTATGTCACCATGCCATTCGGTCTCAAGAATGCCGGAGCCACATTCATGAGGATGATTCAGAAGTGTTTGCTCACTCAAATCACCGGAATGTGGAAGCGTACATGGATGATATAGTGCTCAAGTCACGAAGGGTTCCGACCTGTTGACCGACCTTGCTGAAACAGTTGCCAATCTCGGGAGGTATGATATCAAGCTTAACCCATCAAAGTGCACATTTGGAGTTCCCGGTGGAAAGTTACTCGGTTTTCTCGTTTACGGCGAGGAATCGATGCTAACCCGAAAAGGTTGGCACTATACTCGAATGAAGCGCCTGTGCATGTGCACGATGTCCGAAGCTTCTTGGATGCTTGGCGCTTTAAGTCGATTCATCTCTCGCCTCGGTGAAAAGGCATTGCCTCTTTACCGATGATGAAGAAGTCGAGACAAGTTCGAGTGGACTCGAAGCTGATGTAGCGTTTGCGAGCTAAAAGCTCGCTCTCCACCAACCGGTGCTTGCTGCTCCTATCAGCAAAGAGCCTTTGCTGCTTTACATTGCAGCCATCGGACAAGTCGTCGATGCCGTGCTACGGTCGGCGGGAAGAAGAAGGAAAAGCCTTCAAAATTCAACGCCCGATTTATTATCTTTCGAAGGGCTGACCCCATCAAAGCAAAGATACCCTCACTATCGAAGCTTGTTTATGGGATTTATATGACCACAAAGAAGGTTGCTCATTATTTCTCGATCATTCTATTACGATTAAATCGCCGACGCCCATTGTCGGAAATTCTTCATAACAGAGATGCAAGCTGGTCGAGTGGCTAAATGGGCGATTGAACTCCTTCCCCTTGATATCAAATTTGAGGCAAAGAAAGCCATCAAGTCCCAAGCAATAGCAGACTTCCTCGCCGAGTGGACTGAACAACAGCTTCCGACTCAAGTTCACTCGAACCTTTGGACTATGTTTTTGATGGTTCCAAGATGCTGAACGGTTACAAAGGGGTTGTATTGGTTTCCCCCCGAGGAGATAAGCTCAAATATGTTCTCCAGATTCACTTTGATTCTTCCAACAACGAAGCAGAATATGAAGCACTCCTGTATGGGTTGCGTATGGCCATTTCACTCGGCGTCCGTCACCTTATGGTCTACGGCGACTCGGATCTGGTTGTTAATCAAGTGATGAAGGAGTGGATGTCGAAGCCCAGCTATGACAGGTTCTTGTAATGCATGAAAAAGTGGAGAAGAAATTTGAGGGTTAGAGCTTCATCATATACCCCATCGAAAAATCAAGCTGCAGATGATTTGGCAAAGATAGGGTCCAAGAGGGAAGCCATTCCCGAGAATGTATTTTGGAGCACATTCATGCACCATCGGTGCAGGAGGATCCTTTCACGTAAGAAGCCCTGCAGCAAAAGAGTGCCAATGATCCGATGAAGTTGAGGTCCCAGCCGTGGTCGACCTGATTATGGAAGTTGTGGTCATCACTCCCGAGTGGACAGTGCCGTACATCGCATATATCCTAAGGAAAGAGCTCCCAGAGAATGAAGAAGAGGCTCGACAGATCGTCCGTCGATCCAAGGCCTTTACAATGATCAAGGGACAGTTGTACAGAGAAAGCGCGACTGGAGTCGGCCAGAAGTGTATCACGCTAGAAGAAGGTCAGATAATTCTTGTGGATATCCACTCGGGGACCTGTGGCCATCATGCGTCCTCTCGGACCATTGTGGCTAAAGCATACCGAGCGGGATTTTACTGGCCGAAAGCAAATGAAATGGCAAAAGAAATAGTCGACAAGTGTGAAGGATGTCAGTTCTATTCCAACATGTCACACAAGCCCGCCTCAGCCTTGAAGACCATTCCACTCGTCTGGCCCTTCGCTGTTTGGGGATTAGACATGATTGGACCGCTGAGAACTGGCAGAAGCGGCTTCACTCATTTGCTAGTAGCAGTCAACAAGTTCACCAAGTGGATCGAAGCCAAGCCCATCAAGAACCTCGGTGCATGCACTACTATCAGTTTCATCAGAGAGTTGATATTCAGATATGGAGTTCCGCATAGCATCATCACCGACAATGGGTCAAACTTCGATAATGACAAGTTCAAAGCCTTCTGCGCTTCTCAGGGCACGCGGGTCGACTATGCTTCAGTTGCTCATCCTCAGTCGAATGGGCAAGCAGAGCGTGCAAACGGCCTCATTCTCAAAGGGCTGAAACCATGGCTGATGCGTGATCTCAAGCACGCAGCAGGAGCTTGGGTCGACGAACTTCCATCAGTTCTCTGGGGATTGAGGACCACTCCTAATCGGTCGACTGGGAGAACTCCATTCTTCCTGGTCTATGGAGCTGAAGCAGTTCTGCCGAGTGACCTGCTTCACAATGCGCCTCGAGTCGAACAATACTCCGAAGAAGAAGCGGAACAAGCCCGACAAGGTGCAGTCGACCTCTTGGAAGAGGAGAGGGAGATGGCCCTGATCCGCTCGACTATCTATCAGCAAGACTTGCGTCGATTCCATGCTAGAAATGTGAAGAGTCGAGCCTTCCAAGAGGGAGATTTGGTCCTCCGAGTGGATCAACAGAAACCACACAAGCTCGCTCCCACTTGGGAAGGTCCCTTCATCGTCCCAAGAGTTCTCCACAACGGAGCATATCATCTCTACAACGTTGATCGCCAGATTGACGAGCCTCGAGCTTGGAATGCGGAGCTGCTCCACCCCTTTTATACTTAAATACTCACTTGGCTGAGATGTAATAAAATTACTTTTGTAGTTCGTTTATCTAAGACAAGAATGTTATAATTTTCCTAGTGATTGTTATTACTTTTTGTTGAAATTTCCCCCAGTGGGTGGCTTAGCTGCGAATCCGGTTCGCCTAAGTTTGTAAAAAAAATCCTTTTCGAGTGGCGAGCCAGTCTCCCACTCGGGGGCTTAGCTGCGAATCCGCTTCGCCTAAGTATTCAAAATCCTACCGAGTGGTGAGCCAGCCTCCCACTCGGGGGCTTAGCTGCAGTCCAAGTACTCGCCTAAGTATTCAAAATCTTACCGAGTGGAGAGCCAGCCTCCCACTCGGGGGCTTAGCAACAGCCCCAGGATTCGCCTAAACATTCAATATAATGAACGCCAAGAAGGACTCCACGAGGTGCAGGTTGGCTGCTACCTTCTCCTTCAGAGCTACACCGTAAAAATCCTACCGAGTGGAGAGCAAACCTCCCACTCGGGGGCTTAGCTGTAGCCCAATGCTCGCCTAAGTAATAAAAAACCTACCGAGTGGAGAGCAAACCTCCCACCCGGGGTCTTAGCTGCAGCCCAGTGCTCGCCTAAGTAATAAAAACCCTACCGAGTGGAGAGCAAACCTCCCACTCGGGGGCTTAGCTGCAGCCCAGTGCTCGCCTAAGTATTCAAAATCCTACCGAGTGGAGAGCAAACCTCCCACTCGGGGGCTTAGCTGCAGCCCAGTGCTCGCCTAAGTGATAAAAATCCTACCGAGTGGAGAGCACACCTCCCGCTCGGAGGCTTAGCTGCAGTCCAGTACTCGCCTAAGTAAGGAATTCATCCCAATCCGCAAGGACGACGAGGTGCAGGTCGACTGCTACCTTCTCCTTCGGAGCTTCGCCACAAGTACAACGTACTGTCCATCCCAATCCTCAAGGACGACGAGGTACAAGTTGACTGCTACCTTCTCCTTCGGAGCTTCGCCACAAGTACAACGTGCGGTCCATCCCAATCCGCAAGAACGACGAGGTCAGTCGCAGTCTGTGCTCCGTCTCTACCTGCAAGATAGATGAAGTACAAGTCGACTGGAGTTTCACCTCAAGGGTACTACTTACAACAATGAAATATATTCTGAATGAAGAGCAAAGTTCTCTCGAAGGCAAATAAAGCATGTTCAAGGATAGATCAAGTTCGGATAAACGTCCTACGGATCCGAAAGTGCTCAGGCGTTAAGCCTGTTAAAGTTTGTCGGTTACAAAAACCACTCGGCATTCCGAGGCAAATTTAAGATGGGACTTAGAAGTTTTTTACTCCTCCGGTGGAGGACCGGAAGGTGCAACAAACTGGTCGAGGTCGATTCCGTCGGCAATACGGGTAGCAGCAGCGATGAAGGTCTCCATGAAAGATCGGAAGTCGTACTTCCTGGTGTTGGAAACTTTGAGGGACGCTAGCTTGTCCTCTTGCGCTTCCTTGCAGTGGACACGAACCAGAGACAGAGCAACATCAACACCACACCGGCGAAGACTTTTCCATTCTTGCACTCGACTTGGAATCTCATTCACCGAGTCATTAAGATTCAAGGTTATTACAGGCGTCCGCTCCGGCGAGAGAGTTGAGTCGATCCATGAAACCGCGGCTTTCGATCGAGCAAGATAATCCACCACGCTAGCAGCGAGACTCGATCGGAGCACATTCATAGCAACCGTCCTTCACGGGAGAGTTGATGGGGTCCGTGCTGGTTTCCACTCGACCGTTTCTTCTTGAAGTTTTGATGAATTCTGAAAACACAGCTCAGACTCAAAACAACAATCATGCGATGAGCCGGTGATAGCAAGACAGTCGGATAAAAGAGATTACCTTCAAGCATGAGAAACAGCTTCTTGGCGAGCCCTCCAAGATAAACCTCCAAGTCATTTCGCTTCCCCACCAGTTGGCCAGCCTTGTCAGACAGAGCAATCTTGTCGTTCTTTAGTCGACTAACTTCATTGTTGGCCGCGTCCAGAGCAGCTTTCAGCTTGGCATTTTCATCTTCAAGTTTGCCGACTGAGGCAAGTTTCTCTTCAGCGAGCTTTGTTTTCTCCAAAGCCGCCTTCTGTGCCTCTGCAAGGTCAAGGTCCTTCTTCTTCAGAGTCTCCTCCAGTTTATCTGCAAAGCAACAATGAGAACAGAGTTGAGAATGAACAGAAAAACAAAGATAGTCGTCAAGTTCTCACCAGCCATACCTTTTGCTTCATCCTTCGCCTTCTGCAAATTCTCCTGAGCAAGCTTCAAGTCGAGGTTGAGCTGGATCTGTTTGTTCTCTAACTCAGTATAGCGAGCCACAAGCTCGCATGATTTCTACAAAGAGTCAATCAACAAAAGACATCAAAGACAGATCACTTCCGAGTGACTAAGGAAAATTCGTAGCATTTCTAAGACTATAGTCGAATCAAAACATTCGACAGTAGTCTCGGGGACTACACCCAGCGGGTGCACTCAGCGTGCCCCCACTGGTTTTACCAATTTGGTTCGACCAGTCGACCAAAAGAGGCAAAAAAAGGTTATGATTCTAAAACCATGGCTAGCTGTCAGCGGCCAGCCGCGGTAAAAAAAAACAGTTCTTTAGTTTATAGCCGATTGCCCGCAGTCCACCATAGTCTCGGGGACTACACCCAGTGGGTGCACTCAGCGTGCCCCCACCGGTTTTACGGTTCCATTCGACTTGGTCCGACCAGGCCGAGTGAAGAAGTTCAAAGTGTAAAGACTATAGTCGACTGCACGCAGTCCACCATAGTCTCGGGGACTACACCCAGTGGGTGCACTCAGCGTGCCCCCACAAAAACTCAATCGACACACCCACCCAAAGGGTGTACAAATATGGAAATCTAGAGAAAGAAGCAGTTTGGGTAGCATATCCTATGAGCAAGCAACGATCGACTTACTTGGACATTGCTCGAGAGCTGAGCTAGCATTGTAGGCCGCTGGCTGGCCTCTCGGACTGCCTTCACTTGCTCCATCATGATCCCTGCTCAGCGTATAGCCTCCTTAGCAGCACTCACTTGGTCTTCCGGACGTGGTGTATAGCAAAAAGGGATGGTGGATCAGCAGTCGACGAAGTGGGTCAGGCACTTGTCAGCGGTACAGCAAAAGACACAGAAGCCCGAGCGGTGTTGCCTCCCTCGGAAACTAGCGTCTCAGGTAACGTCACAACTGGAGCAGCCTTGCCAGCAGGCACCCTCTTGTTCTTCCTCTTCCTCAACGGCGTTTCCTCGTCATCATCGGGGAGATCAATGACATGAGGCGGAACTACAAGAAAGATTCAAAAGTAAACATGGAAATCCAATCGACTAAAAGCAAAACTGCAGAGATCATACCAAGGTTGGAGGTGACGGCATCTTCCATTTCCTGATCTTCGTGCTTGGCTGAGGTCTCGGAGGTAGCAGCACTGCAGATTTCAAGAATCGGCTGATCAGTCATCGAGTCAACCAAAAGTACACTCATGTTGAATAGGGAAATACGAGTTCTTCTGATTACCCGAAGATGGTGGGAATAACCATCCGCACCTTGGGCAGGGCCTTCGCCGGCTTCGACGATGTTGCTCGAGGTTGCTTCGGCGGTTTCTCAGTCGGCGTAGGGGAAGTTGTCCGAGGTCGCTTCGTCGACTGCCCAGTGGGCGCAACAGCTTTACCGCGCTCGGTCGCCGGGTCATGCGTCGACTTGGACCTTCCTTCTGAGTAGGGAGGATCGACGTCTTCCTCCTCTTCCTCCTCCTCCTCCTCTTCACCAGAGCTGTCGTCCCCCTCATCCTCCTCGCCGTTGGACTCCCATTCCTCTTGGATTTCACCTTCGCTTCCTTCTTCTTCTTCGACTGGTTCCTGCGCCCAGTTGGGCATCGAGTACATCTCAGTGGTGGCCTAGAAGACAAGAAAACAAGACAAAAGTCAGTCGACGAATTTGCATCAAAACAGAATGAATGCAGCAGAATCACAGTCGGAGATAAGTGGTTATACCTTGTCTGTATCGTAAGAATGGTCGAGTGGGGGAATCCTCCTAGCTCCGCGAGGATTATCTTTGTTTCCTGTGATGGCAGTCATCCACTTCTCCAGCGTGGCGTCATCGACCTCCTCTGGATGGACCCGAGTGGTATCGTCCGTATCGGAGTACATCCACATCGGATGGCCTCGGTATTGGAGTGGCTGAATACACCGTCGGAGGAAAACTTCCAGAAGATCCATGCCGGTCACCCCGTCGCGAATAAGCTGGACTACGCGTTCCATCAACAATTTTACTTGGGCCTTCTCCTCTGGTAGCACCTTCAGGGAAGATGGCTTGTTCACTCGACTCATGGAGAAAGGAGGGAGTCCAGTCGACTGCCCCGGCGTCGGCTGGTCTTGGCAGTAGAACCAGGTCGACTGCCACCCTCTAACCGAGTCGGGGAGAGTCATAGCTGGAAAAGCGCTCTTCCCCCTCATCTGGACCCCGAGTCCCCCACACATCTGGATTACTTGGGTTCTCTCGTCATTCGGGTTCGTTTTCTTCACCGTCTGAGAGCGACAAGTGAATATATGCTTGAAGAGGCCCCAGTGCGGCCGACAACCCAAGAAGTTTTCGCACAACGACACGAAAGCAGCAAGATAGACAATGGAGTTGGGAGTGAAATGATGGAGTTGCGCTCCAAAAAATGTTCCGAAACCCCCGGAAGAAAGGATTCAGCGGCAGAGAAAATCCCCGATCTACGTGAGTGGCTAGGAGAACGCACTAACCCTCTTCAGGCTGCGGCTGCCACTCTGTTCCCGGAAGCCTCGCCGACCCATGGAGGATCAGTCCCTCGTTGGCCAGATCGTTGAGGTCCTTCTCGGTGATGGTCGAGCGGATCCAATCTCCCTGGACCCAACCTTGCGGCAGTTTGGACCGCGAAGAAGATCCGCCGCGACTGGGCGCTCTCCCCTTCGCCTTCGCCGTTGCCTTCTTCACCCGCTCCAAGGCTGCGGTCTTCTCCTTCACCATGGTCGCCGGGCGAAGCGGTATCGAGCTCTTGCGCTGAGCAGGCAAAGGGCGCAGCAGAAAGATTTGGAGGTGGAAGGAGGGGAAGATTGGGGTCACACTGTTCAAATACCCCGTCCGATGCCTTATATGAGGCCGCTTCCGAGTGGCTGACTGGTAGGCCCAGGCAATCCCGTCAAATCCATAACAGCGCGCTTGTCGTGGGCGAAAAAAGGTGGCGCCAAGATTGAGCGTCATCTCCTTATCCCATCCGAGTGCCGCAGTTTTCTCGCTTCGCACTTCCCAAAATTCAGATCTCGAAATCCGCTAACGGCGGAGCAACTTTGTCAGACAACAGATTTCCTCCGATCCGTCGCCGAAATCCTCAAGTTCACAAAGTTCACTCGACAAATGTGAAGAATGGATCAAGGCGATCGAAGAGAAGTTACGCCATCACTAAAAGGTCGTTGATCCAGAGTAAGGCACACTCGCAACACAAAGAACAGGTCGGAAAGATTATCAACTCCTTCCTCACTCAAACCTCGATCCATTCGGGGGCTAATGATGAAGTCATGTACCTAGGGTAGGGTCATGGACCTGCCCAAGGGTACCCTCCCCAAGGACACTCGCGAAACAAGCAGCCTTCCAGTCGACCTGGTAGGCTTCCACTCGACAGAATCCGAGACACTCGACCAAGAAGGCTCACTCGACCATCAGATGCTCAGGAATCACTCTGTATCCAAACGGTCTGTAATTAAGTAGTCTTTATGGTCATGATGACACTTTATGTCCGGCGTTACCAGTAACGCCAGGTCTTAACATACCTTAAACCCTCTGCTACGTGGGTTGGCTGGGGTCCTGGCGCACTCTATATAAGCCACCCCCCTCCACAGGCAGAAGGGTTCGCACTCCTGTAACACATACTCATATAATCCAGTCGACCGCCTCCGGGCTCCGAGACGTAGGGCTGTTACTTCCTCCGAGAAGGGCCTGAACTCGTAAATCCCTTGCGTATACAACTACTCCATAGCTAGGATCTTGCCTCTCCATTCCTACCCCCCATTCTACTGTCAGACTTAGAACCACGACAGGCGGCGCGGCGGCATGGTGGCGCGTCGGTGGCGGGGCGCTGGAGCGGTGGAGGCGCGTGTGGCAGCGAGGAAGAGGAAGAGGAGAAGAGGAGGCGTGGAAAAGGCGCGTGGCGAGCGCCGCATCTTATAGGCGCGCCGGAAGCGGTGCGGTAAAAATGGCGCGCGAGCTGGCGCCTTTTCGCGCGCGTCGCAAACGGTTCCCGCACACGCGAGTATCACGCCACCGCTGGAGCGCGGCAAAACGTCCCACGCGTGCTAAAACCTGGGTTTACCGCGCGCGCGCGTCTTTTGGCGCGGCTGTTGGAGTTGCTCTTACGGCGGCGCGAGAATTCGTTTCTTAGTAGTAGAAGAAGATGAAAAGGCGAGATCGAGATACCCGGGATCTCGCGTGCGCGTGGCTTAGTTTAGAGCATCTCCAACAACCTTTTTTATGTTGAATTCTTAAAAACATACTATGACAAGAGGAGACAGAAGGTTTATAAAGCCAACATGGTTTTTTCTTCTCTTTTTTTACAGGGAACATGTTTTTGCTTTGGTAGCTTTGTATATCGAATTGCTATTTACACAAAACACACAATAATATGTGGAGACAATTTGTCATAAAGACATCACACATATACTAGCACAAATCATGTAGACGTGTGCATGCGTACACGTACACCCATGCAGCACACATGCATACATGTACACAGACGCGTTCACGTACACTTACGCACACGCAGCACACATCATACAGAGGCCCACTAGTCATTGAAACAAAAATATAAAAGGGACCATTTTTACAAAGCCTTGCCAAAACTTAGCAAGTGCCCCTTGAATTTGCAAATATGCAAAGTGGGATGGCAGCTTTAGCAAGCTTTATTAAATAATTGGATGAAGAACCACTTATACAGAGAATGTTGGAGTATTTTTTTGTGCAGAGTTTCTAAAATAGCAAGTGAATGCAAATATAGAAAGACTGTTGGAGATGCTTCTAGAAGAGCTAGTACTAGTACTGCTAGACTACTACTAGTATTGTACTATGTACTAGTGATCAGCACTATAGCACTGCATGGCTAGTAGTGTGGCTGGATGGAAAGAATTACTGGCCATTCATCTCGCGGAACGTGGTTGTGCCCGGTCATTAGTTAGGCGACAACAAAAGAGTAGATTTTGCTGCACGCATTCGCACTATGTACGTATACAGGTATAGTCAGGTAGTCGTCTCCTCTGTCCTTAGGGCATCTTCAATTGTAACTCACAAATTTTCCTCCGTAAACTAATCAGAGATGTCTCTGACCATAACCCACTCTTATTATCCTCGGGGACGAAGAAACCTGACACCCTACACCAACGTGAGTTCAGATTTGAGCTCAGCTGGTTGAGAGATAAATGATAGATTGAGATATTGGAGAAGTAATTGTTGTATTGATCGGGGCCTCAAGGGCTGTTTATATAGATTACAAAGCTTGGGCTCCAAGACTAGACTAATAGAGATAGATTACAATACGAATAGACTTATACTCTAAGATCCCCCCGCAGTCTCAACGTCAGGTGAAACAATGTTGAGACTGGAGCGTATGTCGGTGAACGATGCAGTGGGAGTCCTTTGGTAAAAATGTCAGCAAATTGGGCACTTGTAGGAATATGAAGAACGCGAACCTCACCAAGAGCCACCTTTTCACGAACAAAGTGAATGTCAATCTCAATGTGCTTTGTGCGACGATGTTGAACTGGATTGGAAGCCATGTAGACTGCAGAGATGTTATCACAAGAAACAATGGTAGCGTGGGAGCGGACGATGAAGTTCAACGAGAAGCTGCCGAGCCACACCGCCGCCACAGCGTGAGCAACCGCCTATACTCAGCCTCAGCAGAAGACCTGAAACTGTTACCTGCCTTTTAGAACACCAAGAAACAAGATTATCACCCAAATAAGCGCAAAATCCGGATGTAGATCATCGAGTATCTGGACAACCTGCCCAATCTGCATCGTAATAAACTGTCAAGCTTGTAGGTGAAGAAGAATTAATAAGGAGACCGTGATCAAGAGTGCCTTTTAAATAGCGGTGAATGCGTCGACATGAGCTGACGAGGAGCACGAGGATCATGCATAAAGAGACAGCTTGCTGAATGAATAGGAGATTTCAGGACGAGTAAGAGTGGCATATTGAAGAGCGCCAAGATGCTACGATATAAAGTAGGATCGAAAGAGGATCACCATCACCGACAGTTTAGCACCAACGTCCGGCTGGAGTCTGAGAGGGTTGGCAATGAGACATACCGAGCGAGAAAGCAAGTCCAAAATGTATGATCCTTGAGAAAGAAAGAGGAAGATGTTGTGCGAGAAACATGAATACCTAGAAAATGATGAAGAGTACCAAGATCTGTCATGGAAAACTCCCGATTGAGAGAAGAGATGGTATGTTGAAGAAAAGAATCGTAACTAGCCGTGAGAATGATATCATCAACATAAAGCAAGAGGTAGGCGGTGTGAGTAGGAGACTGATAAACAAAGAGAGAATAATCGGATTTGGAGGGAATAAAGCCTATGGTTTGAATAAAAGTAGCAAAGCATTGTAACCATGCACGAGGAGCTTTTTTAAGGCCATAAAGAGATTTGTGGAGGAGACAAACAAAATTTGGAGAGGAGGGATTCTCAAAACCGGAGGGTTGCTGACAATAAACAGTTTCATTGAGAGTGCCATGAAGAAAAGCATTTTTAACATCAAGTTGATGAATAGGCCAAGAAGAGGAAACAGCAAGACTAAGAACAACACGAATAGTGCTTGGTTTAACAACAGGAGAAAAAGTCTCATCAAAGTCAATACCATGTTCTTGGGAGAAACCACGACACACCCAACGAGCTTTGTAACGAGCGAGAGTGCCATCGGAATGAAATTTATGACGAAAAACCCATTTGCGAAACAATGTTAACACCGAAGGTTTGGGAACAAGAGTCCGTGTATTATTTTCTTTGAAGAGCTTCAAATTCATCACGCATAGCGGAAAGCCGAGAGGGTCAAGAAGAGCTTGCTTATAACTGGTTGGAATAGGAGAGATGGTTGGGGTGGAGGTAAGATTGAGGCGTTTGGTGGGAGAAGAAATCCTCGTTTTCCACGGGTGCACATGACATGATCATTGGTGAGCGGTGGTATAAGAACGGCATTGGGTGGCGGTGGGTTTCGGTTGAAGAAGACGGTGAGGAAGAAGAATCGGAGGTGGTGGGTGTCGAGGTGGTTGGCGTGGTAGGATGTGGTGAGGAAAGACGGCTGGGGTAGAGGATGCAGATTCTGGAGAGAGGTGGGGGCAGGGCGGGAGGGTGGCTGATGGTGGGCGATTCCGTCGGAGAGACGAAACAAGATTCCATGGCAGCAGAGATGACCGAAGGACGAAGTAGGGAAGGGGTTTTGGTGGTGGCGGATTGTGGTGGAATTGGTTTTGTGGTTGTAGTGACAGAAAAAGGAAAAGTATTTTCATCGAATGTGACATGACGAGAGAGAATGATACGACCAAAAGATGGATCGAAACAACGATATCCTTTGTGATCATCAGAAAGACCAAGGTGAATGCAAGGTAGTGAGCGCGGTTCTAGTTTGTTGGAGGCGGTAGAGGCGATGTTGGGAAAGCATAGACAGCCAAAAACACGCAGAAAAGAATAGTCGGTGGTGGAGAGAAAAAGAGATTGGAAAGGCGAATAAAGAGGGCAAGTTTTAGTTGGTCGAATATTAAGAAGTAGTGTGGCGGTGCGAGGGCTTCAACCCAAAAACGGGAAGGAAGAGAAGCTTGTAAAAGCAATGTGCGAAGAACATCATTAATAGAGCGAAGACAGTGTTCAACTTTACCATTTTGAGAAGATGTATAAGGGCATGAAAAACGAAGAAGGATGCCTTGAGAGAGAAAGAAGGTGCGGTTTTGGGTGTTATCAAATTCACGACCGTTATCACATTGAATAAATCGAATTGGCAAGCCAAAGTGTGTGATTACATATTGTCGAAAGTTGAGAAAGATTGCAGGTACTTCAGATTTAGCGCGAAGAGGAAAGGTCCAAGTATAGTGAGAATAATCATCCAAGATCACAAGATAATATTTATAACCAGAAACACTAGGGACTGGAGAGGCCCATAATGTTGGGGAACGTTGCAGAAAATTAAAATTTTTCCTACGGTTTCACCAAGATCCATCTATGAGTTCTACTAAGCAACGAGTCACGAGAGAGAGTTTGCATCTACATACCACTTGTAGATCGAGTACGGAAGCGTTCAAGGGAGTGGTGATGATGAAGACGTTCCCAACGTGATTCCGATCACCGATGACCAAAGTGCTGAAAGGACAGCACCTCCGTGTTCAACACACGTACGGGACGATGGCGTCTCCTCCGTCTTGATCCAGCAAGAATGAAGGAGAGGTTGAGAAGACAACTCCAATGGCAGCACGACGGCGTGGTGCGGTTGGTCTGCAGTTCTCGGCGAGGCTTCGCCAAGCTCGCGTGGAGAAAGAGAGGTGTTGGGAGGGAGGGCTGCGCCTTCAATGGTGTTGGCAGCCTCCCCCACCCTCTATTTATAGGAGGAGAGGGCAGGGGGCCGGCCATCTAGGGAAACCCTAGATGGGGCGGCGGCCCAAGGGAGGAGGGGAGGGTGGCTTGCCCCCCAAGCTAGGGGGGCGCCCCCTTTAGGGTTCCCCTCCCCAAACCCTAGCCGCATGGGCCTAGGTGGGGAGGCGCGCCCAGCCCACCAGGGGCTGGCTCCCTCTCCCACTTAGCCCATGTGGCCCCCGGAGGGGTGGCCCCTCCCGTGGACCTCGGAACCCTCCCGTGGCCCCTGTACATTACAGTATACCCCAAACTTTCCTGAGTCCGTTTAACCACTTTCCATATATAAATCTTTACCTCCGGACCATTCCGAACTCCTCGTGACGTCCGGGATCTCATCCGGACTCGAACAACATTCGGTAATCACATACTTGTCTTCCTATTAACCCTAAGCGTCACCGAACCTTAAGTGTAGACCCTACGGGTTCGGGAGACATCTGAGACATGACCGAGACTACCTCAAGTCAATAATCAACAGCGGGATCTGGATACCCATGTTGGCTCCCACATGCTCCTCGATGTTGTCATCGGATGAACCACGATGTCAAGGGTTCAAGCAACCCGTATTCTATTCCCTTTGTCGGCGGTATGTTACTTGCCCGAGACTTCGATCGTCGGTATCCCAATACCTCGTTTAGTCTCGTTACGGCAAGTCACTTTACTCGTACCGCAATGCATGATCCGTGACGGACACTTGATCACTTTGAGCTCATTATGATGATGCATTACCGAGTGGGCCCAGTGATACCTCTCCGTAACACGGAGTGACAAATCCCGCCTCGATCCGTGTCAACCCAATGGTCACTTTCGGAGATACACGTAGTGCACCTTTATAGTCACCCGATTACGTTGTGACGTTTGATACACCAAAGCACTCCTACGGTATCCGGAATTGCACGATCTCATGGTCTAAGGAAGAGATACTTGACATTGGAAAAGCTCTAGCAAAACGAACTACGATCTTTGTGCTATGCTTAGGATTGGGTCTTGTCCATCACGTCATTCTCCTAATGGCGTGATCCCGTTATCAATGACATCGATGTCCATAGTCGAAACCATGACTATCTGTTGACCAACGAGCTAGTCAACTAGAGGCTTACTAGGGACATATTGTAGTCTATGTATTCACACGTGTATTACGATTTCCGGATAATACAGCTTATAGCATGAATAAAGACAATTATCATGAACAAGGAAATATAATAATAATGCTTTTATTATTGCCTCTAGGGCATATTTCCAACAGTCTCCCACTTGCACTAGAGTCAATAATCTAGTTTACATTGTGATGAATCGAACACCCATAGAGTTACGGTGTTGATCATGTTTTGCCCATGAAGAGGTTTAGTCAGCGGATCTGCGACATTCAGATCCGTATGCACTTTACAAATTTCTATGTCTCCATCTTGAACATTTTCACGGATGGAGTTGAAGCGACATTTGATGTGCTGGTCTTCTTGTGAAACCTGGGCTCCTTGGCAAGTGCAATAGCTCCAAAGTTGTCACGAGAAGAGTTTGATCGGCCCGACGCATTGGGTATGACTCCTAGGTCGGTGATGAACTCCTTCACCCAAATTGCTTCATGTGCTGCCTCCGAGGCTGCCATGTACTCCGCTTCACATGTAGATCCCGCCACGACGCTCTGCTTGCAGCTGCACCAGCTTCTTGCTCCACCATTCAACATATACACGTATCGGTTTGTGACTTAGAGTCATCCAGATCTGTGTCGAAGCTAGTGTCGGCGTAACCTGTTACTGACGAGCTCTTCGTCACCTCCATAAGCGAAAACATGTCCTTTGTCCTTTTCGGTGCTTCAGGATATTCTTGACCGCTGTCCGGTGTTCCTTGCGGGATTACTTTGGTACCTTCCTACCAAACTTACGGCAAGGTTTACATCAGGTCCAGTACACAGCATGGCATACATAATAGATCCTATGGCTGAAGCATAGGGATGACACTCATCTCTTCTTTATCTTTTGTCGTGGTCGGGCATTGAGCGAGCTCAATTTCACACCTTGCAATCTGAGCAAGAACCCTTTCTTGGACTGATCCATTTTGAACTTCTTCAAAATCTTATCAAGGTATGTGCTTTGTGAAAGACCTATGAGGCGTCTCGATCTATCTCTATAGATCTTGATGCCTAATATATAAGCAGCTTCTCCAAGGTCCTTCATTGAAAAACACTTATTCAAGTAGGCCTTAATGCTGTCCAAGAATTCTATATCATTTCCCATCAAGTATGTCATCTACATATAATATGAGAAATGCTCAGAGCTCCCACTCACTTTCTTGTAAACGCAGGCTTCTCCATAAGTCTCATAAACCCAAACGCTTTGATCATCTCATCAAAGCGAATGTTCCAACTCCGAGATGCTTGCACCAGCCCATAAATGGATCGCTGGAGCTTGCATACTTTGTCAGCATTCTTAGGATCGACAAAACCTTCCGGCTGTATCATATACAGCTCTTCCTTAAGATAGCCGTTAAGGAACGCTGTTTTGACGTCCATCGCCATATCTCATAATCATAGTATGCGGCAATTGCTAACATGATTCGGACGGACTTAAGCTTCGCTACGGAGAGAAAGTCTCATCGTAGTCAATCCCTTGAACTTGCCGATAACCCTTAGCGACAAGTCGAGCTTTATAGATGGTGACATTACCATCCGCGTCCGTCTTCTTCTTAAAGATCCATTTGTTTTCTATCGCTCGCCGATCATCGGGCAAGTCACCAAAGTCCACACTTTGTTTTCATACATGGATTCTATCTCGGACTTCATGGCTTCTAGCCATTTGTTGGAATCTGGGCCGCCATTGCTTCTTCATAGTTCAAGGTTCACCGTTGTCTAACAACATGATTTCCGTGACAGGGTTGCCGTACCACTGCAGTGCGGAACGTGTCCTAGTGGACCTCTGAAGTTCAAGAGCAACTTGATCCAAGTACCTTGATCATCATCATGAATTTCCTCTTGGTTGGTGTAGGCATCACAGAACATTTTCTGAGCTGCACTACTTTCCTGTTCAAGAGGTAGTACTTCATCGAGTTCTACTTTCCTCCCACTTACTTCTTTCGAGAGAAACTCTTTTCCGAGAAAGGTTCCGTTCTCGGCAACAAAGATCTTGCCTTCGGATCTAAGGTAGAAGGTATACCCAAAGGTTTCCTTAGGGTATCCTATGAATACGCATTTTTCGACTTGGGTTCGAGCTTTTAGGTTGAAGTTTCTTGACATAAGCATCGCATCCCCAAACTTTTAGGAGCGATAGCTTAGGTTTCTTCCCAAACCATAATTCATACGGTGTCGTCTCAACGGATTTAGGCGGTGCCCTATTTAAAGTGAATGTAGCTGTCTCTAGAGCGTATCCCCAAAATGATAGCGGTAAATCGGTAAGAGACATCATAGATCGCACCATATCCAATAGAGTGCGATTACGACGTTCGGACACACCGTTCTGTTGAGGTGTTCGGTGGCGTTAGTTGTGAAACGATTCCACATTTTCTTAAGTGTGTACCAAATTCGTGACTTAAATATTCTCCTCCACGATCTGATCGTAAGAATTTTATCTTTCGGTCACGTTGATTCTCTACTTCATTCTGAAATTCCTTGAACTTTTCAAAGGTCTCAGACTTGTGTTTCATCAAGTAGACATACCCATATCTACTCAAGTCATCTGTGAGAGTGAGAAAATAACGATATCCTCCATGAGCCTCAACGCTCATTGGACCGCACACATCGGTATGTATGATTTCCAACAAGTTGGTTGCTCGCTCCATTGTTCCGTAGAATGGAGTCTTGGTCATCTTGCCCATGAGGCATGGTTCGCATGTGTCAAATGATTCATAATCAAGAGACTCCAAAAGTCCATCAGCATGGAGCTTCTTCATGCGCTTGACACCAATGTGACCAAGCGGCAAAGTGCCACAAGTATGTGGGACTATCGTTATCAACTTTACATCTTTTGGTATTCACGCTATGAACATGTGTAATACTACGCCGAGATTCATTAAGAATAAACCATTGACCATCGGAGCATGACCATAAAACATATCTCTCATATAAATAGAACAACCATTATTCTCGGATTTAAATGAGTAGCCATCTCGCATTAAACGAGATCCAGATACAATATTCATGCTCAAACTTGGCACCAAATAACAATTATTAAGGTTCATAACTAATCCGTGGGTAAATGAAGAGGTAGCGTGCGACGGCGATCACATCGACTCTGGAACCATTCCCGACGCGCATCGTCACCTCGCCCTTCGCCAGCCTCCGCTTATTCCGCAGCTCCTGCTGTGAGTTACAAATATGAGCAACGGCACCGTATCAAATACCCAGGAGTTACTACGATTCTTGGTAAGGTACACATCAATTACATGTATATCAAATATACCTTTGGTGTTGCGGCCTTCTTATCCGCTAAGTACTTGGGGCAGTTCCGCTTCGGGACCCTTCCCTTGCAATAAAAGCACTCAGTCTCGTGCTTGGGTCCATTCTTTGACTTCTTCCGGCAACTTGCTTACGGGCGCGCAATCTCCTTGCCGTCCTTCTTGAAGTTTTTCTTACCCTTGCCCTTCTTGAACTTAGTGGTCTTATTGACCATCAACACTTGATGTTCTTTCTTGATTTCAACCTCGGCTGACTTCAGATAGAGAACACTTCAGAATGGTCTTTACCATCCCCTGCATGTTGTAGTTCATCACAAAGCTCTTGTAGCTTGGTGGGAGCGATCGAGGATTCTGTCAATGACCGCCTCATCGTGGAGGTTAATATTCAATTTGGGTCATACGGTTGTGCAACCCGACATCTTCGTAATGTGCTCACCGATGTAACTGTTTTCCTCCATCTTACAACTATAGAACTTGTCGGAGATGTCATATCTCTCGACCCGGGCGTGAGCTTGGAAAACAAGTTTCAGCTCCTCGAACATCTCATATGCTCCGTGGTGCTCAAAACGCTTTTGGAGCCCCGGTTCTAAGTTGTAAAGCATGCCGCACTGAACGAGGGAGTAATCATCAAGACGAGACTGCCAAGCATTCATAATGTCTTGGTTCTGCAGAGACGGAGCGTCACCTAGCGGTCCTTCTAGGACGTATTGTTTCCTGGCAGCTATGAGGATGATCCTCAGGTTCCGGACCCAGTCCGTATAGTTGCTGCCGTCATCTTTCAGCTTGGTTTTCTCTAGGAACGCGTTGAAGTTCAAGTTGACATGGCGTTGGCCATTTGATCTACAAGACATATCATTCAAAAGTTTTAGACTAAGTTCATGATAATTAAGTTCATCTAATCAAATTATTACAATGAACTCCCACTCAGATTAGACATCCCTCTAGTCATCTAAGTGTTACACGATCCGAGTCGACTAGGCCGTGTCCGATCAACACGTGAGACGGACTAGTCTGCGTCGGTGAACATTCTCATGTTGATCGTATCTTCCATACGATTCGTGTTCGACCTTCGGTCTCCGTGTTCGAGGCCATGTCTTTACATGCTAGGCTCGTCAAGTTAACCCTAAGTGTTTTTGCGTGTGTAAATCTTGCTTACACCCGTTGTATGTGAACGTAAGAATCCATCACACCCGATTAACACGTGGTGCTTAGAAGCGACGAACTGTAGCAGCGGTGCACGATTAGGGAGAACACTTCTTGAAATTGTTCTAAGGGATCATCTTATTTACTACCGTCATTCTAAGTAAACAAGATGTATAATCATAATAAACATCACATGCAATTATAAAGTAGTGACATGATATGGCCAATATCATATAGCTCCTTGATCTTCATCTTCGGGGCTCCATGATCATCCTGTCACCGGCATGACACCATGATCTCCATCATCATGATCTCCATCATCGTGTCTTCATGAAGTTGTCACGCCAACGACTACTTCTACTTCTATGACTAACGCGTTTAGCAATAAAGTAAAGTAGATTACATGGCGTTCTTCAATGACACGCAGGTCATACAAAAATAAAGACAACTCCTATGGCTCCTGCCGTTGTCATACTCATCGACATGCAAGTCGTGATTCCTATTACAAGAACATGATCTCATACATCACAATATATCATCATTCATCACAACTTGGCCATATCCGTCACATGACAATTGCTGCAAAAACAAGTTAGGCGTCCTCTAATTGTTGTTGCATCTTTTACGTGGCTGCAATTGGGTTCTAGCAAGAACGTTTTCTTACCTACGAATAACCACAACGTGATCTTGTCAACTTCTATTTACCCTTCATAAGGACCCTGTTCATCGAATCCGCTCCAACTAAAGTAGGAGAGACAGACACCCGCCAGCCACCTTATGCAACTAGTGCATGTTAGTCGGTGGAACCGGTCTCACGTGGAGATGCGTGTAAGGTTGGTCCGGGCCGCTTCATCCCACAATACCGCGGAAGCAAGAAACGACTAGTAACGGCAAGTAAATTGACAAGATCCACACCCACAACAAAATTGTGTTCTACTCGTGCAAAGAGAACTACGATAGACCTAGCTCATGATGCCACTGTTGGGGAACGTTGCAGAAAATTAAATTTTTCCTACGGTTTCACCAAGATCCATCTATGAGTTCTACTAAGCAACGAGTCACGAGAGAGTTTGCATCTACATACCACTTGTAGATCGAGTGCGGAAGCGTTCGAGGGAGTGGTGATGATGAAGACGTTCCCAACGTGATTCCGATCACCGATGACCAAAGTGCTGAAAGGACAGCACCTCCGTGTTCAACACACGTGCGGAGACGATGGCGTCTCCTCCGTCTTGATCCAGCAAGAATGAAGGAGAGGTTGAGGAAGACAACTCCAATGGCAGCACGACGGCGTGGTGCAGTTGGTCTGGCAGTTCTCCGCAGGCTTCGCCAAGCTCGCGTGGAGAAAGAGAGGTGTTGGGAGGGAGGGCTGCGCCTTCAATGGTGTTGGCAGCCTCCCCCACCCCTCTATTTATAGGAGGAGAGGGCAGGGGGCCGCCATCTAGGGAAACCCTAGATGGGGCGGCGGCCAAGGGAGGAGGGAGGTGGCTTGCCCCCAAGCTGGGGCGCCCCTTTAGGTTTCCCCTCCCAAACCCTAGCCAATGGGCCTAGGTGGGGGGCGCGCCCAGCCCACCAGGGGCTGGCTCCCTCTCCACTTAGCCCATGTGGCCCCGGAGGGGTGGCCCCTCCCGTGGACCTCCGAACCCTCCCGTGGCCCGGTACATTACAGTATACCCCGAAACTTTCCAAGTCCGTTTAACCACTTTCCATATATAAATCTTTACCTCCGGACCATTCCGAACTCCTCGTGACGTCCGGGATCTCATCCGGACTCAACAACATTCGGTAATCACATACTTGTCTTCCTATTAACCCTAGCGCCACCGAACCTTAAGTGTAGACCCTACGGGTTGGGAGACATCTTGAGACATGACCGAGACTACCTCAAGTCAATAATCAACAGCGGATCTGGATACCCATGTTGGCTCCCACATGCTCCTCGATGTTGTCATCGGATGAACCACGATGTCAAGGGTTCAAGCAACCCGTATTCTATTCCCTTTGTCGACGGTATGTTACTTGCCCGAGACTCGATCGTCGGTATCCCAATACCTCGTTTAGTCTCGTTACGCAAGTCACTTTACTCGTACCGCAATGCATGATCCCGTGACGGACACTTGATCACTTTGAGCTCATTATGATGATGCATTACCGAGTGGGCCCAGTGATACCTCTCCGTAACACGGAGTGACAAATCCAGCCTCGATCCGTGTCAACCCAATGGTCACTTTCGGAGATACCTGTAGTGCACCTTTATAGTCACCCGATTCACGTTGTGACGCTTGATACACCCAAAGCACTCCTACGGTATCCGGAATTGCACGATCTCATGGTCTAAGGAAGAGATACTTGACATTGGAAAAGCTCTAGCAAAACGAACTACACGATCTTTGTGCTATGCTTAGGATTGGGTCTTGTCCATCACGTCATTCTCCTAATGACGTGATCCCGCTATCAATGACATCGATGTCCATAGTCAGAAACCATGACTATCTGTTGACCAACGAGCTAGTCAATTAGAGGCTTACTAGGGACATATTGTAGTCTATGTATTCACACGTGTATTACGATTTCCGGATAATACAGTTATAGCATGAATAAAGACAATTATCATGAACAAGGAAATATAATAATAATGCTTTTATTATTGCCTCTAGGGCATATTTCCAACACATAAATCACAGTGAAGTAACTCAAAAGGAAAAGTACTAATGGTAGTAGAGGTTCCAAAAGGTAATCTAACATGTTTGCCACATTGACATGCATTACAGAGAGAGGGATTATGAGGACTGCTAGAACTAGGGATACAAAATTCTTGGATTAAAGACGTCAAAGTGTTTTTGCTGGGGTGACCGAGACGACGATGCCATAGATCAACAGAGGCGAGCATGGCACGAGAGGTGGATGTGGGCGCCACGAAGAGGATAAAGATCGCCTGTGCTATTGTAATTTAGGCGAGACCGCCCCGTTGTCGATCCTTCACGCACAAACCAAAAGGGTCAAAGGCCAGGATAACTTTGTTGTCAATGCAAAATTGTCTAACAGAGATAAGATTTTTGATGATGGAAGGAACCACAAGAATATTCCGTGAAGAAAATTGGCATGAGAGGAAGGGATGTAAGAGTGACCAGATTGCATGAAACAGGGATGGAGGAGCCATCGCCAATGGTGATAGTGGAAAAGGAAGGAAAACAAGCTGACAATAAATTCATATTTGAAGACATATGCATGGATGCACGAATCAAAAATCCAATCCGTACCTGCGTCGTTGAGGACAAAATTGTTCATGGCGTTGATGAAGGCGACTTAGTCCCAAGCCGGCTGTTGGGGAGGAGCGGAGGGCCAGGAACTTGCATGTTGGCGTGGGGGATATCGGATGGGTAGTATCGATTGGGGCCTGCATGTTGCCGTAGAAGGCCGGCATGGTGTTGTAGGGCGACAGTGGTCTGGCGTCTTTGGTAGGCGGAGTAGGAGTGGTGGTGTAGACGTCGCGCGCTGGCCGGGTCCAAGGAGTCCCGGAGAGCACTGTGGCTGGGCGAAGACCGGGGCTCCACGTGCCTGTCGGAGGAGGAGCACCATACGGAGAGGGGCCGACCATGGCATCGACCAAGCCAGGACGAGGCCAGTCAAGGATCATGCTAAGGAGGCCATGGCGGCGGCTGGTGGCGCTGGAGCATGGATGACGAGGCTGGTGCAGGTCCGCAGGGCGAGATGCAGGAGGCCGGTGGACGGGATTCTTGCCCTTGTAGTTGGGACTCGGGCGCTAGCCTGGTGGTGGTGTTGAGGCAGCAGCCACATCCGAGTTGGAGGGGCGGTCGGTTGCCGCGGCAGCCAAGGCGTGGGAGCTGCAGAAGAGGGCGCGGCAGCATGAAACACCTGCGGCGCCCGTTGCGTCTTGCGAGCCTGGTTCTTCTCTTCTTGCTGGAGGATCGAGCGGACTTCCTTGAAGGTGGGGTACGGCTTGAGCATGGGGATGAAGGACTGCTGCTTCTCGAATTGATCGCCGGGACCTTGGAGGAGGGTGTTGATGAGAGTGCGATCCTCGACGTGATCACCAAGTTCACGGAGTTCATCGCCAATAGTATTGATTCGCTGGCAGAAGATGGAGACTGGGACATCTCCCTGCATGGTTGTGTGTAGCTCGGTGTTGAGCGCGTTGATTCGCACGTCGGAGTTGTCCTGAAACAGCTGTTGAAGGGAAGCCCAGAGATCGGCGGCGGTGGCGTCATCGTCGGACACCAGATTGAAAAGCTCCGTGGAGATGCATGTGTAAATCCACTGGATGATGGCGAGATCATCTTTCACCCAACAAGGATCAGCGGGCTATGGCGGGTAGGAGGGATCAATGTGGTGGCGTAGGCCGCAGCGCCCGAGATGGATGATGAAGAGGTGGCACCAATGGTAGTAGTTGTGGATGCCGAGGTCTAATGAGATTGGTATGAAGGGAGAGACGTCGACAATGGTGTCGGCTAGGGAGAACGTAGGGTTTGGAGGGGGAGGTGTTTGAGTAGTTGTAGAGGAGGAGGTAGGGGTGGGGCACCGGCGGCGCGGAACTCGGCCATGGAGAAGAGAGGCTGAATCGGCCGGGGCGGCGCGCGCAGTGGCGGAGCCATACCAGTCTGGAAAACCTAGGTGTCGGATACCATGATAGATTGAGATATTGAGAAGTAATTGTTGTATTGATCGGGGCCTCAAGGGCTGTTTATATAGATTACAAAGCTTGGGCTCCAAGACTAGACTAATAGAGATAGATTACAATACGAATAGACTTATACTCTAAGAATAAAAAAAATTATGCAACGACCAAACGGATATGGGAGCAACCAGTCCGAGCAAAAGACCCCATCGATATTCTGAACATCAAATTGAAACAACTCAAAAAATACTTTAAAGAGTGGGGCTCACATACCTTTGGTCATGCTAGAAAAAAATGCATCAAAACAGAATTGGGAAAATTTTAACAAATGGAAGAGGAAGGATCCACTAGTGCAGAACCGGGCTATAGCACCGGTTCGTAAGGCCCTTAGTGTCGGTTCTGCAACCGGCACTAAAGGGTGGGGACTAAAAGGTCCCCCCCTCCTTTAGTACCGGTTCAGCATGAACCGCTGCTAAAGGGCCACCACGTGGCACGAGCTAGCGCCAGGGGCGGGGAGACCTTTAGTACCGGTTGGTCGAATGTCTCACACCACCATTCACACATACACATGTATATATATACAATTTGGTATATACTCCTACATATATATGGAGGCATTACTGCTTTAGCGGCGGTGGCGGCGGTGGAGCCGGTGGTGGGTAATGGTATTCTTCTTTGGGACCAATGACCTGGTCGAGCAAAAATCCCGCTATTTCCTCTTGAATTGCCACTACGCGATCCGTTGGTAGGAGATTATCGCGCACCTCATTAAACTTTTAAGAAGGAGATCAATATGCGTGTATTAGTCGTTGTGTGATTAGATATCGATAATGATGTAAAAATTGTGAATAGTACTCTGGCAAACGTACCCATAGCTGTCTAGCATCTTTGGTCCTTTCGGACGCCATCATGCGAATGTTCTCGCAAACGTAGTATGCACATAAATCAGTCCTCGGCGCCTGCTTCATGGCCTTTACGGGAATAGAATTCAATCAGATAATAATTAATCAAGTATGATAATTAATGGTATTGAAGCTAGAATTAAAGAGATGGTAGCTAGCTAGCTAGCTAGCTAGTACTACTTAATTACTTACCTTGGGTCGAAACCAATACAACTGTTTTTTCCATTCGCCTGGAACCGTTTTGATGTACTTTTGCCAAGCCCTGCCCGCCGGCAAAGAAAATGAATAAAGGAGTTATGAATTAGTTGATATCCCCTTCAATAATGAACTAAAGAGGCTGACATAAAGTTCAATAATGATTGAAATTGCCTGTTGACTATCCCCTTCGTGATTGAGTAGTCAGTAGGTTTTTTAAGTAGTGAGTCCAGTATTTCAACTGTTCCTTTTTCAACTTAAATGATTAACAAGATCCAGTGGTACCTGCATGCGCATACGTTTGCATGTATAAATTAAGCGAGCATGTGCACAACACTCATCAACTACCCCAAATTCGATACACTTATTAACATCTATGTAGTAAGCAAAAAACAAAATTTGTAGTACAAGACAGTGTGACTCACTGGAAGTTGTAAGAAAGTAGTATATCTCGATTGGTATTGAGGCGCTTCAAGAACTCTAGCATGTTATTCTCTACTTCTTGTTTATACCATTCATAGCTCCATGTCTCTTCATTAATGGTATTTGGGTCAACGAACCCAATGCCATAGCGTCCAGCTTTTTTCATTTCATACATCTTCATCCTGCATAATACCACAGAAAAGAAAATAGTGAGGATAATTACAAGTAATGATCAATGAGAGCACTACAGTTAGCTTGAGACTTGAATTACAGAAAGAAATCACTTACAGATAATAGCAACTGACGATTGATTTGTCGAATGTGTCTTAATTGAATAACTGAAACAGTTTTGTATACTCAACAGATAGATCTGGCTGATGGAAGTAATGATCTTCCTTGACTTTCACCATGATGGACTCTCGATTGGTAGTCTTGGTAATTTCCATGTACCATTGATACAATTCATACATTCTCGTTGAGAGCTTCTTGACCTCCTCAGGCTTGACCAAAGGTTCGCCGCGGACATATTTCTGTTTTAGCTCCTCCTCTTTAAAAGTTTCCATGGGCTCCAAGCCTAGGAGTTGTTCTACAGTGCATCCGATTTCTTTAGCCTGCCTTATATGGTCGTCGGTTATTACCAGCTTATCGGCGCCGCTACTCGCATATGTTGGTACAATGAGCAAGGGGATCGATTGCACCGCCTGTTCTCCCAGCTGGGGAACGGTTTTCCTGCTTTTTTGGCAACTACTTGGCTCGAGCTCGAGCTCGACTCCTTCTGTTGTCGTGCTCAATGTGCCTTTATGATTTGGCGCTCATAGTCTGAGTCAACAGGCTTGGGAGATGGTTTTTTAGCCATACAAATAAAGTGGTCAACGATTTCCTCAGGCACTTTATCCTTTGGCGGTGGTGGTGGTTTCGGTCCAAAATGGGCGTCCACTTGGGCCTTCACTACGACTTCATTTTGCTCGTCGGTCATGTCGTAAGGCCTCATCGGAAGAGGCGCGACGATTGGACCATATTGAAATCGCTTGCTTCCGCCTGTACCTCCTGTACTACATCGACTTGTACCGCTATGCACCATAGTTGTGGCAGCTCTCTTCCAATGTTGCTGAGGCAGCGGAGACGGCTGACGTGGCTGACTTGGAGGAGGAGGAGTGGGCTAACGCGGTGCCGGACTTGGAGGAGGAGGAGTGGGTTGACGCGGTGCTGGACTTGGAGCAGGAGGAGTGGCCTGACGCAGTGCCGGACTTGGAGGAGGAGGAGTGGACTGACGCGTTGGCGGACTTGAAGGAGCAGGACTCTACTGAGGCGGCGGCTGATGACTTGGAGGAGCGGGAGTCTGCTGCTACCTCTTGAGCACTGCAAGGTGTAAGTTTAAAGAGCAATCATGAAAATCACAAAAACCTAGCAAATCGCACAAAGTTTTGGGAATAGTGGAAACACTAGCACCCAAATCACATAAAGCATAGAACTCATGATCCTTAATCTTAATTTTAATAGTAGGTTCCCACTCATCATAAAGTTTTCTAGGGATAGAAACTTCCAACTCAAGTTTTTCTTCATAAGATTGCATCAAAGCATCAACGATATGTTTGGTAAAAGCTTTATTTTCACTATAAGCATGAGGAGAATTTAGCACGGAATGCAACAAGGAAATACAGTCTATCAAAGAGCAATTATCATAATTAAATTCCTTGAAATCCAAAATAGTGGGTTTATTAATATCTAGGGTTTCGTTCTCTTCAATCCCACTTTTATCAATTTTAGCATCAAGATCTAAAACTTCGAATTTTTTGGAACGCCTTCTAGGTAAAGGTGGATCATATTAAGTCCCATCATTATCAAGATTCATATTGCAAAACAAAGATTTAATAGGGGACACCTCAATAACTTTTAGATCTCCATCTTTATTTTCATAGAAATTTGAAGAACACGTTTTCATAAAGCAATCTTTCTTAGCACGCATCCTAGCGGTTCTTTCTTTGCACTCATCAATGGAAATTCTCATGGATTTGAGAGACTCATTGATATCATGCTTAGGAGGAATAGATCTAAGCTTTAAAGAATCAACATCAAGAGAAATTCTATCAACATTCCTAGCCAATTCATCAACTTTAAGCAATTTTTCTTCAAGCAAAGCATTGAAATTCTTTTGCAAATTCATAAACTCTTTAACACTAGTCTCAAATTAAGAGGGCACATTATTAAAATTTCCATAAGGATTGTTGTAGGAATTACCATAATTATTAGAGGAATTACTAGGATAAGGCCTAGGATTAAAGTTTCCTCTATACGCGTTGTTACCAAAATTATTCCTACCAACAAAATTCAAATCCATAGATTCATTATTATTCTCAATCAAAGTAGACAAAGGCATATCATTAGGATCAGAAGAAACACTCTTAGTAGCAAATAATTTCATAAGTTCATCCATCTTCCACTCAAAACATTAATTTCTTCTATCGCATGCACTTTTTTATTAGTAGATATTTCAGTGTGCCATTGAGAATAATTAACCATAATATTATCTAGGAGTTTAGTAGCTTCTCCTAAAGTGATTTCCATAAAAGTGCCTCCCGCGGCCGAATCTAAAAGATTTCTAGAAGAAAAATTCAATCCGGCATAATTTTTTTGTATAATCATCCACAAATTCAAACCATGAGTAGGGCAATTACGTATCATTAATTTCACCCTCTCCCAAGCTTTTGCAACATGTTCATGATCAAGTTGCTTAAAATTCATGATATCATTTCTAAGAGAGATGATCTTAGCGGGAGGAAAATACTTAGAGATAAAAGCATCTTTGCACTTATTCCAAGAATCAATACTATTTTTAGGCAAAGAAGAAAACCAAGCTTGGCACGATCTCTAAGCGAAAAAGGAAATAGCTTCAATATAACAATATCATTGTCAACATATTTCTTCTTTTGCATATCACACAAATCAACGAAGCTATTTAGATGAGTAGCGGCATCTTCACTAGGAAGGCCGGCGAATTGATCTTTCATGACAAGATTCAACAAAGCAACATTGATTTCACAAGATTCAGTATCGGTAAGAGGAGCAATCGGAGTGCTAAGGAAATCATTATTGTTGGTATTGACAAGGTCACATAATTTGGTATTATCTTGAGCCATCGTGAAAAACAAGCAATCCAACACATGAGCAAACAAAAAGCAATAGAAAAAGAGGCGAACGAAAAAGAGAGGGCGAATAAAACGGCAAGGGTGAAGTGGGGGAGAGGAAAACGAGAGGCAAATGGCAAATAATGTAATGCGGGAGATGATGGTTTGTGATGGGTACTTGGTATGTTGACTTTTGCGTAGACCTCCCCGGCAACGGTGCTAGAAATCCTTCTTGCTACCTCTTGAGCACTGCGTTGGTTTTCCCTTGAAGAGGAAAGGGTGATGCAACAAAGTAGCATAAGTATTTCCCTCAGTTTTTGAGAACCAAGGTATCAATCCAGTAGGAGGCTACGCGCGAGTCCCTTGCACCTACACAAAACAAATATATCCTCGCAAACCAACGCGATAAGGGGTTGTCAATCCCTTCATGGTCACTTACGAGAGTGAGATCTGATAGATATGATAGGATAATATTTTTGGTATTTTTGTGATAAAGATGCAAAGTAAAATAGAAGCAAAGTAAAAAGCAAAGGAAATAACTAAGTGTTGGAAGATTAATATGATGAAGATAGACCCGGGGGCCATAGGTTTCATTAGTGGCTTCTCTCAAGAGCATAAGTATTTTACGGTGGGTGTACAAATTACTGTTGAGCAATTGACAGAATTGAACATAGTTATGAGAATATCTAGGTATGATCATGTATATAGGCATCACATCCAAGACAAGTAGACCGACTCCTGCCTGCATCTACTACTATTACTCCACACATCGACCGCTATCCAGCATGCATCTAGAGTATTAAGTTCATAAGAACAAAGTAACGCCTTAAGCAAGATGACATGATGTAGAGGGATAAATTCATGCAATATGATAAAACCCCATCTTGTTATCCTCGATGGCAACAATACAATACGTGCCTTGCTGCTCCTCATCCTTTGGGAAAGGACACCGCAAGATTGAACCCAAAGCTAAGCACTTCTCCCATTGCAAGAAAGATCAATCTAGTAGGCCAAACCAAACTGATAATTCGAAGAGACTTGCAAATATAACCAATCATACATAAAAGAATTCAGAGAAGATTCAAATATTGTTCATAGATAAACTTGATCATAAACCCACAATTCATCGATCTCAACAAACACACCGCAAAAAGAAGATTACATCGAATAGATCTCCACGAGAGAGGGGGAGAACATTGTATTGAGATCCAAAAAGAGAGAGGAAGCCATCTAGCTAATAACTACAGACCCGAAGGTCTGAGGTAAACTACTCACACTTCATCGGCGAGGCTATGGTGTTGATGTAGAAGCCCTCCGTGATCGATGCCCCCTCCGGCGGAGCTCCAGAATAGGCCCCAAGATGGGATCTCGTGGGTACAGAAGGTTGCGGCGGTGGAATTACACTACTAGGGAAAAACTTATACACAGGATCTTAGCAGCAGCGCGACACAAAAAGAAGCGCTACTGCTAATTAGTAGTAGCGCGGGTTTTTAACCCTCGCTACTACTAAGTTTATAGTAGTAGCGCGGGTTTTTAACCCTCGCTACTACTAAGCGGGCTCTACCATGCCCCTCGACACATGCCATAGTAGTAGCGAGGGGTATAAACCCGCGCTACTACTAAGTTAATAGTAGTAGCACAGTTTTATACCCCTCGCTACTACTAAGTACGAGGTAGGTAAAGTCGCCATATCCTCGGCCAATCCCCATCTCCTCCCCAAATCCTCTCCTCTCTTCCACCACTCTCTCCTCTCACTTTCCATACGCCTCACATGGACCTCTTGCCCACGCACCCATCCTCCTCCATGGCGCCGAAGAGGCCGCCGCCTCGCGCCACCGGGCGTCTAGGAGCTCGCCGGTCTTCCACCGACGTCTAGGAGGCCGCCGCCCAGCACCACACCGGAGCACCTCGCCACGGTGACTAGCTCCGCTGCTCCCTACATCACCTTCCTCTCTCCCTCGGTTTTCCTTTTCTCTCTCTCCCTCTGGTTTGACTTACCCTCCCATGTCCATGCCCGTGCAGGTCGTCGCCATGGATGACCCGGAGCTATCTGGCATGGTCGGGAAGAGGAGCCCCACGCCGCGGCCTGGCTCTGCCATAGAAACGGGCCCTCTCCAACAACCACTGCTGGATCTGGTCTTTTGCTGTCCGTTCATGCCTCCGGCGATGCCAATCATCGCCAGATCTTACCATTGCTGCCATTGACAGCACGCAAGGGATCGAGATTTTTTTGTTTTTGAAAGTAATAGCAGTAGCGCGGGGTATAAGACCCGCTATAGCTAATTAGCAGTAGCGCTGTTTGCAACGCATGCTACAGCTAACCATGTATAGCAAGATGGCGTGTCAACACGCCGCCATCGCTACAAGTTAGTGGCGCCAGACGTCGAGCGCGGGCACCCGCCATCGATACACCCAAAACCAGCGCTATGCTAGGCTTTTCCCTAGTAGTGTTAGGTTTTTGGCTCCGTGTCTGATCGTTTGGGGGTATGTAGGTATATATAGGAGGAAGAAGTACGTCGGTGTAGCAACAGGGGCCCCACGAGGGTGGAGGGCGCGCCCTGGGGGGTAGGCACCCCCCTACCTCGTGGCTTCCCTGTTGGTTGCTTGACGTAGGGTCCAAGTCCTCTGGATCATGTTCTTTCCGAAAATCACGTTCCCGAAGGTTTCATTCCATTTGGACTCCGTTTGATATTCTTTTTCTGTGAAACTCTGAAATAGGCAAAAAAACAGCAATTCTGGGTTGGGCCTCCGGTTAATAGGTTAGTCCCAAAAATAATATAAAAGTGAATAATAAAGCCCAATAATGTCCAAAACAGAAGATAATATAGCATGGAGCAATAAAAAATTATAGATACGTTGGAGATGTATCATCTGCTGACGCGGTGGCGGACTTCGAGGAGGAGTCGGCTGACGCGGTGTCAGTGGCCTTGAAAAGATGATGCGATCCTTTCTCCATTGGATGGTACGATGTATGGCCTCTCCTAGTATGTGCTCCTTTTCACCTCCAGGAATGTCAAGCTCTAGCCCCGAATATTGGTCCACCGCTTCATCAACCACGACACGAGCATAGCCAGCTGGAATCGGGTTGCAATAGAAGGTTGCTTCAGGGGGATTTGTATAAGCAACGGCGTCCGCGACCTTCATGGATATGTTCTTCATTTTGAAGTGTAGCTCACAATTAGTGTTATCCATGATGTCATCCATAGGGTATCTATCCAGCAGTAATGCCTCGCCCGGGGCGGAACCCATGCTGCTTCTCGGCATGGATGGGACGGTGTTATCCAATGCTGGATCATCTGCTAGCTGCTACCGCTGCTGAGACCCCCTTTCTTGGCTAAGGGAGTCGATCTGCTGCTGCTGCCGTTGGAATTGGAGTGCCAACTCCACGTGCTTTGATTCTAGGCCTTTAAGGCGTTCTGCTCCTCCTCCAGCTTCCTCTTCTTCTCCTCCTCCATCTTCCTTCTCGCACGGCTTCCATAGTCGGCGTTCCAGTCCGCAAACCCCTCATACCACGGAACAACGCCTTCGCCTCGTGTTCTTCCGGGTGTTCAGGATTTCCCAGGGCGTGCATAAGCCCGTCGTTCTCTCTGTTGGGCGTGAACACCCCCGTTCGAGCCTCTTCTATTGTAACAAGTATCTCATCTTTGGCTCCTTTAAGACTTGCCCTCTTCGAAAACTTGCCTATCTTTGGGTCCAACGCCCCCCATGCGCATAGAACCAAGTCTTGCACCTGGGGGGCTAGCTCAATGTAACTGGAGTGACCGCTGCATCCACCATCTCTTGCTCAGACTTATCACACTTAGGCATTGCCACCGCATAGCCACCTGGCCCCAGCTTATGGAAGTGCTCCTTTTTTGCGGCATTGGCCTTGTTTACTCTTGACCGTTCCTTAGATAATTCTGATTCCTTGAATTTCACGAAAGCGAGCTAGTGATCTCTTTGCTTCTCCAGTGTTCCCGTGAATTCTGGAGTCTTCTTTCCTCCGTCGACGTACTTTGCCCATATAGTTTTCTTGTGGTTGTTGAATGCAACTGCCATCTTCCTAAGAGCAGCGGCCTTCACTTTCTGCACATCTCCATCTGTGAAATGATTTGGTAGGGTGAAATGTTCCATGAGATATTCCCAAAGTAGATCTTTTGCTCTGTCGTCGACCCAAGTAAGATCTGGACGTTGCTTTGCTGGCTTTTTCCATTCTTGCATGGAGATTGGGAGTTGGTCCTTTACAAGAACTCCACACTGATGAATGAACTTGTTCGCATTCTTCTTAGGCAAGATTGGTTCGCCATCAGTTTTGATGGCATCGATGTTGTACTTTATGCCCTCCTTCAACTTTTTGGCCGGGCTTCGCACTGTCTTGCTGCCTGTAGAAGATTTGCTCGATCCGGAGGGCTGAAAGAAGAAATATCGATTGGTTAATATATCTTCAAATTATTTAAAACATGTGATGATCACCAGATGCCTGCTTATATAAATATACCTCGCCGGTCTCTGTTATTTCAAGATCAACATTTTCTTCGTCATCATAATCATAGTTCTGGACTTCATCAATTCGTTTCTCATGATCGAATATCATATTACCATCCCCGGTATTGTTCAGATATTGGGAGTCGTCATCTTCTTCATTCTGATCATCTGGCCGGTGAGGGGAGCGTATGATCTCGAACAGGGCCTCTTCTCCTTCTCTGCCGGTATTGTCCGCCATAGCTTTTATTTAACTAATCCTGAAGAAATATAAGACAATTTAGTATTCAAATTACAATGCATGCATGCAATCAATAAGGAAAAACTGAATCATAGTACATATAATTAATATGCATCATCGAATATAATCTCGAATGCATCGTCTCGAATATTATCGAATAATATATATATAATCTCAAATACATCGTCTCGAATAATATATATAATCTCGAATACATCGTCTCGAATAATATATATAATCTCGAATATTATGTATCGAATACATCACTAGCTAGCTAGCTAATAAAGATCGAATACTACAGAATAGTCTAGTTCACTGTGACGCCCCCGATTCAATCGTACACTAATCATGCACGCAAATGTGTACGATCAAGATCAGGGACTCACGGGAAGATATCACAACACAACTCTAAAACATAAGTAAGTCATACAAGCATCATAATACAAGCCAGGGGCCTCGAGGGCCCAAATACAAGTGCTCGATCATAGAAGAGTCAGCGGAAGCAACAATATCTGAGTATAGACGTAAGTTAAACAAGTTTGCCTTAAGAAGGCTAGCACAAAATGGGATACAGATCGGAAGAGGCGCATGCCTCCTGCCTGGGATCCTCCTAACTACTCCTGGTCGTCGTCAGCGGGCTGCACGTAGTAGAAGGCACCTCCAGTGTAGAAGGGGTGGTCGTCGACGGTGGTGTCTGGCTTCTGGACTCCGGCATCTGTTTGCGACAACCAGGTAGAAGGGAAAGGGGGGAAAAGAGGGAGAAAAGCAACCGTGAGTACTCATCCAAAGTACTCGCAAGCAAGGAGCTACACTACATATGCATGGGTATATGTGTAAAGGGCCATATCGGTGGACCGAATGCAGAATGCCGTAATAAGAGGGGATAACTAATCCTGTCAAGACTACGCTCGCAGCCTCCGCCTTGCAGCATGTAGAAGAGAGTAGATCAAGTCCTCCAAGTAGCATCGTATAGCATAATCCTACCCGCGATCCCTCCTCGTTGCCTGTTAGAGAGCGATCACCGGTTATATCAGCACTTGGAAGGGTGTGTTTTATTAAGTATCCAGTTCTAGTTGTCATAAGGTCAAGGTACAACTCCAAGTCGTCCTGTTATCAAGATCACGGCTATTCAATAGATAAACTTCCCTGCAGGGTGCACCACATAACCCAACACGCCGATCCCATTTGGCCGACACACTTTCTGGGTCATGCCCGCCTCGGGAGATCAACACGCCGCAGCCCCACCTAGGCCAACAGAGAGGTCAGACGCGGTCTAAACCTAAGCGCCAGGGTCCAGGCCCATCGCCTTAGCACACCTGCATGTTGCGAACGCGCCGAAGCAGACCTAGCCTAGCAGCGTTCCAGTCCAATCCGCGAAGCGCTCGATCGCCGACGTCACAAAGGCTTCGGCCGATACCACGACGCCGAGTGCCCATAACTGTTCCGCGTAGTTGGTTAGTGCGTATAGACCAAATGGCCGACTCGGATCAAATACCAAGATCTCGTTAAGCATGTTAAGTATCCATGAACGCCGACCAGGCCAGCCCACCTCTCTCCTAGGTGGTCTCAACCTGCCTGTCGCTCCGCCACAAAGTAACAATCGGGGGCCGTGGGGCCCAGGCCCACCTCTACCGGGATGGATCCACCTGCCCTTCACCCCCATCTCCTAACAGATCATAAGTAATGTAACAGATAAAGTATATAGCATATGCCCGTGATCACCTCCCAAGTGATCACGGCCCAAGAGTATAGCATGGCGATTTGGACAAGAGTGTAGGGCCACCGATGGAACACTAGCATCCTATACTAAGCGAGAGGATAGCGGTAAAGGCAACAACAATAGTAGCAAGGATAGGCTATGCAGCGATAGGATTAATCAAAGCAAGAACATGCTACACTATTCTAATGCAAGCAGTATAGAGAAGAATAGGCGATATCTGGTGATCAAGGGGGGGGGGCTTGCCTGGAAGCTCAGCCGAGAAGGAGGGGTCGTCAACACCGTAGTCGTACTGGGTAGCAGCGGCGTCGGTCTCGGTGTCTAGCGAGAGAAGGTGGGGAAGAAACAATAAATACAATGCAAACAAATTCATGACGATGCATGACATGACAAGGCGTGATGCTAGGAGTGCCCAATCGCGGTAGTAGGTGATACCGGCGAAGGGGGAAAACATCCGGGAAAGTATCCCCGGTGTTTCGCGTTTCCGGACAGATGAACCGGAGGTGAAATGTTGCAGGTTCACTATACTAGGGACGCATGGCGGATGAACGGGCTGCGTATTCGAATTAGTCTCGTCGTTCTAAGCAACTTTCATGTAGAAAGTATTTTCATCTGAGCTACGGTTTATTTCCTATTAATTTTAAAAGATTTAAATCATTTTTAGAATTAACAGAATTAATTTAATTAGAAAATGCAATTATGACATCAGCATGATGTCTGGGTGATGTCAGCAGTCAAATAGTCAGTTGACCTAGTCAAACTGACATGTGGGTCCCACTGTCATTGTCTAAGACTAACTAAGGAGGTTTAATAGTTTAGTTAGTTGACTATGTTAATCTAATCACGATTAATTAAGTTAATTAAATAATTAATTATTATCATTATTATTATTATTATTTAAATCCTTTTTTAAACTTTCTCACGGGCTGGGCCCCATTGTCCAAAGGGCCTGTGGCCTTAACGGCGAGAGGGGAAGCGGCGCTGGCGCGGTATGTGGGCGCCGCAGACGGGCGGACCGGCAAGGGTTGCCGAGGGGCCGCGGCCGCCAAGGAGGTCGGCAGCCAGATGGCGGAGCAGGAGGGACGGGAGGAGCGCCTGCAGCGCTGAATGGGATAGGCAAGGCAGGGCGCGCCATTGTCGGCGCCATAGCTTGCTGGGGCGCGGCCGGGCGGAGCCGACATGGTCAGGGCGCGGAGCGGGTGAGGGAGCGGGAAGGGGAGAGGCCGGGATGTGGGGTGGCCACGACGGAGGGCGCGGCGACGGGACGGAATGGCGCACAGGAACACGGCGAGGGCGTAACGCGCCACGGCGGGCACGCTGCAGACGAGGCGGACGACGGGCGGAGCCGCGGCGGGCGAAGCGGGCGCGCCACCGCCGCCGTGGAGCGCGCGAAGCGTGCGCAGCGCTGGGCGCGGCAAGCGGGAGAGGGAAGGAGAGGGGGAAGGATCGTGCTCACGGTGGGCGTAGGGTCAGGGCAGCGGGGCTCGGGGTGGTCGACGGCGATGACCGGGCGACGAGGAGGCAGGCCGTTGAGGTGGTCCGGCGAGGAAGGCGTGTTCCTTGCGGCGGCGGCGACGTTCTCCGAGGTGACGTGCGGCGGCCTCCTCCTCGATCCCGATCCAATCGGGGAGAGGGGGAGATATTTTTGTGGGGGGGGGGGGGGGGAAGTGGGGTGTCGGTGGCGGTTGGGTTGTGGGGAGTGGATAAGGAGGCGGGGAGGGCGGCTGGGCCGGTTTGGGCCTGCCCAGTTGGGCCGGTGGCCTGCTGGGTTTTCTCCTTCTTTTTTTGTTAGCTTGTTTTCTCTTTTGTATTTCCTTTCTTTTATTTATTTTCTATTCTTTTTTATTTCATTTTAAATCATTTAGGCAATTTCTAAAAATGAGTTTGCTGCACTATAATTACCTATGCCATTTTCGGCACAGCCCGAACATTTTAGTTTTTATATTTGAAAACTTTCACCGTTTGACTTTAATTCAAATTTGATTTGAATCGATTTTAAACTAATGCGAGTTTATCGACGGTAACTGAGGTGACGTGGCATCATTAGCAGAGGTTCACTGTAGCGTAATTACTCGGGCGTCACATTCACTCGTGGTTCCTGAGGCGCGGACGGTGAAACCCAAAGAGAAGGAACCATCACATGATCATAGCTCGGGTGAGATCCCCGAAGAATCTACAAGGTATCGGAGAACCTGATGTCCATAGCAGCCATGTAGCGACTGACGGGCTCGTCCTCCTCCCTTACACGGCGACGTACCACCTCCGGCGGGGCCGGCTCCCTCCGCACCAAAAGTGGCCCAGGCGAACGCCACCAAAGGAGCTCAGGGTCGACGACGGGACCTGGGGCGGGGTTCCTCACCAAGCGGCGCTCCCCTGAAGGTAGCACCTCCCAGTGCCAGCCCGGCGGAGCCCAGTCCCGAACATGGGTTCTATGAAGCAGGACTTCATCGCGAACGGGTCGACGGCGAGGATGCGGGCCGGGCATCGTCGAGAACAAATACTATATGCAAACGCAACATTTTTTAAATGATTGGATTGTGATTTCTCTTATACAAATTAAAAAATGATATCGTTGCATATGTTAAAATTTTATATGCAAATATAACATTTTTCAAATTCTATATGGAAATTCTAGCTAATTCGTCTAACATTAATATATATCTAGCTAGCTAATTCGTCTAACATTTTGACAAAAGTATAAAAACTAATTCATCTCACTTTAACTAAAAGTATAAAAAATAATTCATCTAACATTAATATATCTAGCTAATTCATTTAACATTTGACATTATAATCTAATTAATTAATTCATCTAATAGAAAAACATAACAAAATAAAAACTAAAAACTAAAAACAGAAAAACATCTAAGTGTGTGTGTGTGTGTGTGTGTGTGCGGCTTAGGGGCGTGCTGTGGTTCTCACAATGGGCGACGGGCAGGGCGGGCGAGGCAACGGGCGGCGACGGCAACGTCGGGCGGCGGCGAGGCAGCGACGACGGGACGGCGCGACGAGGGGCCGGGCATCGACGGGACAGGGCGGCGGTGACGGTCTTGTGGCGGGGTGGCGACGGGACGGCGACGGGCAACGGCGCGGGACGACGTGGTGGCGGCGACGTCGAAGCAGAGGAGAAGAAGTGGAGATGAAACTGCAAAATTTTTGTAAGTGTTGTATATATAGGAATGACCTTTAGTACCGGTTGGAGCCACGACCCGGTACTAAAGGTCAAATTTTGCCAGGCCAAGCGGCGGGAAGGGCACCCCTTTAGTACCGGGTGGTGGCTCCAACTGATACTAAAGACTCCCCCCCCCCTTTAGTACCGGTTGGAGCCACGTCCCGGTACTAAAGGGGTGCGCTGGCGCAGGTGCGGTGCGGCAAGTTTAGTCCCACCTCGCTAGTTGAGTAGCGCCAAGACCTGTTTATATGCCCCGGCGCAGGCACTGCATTCCGCTCCTCTCTAATGCAGGCCTTCTGGGCCTACCTCTGCTACTCTTCCCTGTGGGGCCTACTAGGCTTGCGAGCCTGCATCCTGGCCCAACTATAGGTTGGGTGTCTAGTCGTATGCAGGCCCCTGTGGCCTAGTAGGTGGGCTTTTTTTCTTCTCTTTTCTGCTTTATTTAATTTCTTTTGTTTATTTCTGAGTTGTTTTTTGCTGTATTTAGAGTTTCCTTGTGAATATTTTTGCTTTAGGTACAAAAAGTTACAAACTTTCTGTTAGTGCCAGTAGTTTTCAAATTTGAATAGTTTAAATTTGAATTATTTGAAATTTGTGTGAATCACTAGTTTGTGAATAACTTAATTTTAAAAATAGATTTTTTTAGTGATTCTTTTTTCTTATGTTTAATATTAGTGTGTTTTATCATTATTTCAATTTGGTAATACTTAGGTTATTTAAAAAAATGAAATGCCTTTGTAACACATGAGTTTTTGTCTGAAACCTTTGATACTTCGAAAGAGATTGTCCATTTTGTATACGAAGTGCATCCAGTTTTTGCCCTAACCCTCTCTACTTTTTTGCACATGCTATGTGGGTGAAATGATGATACCATGCCAACTTTCAACCTTTCCAGAGTTCATTTGTAGTGCTTTTTAATTTCAGGGTCATTTAGCTCAGAAAATTCAGTAAATGCATGAAAAATAGCAAATGATGTAAAAAAGGGTTGAAAATTGATGACGTGGCTTTAAATGGTGCATACTGAATGCACAAAAATAGCAAATGATGTCAGAAAGGTACACGTTTGTCCGAAGCACAAAAGTACATGTTTCAAGTGCCAAAACACATAAGCACCCTAACTATTACAAACATATACAAGTCCGGAAACTCACTAGTGAAGAAAGTGATGATAGTGAAGCCGATCACATACCAGAGTGGGATCTTTGGGGGTGAAACTTTTTCTTTGCTTGTGTCCCTTTGCGCCGTAACCATGGACAATCTTCATCATTTAACTAGATGCTTGGGTCAATATTCACTCTGAATGGAGCAATTTCATCAAAATTTTCATAATCTTCTGATATGTCTGTCTTGTCATCCACTCCCACGATGTTTCTTTTCCCTGAAAGAACTATGTGGCGCTTTGGCTCATTGTATGATGTATTCACTTCCTTATCTTTTCTTTTTCTCGGCTTGGTAGACATGTCCTTCACATAGAAAACCTGCGCCACATCATTGGCTAGGACGAATGGTTCGTCTGCGTACACAAGATTGTTGAGATCCACTGTTGTCATTCCATACTGCGGGTCTTCCCTTACCCCTCCTTGTGTCATATTGACCCATTTGCACCGAAACAAAGGGACCTTCAAACCACGTCCATAGTCAAGTTCCCATATGTCCACTATGTAACCATAATATGTGTCCGTTCCCGTCTTGGTTGCTGCATCAAAGCGGACACCACTGTTTTGGTTGGTGCTCTTCTTATCTTGGACGATTGTGTAAAATGTATTCCCATTTATCTCGTACCCTTTGAAAGTCATTATATTGGAAGATGGTAACTGGGACAGCAAATACAAGTCATCTTTAATAGCGGCGTCATGCATGGCACGTGTCTGCATGTAACACCCCAAAATTCTAAATTTTGGAATGTTATATTAAATAAATAGTTTTGATTGATTGTTTGATTGTAGTGTGGTTGCTTGCGTGAAATTGAGTGAAATTCGAAACTTTATGAAAGTTAAATGAGAGGGAATAAAAGGACTTTCCCAAACTTCCATTTTTTGCATTTATGATCTCCATGAATTGAAATTCATTTCATCATAAAACCCTAGAGTGAAGATGACATGACGTCTTCCATTTAATTAAATAAAAAAGGGTTTTGAAAAGATTTGAATTTCATTTGGAAATATTTTTAAATTCAGAAACTTTATGCAACTCAATGATTTTCATGAGAGAACATAAAATGACTTCTTCAAATCATATGAAATATGAGTTGGGAGTTTAAAAGGATCAAATTTAAAGTCCCTTTGAAATTATTTTCAATTTGGAGTTATTTGAATTTTATTCAAATTTTTTCTCCAAAAATAATATGGAAATTAGGGTAAAATGATTCCCTACATTAGAAAATTGAGAGAAATAAATTTGAAATCATTTTGGTATTTTTAAATGATTTTATGGGGTTTTGTTGCAATAGTATCACTCTTTGCTTTATTTCAGTTTTTGTGGATTTTTTTTGACGCTAGAAAAATGTTCATGTTGTAGAATTTTTTTTTGAAAATTTTTATATATAATATGCCTATATTAAAATTTTATTTTATGCGACTTTATTTATTATTTATTTATTGTCTGTTGAAAAAAACTTCTCTAGGACTGAACTGGGCCGAAGCCCAGTCGGCCCAAGCCGCCACCGCCATCGTCCCTAACCCCGAGCCGGACTCCCCCTGGAGTCCGAGCATGCCACGCCGCCGGCCGCCCCCTCCTCCACGCCTCGACCCCCCGGCCACCTATAAATACCGGGCCACCCAGGCCCTCCTCCTCACATCGCACCGCCACACTTCCCGACCCAGCCGCCCACAGACACCGCCTCGCCGCCCAAGCTGCCGCAAGCCGCCGCCGACCGCCCCGCCGTCTGCCTCCGTCGCCGGAGCCCCCCAGCCACCTCCCCGCACGCAGCCGACGCCGCCGTTGTCTTCTCCGTTGCCGTCGAACGCCGCCGCCGCAGGTAGACCCCCAATCTAATCTCGGCCGCCGGATCTCGATCCGACGGCTGAGATCTTGCCTCTGTTTTTTTGTTTTCGATTATTTAGTGAGCATTCGCTCGTTAGCTTCTGGTAGCGAACGTTTTCGTTCTGTAGGGTTCTATAGCGAACGTTCGTTTGATATGATTTTTCTTTTTATTTTAGTTTCCTACCGTAGTTTTATTTTACAATTTAGCTCGTGATCTTAAAACAATCGCTACTTTTTGCTCGTTTATCCAAATTCAACGAAACCAACGCCCAATTCTTTGTTATGATCCCATCTATCGAGATACTCAACTTAAACATGTTTTTGAAAGTTTAAAATTTGTTTTCAAATAGATTTGAATTCAAACTTCTTTTGTTCATAACTCGAGTTTCATAACTCCGATTTAATTGATTCTTTTTGCTAATTGAAGCTCTTGACCTAAAATTTCTGATGAGACCAAATTCACCCAATTTTGGTACTGTTAGAAATTGTTTTCTGTTCGCAAGAGTTATTTGCTTGTTTTCGAAGTTTTCCGAGATCTTTTCTTCGATTCTTTCATATGATTGCTTATGTGTGGTTACTATTGCTTGCTCACGATAGATTGAACGGAGTGTGACGAGTAGAACTATCATGAGTTATGAGTGCGAATCTTCATCAATAGTACAAGGCAAGTTCACACCTTGATCATACTTTTCATACCCAGTTTTTATGCATTAGTTTTACCCTCAGACATTGCATGAGTAGGATTTTGATAACATGTGGGTATTGGGAAGTAGTTCTTGAGGTAGGAACCTATTGTCTTTTATCAATCCTGGGATTACTACGTTATGCTTATACTGCTATGCTATGCTCGTAGACGTGGTTTGGTTTGAGAGAATTCATGAAAGGTGTGAGAGTTATTGTTAAACTAAGGTTTAAACTTAAGGTGGCTACTTTAATACACATCTGGGTGGATTGGTTGGGGCACCCTGGGGATACCAGTGGATTGCCCGGACAGCTGGGGAATCCAGTGTTGTCCAAGGAGATCCCGGGGTACCCGTGTGATCATCCTATGGTTCGCCACCCAGGCTCAAAGGGATCATAAGATTATTCATGCTAGAAACTTTCTTGTGTAGCCACAAGCCATTATGGGCTCTAGCATAGTTGAGTATGTTGTGTGACCTCTTACAGTGGTAGACTAGCAGATGTAGAGGATGTAGGTAGTACGGTCTACCCATCGTAACGAGTTAATGCTTCGGAAAGACTGTGTCTCGATCATCCATTTCTCAAACATCATGTAGTGCGAGAAATGTAACGGAGGAGATCGAGTCTTGTGGGGAAAAGTGCACAAACCTCTGCAAAGTGTATAAACTAATCATGATTAGCCGTGTCCCCGGTTATGGACATCTTGAGTATCTGGTACTTGAATTATTGATTTGATCTCATCACTCTATTTAAGGAAATTGTTGGGTCATTAATGATTTGGGATTGAGTTGGGGTTACCTTCTCAATATTTTCAACAAACTTTGTAGTTAAATAAAATATATTCCTTTGTTGTGGGGAAAAATTAGCTTTATGCGAAATTAAACTTAGAGCCTCCACCAGCCAAATATGCATGTAGTGATAGCCATTTATTCAGCATTGCTCTACAGTGTGAAATTGCCAGTACATTCAATGTACTGGCCTATATGGCTGCAATGTCTCATGTTGCAGGATTCTTACGACGAGTAAGTGATACGTTAGGGTTACGATTTCTACACTCAACTTTGTCATTGGTATTGATGGGAATCCACAACTTTGTTGTTACTTCCGCTATATGGATTGAGGTAATGGTATTTACATTACTTTATACATGTGATTTACCTCTGTTATAAATCCTCGAGTACTGTGTGTGTCAGTATACCGATCCAGGGATGACACTTAAGCACAGAGACTTCGATCCATTCGGGTCGGGTCGCTACACTGCAACCAACCAGTGAAAGTCCCCGTTTGTTCGCGTGTAATCCAGTCGTTAGACTGCTCCGGGTGTTTGGAGCGTAGAAAACTCTTGTGTTCCTCCATATACGGAGCCACCAATGCGGAATTCTGTAGAACTATGTAGTGTGCTTGAGTGAGAGAATGCCCGTCCATACATATTATTTGATCCCCTCCTAGCGTGCCTTTTCCACCCAGTCTGCCCTTATGCCGCGATTCAGGAACACCAATCGGCTTAAGGTCAAGAATAAAGTCAATACAAAACTCAATGACCTCCTCATTTTCATGGCCCTTGGAGATGCTTCCTTCTTGCCTAACACGGTTATGAACATATTTCTTGAAGACTTCCATGAACCTCTCAAAGGGGAACATATTGTGTAGAAATACAGGACCCATGACGTTAATCTGTTTGCATAGGTGAACTAGGATGTGCGTCATGATGTTGAACATGGATGGTGGGAACACCAACTCGAAACTGACAAGACATTGCACCAAATCATTCTCTAACCTTGGTATGATTTCTGGATCGATTACCTTCTGAGAGATTGCATTGAGGAATGCACATAGCTTCACAATGGCTAATCGAACGTTTTTCGGTAGAAGCCCCCTCAATGCAACCGAAAGAAGTTTCGTCATAATCACGTGGCAGTCACGAGACTTTAGGTTCTGGAACTTTTTCTCTGCCATATTTATTATTCCCTTTATATTCGATGAGAAGCCAGACAGTACCTTCATACTGAGCAGACATTCAAAGAAGATTTCCTTCTCTTCTTTGGTAAGAGCGTAGCTGGCATGACCTGATGTATGCCGTCTTTTCCGTGCATACGTTGCTGGTCCTCCCGTACCTCCGGTGTATCTTTTGTCTTGCCATACACACCCAAGAAGCCAAGCAGGGTCATGCAAAGATTCTTCGTCACGTGCATCACGTCGATTGCAGAGCGGACCTCTAGGTCTTTCCAATAGGGCAGGTCCCAAAATATAGATTTCTTCTTCCACTTGGTTGCGCGTCCGTCATCGTCATTCGGAACATGTTGTCTGCCAGGACCCTTTCCAAAGATTACCTTCAAATCTGTGACCATATCATGTACATCAGCACCAGTACAGTGGCGAGGCTTCGTCCGGTGATCCACCTCACCTTTGAAATGCTTGACTTTCTTTCTTACGAGATGCCTGCTTGTAAGAAATCGACGATGTCCCAGGTACACATTCTTCTTACAATTATTCAAATATATATTGTCGATATCATCCAAACAGTGCGTGCATGCGCGGTATCCCTTGTTTGTCTGTCTTGAAAGGTTACTGAGAGCCGTCCAATCATTTATGGTCACGAACAACAACGCCTTTAGGTCAAATTCTTCCCCCATGTGCTCATTCCACGCACGTACACCTTTTCAATTCTACAGCTGTAAGAGTTCTTCAGCTAATGGCCTTAGGTACACATCACTGTCATTGCCGGGTTGCTTAGGGCCTTGGATGAGCACTGGCATCATAATGAACTTCTGCTTCATGCACAACCAAGGAGGAAGGTTATACATACATAGAGTCACAGGCCAGGTGCTATGGTTTTTGCTCTGCTCCCCAAAAGGATTAATGCCATCTGCGCTTAGACCAAAACATATGTTCCTTGCGTCACCTGCAAATTCCTCCCTGTACTTTCTCTCAATTTTTCTCCACTGCGACCTGCCAGCGGGTACTCTCAACTTCTCGTCTTTCTTACGGTCTTCTCTGTGCCATCCCATCGCCTTGGCATGCTCTTTGTTTTGGAACAAATGTTTCAACAGTGGTATTATATGAGCATACCACATGACCTTGGCAGGAATCTTCTTCCCGGGGCGCTCGCCCTCGACATCACCAGGGTCATTGCGGTTGATCTTATAGCACAATGCACCGCATACCGGGCATACTTTCAAATCCGCGTACTCATCGCGGTAGAGGATGCAGTGAATAGGGCATGCATGTATCTCCTGCACCTCTAACCCTAGAGGGCGGACATCCTTCTTTGCTTTGTACGTACTCCCAGGCAATTCGTTGTCCTTTGGAAGCATCTTCTTTAACATTACCAGCAACTTTCCAATCCCTTGTCAGATACACTATTCTCTACCTTCCATTGCAACAATTCCAGTGTGGTGCCCAGCCTTTTCTTGTCAGCTTCGCAATTCGGGTACAACAATTTGTTGTTATCCTCTAACATGCACTGCAACTTCTTCTTCTCCTTTTCACTTGCGCAGTTTCTCTCTGCATCGGCAATGGCCCGACCTAGATCATCAGGCTCATCTGATGCCTCTTCTTCAGCTTCTTCCCGCATTGCCGGCTCAACTTCTTACCGCATTGCCGGCTCAGCTTCTTCCCCCATTGTTTTATCATCGTATTCAGGGAACCCATGGCCAGGATAGCTATCGTCGTCCTCTTCTTCTTCATTGTCTTCCATCATAACCCCTCTTTCTTCGTGCTTGGTCCAAACATTATAGTGGGGCATGAAACCGGACTCAAACAGGTGGACGTGAATGGCTCTTGAGTTAGAGTAATTGTGATCATTTTTACAGCCAGCACATGGACAAAGCATAAAACCATCCGCTCGCTTGTTTGCCTAAGCCGCACTCAGAAAAGTATGCACGCCATCAACAAACTGGGGAGTGCATCGGTCATGGTACATCCATTGCCGACTCATCTTCATTACACAACACTAAATAGATCAAATTAATACAAGTTCATAAATAAAGTTCATACAACACTTATTCTCATAAAACAAACATATAAATAACTCTCTAGCTAAAGCATTTAAATGCAACAACAAGTGTGATCAAGATCGCAACTAAGGTAACAATTGATCCAACAACATAATGATACCAAGCCTCACTATCAATGGCATATTTTCTAATCTTTCTAATCCTCAAGCGCATTTTATCCATCTTGATCTTGTGATCATCGACGGCATCGGCAACATGCGACTCCAATTCCATCTTCTCCCCTCAATTCTTTTCAATTTTTCTTTCAAATACTCGTTTTCTCTTTCAACTAAATTTAACCTCTCGACAATAGGGTCGGATGGAATTTCCGGTTCACGTACCTCCTAGATAAAAATATCTATGTCAACTTGATGGGCATAATTTGTCATAAACACGAAATGCAACAAATAGTTATAAAATAAAATATATCACTTCCGAATCATAACCCGGACGAGGGCCGATGGGGACGGATATCAAAACCATGGCACTATGAATAAAAAACAACGTACGGATAAGATAATTATACAAGTAACTATATATCTAAATCACATAAACATGATTTTTTTTTTATATAAAGAAGATAAGAACAAGAGGCTCACCACAAGGTGGTGCCAGCGATGGGACGATGCAGACGATTGACGGTGGTTAGGACGGAGACGGGAAGGCACTAAGTAAACCACACCTACATATGCAAACTAAGAGTTATTTTGAGCTCAAATTGCATATAAATCAAATAAACTACCACATATAATTCCTCCCAAATTACTAAAACCCACAAATTAATCACTATATAAAGCATTGCAAGAGCTAATCTAGCAATGAGAGATGAAAGGACAAAGTTGCTTACCTTTGTGATCACTTGAATGGATGGGGGCCTTCAAATCTTGACAAAATTTTGGGCAAAATGTGTGATGAGCTCGAGGAAGAGGGGAAGAACAGAGAGGAGAGGGGAAAGGGGAAAAACAGAGTGAGCTCGATCGTGGGTGGACGAAGGGTTTATATAGGACGACCTTTAGTACCGGTTCGTGGCACGAACCGGTATTAAAGGTGCTAGAGGAGTCCCAGACTAACAACATCATGACACCACTCTCTTTAGGACCGGTTCGTGGCACGAACCAGTGCTAAAGGTTCGCCACGAACCAGTACTAGTGAGAGCGGCCCGCCTAGCTGTTGGAACTAGCACTAATGGTCACGTTAGTGCCAGCTCAAATACAAACCGGGACTAAGGAGCTGAACATTAGGCCCTTTTTCTACTAGTGACCCCTCGATCCTGAGTCGTATGAGAGGAAGATATCTCTGCAAATAGAGCTCAATGATATCCTCGATATCCTTGTTAATGAAGAGATGTACTAGTTGCAGCAGTCTAATGAACGGTGGCTTCTAAAAGGTGATCTCAACACTGCCTTTTATCAACGAGTGGCAAATGGAAACAAGCAAAAAATACCATTCAATTCTTTACTGATGGGGATGTTGTGATTGAGGGGACCACCAACCTCTTAGCTCATGCCACAGCCTACTATAAAGATCTATTTGTGTAACACCCCGGAAGTAACTTTCCATATTTGTAACTCCAACTCTTGCCATTTTCGGCATTGATATATGATATTCCCTCCGTGGTTGGGTTTTCTTTTTTTTGCATTTTGTCCGTGTCATGCATTTTATATTATGTCATCATGTGCATCGATTTGCATACGTGTTCGCCTCATGATTCCGAGCATTTTTCCCGTTGTCCGCTTTTGCAATCCGCACTCCTATCTCCCCGGCGGTCCTTTTACGCTTTTTCCGTGTGCGGGTACTAAACCTTCTCGAAATGGACCGAGGTTTGTCTAGTGGCCTTGGTATACCACCCGTAGACCACCGGTCAAGTTTCGGGTCATTTGGAGCTCGTTTGGTACTCCAACGGTTAACCGCACTCTCGCAAAGTCCTCTTTTAAGTTGCAGCCCAACACCCCTTCAAAACAGCCCAATAACCCATCTAAGACACTTCCATGCTCTCCGTCGTTCGATCACGATCGTGGGCGAAAACTACACCTCATTTGGACTCTCCTAGCTCCCTCTATGCCTATTTAAACACCTCCCCCGAAATTCGCGGTCCAATCCACCCCTAACCCTAGCAGTTTTCCTCCTCGCGCCGCCGGACGCGTCCGTCCGCGCCGGACACGTCCGCCGGCCACGTCGCCCGGACCAATCCCACCGACACGCTATCGCCGCCGCCTCAGCCAACCACCTCGTGCACGTCACGCCGCCCCTCCCAGCGCCGCAGGTCGGTGAAGCCCATCAAGCGAACCCGCCCGCCCGTCCGCCGCCCGCTGGCCGCCCGTCCGCCGTCTCCCGCCGCCGCCTCCTCCTCGCTGCTCAGCGCCCGCCCGCAGCCGATCAAGGGTCAGCGACCTCGCCCGCCGCCGCCGCCGCCAGCGCCCTCACGCCGCCGCCACAGCCGCGCCAGCAAGGCCAGCCCGCCGCCTCCGTAGCGTCCCCGCCGCTCCGGCCTCCTCCGCCGTCGCACAGACTGCCGCCCTGCTCCGCCCAGCCGGCCGCCCGCCGGCGACCTCCCTCATCTTCCCGGCGAGCTCCTCCGCCCCGCCGTCGCCGGACCCGATCCGGTCGGGCCCCGATCCGGCCTCGTAACCCGAGCCCCGTTGACCTCTTCTCTTCTCCCCCCTCCTATTTTCCCTAAGTATTTTTGCATCTCTTGTAATTTTGTGCAATTTTCATCTTGCTATATCTTCGCATCCGTAGATCCATTTTTCGCGTATAATATGTCGAAATGTTCGCCTCGAAGAGTAGATCATTTCATTCCATTGCATAATTTTCATTTGAGATCATCTTGATGCCCGAAATGCTGTTGGAAGAGTGCTATGTGCTGATAGTTTCTGATTTTTATCAGAAGTTGCACTTTTGTTATTTTTGCCATGATTATTGTGTGCATCCTATGAATTTGAGTCCTACATGTGTTTTGTAAAATGCCATGCCATCTTTCCAGGGGTATATGCCATGTATTTTTGTGATCTATGTGGTGATTAGCACAAGCATGCAAAGTAGGTGTCCTAATGTTGCTGATTTCAGCCCTGTTTTAGCTGATTTTGATGCCATGTTAACTTGATGATACCAAGAGATCTATGCATATTTTGAGATACTTCAGTAAGGGTGTTTTGTAAAGCATGTCTTGCTCTCTCCATTCATGCCTTTGTTTGCAATTATGGGATGTCATAGCTTGAGTCAATCGAGCTCTACTTTTGCTATCAAATGTTTCCTGGCAGATTGTATACGTGTTATTCAATTTTGCCTAGCTTGTTGCGGTTGATCCATTTATGCTATGTTATTGTTCTTGCCATGTATGTCTTCTATGTCATGTCTTCTTGATGTATGTATGCTTAGTTTATCATTTGAGGCTCTGTAGTGAGTGCATTGAGCTTGTTAACATGCCATCTCGTTATCAGTTTTTGACATGACATGTTGCTGAATCTGTTAACGAGACTTTCAATATTGACATGGGTGTTACTATATTTTCTAGTCCTTTTTGGCTTATGGTCAGTAAGGGACTTTTGAAATATGCTTTGAGTAGATTCATGCCATGCCATGTTTTGCTATTTTAAGGTCCTATAGCATGTAGTTTTGCTGCTCTGAACATTGCAACCTGATGCTGTTTTTGACATGTCCAGCCTGATATTTTGTGCACTTTTGCCATGCTTGTTTGAACATGTTATGATGTGAACTAGCCGTAGCTCAGTGCTCATCTTTTGTCGAGCATCATGTGTAGATCACTGCCATATACTTTGTTGATACGTTTGGGCGCAGTAGCTTAATTAATTGTTGCTTGCTAAGTGGCATCATGCTGTTAATGGCAGATTTGTGCCATTCTTGTTTTGCTTGCCATTTCCAAACCGTGCATCCGATTCCGGTGATCTTTATATGATTTCAACCGAAATCATCTCATCTTTCCAGTGGCATGCTTGGTTTGCTAAGTTGATGCCTGGTTCATCATTTACCTTCCGGAGCGCACATAAGCATTGCATATCTCATCATGCATATCATGCCATGTTTTGCATCATGTTGATTGTGCATTGCACCGTGATTTATTGTGGTTCCTTTGTTTGTGTTGTTGCTTTGGGTAGAGTCGGAGACGAGTACGTGAACGAGGAGCCTGTTGAGAACGTTTTCGAGGATCAAGCTTTCGACAACTCGAGAACATTGCGTGCAAGATGACCATACCCTCAAATCACTTCTATCTTTGCTATGCTAGTTGCTCGCTCTTTTGCTATGCCTATGCTGCGATGCCTACCACTTGCTATATCATGCCACCCATATTGCCATGTCAGCCCTAACCATCCTTTTCCTAGCAAACCGCTGATTGGCTATGTTACCGCTTTGCTCAGCCCTCTTATAGCGTTGCTAGTTGCGGTGAAGTGAAGTTTGTTCCTTGTTGAACATGGAGATGTTGTTCCTTATTGGAACATGTTTACTTGTTGGGGATATCACAATATATATCTGCTATAATTAACACATCTATATACTTGGTAAAGGGTGGAAGGCTCGGCCTTATGCCCAGTGTTTTGTTCCACTCTTGCCACCCTAGTTTCCGTCATACCGTGTTATGTTCCTTGATTTTATGCTCCTTACACGGTTGGGTGATTTATGGGACCCCTTGACAGTTCGCTTTGAATAAGACTCGCCCAACAAGGCCCAACTTTGGTTTTACCATTTGCCACCTAAGCCTTTTTCCCCGGGTTTCGCGAGCCCGAGGGTCATCTTTATTTTAACCCCCGACCAAAGTGCTTCTTCGAGTGCTGGCCCGAACCGGCAGATCATGGGCCACCTCGGGCAACTCGAGGGCTGGTTTTACTCAGAGGCTGACCTATCCGGTGTGCCCGAGAACGAGATATGTGCAGCTCCTATCGGGATTTGTCGGCACGGGTGGCTTTGCTGGTCTTGTTTTATTGTTGTCGAAATGTCTTGTAGTCCGGGATTCCGAGATTGATCGGGTCTTCCCGGTAGAAGGAATATCCTTCCTTGACCGTGAGAGCTTATAATGGGCTAAGTTGGGACACCCCTGCAGGGTAATATCTTTCGAAAGCCGTGCCCGCGGTTATGAGGCAGATGGGAATTTGTTAATGTCCGGTTGTAGAAAACCCAAAGTTGACCTCAAATAAAATACACCTCAAACGCGTGTGTAACCGTGATGGTCTCTTCTCGGCGGAGTCCGGGAAGTGAACACGGTGTTGGAGTTATGTCTGACGTAAGTAGTTCAGGATCACTTCTTGATCACTACTAGTTTCACGACCGTGCTTTGCTTCTCTTCTCGCTCTCTTTTGCGAAGTAGCCACCATATAAGCTAGTCGCTTGCTGCAGCTCCACTTTACTACTCTGTCCTTCCTATTAGCTTAAATAGTCTTGATCTCGCGGGTGTGAGATTGCTGAGTCCCCGTGACTCACAGATACTTCCAAACACAGTTGCAGGTTCCGATGAGGCCAGTGCAGGTGATTCAACCGAGCTCAAGTGGGAGTTCGACGAGGAACGTGGTCGTTACTATGTGTCTTTTCCTGATGATCAGTAGTGGTGCCCAGTTGGGACGATTCGGGGATCTGTGTTAGCATTTGGGGTTTCTTCTTTTATTTTGGTTCCGTAGTCGGACCTTGAGTGTACTCTGAATGATGGATGTTTATTTATGTACTGTGTGAAGTGGCGACTGTAAGCCAACTATGTATCTTTTTCCCTTAATTATTACATGGGTTGTGTGAAGATTACCTCACTTGCGACATTGCTTTCAATGCGGTTGTGCCTCTAAGTCGTGCCTCGACACGTGGGAGATATAGCCGCATCGGGGGCGTTATAATTTGGCCCTACTAGAGGAAATCTCTTCCACCTATCCCCTAATATGTGGTTTGAGAGTGAAAAACTTAATGATGATGATAATACTCTCCTCACTGGCAAGTTCACGGAAGAAGTAAAAAAAGCTCTATTTGGAATGGATAGTAATCAATCTCATGGGCCAGATAACATACCAGTTGAGTTTATAAACACTGCTGGGATTTTGTTAAGGAGGACATTATGCGTTTGTTTGATGCATTCCATAACAATACTTTGGATGTTGCCTGTATTAATTATGGTATAATCACTCTTATCCCTAAGATGAATGGAGCCAAGAAAATTCAGCAGTACAGACCGATTTGCCTTCTCCGATGTCCATACAAAGTTCTCACGAAAGTTTTGGACAACAGAGTGGCTATATTTGCTGACAAACTCATCAGTAAGCATAAAAATGCCTTTATTAAGCATAGGAACATTATGGATGGCATTCTTACCCTCCATGAAATGCTTCACCACACGCACCGCAAAAAGAACGTGGGTTTGGTGTTGAAACTAGAATTCAAAAAAGCTTATGATAAAATCAATTGGGATTTCCTCCTGGAATGTCACAAGAACAGGGGTTTTGGCCCTACATAGTGTGGCTGGGTCCAAAAAATTCTTAAGAATGGGACAGTTAGCATCAAACTAAATAATGAAACAGGACCTTATTTCCAAAGTTACAAAGGGGTGCGGCAAGGGGACCCGTATTCGCCCTTCTTATTCAATATGGTTGTGGAAGTGTTATCTAAAATGATCCTTAATGCTCAAAAGGAAGGCATGCTGACAGGCCTTGCACCAGACTTGATTAATGGGGGTGTAGCCATCCTTCCGTATGGTGATGACACTGTCATCTTCTTTGAGCATGATAGGGAAGTTGCGGTCAACCTGAAACTCCTCCTCTACATCTTTGAACTCATGTCTAGACTTAAAATAAATTTCTTGAAGAGTGAAATCCTGTGTGTAGGAGGAGATGACGACCTATTAACATTCTATTATGATCTTTTCAATTGCCAGATTTGGCACTTCCCTATGAGATATCTAGGAGTACCTGTGAGTTACTCCACTCTCTGAGATCTTGACTAGAGCTTTGTGGATGATAAATTCCTTAGATGTTGTGAATCCTGGATTGGTAATGCGGCATCCTTAGGGGGAAGACTGGCCCTCCTTAATTCTTCCCTAACAAGTATCATTTATTACTATATGTCTATGTTTATGCTTCCTAAGAAGATCATTGAAAAATTAGACAATCATAGAAAAAAGTTCTTTTGGCAAGAGACCAATGGTCGAAGAAGATATCACTTGGTAAAGTGGTCTAGAATTTGTAGATCTAAGAATAAAGGAGGCTTAGGGGTGAAAGATCTCCATAGACAAAATGTTAGTCTCCTCACCAAGTGGTGGTGGAAACTGGAAACTCAACATGGCTTTTGGCAGGATGTGATTCATGCCAAATATCTTAGAAATGATACGGTACCCTCGGTGAAAAGTAAAATTTGGGGACTCCCCTATCTGGAAAGCCATTATGAAGGTGAAGGAGGTATATTTGGCAAGGAGAGAGGTGATTCCGAATTCTGGGAATATCGTTAGAATGTGGAGTGATACATTCAGGGGTGAAGCTCCCTTACGAACCCAATTCCCTTCTTTATTCAGTATTTGTAACCACCAGGAGATCATGGTTGCTGACTTCAAAAAAATTGAAGGCAATGATCTCTTTAGAAGACACCTGCACCCTCCCCTTACAGATCAGTGGAATGATCTTGTTAATGTGGTGAATTCCCGGGCCTTATCTGCTGAGTCTGACCAAATTAGTTGGACTTCGGATAAAAAGAAAAAATTCTCGACCAAATCGGTCTATACCTATTTAGAAAGACATTTAGCAGGGTGTGATTACAGGTGGATTTGGAAAGCCAAGATCCCTCTTAAGATTCAAATCTTTTTATGGCAACTATTCCAAGATGCTATCCTAACAAGAGAAGTCCTGAAGAAGCAAAATTGGGCTGGAAATCCTAGATGCTCGTTCTGCAGAGACATTGAAACATCACAACATATGTTCTTTACTTGTCCCGTGGCTCAGGTGGTTTGGAGGACGGTCGGATGTGTGCAAGGCACGGCCCTATGCCCGACCAAAATTTGGCAATATTTCTCCTGGTGCTATGTTTTCCTACCAGATGGAGCCAGGTTCTATACCTTTGGCTTGGCAGCCGTGTGCTGGGCGATCTGGAATTGTCCCTACCAGGCTACCTTTAAACAGAAACAACTTAAGACTCTGTTTAATGTGGTATATTCTGCTTGTGGTTTTTTGACATACTGGGCAGGTTTGATGGCTGGTGCTGATTTGGAAGCAATGGAACGTAGAGCCAAGATGCTCAGGACGAATGCTTCGATTATGATGAGAATCTGTGCAGCTCCAGCTAGGGCAGCGATGGACTGATGCTTTCTTTGACACTGCTGGGGACGGGGGGCCTTTCTCCCTATTCAATCTGATGATATCCTGCTAGTTCTCCACTCCTGCGCGAGTGTATGCCTGCTCACTTATGAGCTTTGTGGATTATAAGCTGTTGTTGGTTTCCTTTTGAGTGTCAACTATCTAGAAGTCTCTAGGTTTTAGCTTGATCTTTGGTTTCACTGGGTTTTCATCCCACAGTGGGCTGCTCGATGACGAGTGCTCGTGGTGGGTTTCCTAGTGGTGCTTTGAACTCGCTTTCCACTTTCTAGTTTCCTTAAGTAAGCTTGTGTTGGAAGTATGGTGATATTGGACTATGTGTATTTCCGTTATGATGAGTAATGGAAAGGGGTTATGCCCGGTTCAAAAAAACTCACAAATTTTCTCCCGCATCCGTCCGCATACGGGGGTTCAGTCTGCGGACATGGAAGTGGGAGGCCGTCATCCAACGCTAGCCTATAGAGTCCGCTAGTAAATTAAAATTCAAATGTACCCTAACCCAGGTCCGGATCGCGCCGGATCGCATGCTCGATCACAACCAAATGATGCAAGTATGCTTAGTTTTTACATGTCCAAATCCAAAAGAACATTAGTCTGGCAGTCCGTGCATTTCTTGCCCGCCGAACCGGCAATCCTAGCCATTTCCTCCCCGATCAAGGTGGTGTCATTGAGGCCGCGTAGGCATCCTGCACCTCCGCATCCGCACACGCCTCAGCCGCATCCTTGCCATCCGCCGTCGCCAACTAATCTTTCTGCCGCTGCAATATCTGGTAGCGAACGGATTGCACGATGATTCTTGTGTCAGCATCTAAAGAGTCCATATTCAACAACATCTTGGTCTTCTCCACTTGGGCGGCGATCTGCAACTTCTTTTCCTCGAGTGTGACCTTCCTCTTTTCGACCATTGTCCTCCTCTCTGCGAGCTTGATCTTCTTATCCGTCGCCTCCATCAACAGTTTGAACCTCTGCTCCTTGATGTTCGAGCGCTTCACACATGCCTCCTCCTTCTTCGCCAAGATGTCTTTGAACCTCTCCGTTAGCTTGGCCGGTGCACCTTCTCGCTTCACCCTCTCCTCCTCCCACTTCTTCCCCCGTGAATTTCTTCTAACCTTCTTCGGCGGTTCTTGGGTTGGGTTGGTAGGGTCACCGTTTTATTCCTCGTTGGCTATGAAAAGGTTTCACTTCAGTTGCGCGTTCAACTTCAATCAACAATGCATGACGGTGAAGGACTTATTCTCCAACTTCTTGTACATCACACAAGCACGAGTAGGCTACAAAAGAATGGATATCCGCCAGTGAGCAACAAAACTATGCATGTCCGGCTAGTGATAAACAAAACTATGCATCTCCGACTAGTGATCCACAAAACTATGCATCTCCAGCTAGTGATCCACAAGACTACGCATCTCCAGCAAGTGAGCAAAAAAACTAAGCTTATCCGGCAAGTGGGGGACAAAATAATGCATATCTGGCTAGTGATCAACTTACTTTCCCAGTGATTTGAGCACCATTAGGCCACCGTGCGATGAGCTACTTCAAGTGCCTGCAATACTTGGACACGGCCTATTGGATGGTGTACCATTGATGGTTGAGAGACTTCAATTCACGTTTACGAATGATTGCGTCGGAGTACGGCGCAGAATGCTTGTGTTCATGGAACGATATGTGAATGTTCCTCCAAAAGTTTGTGTGTTTTTGCTCCGTTCCAGGGATCAGATCAATGCTAGTGGCCAACCATGCATCGCACAACAGCTCATCCCCCCACATGTTGAAGCTTTCGCCTCTACCCTTCTTCTTCGGATTGCCGATTGCATCATCCGAATCATCATCATCCTCCTCCCCCCCCCCCCGGTCTGGCTGCTGCTCTCCGGCGGCCTAATGTTGCTGTTGCTGTGTGCCATCGCTGGTCTGGGTGTACGACTGCTACGTGGTCATCTACGTGTAGGTCTGCCACTCCTGGAAGTTGTTGGACTGGGTGGGATACGAGTCTTCTACCTAACCATCCTCATAGCCCCCTCCTCCTCCCTCGCCTTTGTCACGGATGATGTCGAGCATCTCCCTGCCCTCGACATTGTACGCCTGATCTTCCGCTTTAGGCATTGCAGTGAATAGCGTGCAGGCACCCATCTGCTCCCCACCCGCCGTCCACGCCCGGACGAGTTGCGGCAAAGCATACTCAGAGAAGAGTGCCACCACGTTAACGTCAACTATGTAAGGAACCGTACCGGCGGGGGTTCCGAGCTGCTTGGCGGCGTAGTAGTGTGGAGGCATGCAATTCTCTGGCCACTGGGCCGTATGTACTGTGGGCACACCCGTCTACTGGCGTCTGCCACCGCCGTCGCGCCCAACGCCACCACTAGGCCCACCGGAAGCCAACCGCTTCTTGAGCTTCTCTTCCTTTGCGGCCCTCGCTTTAAAGTGGCGATTTTGTAGTGTAGCTGAGCTAATCTTCTGGGTGAGTGATGGAGTCCTGGACTAGGGGTGCCGGCTCCTCTCACGTCGGCCAGACTGTTGGGCCTCACCATATCCGGACCAATAACCTTTTGTGCCTTGGTGTGTACCCCAAGTCAAGATGGAAGATCCGTCGTTTCCTTTGATGTAACCGACTATATGTAAACCTTAGCACCCCCGGTGTCTATATAAACCAGGGGGATTAGTCCATAGAGGCTATAAGAACAATCACCATCCTACTAGTTAGGGTTTAGTTCATCAGATCTCGTGGTAGATCTACTCTATAACCCCTTATACACAAGCAATATAATCAGGCAGGACGTATGGTTTTACCTCTTAGACAGGGCGCACTGGGTAAATATCGTGTCCTACGTCTACTGTTCCCCGTCGATCCAAGATCCATAGTTTGGGACCCCCTACCTGAGATCTGCCGGTTTTTACACCGACATTGGTGCTTTCATTGAGAGTTCCACTGTTGGGTCACCAAAGGATCGATGGCTCGCCTGTTCATCGGAGACGGCATCGACCCCGGGGACATCTTCATCCTCGGGAAACTTTTCACGTTTGGCAGCGTTGTTCTGCATGCCGATTCGACCGGTCACCTCCACCAGGTCAACACCTTCCCCCCTAAACATCATATCAGGTTCGGTAACTTCGAGTACGTCAGCAACTCTTGGGGCGATATGATCTTCACTGGTGTCTCAGCCCCGTCTGGGACAACCACAGCCTCTGAAGCATTAACTTCAGGGCCTCTCCCCGATCTGATCTCCAGATCGGCCCTTGGTATACCACCGGCTTCAGGCTCGGAAGCAACTCTTATGTCCAGAGACCAGGAATCAACTTTGTCTGGACCCATCCGTCCGACCTCAGTCCGGCCTCAAGCCTGGATGGACGTTCGGCCTCCGAAAATAGGGAATCAACCCTAGTCGGACGCTCCCTCCTCCCTACAGATTCAGCTTCGAGCCTTGACCCGTGTGCGGCGTCCGAAGACTAGGGTTCCGCCTTGACTGAACCTATGCCTCACCCCACCATTATGACGGAGGTCAGCTCCGAAGAAACCTCTTACAACAATTCGGTTGACCTCGCCTTGTTAAACGAGGCGCTTGACCGGATCCAGATGATAACTATTGTCGATGGTCCGTCCTCGGCCCACGCTCAATCGATTGACACGTTGGAACATAAAGTACTAGTAAATAAAATCCTAGATAGGAAGTGGTTCGGTCTCAAAATAAATGAGTTGTAATCCCCCCTAGAACTATGTTTTCTTTCAAGCCTTTCATCTAATCAATGCAACGGAGCCTTCAGGCGGGCGAAAATGAATTTTATGTCCCACCCAGTAATGTCTACTACGCAACTTTATTCTTGTAGACTCGTGTTGGGCGTCCAAGCGCAGAGTTTTGTAGGACAGTAGCAATTTTCCCTCAAGTGGATGATGATACGTCTCCAACGTATCTATAATTTTTGATTGCTCCATGCTATATTATCTACTGTTTTGGGCAATATTGGGCTTTATTATCCACTTCTATATTATTTTTGGGACTAACCTATTAACCGGAGGCCCAGCCCAGAATTGCTGTTTTTTTGCCTATTTCAGTGTTTCGAAGAAAAGGAATATCAAACGGAGTCAAAACGGAACGAAATCAACTAGAGAAGTTATTTTTGGAAGGAAAGCTACCGGATGGACTTGGACCCCACGTCAAGGAAGGAGCGAGGAAGCCACGAGGGTGGGGGGCACACCCACCCCCCTAGGGCGCGCCCCCTGCCTCGTGGGGCCCTCGTGGCTCCCCTGACGTGCTTCTTCCACCTATATAACTCCACGTACCCTAAAACTTCCAGAACAGAGATTAGATCGGGAGTTCTACCGCCGCAAAACCTCCAGAGCCACCAAAAACCAATCGGGACCCTGTTCCGGCACCCTGCCGAAGGGGGGAACCCTCACCGGTGGCCGTCTTCATCATCCCAGCGCTCTCCATGACGAGGAGGGAGTAGTTCACCCTCGGGGCTGAGGGTATATACCAGTAGCTATGTGTTTGATCTCTCTCTCTCTCTCTCTCTCTCTCTCTCTCTCTCTCTCTCGTGTTCTTGATTTGGCACGATCTTGATGTATCGCGAGCTTTGCTATTATAGTTGGATCTTATGTTTCTTCTCCCCCTCTACTCTCTTGTAATGAATTGAGTTTTCCCCTTGAAGTAATCTTATCGGATTGATTCTTTAAAGATTTGAGAACACTTGATGTATGTCTTGCCGTGCGTAGCTGTGGTGACAATGGGATATAACGTGATTCACTTGATGTATGTTTTGGTGATCAACTTGCGGGTTCCGCCCATGAACCTATGCATAGGGGTTGGCACACGTTTTCGTCTTGATTCTCCGGTAGAAACTTTGCGGCACTATTTGAGGTTCTATGTGTTGGTTTGAATAGATGACTTGAGATTGTGTGATGCATATCGTATAATCATGCCCACGGATACTTGAGGTGACATTGGAGTATCTAGGTGACATTAGGGTTTTTGTTGATTTGTATCTTAAAGTGTTATTCTAGTACGAACTCTAGGGCTGTTTGTGACACTTATAGGAATAGCCCAACGGATTGATTGGAAAGAATAACTTTGAGGTGGTTTCGTACCCTACCATAATCTCTTCGTTTGTTCTCCACTATTAGTGACTTTGGAGTGACTCTTTGTTGCATGTTGAGGGAGAGTTATATGATCTAATTATGTTATTATTGTTGAGAGAACTTGCACTAGTGAAAGTATGAACCCTAGGCCTTGTTTCCTAGCATTGCAATACCGTTTACGCTCACTTTTACCACTTGTTACCTTGCTGTTTTATATTTTCAGATTACAAAACCTATATCTACCATCCATATTGCACTTGTATCACCATCTCTTCATGAACTAGTGCACCTATACAATTTACCATTGTATTGGGTGTGTTGGGGACACAAGAGACTCTTTGTTATTTTGTTGCAGGGTTGCTTGAGAGAGACCATCTTCATCCTACGCCTCCCACGGATTGATAGACCTTAGGTCATCCACTTGAGGGAAATTTGCTATTGTCCTACAAACCTCTGCACTTGGAGGCCCAACAACGTCTACAAGAAGAAGGTTGCGTAGTAGACATCAGATGACCTAAGGTTTATCAATCCGTGCGGGGCGTAGGATAAAGATGGTCTCTCTCAAACAACCTGCAACAAAATAACAAAGAGTCTCTTGTGTCCCCAACATAGCAAATACAATGTTAATTCGTATAGGTGCACTAGTTCGGCGAAGAGATGGTGATACAAATGTAAGACGGATGGTAGATATTGATTTTTGTAATAGGAACAATAAAAAATAGCAAGGTAGCAATCGATAAAACGAAGCACAAACAGTATTGCAATGCTTGAAAATGAGGTCTAGGGTCCGTACATTCGCTAGTGCAATCTCTCAACAATGCTAACATAATTGATATCACATAACTATCCCTCAGTGTGCGATAAAGAATCACTCCAAAGTTCCTATCTAGCTAGCGGAGAACATAAGAAGAAAATATTTTTAGGGTATGAAACCACCTCAAAGCTATTCTTTTCGATCAATCTATCCTAGGGTTCATACTAAAATAACACCAAGCTATTCTTTCCAATCGATCTAATCAAGAGTTCGTACTAAAATAACACCATATGATACACATCAACCAAGTCTAATGTCACTTAGATACTCCAATGTCACCGCGAGTATCCATGAGTTGATTATGTGATATGCATCAAACAATTTCACATTCATAATACTCAATCCAACACAAAGAACCTCAAATAGTGCCCTAAGATTTCTACCGGAGAAACAAGGACGAAAATGTGCATCAACCCCTATGCATAGATTACCCCAATGTCACCTCGGGAATCTGCGAGTTGAGTGCCAAGACATAGATCAAGTGCTCTCAAATCCATAAAAGTATTAAATTCGATAAAAGAAATCTCAAAGGGAAAAATCAATTCATCACAACAAGATAGAGAGGGGAAAACACCATATGATCCAACTATATTAATAAAGCTCATGATACATCAAGATCGTGCCATCTCAAGAACACGAGAGAGAGAGAGAGAAAGAGAGATTAAACACATAGCTACAGGTACAAACCCTCAGCCCTAAGGGCGGACTACTCCCTCCTCATCATGGTGGCCGTTGGGATGATGAAGATGGCCACCGGTGATGATTTTCCCCTCTTGCAGGGTGCCGGAACGGGGTCTAGATTGGTTTTTGTGGCAACAGAGGCTTGCGGTGGCGGAACTTCTGATCTAGGGTTATTTCTGATGGTTTCTATATTTATAGGATTTTTCAACGATGGAATCACACGAAGATGAGCCTCGAGGTGAGCACAACCCACCGGGGCAAGCCAGGCCCCTCTGGTGTGCCCTGGTGGGTTGTGCCCTCCTCGTGGCTCTTATGGCCCTCCCACGAAGCTTCTAGTGCCTCTTTTTTTTTCAAAAAAACATCAAAAAGTTTCAGCTCATTTGGAGAACTTCCATTTCTGCACAAAAAAAACACCCTGGTAGTTCTGCTGAAAACAACGTCAGTCCGGGTTAGTTCCATGCAAATCGTACCAAAACCATATAAAATTGTTGTAAACTTGGCATGAATACTTCATAAATTATAGATACGTTGGAGACGTATCAGCATCCCCAAGCTTAATTCCTACTCGTCCTCGAGTAGGTAAATGATAAAAGAAATAATTTATGAAGTGTGAATGCTAGCAAAGTGCATAAGTTTGATCGGTGATAATTTAAATCACTTTTCCTAGCATCATAACAACAATTTTTCTCATAAAGGTTCTTATGTAAAGTAGCAACCAATTCACATGTTAAGGTTCAAACAATGAATTCTCTTGAAACTCAACAACCTATATTCTTAGTCACCAAACAATTGTAATTCAACTTATTCAACAGAGTCTAAGTAATAGCTCCACATACTCAATCATCATATAGTCTTCTATGATTGCTAGTACTCAAAGCATATTTTTAGAACAAATGGCATCCATCAAACACATAGAAAGATAGGGGCTTAATGTTTCGCCTCCCAACTCATTTATCATAGAGATAATTGTCAACAAGAATAAATCATGATCAAATATATTTGACTGGCCATATGTGCCTCGATCTTTCCCCACCACATGATGCTTGCCAACTAGAGGATAATTGAGGTTGAAATGAGAATGCATACTATTGACTCTTGCATAAAAGTAAATACTGAAAAGTAAAAGATAGGCTCTTCGCAGAGGGAAGCAGAGGTTGTCATGCGCTTTTTATTTTTGGATGCCCAAACTCTTAATGCAAAGGAACGTCATGTTATATTGCCCCTTATGATAGTAACCTTTATTATGCAGTCCGTCGCTTTTATTACTTTGCCATCACAAGTTCATACAACGCTCAATTTTCCCTTACAATAAAAGATCAAACATATTTATGAGCAAATTTTTTTGCTTTATGCACCGATGACAACTTACTCGAAGGATCTTATTAAATTCATTGGTAGGTAGGGTGAACACTCATGGCAAGAACCGGGTTTAACGGTTTTTGGATGCACAAGTATCTCTACTTAGTACGAATTTCTGGCTAGCAAAAGATCCTAGGCAAACACCACATGTTGGAGGATCCATAACAATATAACTTCTACGCAAATATACACAACCATAACTCGTTACATTGTCTTCCTTGTCAACTAATTTGCTCAAGTTTTAAAATAATTAATGGGTATTCAAAATCATATAAGATGTCCAAGATAATATATTTGTATGTGAAAGGTCTCTTCCTTATATTAATCATTCATGAATTGCTTGTATGACCAATTTTGTGATTGTCAAGCTTCAAAAGATTTGACTTTATAAACCCAATGTGAAGCTACCACTAGGCATGATATGAACATATAATTTGAAATTCATGATATCCAATTCATTCAATAATTTATTCATAGGATATAAGTGAAGCACAAGAGTAAATGGCAAGCTACTCCAAAAAGATATAAGTGAAGTTTAAGCAAGTAGTTAAGTAAATAGGTAGCTATGTGAGGACTCTTTCCTATTTAAAAACATTCAAATATAAGTATTTTATTAAAACAACAAGGGAAATAAAAAACAAATGGCATTCCAATAATAGCACAACTCATGTTAAGAAACAAAAACTTAGGCTCAACCGATACTAACCGATAGTTGTTGATGAAGAAAGGTGGGATGCCTACCGGGGCATCCTCAAGCCTAGATGCTTGGCACTTATTGAAATATTGACTTGGGATGCCTTGGGCATACCCAAGATTGATCTCTTGTGTCTTATTCATCCCTCTCATAACACAGTTTCTCTAATTCTTAAAAACTTCATCCACACAAAACTTAACAAGAACTCGTAAGATACGTTAGTATAAATCAATGCAAAGCCTTATCATTCCCTACTGTAAAAAATCAATAACATTATACTTTAACATTGCATGATAAATGCCTCTACATATTAAATAATCCTATCCTCAAATAGAATCATTAAACAAGCAAGCATATGCAAACAATGCAAACATAGCAGCAATCTGTCTAAACAGGACAGTCTGTAGAGAATGCAAGAAGATTCATACTTATCTAACTTAAAAATTTCTAAAATTTGCCACACTGTATAAAATTTATCATATCTTATATTGCAAAAAAGTTCAACATTTAATTTCATCACATTATGAATTTTCTCAGGAATTTCTACAACAACAATAAACTTTCTGTTTTGAAACAACAACTCATATACTTGCAAAATAAGCATGGTGAAGGCTATCCTTGCCACTTTTATTGAAATAAAATATGAAAAAATTTATCTAAATAACAGCAAGCAAATCCTAAAAAAATAAAATGATGCTCTAAGAAAAACTCATATCATGTGATGGATGAAAATATAGCTCCAAGTGAGGTTACCGATAATGTTTAGGACAAATGAGGGGATGCCTTCCGGGGCATCCCAAAGCTTAGTTGCTTGGATCTTCCTTGAATATTACCTTGGGAGTGCCTTGGGAATCCCCAAGATTAGGGTCTTGTCACTCCTTATTCTCCTCATATTGATATCTCAGCCAAAACTTGAAAACTTCAATCACAAAACTTAACGGAACCTTGTGAGATGCGTTAGTATAATAAAACAAATCATTCACTTGGGTACTATCAAGACAAGATTCATAATTGTTATCACACGATGCCTACTGTACTCTACAATTTCAACAATTTATATTAAGCAATATAAGCCATAGAAACCATAAAACAAGCAAACTATGCATTGAAAATAGAATCGATCAAAAACAGAACAGTATGTAAAGATCGGAATTAAGGTCATACTTATGTAACTCCAAAAATTCTGAAAACTTAGGACAACGTAGAAAATTTGTATACCCATCAAGTGTAAAAAATTCAGAATTGTTTGATGCTCCAGTGAATTTTAACAATTCTGTTAGTGAGCACAAAAGTTTCTGTTTTAGCACAGAATCAAGTCAACTATCATCCACACTATCCCAAAGGCTTTACTTGGCACTTTATTGAAACAAAAGCTATAAAACATGATTACTAAAGTATCCTAATCAAGTGAACACACAAAAATGATAGGTATAAGTATTGGGTTGTTTCCCAACAAGCGCTTTTCTTTAATGCCTTTTTAGCTAGGCATGATGATTTCAATGATGCTCACATAAAAGTAAAGAGTTGAAACACAAAGAGAGCATCATGAAGTATATGACTAGCAAGTATAACCCACTTCCTATGCATAGGGATTTTGTGAGCAAACAACTTTTGGTAACAAGAATCAACTAGCATAGGAAGGCAAAACAAGCAAAACTAAGATTTTCAACACATAGAGAGGGAACTTGATATTATTGCAATACCTAAAAGCATATGTTCCTCTCTCATAATAATATTCAGTAGCATCATGAATGAATTCAACAATATAGCTATCACATAAAGCATTCTTTTCATGATGCATAAGTATAGAATTTTGTTACTCTCCACATAAGCAAATCTATACCTGCTGTTAAAGCGAGGTGCGTTTCGCCAATTTTTTCATCCGTTTACCGTCGAAAAGAAGTTTTTCTATTCGAGGTGGTACTAAATTCTTATGTGTTTATTTGTTAAAAAAAGGCTTTTCCAGAATTTCGTACGTGGGCCACAAAGCCTGCCCACTTATTTTCTGCCCACACGGCTGTGAAAATTCTATTTTCCGCACAAGGCGACAAATAGTCGGAGGTTCACAGAGGGCAACCAATAATGGGTTGGCCCATTTTTCTTTGTTTTTGTGTTTTATTTTTTTAATTCTCCTCCCCCCATCTCCTTTTCGCTAAAAAATTACTTTTGTTATAGAATTTATTTCATAAATTCAAAATTCTCTAAAAACATTCAAAATTAAAAAAAATCAAATTACAGAAAATGTTTAGAATTCCAAAATTTTGTTGCTATTTTGAAAAATATTCGGAACTTGGAAAAAGTTTCCCAATTTTTCAAAAAATTATTGTTTTTCAAAATTGTTTGAGATTTCTAAATATAAAATGGCAATTTAAAAATGCTCCAAATTAGAAAAATATTCCTGTTTAGTGAAATTTTCACAATTCAAAATAATGTTAAAAGATACACATTTTCTAAAAATATTATGAATTTTCAACACATATTCCTGTTCTAAAAAATGTACACAAATTCAAATAATGTTCATGTTTTATAAAAAATTGGGATTTTCAAAAATATTTGTGAATTTTAGAAGATGTTACTATTTTAAAATAATTCTGTTTTTAAGTGTACATAATTTTCAAGAAAATGCCCAGGATTTAAAAATGGTTCATGTTTCCTACAATATTCGGAAACTTCATGTAACATCCCAAATTTCCTATTTGGAATGTTTTACAATTATAGCTAAGCATCTATGCATGTTGTTTGAATTTGAGTGGCTTTTGAAGTTTCTGAAGTTTTGGAGTTTTTGGAATTTGAATTCAAATTTTGGTAATGGGAATCATTTCAAAAAAAAAACTATGCCTGATAAATACTTAAGAAAAAGTATGAGAGCAGTAAACATGACACTCCAAAAATATCAGAGGAAAAACATTGCCAAAAGTTTGAAATTCAAATTTGAGTTTTATTTGAATTTTGAAAAATGAATTTTATAAAGTTTGGATTTTGCCCTCGAAAATGTTCAAATGATAGGAATATTCCCCGATCATTTTGGTATATATATGTCCTATATAAAATGTTTATAGTTTATATATTATCTCTGTTTTTGTTTTTTTCAAAAAATAAAATTTGGAAAAAATGCCCAGCACCAGCCAGCCGATCGGTCCAGCCAAGACTGGCAGCCCACAGATCGGCCCACCAGCGCCACCAAAGGCCCAATGAGCCACCGACGGTCGGTCAACCCTCGCCTCAATCGTTTTGGACCGGCCGACCGACGCGCCCAGACTCCTCTCTCTCGACACTGCCCCACCCTTCACCTACCTCGCCCACGCCACTCGCCAGACCGCCGCTCTCCGGATCCCGGGATCCGGATTCGCCGTGATCCGCCACGGATCTTTCCCTCCTCCAAGTCGTCCCCGACTATTTATACCCTCCCCTCATCCCATTCCCCCTCGCCCCTCGCCCGACCTCTCTCCTCATCAGCAGCGCCACCGAGTAACCCGAATGCCGCCGCCATTAACCTCGCCACGACGCCCTAGACCACCCCGAGCTCCACCAACTCCACCAGACCCACCCCCTCGTCGCGCCGCACCCGCCGGACCACTCCGCCGACGTCCCCGACCACCGGAGACGCCGGAACACTCGCCGCCCGAGCCGCCGCCGCCGTCGATCTCCGGTAAGTCACCGGACCTCTCCCCCGCCGTCCGATCTCGTTTCTACGGCTAGGATTAGACCCCCCCGAAGGGGTACGGTCTATTTATAAGACCAGTTTATTTTCGGTTAGTTCCGGTTTAATTTTAAGTTAGGGTTTTTATTTAGATCGGCCCGATTCGTTTAAACCCTAGGCCCGTTTAGTTATATTACGCATGTATGCTAGTTAGGCCCATTAGCCCGTTTTTCTTTTATTTTCGTTTTCTGTTTTAACAGAATAGTTTCAGATTTGAAAATTCATATCTTTTAATCTACTTAATATTTTTAGGTGATTCTTTTTTGTTGGTTTGCAAATTTCTTATAGTTTCTATAGAAAATATAATTAGCTATGTTAAAATTATTTATAATTGCTTTATTTTAGATTTAGTCAGAATAGTAAATCTGCTTTAAAATGAGTTAGGAAAATTATTTTTAATGATTCTTTTGTCCCAACTTTGTTTTGACATTGCCTAACCGTAGGAATTAATTTGGGCATTTTAGGATTAATAAAAAATAGTTTTAATCAGGATCATGTTATTCTTAATTAATTAACTAGCTACTGTTTTCCTATTATATTAATTAGCAAATAAATTTATTTTTCACCTGTGATAGATTATTCTAGGTTAGTTTCTGTCACTTTAGAGCATGAACTTTTATTTATAATAAATAAAACTATTATTTTATTTTTCTTACTAAAATTTGCTTTAGGCCTAATAGGAGTTTTATAATAGCTTTTAAATTGATTCTTTTTGCTCCTAGTTGCTTAATGCATTCTTTTCTGTTAAGTTAGCATAAAACCATGATTAGGTTCTGTTGAGGAAATTTTTGTAATGTAAAACTATTTTTAGTTGTTGCTTGAAGTAGGAAAACTTTGAGTTGGATTTCTTTGAGTTTTCCTTTGGGTTTTGATTCGTTTGTTTTGGTGTGTTATGTTACTATGCTATTGTGTTAAGTGATCATATGCTATGTGCTTATTATGGTTATTGTTTGCCTCGGTAGAGTTTCCGGAGTGCGAAGTTTGCTACCATGAGTCCCTAGTTTTCAAAGATCGTCAGCAAGGCAAGTTCACTTTGACCATGCTTTCATACCTATGTTTATTGCATTTAGTGGCATCTTTGCAACAACCCTCCAGTAGTGATATTGAATCCCTGTAGTTGAGTAGTATGCATGAGGTAGGAACCCATCACCCTGTTACCAAGCCCGGGACGTTATTTATTTTAATGCTACGCTATAGTAGACGAGGTTGGTATGAGTGCTCGGGAGTGGTGTGAAGAAGGAGGACTCTACGTCAATGACGACAACTCCATGATGGAATCTGCAAGGACTGCATCTTCAAGGCCTCAAGACTTCAAGACTCGAGACAAGAATTCAATACACACTCATTGGGTGAAGGACGGTTGACGGGCACCTGGAGAAACCAGTGGTTGGCGGGATGCATGGAGAAGCGCCATGACATCTTGCGGAAAGCTTCACCCGCACTCAAAGAGACGGAAGAATACTTCATGCCCGAAGCTTACCTGCAAACGCAAGTCATTATGGGCTCGCTTGGTTGACCTTAGTTGTGACTCTGGCTGGGGCGGTGCTAGCAGATGTAGAACTGCGGTAGGATTGGATGAGCACCGACGGTGGTCGAGGAACTCTTCGAAGACCATGTTTGGTCGTCTTGTTCTCAAACACCGGAAGTGCGAGAACGTAAAAGAGGGATCAAATCTTGCGGGTAAAGTGTACAAACCTCTGCAGAGGGTTAAAACCTAATCGATTAGCCGTGTCCCGATTACGGACAATTTGAGCATCTGGACCTGGATCTATCTCGGAACTCTCAACACCGGATTGATAACTTAATTGTGGGCAACTTATGATGATTTTGGGCTATGAGACATCGGTTGGCGGAACCATGTCATAATAGAAAACTCCATAGTACAGACTTCATTTATTCCTTTGATGTAGGGAAAATAAAACCAGCTTTTACGCAAACAAAACTCAGATTCAGAGCCACAAAGCCATACTGCATATAGTATAGTTTATCACCTGTTTTCTCTTATTGTGATCTTGCCGGTACATTCAATGTACTGACCTACACGGCTGCAACGTATCATGTTGCAGATATTACCTCGACGAGTAAGAGTTACGGTACACGGTTACGGTCTACACTCAACCTGCCGATGGCGTTGATGGGACTCCATACCCGACTATTTGTTTCCGCTGTGACTTATGAGGTATATATCAGTTTTACGTTATTTATACATGTGATTGGACTTTGATATATACGTTGATGTACTGTGTGTGCCAGCATACTGATCCAGGGATGGCACGGATACACAGAGGCTTGACCGTCTGAGGTCGGGTCGCTACAGAAATGGTATCAGAGCACATGTTGACTGTAGGACGTGACCCTAGAAATCGGAGAGCCCCTAGGATAGGAAATTCCTAAAACTTTGTTTTCAAAAAGACTCCTACTTCTCATATTTTCTGATTTTATCAAATAGACCCTCTCACCTCAAATAGTTAGATTATACCCCTTCTCCCTTTTGATCACATGAAGAATCAGCTGAAGCCGCTCCAAGAAGGACAAGATATCGGATAACTGATGGCCTCTTCAGAGTAAAGAGGATTTGACCATGCATTAGAAGAGTTGCAGCTGCAACAATTGAAGACTCTGAAGACCTGACGAATTTGAAGTTCCTGAAGAAATATTTGACCTTTAGAATACCAAACCCCTGTTATACACCTACGTTAGATGCGATGATTTGTGAGCTGTCATTTGTTTGATGTTTTTCCGACAGCCCCAAAATAAAACTCGTTTCTTCAAAACTATTGTATGTATTGTGTGTATCTCTCTCTATCCAACTCTCTCTTATCTCACCCTAAAACCCTTGAACCCCATAGATGATGAATGAAGTTGGACTGATATTCTCTGGACCGAAGACTCAGCCGGAGTCAGAGCTATGGATGCAGAACATGGAAAATCACTTCGGGAGCAATTTGGTTTCAAGGAAGAATGAAATATCTTACGTTCTTCAGTACTTTGAAGGAAGTGCTGCAACCTGGTGGAAAATGCATCAAGCCATACAGGGATTTAATGGAGCAAGAACTTGGGAGGAATTCAAGAAGACCCTGTTGAGATCAGGTCTTATCCGGAAGCACCATGATACACCAAGAAACAAACCTTGTGCCTGCAAGATTTGTGGAGAAATAGGACACACCCAGGGGGAACACAAGGATGGATGCCCTCATTGTGAGGAAAAACACCCCGCTGAGGAATGCCCAACTAGTCAGGTGACTTGTTTCTTGTATGAAGGAACCACCCACTACCCGACTCAGTGTCACATTTACCCCATGGTGCAACAAACTGTTCAGGAGCAGGAAGAAGGAATGAAAGAAGCCCTCTGAGAAGTTATGAAAGAACCGGTGATGAAGGAATGTGTTGAAGACCCTGATGGAGAAGGCCTCAACAGATTTTACTCCAATGCCTGCTATTCATGTGGAGAAGAAGGAAATTTTTCACAAGATTGCACCAAGGAAAGAAAAGAGTATCCGGGATATTTCCGGCAGCAAGTGAAGTTTGACCCTCGGAAATAGAAACTCGATCATTACAGAGAAATCCAGAAGAGAAAAAGAAGGCAACCCTGAACAACACAATTTTCGCAGAGAAGGACCTGAGTCATATCACTTGTTACAGGTGCAAGGATTTAGGTCATTATGCTAGTAAATGTCCAGAAAAGAAGCCAAGAATCCAAGGAGCCTACATAATCACAAAGAAGCCCCGAGACATGTCAGAGGTCTTTTGTTTTCGCTGCAAGGAAGCAGGACATTATGCTACTAAATGTCCCAACAAGATGAAAGCTGGAGTTGAGTAGTTGGAATTTGGATATGGATAATAAGAGTAGTAGAAAGCAATTTCATTTTCATGAGTTCGATGAGTTGAGATTACTCAAAGATTGTAATAGTTCATGACTCAATAAAGTTGTAATGTCACATGCTGAAAGGCTTTAAGGAGTTGTTATATTTTATCTTGGAAATTAATATTCTGGATGAACATGGAAGAAAGGGAGTTGTGATGCATAAACTGGATATTGGAAATTGAGTTCGAAGTTTTGTTTGGAGGATATGAATGTATGCCCCAGGAGATATGTACCTTATTCTGAGCACCATTTTTGTTTTACAACTGCAGATGACGACCCTTTACGAGTCTTTCCTTAAAGGTCCGGAAACAATCATGACCCTGACAAGTGATCATGATTACCCAAGATCTGAAGGACATGATGAAGCATATTCACCTTGAAGGAGATGCAGTCTACAAAGGCTACCCTTCATGCAAAAGGGAGTAGAACTTTGGTATGTGGAGGTACACCTCCACCGCTTGAAAGGAGTTTGCCCAAAGATGATGGGGCAGTACTTTTCATCTCACGTGTGCCACAAGCAACTTTCTTCGATGCTGTTCGTGAAGCAGCCATGGAAGCCATATGCCGATCGAGAAATACTTGAAGCAAGACTCCGTTATACTCAGGAATACCTAAGCGAAGTGCATGCAGAGATGATGGAGGTAAAGCTCAAGGCCACCACGATGAAACAGAAGATTGAAGACTTCAAGGCGCATGTCGCACAATTCCAGCAGGACTAAAGAATCCTCGAGGAAGATGAATAAATAAAGTTGGAAGTAATGTCTGACCATACCGAACCATGTGGGTGGCAGCATTTGTAATAAACTTTTTGGAATTTGGATTCACGAAAAATGGTTAAGGATGTAATAAAAGATTGATATGATAATAAAGAGATTTATGGATAAACTAGTGCATTTTTCTTTGGTGTCGTAGTACTCCGTAAAGCCACAGGATCAATGAAGAAAGAAATGTGTTATTCATGACGGCCCATAGAAGGAAGCTGGACAAAAATAAGTTGGAGTTTTGTATGATCGTCACCACAAAGGTATGTAGGAAGAAGTACTATTGGATTTACAGGAGATGTAATGTTGGAATATGGAATGATAATCCTAGGAAGGATGAATTAAGCTTGTACAAGAGTTGAAGCGGGCCCATAACCCACAGGCCCAGGATTTTGAAAAGGAACAGATATAACCTTGATGAAGGAAGAAATTTGGAAGAATCAGTGATCCAATCAGCATACGTTTCGTAGGAGGTTACGCAAAAACCTGAGAGTGGTGAAGTAACGATAGATGTTTTTTTTGGCTTGCAGAAACCATGGATTTATACGAACTCAGTTCGTCGACAAGTGAAATTCTGCAGTGCTTGTGAGTATGCCCAAGTGTTAGAATACGTGGTTTACTACTTACGTATGTGGTAATGATTCAAGTACGGGATGGATTGGCCCCCATACCGGAGACTTCTATCATGAACTATCATATGTTGATGGAAATCAGAGAGCCTCGAAAACCTTAGAAGAGTGTCGACGCGATAAGCCATAAAACCATAGAATGGTAGGACGATGGAACCCCTTTACAGGCAACCGTTGCCAATCGTAGGTTATACGGTGAGGTCCAACCCAGACCCGTTTTCTGCAGGAGAAACCATAAATTGTAGACCACCATGAGTATTTCGATAGTTGTCTAGAATGGACACCAACCTATCAACTAAGAAGATCCAGTCTCGGACGAACTTCCACTTTGACGAACCGACCCACGATTTTGAGGAAAACTCTATGCTTCTGACAGAAGAGCGTTAATGAAGGAGCTATTGTAAGATATGTGAAGAGACATACATTGTCGGCACTCCAGAGGAAGTATCTGAGTTTATTGGAAACATAACCCTGCTTTTAAGTGTGGTAGCACCCCTGACCTTTCTGACCAAAACATTTGCTAGAAGACCCCCAACTCCTAACCCTTTCTTGCTAGCCTCTTCGAATCTCGAGGACGAGATTCATTTTAAGTGTGGTAGATTTGTAACATCCCAAATTTCCTATTTGGAATGTTTTACAATTATAGCTAAGCATCTATGCATGTTGTTTGAATTTGAGTGGCTTTTGAAGTTTCTAAAGTTTTGGAGTTTTTGGAATTTGAATTCAAATTTTGGTAATGGGAATCATTTCAAAAAAAACTATGCCTGATAAATACTTAAGAAAAAGTATGAGAGGAGTAAACATGGCACTCCAAAAATATCAGAGGAAAAACATTGCCAAAAGTTTGAAATTCAAATTTGAGTTTTATTTGAATTTTGAAAAAATGAATTTTATAAAGTTTGGATTTTGCCCTCGAAAATGTTCAAATGATAGGGAATATTCCCCTGATCATTTTGGTATATATATGTCCTATATAAAATGTTTATAGTTTATATATTATCTCTGTTTTTGTTTTTTTCCAAAAAAATAAAAATTTGGAAAAAAAAATGCCCAGCACTACCAGCCGATCGCCCAGACCAGCGCCACCAAAGGCCCAATGAGCCAGCCGACGGCCTGGTCAACCCTCGCCTGAATCGTTTCGGACCGGCCGACCGACGCGCCTCCCTCTCTCTCTCTCGACACTGGCCCCACCCGTCACCTACCTCGCCCACGCCACTCGCCAGCGCCGTCACGGGTCCCGGGATCTGGATTCACCGTGATCCGCCACGGATCTTTCCCTCCTCCAAGTCGTCCCCGACTATTTATACCCCCCCTCATCCCATTCCCCGCCGCCCCTCGCCGACCCTCTCTCCCTCGCTGCAGCCTTCGCGGAGTAACCCGAACGCCGCCGCCGCCATTAACCTCGCCGCCGACGCCCTAGACCACCCCGAGCTCCACCAACTCCACCAGACCCACCCCCTCGTCGCGCCGCACCCACCGGACCACTCCGCCGACGTCCCCGACCACCGGAGACGCGGGAACACTCGCCGCCCGAGCCGCCGCCGCCGCCGTCGATCTCCGGTAAGTCACCGGACCTCTCCCCCGCCGTCCGATCTCGTCTCTACGGCTAGGATTAGACCCCCCCCCCCCGAAGGGGTACGGTCTATTTATAAGACCAGTTTATTTCCGGTTAGTTCCGGTTTAATTTTAAGTTAGGGTTTTTATTTAGATCGGCCTGATTCGTTTAAACCCTAGGCCCGTTTAGTTATATTACGCACAGGGCGTTAGTTAGGCCCAGTTAGCCCGTTTTTCTTTTATTTTCGTTTTCTGTTTTAACAGAATAGTTTCAGATTTGAAAAATTCATATCTTTTAATCTACTTAATATTTTTAGGTGATTCTTTTTTTTGTTCGTTTGCAAATTTCTTATAGTTTCTGTAGAAAATATAATTAGCTATGTTAAAATTATTTATAATTGCTTTATTTTAGATTTAGTCAGAATAGTAAATCTGCTATAAAATGAGTTAGGAAAATTATTTTAATGATTCTTTTGTCCCAACTTTGTTTTGACATTGCCTAACCGTAGGAATTAATTTGGGCATTTTAGGATTAATAAAAAATATTTTTAATCAGGATCATGTTATTCTTAATTAATTAACTAGCTACTGTTTTCCTATTATATTAATCAGCAAATAAATTTATTTTTCACCTGTGATAGATTATTCTAGGTTAGTTTCTGTCACTTTAGAGCATGAACTTTTATTTATAATAAATAAAACTGTTATTTTATTTTTCTTACTAAAATTTGCTTTAGGCCTAATAGGAGTTCTATAATAGCTTTTAAATTGATTCTTTTGCTCCTAGTTGCTTAATGCATTCTTTTACGTTAAGTTAGCATAAAACCATGATTAGGTTCTGTTGAGGAAATTTTTGTAATGTAAAACTATTTTTAGTTGTTGCTTGAAGTAGGAAAACTTTGAGTTGGATTTCTTTGAGTTTTCCTTTGGGTTTTGATTCGTTTGTTTTGGTGTGTTATGTTACTATGCTATTGTGTTAAGTGATCATATGCTATGTGCTTATTATGGTTATTGTTTGCCTCGGTAGAATTTCCGAGTGCTAAGTTTGCTACCACGAGTCCCTAGTTTTCAAGATCGCCGCAAAGGCAAGTTCACTTTGACCATGCTTTCATACCTATGTTTATTGCATTTAGTGGCATCTTTGCAACAACCCTCCAGTAGTGATATTGAATCCTTGTAGTTGAGTAGTATGCATGAGGTAGGAACCCATCACCCTGTTACCAAGCCCGGGACGTTATTTATTTTAATGCTACGCTATAGTAGACGAGGTTGGTATGAGTGCTCGGGAGTGGTGTGAAGGAGGACTCTACGTCAATGACGACAACTCCATGATGGAATCTGCAAGGACTGCATCTTCAAGGCCTCAAGACTTCAAGACTCGAGACAAGAATTCAATACACACTACTGGGTGAAGGATGGTTGACGGGCACCCTGGAGAAACCAGTGGTTGGTCGGGATGCATGGAGAAGCGCCATGACATCTTGCGGAAAGCTTCACCCAGACTCAAAGAGACGGAAGAATACTTCATGCCCGAAGCTTACCTGCAAACGCAAGTCATTATGGGCTCGCTTGGTTGACCTTAGTTTTGACTCTGGCTGGGGCGGTGCTAGCAGATGTAGAACTACGGTAGGATTGGATGAGCACCGGACGGTGGTCGAGGAACTCTTCGGAAGACCATGTTTTGGTCGTATTGTTCTCAAACACCCTGAAGTGCGAGAACGTAAAAAGAGGGATCGAATCTTGCGGGTAAAGTGTACAAACCTCTGCAGAGGGTTAAAACCTAATCGATTAGCCGTGTCCCCGGTTACGGACAATTTGAGCATCTGGACCTGGATCTATCTCGGAACTCTCAACACCGGATTGATAACTTAATTGTGGGCAACTTATGATGATTTTGGGCTATGAGACATCGGTTGGCAGAACCATGTCATGATAGAAAACTCCATAGTACAGACTTCATTTATTCCTTTGATGTAGGGAAAATAAAACCAGCTTTTACGCAAACAAAACTCAGATTCAGAGCCACAAAGCCATACTGCATATAGTATAGTTTATCACCTGTTTTCTCTTATTGTGATCTTGCCGGTACATTCAATGTACTGACCTACACGGCTGCAACGTATCATGTTGCAGATATTACCTCAACGAGTAAGAGTTACGATACACGGTTACGGTCTACACTCAACCTGCCGACGGCGTTGATGGGACTCCATACCCAACTATTTGTTTCCGCTGTGACTTATGAGGTATATATCAGTTTTACGTTATTTATACATGTGATTGCACTTTGATATATACATTGATGTACTGTGTGTACCAGCATACTGATCCAGGGATGGCACGGATACACAGAGGCTTGACCGTCTGAGGTCGGGTCGCTACACTTCATACCTTAAAATCTCCTCGATTCAAAGGAAAAGTAGATTGAATACCTTAAAACCGAGAAGCTAAATGTTCCTTTTTCCTGTGCGCACAGGGTTTTGCTTGCACATATAATTCTCACTAACTTTAAATGCATACTAATTTTTCACCTGTTACACGGGCATATCTGCTAGTTTATTCTCAAGAATAGTAGTGGGAGCAAACTCAACAAAGTAACTATCATGTGATTGCAAATTAAAATCATGATGACAAGTTTCATGGTTATCATTATTCTTTATAGCATACATGTCATCACCATAATCATCATAAATAGGAGGCGTGCTTTCATCATAGTAAATATTCTCATCAAAACTTGGGGGACTAAAAATATAATCTTCATCAAACATAGCATCCCCAAGATTATGGCTTTGCATATCATTAGCATCATGGATATTACATTGCAATCATGCTCATCATTCAAAAAAATTTGTCAACCATTTTATAGAATTCTTCCTCTATCAATTGAGCACGATTTTCCTTTCCATCAATTTCGCGAAAGACATTATAAAGATGAAAAATATGATGCAACCTCAATTTCATTTTTTTGTAATTTTATTTTTATAAACCAATAGTGATAAAACAAGAAACTAAAAGATTCGATTGCAAGATCTAAAGATATACCTTCAAGCACTCAACTCCCCGATAACGGCACCAGAAAAGAGCTTGATGTCTACTACGCAAGTTTATTCTTGTAGACTCGTGTTGGGCCTCCTAGCGCAGATTTTTGTAGGATAGTAGCAATTTTCCCTCAAGTGGATGACCTAAGATTTATCAATCCATGGGAGGCGTAGGGTGAAGATGGTCTCTCTCAAACAACCCTGCAACCAAATAACAAAGAGTCTCTTGTGTCCCCAACACACCGAATACAGTGGTAATTTGTATAGGTGCACTAGTTCGGCGAAGAGATGGTGATACAAATGTAATATGGATGGTAGATATTATTTTTGTAATAGCAACAATGAAAAACAACAAGGTAGCAATCGATAAGAAGAAGCACAAACGGTATTGCAATGCTTGAAAATGTGCCTAGGGTCCATACTTTCACTAGTGCAATCTCTCAATAATGCTAATATAATTTGGATCACATAACCACCCCTCAACGTGCGATGAAGAATCACTCCAAAGTTCCTATCTAATGGAGAACATAATAAGAAATTTTTTGTAGGTTACGAAACCACCTCAAAGCTATTCTTTCTGATCTATCTATCCTAGAGTTCATACTAAAATAACACCAGGATATTCTTTCCGATCGATCTAACCAAGAGTTCGTACTAAAATAACACCATATGATACACATCTACCAACTCTAATGTCACCTAGATACTCCCATGTCACCGCGAGTATCCGTGAGTTGATTATGCGATATGCATCCAACAATTTTAGATTCATAATACTCAATCCAACACAAAGAACCTCAAATAGTGCCCCAAGATTTCTACTGAAGAAACAAGGACGAAAATGTGCATCAACCTTTATGCATAGATTACCCCAATGTCACCTCGGGAATCCGTGAGCTGAGTGCCAAGACATAGATCAAGTGCTCTCAAATCCATAAAAGTATTCAATCCGATAAACGAAATCTCAAAGGGAAAACTCAATTCATCACAAAAAGATAGAGAGGGGAAACACCATATGATCCAGCTATTAACAAAGCCCGCGATACATCAAGATTGTGCCATCTCAAGAACATGAGAGAGAGAGAGATTAAACACATAACTATTCGTTCAAACCCTTAGCCCCGATGGTGGACTACTCCCTCCTCATCATGGTGGCCGCCGGGATGAACAATATGGCCACCAGTGATGATTTCCCCCTCCGGTAGGGTGCCGGAACGGGGTCTAGATTGGTTTTTCATAGATACAGAGGCTTGTGACAGCAGAACATCTGATCTAGGGTTATTTCTGATGGTTTATCTATTTACATTATTTTTCAGTGTTGGAATCACGCGAAGAAGAGCCTTGAGGTGAGCACAACCCACCGGGGCAAGCCACGCCCCTCTGGCATGCCCTGGTGAGTTGTGCCCTCCTCGTGGCTCTTTTGGCCCTCCCAGGAAGCTTCTAGTGCTTCTTTTGTTCCAAAAAAATCGTCAAAAACTTAACTCATGTGGAGAACTTTCATTTCTGCAGAAAAAACAACACCATGGTAGTTCTGCTAAAAACAGCGTTAGTCCGGGTTAGTTCCATACAAATAATACCAAAACCATATGAAATGGTTGTAAACATGGCATGAATACTTCATAAATTATAGATACGTTGGAGACGTATCACCCACCACCCACTTAATAGCCATTGTCGAAGACTTAACCGACATGCTGGACTATGCCTCCGAGGAGGCCAACGACATGGATGACAATGACGAGGCCACGGCCGATACGGACGTCGCCCCTCCCGTCATTGGCAGATAGATGGCCACATCCACTTACAATATCTACATGGTGGACACCCGCAAGGACGATGGTGATGTCACCAATGGGGACGACACTCCCAGAAGGGACAGTAGCAATCCCGAAGAGGAGCCCCCTAAACGCCGATGATCCAAGGGGCGACGCGGCAGGGAAAGCAATGATAACCCACAAGTATAGGGGATCAGTTGTAGCCTTTCTCGATAAATAAGAGTGTCGAACCCAACGAGGAGCTAAAGGTAGAATTTATATTCCCTTCAAGTTCTATCGACCACTGATACAACTCTACGCATGCTTAACGTTCGCTTTACCTAGAACAAGTATGAAACTAGAAGTACTTTGTAGGTGTTGTAGGATAGGTTTGGAAGGTAATAAAGAGCACATAAATAAAAACTAGGGGCTGTTTAGATAAATAAACAATTAAGTTAGTATAGCGAGTGTGGAAAAGTGGTGGTAGGAGTTGTAGAATTTTCCCTACGCAATTGACTACATTACTAGACTGATAGCAAGTTTTATGTGGGAGAGGCCACTGCTAGCATGTCATCCCTTACTTGGAATTCTATGCACTTATGATTGGAACTATTAGCAAGCATCCGCAACTACCTTCATTAAGGTAAAACCCAACCATAGCATTAAGATATATTGGTCCCCTTCAATCACGTATGCATCAATTTCTATGCTAGGTTGAAGCTGCTGTCACCCTTGCCCTCCAATAAATAGTCATATCAACATACAACTAACCCTATGGTGTGATCCACACGCACGCTCATATGATGGGCACCAAAGGACAACAACATAACCACAAGCAAATTAAACCAATCATAGCAATTCACCAATCACTGATAGGACAACAAAAATCTACTCACACATCAAAGGATGGCAACACATCATTGGATAATAATATGAAGCATAAAGCACCATGTTCAAGTAGAGGGTATAGCGGGTTGCGGGAGAGTGGACCGCTGTAGATAGATGGGGTAAGGTGATGGAGGTGTTGGTGAAGATGACGGAGTTGTTGGAGTAGGTCGCCGTCACACGATGATTGCCCCGGCGGTGTTCCGGCACCACCAGGAGAGAGAGGGAGAGAGCCCCCTCCTTCTTATTCCTTGACCCCCCCCCCACTAGATGGGAGGAGGGTTTCCCCTCTTGTCCATGGCCTCCATGGTGGCGGAGGGGTGGGAGCCCCGAGATTGGATCTCTCTCTCGGTTTCCTTCTGTTTCTGCGTTCCCAGATTCTGACCTTTCAGCGTTTCTTAAATTCCCAGATATCGGTAACTACGATTGGGCTGAAATTTTAACACAATTTTTATCTGGATATTAGCTTTCTTGCAGCCAAAGAAGGGCACCAACTGCCTTACGGGGTGGCCACAAGCCTCCTAGCCACGCCCTGGGGAGGGGCGCTCCTCTAGGGCTTGTGGGCCCCTCGGGCATCGTCTCGCGTTGATTCCAATTCCCAAAAATCACATATATTCCAAAAAAACCTCCGTAAGTTTTTATCGCATTTGGACTTTGTTTGGTATGGATATTCTGCAAAACAAAAAAATGTGCAACAAATAGGAACTAGCACTGGGCACTAGATCAATATGTTAGTCCCAAAATCGAATAAAAGGTTACCAAAAGTATATGAAAGTTGTAGAATATTGGCATGAAACAATCAAAAATTATAGATGTGATGGAGACGTATCAAGCAACACGGGTACCGGAGAAGGCGACACCCCGGAGAATGCAGAAGACCTTGGCGACCCCGCCCCCGAGCACCAAACCGATGGCTGAGAGGGGCAGGGGACTAGTTTAATCTCGAGGACACCAATGATTCCAGAGATAGTAACTACATGCCTCTCTCCGAAGAAGAGATCAACCTTGGAGCTGAAGATTTTATCATCCCAGAAGACCCACTGGAATAGGAGTAGTTCAAGCAATAGCTCATAGCCACAGCATGAAGCTTGAAGTAGCAACAACTAAAGATAAAAGCCGAACAAGACACCCTCAACGACAAATGGAAGAAGGTCCTAGCAGCCGAAGAAGGGTATGGCCATGAGCGACAAACAAGGAGCTACCCCAAGCACAAATTGTTGCTGAAATTTGATGAAGAGGTCTTCGAGCCCGCACCTCCTAGACGAACCCAAGGCAATCAACCCGATCGCCCCCCTCGAGGATGAGATAGACCGGCTGGCGAGGCCGAACACCCAGACGCCCCTCCTTGCCGTAAAGGCAAGGAGGCGGCACAGCCAGAATACCAATACGATCTTCGACACGACCTGGCTGTCAAAGCTGGTCAGTCGAGATCCATCTATGGATCAAGAGATTATCCTCCCAATAGAAGAGACGGATACCAGACATGGCTCGACCGAAACGATAGAGTTCGGGATCAACACAGGGCCAAGATGGCATTCGAGGTTCGATGCGACGCAGCCCGAATAAGGAGCGCCTCACCCAATGTGCTTCACGAATGAGGTTATGCAGCACCGACTCCCATAAGGGTTTAAAACCATGAACATTGAGTCATATGATGGAACCACGGACCCTGCCGTATGGATTGAGGATTTTCTGCTCCGCATTCATATGGCACGGGGAGATGACTTCAACGCCATCTAATACCTGACTTTAAACTGAAAGGGCCAGCCCGACGTTGGCTGAACAGCCTCCCCGAAGACTCCATAGGGAGCTGGGAAAGTGCTCGAGGACGCTTTCTGAGCTAACTCCCAAGGCACCTATGTCCGGCCTCTGGATGTCGATGACCTGAGCCACGTGGTTCAGTAGTCCGGCGAGTCGGCTCGGCAATTCTGGAATCGGGTTTTAACCAAAAAGAACCAGATAGTTGCCTGACGAGACGCCAAAGCCATAGCCGCGTCCAGACACAGTATCCATGACGAATGGCTCGCACGTCAGCTTGGCCAGATGTCGGTGTCAAAACCAGCGGACCTTGGGTAGGAGGTCCCGAACTGTGGACCTTGGATTGATGGGGAATAGTAGATGTGGGACATGATGTTTTACCCAGGTTCGGACCCTCTCTTAGAGGTAAAACCCTACGTCTTGCATGATTATATTGCTTGTGTATGAGGGGGTTATAGAGTAGATCTACCACGAGATCAGATAAACTAAACCCTAAATAGTAGGATTGAGGATTGTTCTTCTAGCCTCCACAGACTAAGACCCCTTGGTTTACATAGACACCAGGGGTACTAGGGTTTACAGATAGTCGCTTACATCAAGGAAACATCAGATCTTCCTTCTTGACTTGGGGTACGTACCAAGGCATAAAAAGTCTTCGGTCCGGATGCGGTGCGGCCCAATAGTCCGGCCCACGTGAGATGAGCCGACACCCCGAGGACCCCCTAGTCTAGGACTCCCTCAGTAGCCCACAAACTAGCCTTCAACGCTGGCTTCTTATAACTCCCAAGACTACATGTTCCGTATTGCAGGCGAGTTCCCTTTCTCCCGAGTATTTGGAATAATTCTTCTCCAGTTAAGCTTCAAATCGTACTTGATTCAGTTTGGCCATACGTCGAGACATATCCGGACTCCGAACTATCTGTTTTACTTAGCCTTGAAGGCCAACCATTCAAGTGCGAACAGTATCTTTGACTGACAACTTTTGGCGAAGGGTCGCGTCTGGTCATAAACATGAAGACCCAATACGCAACTCGAGGCCGCCCCTCTGATGGCACGTCCCTTCAAGGTGGATATCGTGTCCCGCTTTAAAGGGATTTGATCAATGATTCACAGTATCCCACTCACGCATAACGCTACGAGTTTATCAGGAAGAGGCGAGGTGGGCGGTGCATTTATAGGACTCTTGGTATTACAACTTCTTATAAAAGGGAGCAGCCACATTTATCTCCGTACGCCTCCTTCTTCCTCTCGCCACAGCCTTTCCCAATCTACAGAGTTCGAGTGCTCCAACCCATCTTTTCGCAAAGTCGATTTCAGCAATGGCCGGATCTGGAGCAAAGGGCAAGTGGGAGGCGTTGCGTGTCACCAACAATGACATCGAGGACCTAAAGCGAGCGGGCTTCCTCTCCCTCGACATTGCACATCGGGCCCCTGAGGAAGGCTAGGTCGTGCTGACACCCCGCGCTGACGAACGGCTGGTATTTGTCCCCCACTTCATCCGGGGACTAGGCTTTCCCCTCCACCCATTCGTTTGAGGGTTGATGTTCTACTATGGACTCGACTTCCACGATCTGGCTCTGAATTCTTTCCCCCACATATCAGCCTTCATAATTATCTGTGAGGCCTTCCTCCGGGTCCAGCCGCACTCTGGCCTATGGTAGAAAGTTTATAATGTTAAGCCAAAGATCGTTGATGGCCAGCAGGCGGATTGCGGGGGCGCCATGGTGAGCAGGCTTTCCTCACTTGGCTGGCTGGAGGGCGTGTTTGTAGACACGGTCAAGATTTGGCAGAAAGAGTGGTTCTACATCACAGAGCCCCGAGAGGCGAACTGGGCAGCTATTCCGGACTTCAGATTCAGACCCCCGACGAGGTTAACCTCGTGGACCAGTAAAGGCCTTGACTGGGAGCCTGTCACCGAGGTGAAGGCACTACAATAACGTGTTACTAGTATGATAGAGGCGGGGGTCACACTGAACAATGTGGTTCAGATCATGCTCCACCGCAGTTTGCTACCCTGCCAACTCTAGGTCACCCCGATGTGGTCCTGGAAGCCCGAAGACCTCTGCACCGTGCAATATTTCCACGCCACTACTCGCGAGAAGCTGTGGAGAGTGTTGTTTAAGCCGCAAGAGTCTTGGCAGGCCAAGAAGGAGGACATGGGCCTCGACGCTGAGGCCCCTCCCAAGGAGGTAAGGTGACACCACCCTCCCATATGCTGGGGTATTTTCCCTTTCATTAAAGATCTCAATTCCTTGTTTCTTATTTCCCCAGGGTTGGCTGAGGAAGGCTATGAAGATAGGTTGTCCAGCCCCGCTGCCTGAAGACCCTATGTCTGCTCAGCTAGGAGAAATGCTGACAGTGGCGCCTTACAAGGCGCCGGAGAAAAAGGAGAAGAAGAACCCCACAAGGGGGGCCGGAGAGGGCCTCCGCCAACGACTCTCTCTAGAAACCACCAAGTCCAGGGACACCCATGCCCCCTCCGCACAAGAGGGGGTCCAGGAAGAAGAAGGGGAGGAGGAGAGCAACTCTTCCCGCACCCGGAAGAGAGCGGCACCTGTCGAAGCCGAAGGCGATCGTCCTTCTCTAGCTCCGAAGAAGAGCGGCAAGGGGAAGCTGGTTCTGCTCGATGAGAGTTCGGACTCTGACAAAGAGTCTGCAGCCTTCGAGAAGATCCCGGAGAAGGTTCCCAGGGTTAGGCCCCGTGCCGAAAGGTAAAAGCCCGAAGACTTGTCTGGACGCTTGTTTTACTAACCCACTAGTAAAAATATATGTTCTTTCACATTGCAGCCCACCGAGTGACCTCCCTGATGACCAGATGTTTGAGGGCCTTCTCCACCAACTGACCCGGTGGAGAGCGGAGTCACATCGGGTGCCGCACCCCTCCAGTCATTGATGAGACCGGGGAGGTGCTGTCCCAAATGGCCCCGCTCGTGCCAAACATGGGGGGAGATGGCGATATCGCCATGGCCGAGGCTAACGCTTTGGCCGTCGAAGACCAGGAAAAGGAGCTCGGGCAAGCCAAGCCCTCTCAGAAGACGGTTCCGGGGCCTACTTGGCCCCCCGAAGTGTACAAGCCATCTCCCACCGAAGGGGGAGTTGGGGCCCCGCCGCCAGTGCCGAACAACGGGGGCCGGGTCGCGGCAGAGTGGCCGAACATGGTGGAGGAGGCTATGAAGAGCTCCTCCATGGTCGCAGAACATCGCACCCTGATGGGTGCAGTTTTGCAAAGTGTTTGTTCCGTTAATAGAGGATTGAAAGATGCTTTTGGTGGCCTTTTAACAGGCTTTGAGGTAAACAAATAATGCTTTCCCTTTGTAAAAGTGTGTTTTATAGATAGGACGTTAGCGATCCTTATATATATATAGCAGCCCCCGAGACTCTGGCGGGTTTTGAAAAGAAACCTGGTTGAGGATCTAGATCGTCCAAATAATAGGCTAACAAGGGTGCTTGTTGCGTAATTGCAGGCTTCAGCGTTAGCGTAGCAGCCAATCCCGCCGAACTGGCTGAGATGAATCGGAAATTGAAGAGTTCCGATGAGGAGCTCGACCTCGTCAACGAGCAGTTCGACTAGGCATGAGGTTAGTATGCTTAAAATTGGGTTCCTTGAGTTTATTTAACAGGCAAAGAATCCGAAATTAGCCATAAGCGAGAAATGATTTTGCAGCTACTGCCACGAAGGTCGAAAACCTCAAAGCCGACCTGCTGCGGGACAAGAAGGAAGTGGCCGAACAGGCGGCTGCCGATCTCACGTTGGTGAAGACCGAAGGTGAGAGACATGAGGCCAGGGTGGCCGAAGTGCAACAAGAGCTCAAGGATGCCATCACGAAAGGTGAGGGCCTTGAGAAAAATAATAAGGAGCACGCCACCACGTTGGCGAATATGAAGACAAAGATCCAAGAGGCGCGGTCGGAGACACAGAGCGCCCGGGAGGAGCTCCGACAAGTAAAGCAAATTGCCAATGGTAAACAGTACTTACTACAGAGTTCATACGTACATTGTGCATCATGCTTTTATATTGATATTTATTGGATTATGGGTTGTTATTACTCATTATGGCACAACACTTATGCCTTTTCTCTCTTATTTCACAAGGTTTACACAAAGAGGGAGAATGCCGGCAGCTAGAATTCTGGACTAGAAAAGGAGCAAATCCGGGAGACCTATTCTGCACAACTCCAAATGTCCTGAAACTTCACGGAGAATTATTTTGGAATATATACAAAATATTGGACGAAGAAAGTACTCGAGGGGACCCACCAAGCATCCACAAGGGTGGAGGGTGCGCCCTACCCCCTGGGCATGCCCCCTACCTTGTGTGCCACCTGGCAGGCCCCCGATGCCCATCTTCTGCTATATGGTGTGTTTTGACCTGGAAAAAAAGCAAGAGGAGGCTTTCGGGACGAAGCGCCGCCGTCTCGAGGTGGAACTTAGGCCGAACCAATCTAGGGCTCCGGCGGAGCTGTTCTGCCGGGGAAACTTCCCTCCCGGAGGGGGAAATCATTGCCATCGTCATCATCAACGATCCTCTCATCGAGAGGGGGTCAATCTCCATCAACATATTCACCAGCACCATATCCTCTCAAACCCTAGTTCATCTCTTGTATCCGATCTTTGTCTCAAAACCTCAGATTGGTACCTGTGGGTTGCTAGTGGTGTTGATTACTCATTGTAGTTGATGCTAGTTGGTTTATTCGGTGGAAGATCATATGTTCAGATCCTTAATGCTATTCAATACTCCTCTGATTATGAACATGAATATGCTTTGTGAGTAGTTACGTTTGTTCCTGAGGACATGGGAGAAGTCTTTTTATAAGTAATCCTGTGAATTTGGTATTCGTTTGATATTTTGATGAGATGTATGTTGTATCTCCTCTAGTGGTGTTATGTGAACGTCGACTACATGACACTTCACCATGATTTGGGCCTAGAGGAAGGCATTGGGAAGTAATAAGTAGATGATGGGTTGCTAGAGTGACAAAATCTTAAACCCTAGTTTATGCGTTGCTTCGTAAGGGGCTGATTTGGATCCATATGTTTCATCCTATGGTTAGATTTATCTTAATTCTTCTTTCGTAGTTGCAGATGCTTGCGAGAGGGGTTAATCATAAGTGGAAGGCTTGTCCAAGTTAGGGCAGCAACCAAGCACCGGTCCACCCACATATCAAATTATCAAAGTAACGAACGCGAATCATATGAGCCTGACGAAAACTAACTTGACAACAATTCCCATGTGTTTTCGGGAGCTCTTTGCTTTATATAAGAGTTAGTCCAGGCTTGTTGAGGGAGTCCTGGATTAGGGGGTGTCCGGATGGCCGGACTATAGCCTTTGGCCGGACTCCTGGACTATGAAGATACAAGATTGAAGACTTCGTCCCGTGTCCGGATGGGACTTTCCTTGGCGTGGAAGGCAAGCTTGGCGATACGGATATGTAGATATCCTCCCATTGTAACTGACTCTGTGTAACCCTAGCCCTCTCCGGTGTCTATATAAACCAGAGGGTTTTATTCCATAGGACGAACAACAATCATACCATAGGCTAGCTTCTAGGGTTTAGCCTCTTTGATCTCGTGGTAGATCTACTCTTGTACTACCCATATCATCAATATTAATCAAGCAGGAGTAGGGTTTTACCTCCATCGAGAGGGCCCAACCTGGGTAAAACATCGTGTCCCTTGTCTCCTGTTACCATCCGCCTAGACGCACAGTTCGGGACCCCCTACCCGAGATCCGCCGTTTTTGACACCGACATTGGTGCTTTCATTGAGAGTTCCTCTGTGTCGTCATCTTTAGGCCCGATGGCTCCTCCGATCATCAACAACGATGCAGTCCAGGGTGAGACTTTTCTCCCCGGACAGATCTTCGTATTCGGCGGCTTTGCACAGCGGGCCAATCTTCTTGGCCATCTGGAGCAGATCGAAAGCTACGCCCCTGGCCGTCAGGTCAGATTTGGAAGTTTAAACTACACGGCTGACGTCTGCGGAGACTTGATCTTCGACGGATCCGAGGCACAACCGTGCGAGCCGCACTGTTATGATGGGCATGATCTAGCTCTGCCGCCGAACAATGCCCTGGAGGCTGCACCCGTGCCCGCTCCGACCCTTAGCTCGGAGCCGACTGCGCCAACCGAGGGCGGGTGGCTGGACACCGCCTCGGGGGCTGCAATCTCTACCGTGATCGAGCCGAACACCAGCCTTGTCCTTTGTGAAGCTTGTGACTCCAAGGTGCTGGACTCCCCTCCAGACTCCGAACCTTCCGCGCCCCTGCCAATCGAATCTGATTGGGCGCCGATCATGGAGTTCACCGCCGTGGACATCTTTCAGCGCTCGCCCTTCGGCGACATTCTGAATTCACTAAAGTCTCTCTCTTTATCAGGAGAGCCTTGGTCGGACTATGGTCAGCAAGGTTGGGATGCGGACGACGAAGAAATTCAAAGCCCACCCACCACCCACTTCATAGCCACTGTCGATGATTTAACCGACATGCTCTACTTCGACTCCGAAGACATCGACGGTATGGACGACGATGTAGGAGATGAACAGGAACCATCGCCTATAGGGCACTGGACAACCACGCCATCACACGATGTATACATGGTGGACACACCTAAAAGAAACGACGACGAGGAACAAAGGGACGCATCGAGGGATCGTTCCCTCGAAAAGCAGTCAAAGTGTAACGCCCTCGATGCGGCTATATCTCCCACGTGTCGAAGCACGACTTAGAGGCATAACCGCATGGAAAGCAATGTCGCAAGTGAGGTAATCTTCACACAACCCATGTAATACATAAGGGAAAAGAGATACATAGTTGGCTTACAATCGCCACTTCACACAATACATGAGTAAAACATTACATCATACAGATACAATCAAGGTCCCGGCTACGGAACCAAAATAAAAGAAGACTACCCCAAATGCTACACGGATCCCCGATCGTCCCAACTGGGCTCCACTACTGATCAGCTGAAACGAAACAAAACAATGCACAAAGTCTTCATCGAGCTCCTCCTTGAGCTCAGATGCATCACCTGCACGGTTTCATCAGCACCTGCAAACTGGTTTTGGAAGTATCTGTGAGTCACGGGGACTCAGCAATCTCACACCCGCGAGATCAAGACTATTTAAGCTTAAAGGTAGGGCAAGGTAGTGAGGTGGAGCTGCAGCAAGCGACTAGCATATATGGTGGCTACATACGCAAATGAGAGCGAGAAGAGAAGGCAAAAGCACGGTCGAACAACTATGATCAAGAAGTGATCCTGAACTCCTACTTACGCCGACATAACCCGAAACCGTGTTCTCCTCTCGATCAACCCCAAAAGAGACACTCACGGTTACGCACACGGTTGGTGTATTTTAATTAAGATCAACTTCGGGTTTTCTACAACCGACATTAACAAATTCCCATCTGCCACATAACCGCTGGCACGGCTTTCGAAAGTTCAAACCCTGCAGGGTGTCCCAACTTAGCCCATGATAAGCTCTCGCGATCAACGGCGAATAGACCTTCTCCCGGGAAGACCGATCAGTCTCGAATCCGGCTACAAGACATTTCACAGCAATAAAACAAGTCCAGAAGACCTCCCGGCGTGCCGACACCACGATAGTAGCCGCACAGATCTCGCCTCGAGCCACGACCGGATAAGCGAAGCGTCTGACAGAACCGACGTAACCCAAGTTGCCAAGGGATGGTCCCAAGACGGTGTTTAGTTTGGACCAACGCTAGACAAGCACCGCCCGGGGTAAATAAAGATGACCCTTGAGAGCGCGACTCCCAAGGGAAAAAGGCTAGGTGAGGCAAATGTAGAACCAATGTTGGGCCTTGCTGGAAAAGTCTTATTCAAAGCGAACTGTCAAGGGGGTCCCATAAATCACCCGACCGCGTTAGGGACGCAAGAATCCGGGAACATAACACCGATATGACGGAAACTAGGGCGGCAAGAGTGGAACAAAACACCAGGCATAAGGCCGAGCCTTCCACCCTTTACCAAGTATATAGATGCATTAATAATATAAGATATATTGTGATAACCCAACAAGTAAACATGTTCCAACAAGGAACAACAACTCCATGTTCCAACAAGGAACAAACTTCATCTTCACCTGCAACTAACAACGCTATAAGAGGGGCTGAGCAAAGCGGTAACATAGCCAAACAACGGTTTGCTAGGAAAAGGATGGTTAGAGGTTTGACATGGCAACATGGGAGGCATGATATAGCAAGTGGTAGGCATCGTAGCATAGGCATAGCAAAAGAGCGAGCATCTAGCAAGCAAAGATAGAAGTGATTTCGAGGGTATGGTCATCTTGCCTGAAATCCCGCAAGGAAGAAGAACGAGTCCATGAAGAAGAATGAACGGAGGTAGTCGAACGAATCCTCACAATCGCAACATTACCGAAACCGAGAAGCAACACCGGAAAGAAACAAACAACATGATAAAAGCACAAGCATAAACATGGCATGATGCACAATCAAGTATGATGCATGTCCGGTTTAAATATGCATGGCATGGCAATATGCACAAACAACACTACAAGTTAAGTGGAGCTCAATATGCAACGAGTTGCATATTGACGGAACACCACAACACTTATTTAGTTCTCTCTCGGTTAGGTACTCAACAATATTAAATGTTGTTAAACATGGCAAGAGGGTGAAGCATAAATAAACTATCTATTTAGGCAAGATTAAATGAGGCCGGAAACAACAACAACAATTCCGGAAAAATCCTCATATGCATATTATGGATTTGGAACAGATCTGACCTAAAGCATATTTTAGAGTTGTTAAACATGCAAAGTAATGCTACCATGTTAATCTAGGCATTTTTCCACCCCATTTACATATATAAATTATTTAAATCCGAGTTACGGTTATTTAGTTATGAAATAAATCATTTTAGCATGGCATATTAGCATATTAATGCAAACAACAATTTTAAACATTTAAATGTTGTTATCATGATGCGGATGACATGTGCAAGTTTATGCAATTTTATGAAAATGTTGACATGAGCATGATATGAAGCATAATGTCACCGTGGTGGAAGAAAGGGGTGCCACGGCAACGAATCCGAAAATGATGCCACGGCAACATTCCGGTTCCGGTAGCTCACGGAGATACCGGTGCAAAAGGAGGTGTGGACGGAAGCGAGTCATGCAAGATGGTGGGGTGATCCCGATTACCGGGTTCCCACGGAACGGTGGCATGGCAAAAGAGGGGCACCGCAAGGATGATTCGGACACGGTGCAAACATATCGTGCATCTCATCCATGCAAGGGCATCTCATCGCGGTCGTCTCGGGTTATACCTTCGGATCGATCAAACGGGACGGTTCGCGTTTTGTAGAGGGAAGTAGACGTTCACGGGTCGTCGAGGGAAGTAGAGGAAGTAGTCGTTCTCGCGATGATCGCCAAGGGAAGTAGTGGTACACGGCGACGGTAGAGGAAGTAGTGTTCACGTTCGATGGTAGTGGTACATCCCGTCATCGGAAGTAGTCGTTCATGTCCCGTGGATGTTCGGGGTCCACGGGGTCTCCGAGGGTCGACGGTAGTGGTTCACGTTCGCTTTCGAAGAGGTACTTGACGGGTCCGAATCCCTTCGGGGTTGTCGTGGTACTTGCGATCTCGGCGATGGTAGTCGTACACGAATCGACGAGGTACTTGACATTTCGGTCTGTAGTCGTTCGAGCGTCCGTGAGATCTTGCCGGTGGGGTACTTGGCGCTTGCGGTCCAACTCCGAGGTCATAACCGTGTAGACGAACTTGACGTATCCGTGTACTTGGCGCATCACCGTGTAGTTGTACATGGGTCGTAGACGTTCGGGTCACTGGTAGCGGTGCTTGGCGCATCGTCGTGGTACTTGGCGAATCCAGGGAAACGGTAGCCGTACACGCATCAGAGAGGAACACACAACCGGGCACGGCAGCCACGGGTCATCCAAAGGCAGAGGCCATGGCGCCAAGCCCAGACGGTGGATGGCCAACGGGGCGGATCTGGGCATCGGGAGCCCGTCTCCGGCGACGTTGGCGGCAGGGAGGACGACGGAGGGAGGCGCATATGGCGGGTCGGGTGATGCAGCTTCCCTCTGCTGGTGGTGCTGCTGCGGCGACGATGACGCAAGGAAGAAGGAGGGGGTCGAGGCGGGGTGGCCCTCGTGGTGGACGCCGACGACGGCGCGTGGCGACGAGGCTCCGGCCAGGAACGGGCGACCTGGCAGAGGCCGGCCGGATCTGGAGCAAACTGTGGCGGCTTGAGGCGCCGGCGCGGCAAGGCGTTGGCGTCGGGGCTCCTGTTCTGCTGGTGCGCGCTGGACCGACGAGGACTCGGGGAAGCGGTCTTGGCAAGGCAGAGAGGGGCTGAGCGCGGGTCGCCTGGGTGCAGAGGAGCGCGGGGAAGCGGCCATGGCGTCAGGCGGAGCGAGGGAGGAGGACGAGCGAGGGGGGTCGAGGGAGAGAAGTGGATCGGGAGAGGGGGAAAAGGGGGATCGAGCGATGGGAGAAGAGGGTCGGGCTCTTGGCGGCGCTGGAGGGAACGAGCAGGGGAGCGATGGGATCGAGCAGAGCTCTCCTGCGGCTAGGGTTAGAGGGGCATCGGCTGGGCCTAGGTGGGCCTAGGGAGGCCGGCGGAGGAGCCTTGGCCCATGCGGGACTGGGAAGCGGGCCGGCCTGAAGTGCAGCTGGGCCTGAATGGCCTGTTGGGCACCCTCTCTCCCACTCAAAAGAGAAAAAAAACAGAGATAAGGAAGAAAAGAAAGAGAGGATAGGGGACGAAGTTGGACGCGCGGATAGTTTTCCCGGACTCACAAAAATATGTTAGGACCGAGAAAATTGGGAAAGACCAAGATTGAAAGAATAAATTCAAATGTATTTGAATTTAATTCAACTCATTTGAAAAGAGTAGGGATCCGAAGTTTCCAAAAATGTTGAGAAATTTGGTGGAGCTCGAAAAATGACAAAAGATTTATGGGTAGAGTTGGACGCCAAGAATTGAGATAACAAAGGCATTGGGATTTTTGCAAGTGTGTTATGGTGATTCCAAAACAATGGAATATTTTTTAATATAGCTCCCTAATATTGGGAGGATATGTTATAAAGAGAAGTCACCATGTGAATCCTCGGTTTAAATGGATCGAGAAATCCATGCAATTTATTTAGAAGAGTTTTAAAATTAATGATATAATGCCATGATGACATGATGCAATGCAAAACAAAACAAACCACACGACAAAACTCGAAACCCGGAAGGCAATCAAGCTCCGGTCTTGGGCGTCACAACACTCCACCACTACGAGAGGATCTCGTCCCGAGATCTAGGATGGCACCGGAGAAAAAAAAACGGGAGAGGAAGAGGTAAAACAAAGTTGCTTCTTTGACAAACGAGTGAACCCAATGAACCTCGAGAGGTTGAACAAGATGAAAGAAAGAAAACAATGAAGATGAAGAAAGTTGAAAACACTCTGTTAGAAAAGAGGAACAAGGGATACGACGAAAACCAAGAGATTTAGTGATAAGATAGATACTGAAACCACTCTGGTTAAAACTAGATAGCCAAAGAATAAGATTGATAAAATTTGTACAGCACTCCGACTGAAAATGGAAGGAATTAGAATCATGAACTAGGCAAAATGAAAGCATCTGGATGAGACTCTGATTAAAAGAGGAAAGATAGACACAACACTCCGGTTAAAAACGATAAGCAAGGAAAAGGACATGGTCTTTACAAAACGAGGTGATTGGTGAAGAGAGCAACATCACAATGCCTTCGAAACGACAGAATAGAATCTAGATTGTTGGGATAAAGGGACGGAGAAGAAAAAGACAACTTCTACCACAAATGAATTTGTGAAGCATCCTTGCCAAGAAGGTTAGAGCGGAGTTGTTGGAAAACCAACAACGAAAAGAATAACCTTGTAGTGGACTTATGGAAAACATCTCAAAATTATGAGGTGAGCTTCTGCCACTAACGGAAACAATCGATTGGATTGATATCAACAAGGAGACGAGAAACTTATTTCACCGGGAGGACAAATGAAGAACTTGGGTCATTAATAAGCACCATAATTAGCAACAATCCTTAGGAAAAGCTTTAGGTGAAATATAGCCCAAGACAACTCCAATGAAGGGATAGATGGATTTAAAATACCTCATTCTTGACAACATGTGAATCATGAAACACGAAGGAAAATTGCCAAGAGTGACATAACACCATCTCAAGAGATAAGGTAGAAAGAATTGCACTTCGGAATGCAAGAAGAAGAAAGCTTGAACTCCTCAAAACAAAACATGTGTTGACACCATGCTTAATTTTGAGTATAGCTTGGCGGATCATAACTCCGCGAGAAATCTTGAAGAACAATTGAAGAATGAAAAGAATCCTTGAGGAAGCACCATGTAGAGCCTCCATGAAGAACTCCGGTAAGAAAAGGATGATAGAAAGAAAGAGAAGTTGACAACACAAGGTGAAACCTTGCAGTGATAAGATGAAGCTTTGAAATGATATAACCGAGAAAACTTGGAACTCCGGAAAGAAAGATGAACAAATGAAATCAAGAATTTTGACGATCCTCCGGAATAAGGAATTGAACTTACTCGATGGAACAAGAATAAGAATTACATTATGCTGATCCTTCACCAATTAAATTGATGACAAGCAATGGATTAGGCATACTACTTATTCTGGTAGAAAGGATTAAGATAGATATGGCGCAAGCTTGGGAAGGTATTGATGGAACCACCGGTGGGATTTGGAAACAACAAATGAATCTGTATGATAACGAAGGAAGAGCACTCTTGAACGAACCACCGTAAGAATTGAAAATGAAAGTAGCAAAGGCACAATTCACCGGGAAGAATTGGAAAACGAATAAAGATGCTTGACAAAATTTAGATACATTAGAACAAAGAGATCATGAACTGATTAGTGAATACTTGAATGATGCACCGGTATGATTTGGAGAACAAGAGTTGAACGCTTGAATGAATAATTCTGAGATGATGGGCTCCGAAGAAACAAATTGAAAAGACTCCTGAAATGCTCCGGGTGGGTTAAAAGAATTCTCACAATCGAAAATAATTATGAGAGGATGGCATCAAACTAGAACCAAGAATCTTGAAGAGAATGAAGCAAGATTTAAGAGAAACTCTTCTTCGGTCTTCACATCGAAGAATGACGATGAGAAACATCACCATGAATTATTGAAGCACTCCGGAATGAAAATTAGAAAGGTTGAACCAACAATGAAAATAATTTGAAAGATCTTGGAGAAAGACATTTGACTGATGATAACTCATTCTTACGTCAAACTTTGCAATGAATTTGGGAATAGCTCCGGGAAAATAAAAGAGTCAGGTAAGATCCTGGAAAAAGACCTGTGGGTTAGGGCCCACTCAAAAGAAAACACCGTTGAACAATTGTTTGAAATAGATATTGCACCGGTTGAATTAAATGGCTTGAATGAGATAACAATCTTGAAATAGTTTGAACGGATTAAGAATGGAAACTAGAATCTTCTGAGATATCTTCAACACTCCGGAACAATTGAATAGCGAGAAGTGGATGATTAAGAGATGCACCGACATGAGAAAGCATTTGAAATGATGAAAAGAATACGATCAACACTAAAAACTTGACTTAAATCCACCGGAAAAGAAAATTAGAATGGAACAATGATAAGGTTAAAGCTTCCTTAGCGTCTTCATGAGAAATCACCGGATAAAACATTAAAGGAAAAGAATGAAGAAACTTCACTCAATAAAAATGGATACTTGATTAAGAAATCTGAGTCCTTGAAGAAAAAGGGTGGGAGGCGGGAATCAAAACAACTTGGGTCGGATGAAACGAACACCGCTGAGAAAAAGCTTGGAATTGATCTTGCGAATGTTGGAATGATCGGATTCACTTGAAGAGAAGCACGCCGTTGGGAAAAGAATTGACATGACTAGCTCAAGGATCAAGAAGGATTAGTATTCACATAGAAATATGAGAACACCATTTAGAATAAGGTATGGAATCAACACTTGACTTCAAGCAACTCAATACCACAAAAACAAAACAAAAACAAAGGATTGGCTTCAAGAATGAGCCGAACAAACACATGATAGAGATTTCGCCCAAAGTGTTCGTGGTGGGGCCCACACGGACACGACGATAGCGGACATCACGAATGACAAACAAGACGCCCCGAATCAGCATAGCCAAGGATTCTTTAAGACGCCTCGCGACCATCAGAATCGACCGTGAATGGGCGGACCACTAGACGTTGAACCCCAATCTCAAATCATACATCCGTCGGAAAGAATATCCCGTAAGCTACTAGAATTCCCACCTATAAACTCCCAAACTTTCTGGTTATGCAATCTGGTGTTGGGGATACAGGGGACACAAAATATATCACCCAAACTAACAATACCTAGATCCAGCTGTATCCATCCGTCAACACATAACCAAGAAATCCTCGGAAATCGTGTACCTCGACCTTCGAAAAACATCCGTTATACAAGTCATGGCAATACTCCCTTTCGCCACAAGATCGGGCTATCGGGTTATCTCACCAACAATTGCACAAAAGAGATTTCGATGTCGGTAAAAGTCGTATTCCAGAATCGCAACGATAAAATTGTGACGACAACACCTCGAGCTCAACTCCCGGGACCGCCACAACCCCTAAATGACAGGAGGCACCAAGAACAATGTTCTCGCCACAAAACCATCGGAACGATTCCAAGATGCCCACGTGATCCTAAAAAAATTTAGTGAAATTTGAGGAGAGAAAAGTCAAAACTCTACGCCGGGATACCTCACCAGAGCGATTTAAGGACCGAGGAGTAAAAAGAATCCTACTCTCGATATATATAATCCTAAGACTCAAAACATTTTTCCGTTCTAGACTCAACAACGCCAAACAAACAATCAAGTAGGGGCTCCTAAGTCGGGAAGGCTCGATACCAACTTGTATCGCCTCGATGCGGCTATATCTCCCACGTGTCGAAGCACGACTTAGAGGCATAACCGCATGGAAAGCAATGTCGCAAGTGAGGTAATCTTCACACAACCCATGTAATACATAAGGGAAAAGAGATACATAGTTGGCTTACAATCGCCACTTCACACAATACATGAGTAAAACATTACATCATACAGATACAATCAAGGTCCCGCCACGGAACCAAAATAAAAGAAGACTACCCCAAATGCTACACGGATCCCCGATCGTCCCAACTGGGCTCCACTACTGATCAGCTGAAACGAAACAACACAATGCACAAGTCTTCATCGAGCTCCTCCTTGAGCTCAGATGCATCACCTGCACGGTTTCATCAGCACCTGCAAACTGGTTTTGGAAGTATCTGTGAGTCACGGGGACTCAGCAATCTCACACCCGCGAGATCAAGACTATTTAAGCTTAAAGGTAGGGCAAGGTAGTGAGGTGGAGCTGCAGCAAGCGACTAGCATATATGGTGGCTACATACGCAAATGAGAGCGAGAAGAGAAGGCAAAAGCACGGTCGAACAACTATGATCAAGAAGTGATCCTGAACTCCTACTTACGTCAGACATAACCCAGAAACCGTGTTCTCCTCTCGATCAACCCCGAAAAGAGACACTCACGGTTACGCACACGGTTGGTGTATTTTAATTAAGATCAACTTCGGGTTTTCTACAACCGACATTAACAAATTCCCATCTGCCACATAACCGCGGCACGGCTTTCGAAAGTTCAAACCCTGCAGGGTGTCCCAACTTAGCCCATGATAAGCTCTCGCGATCAACGAAGAATAGACCTTCTCCCGGAAGACCGATCAGTCTCGAATCCGCCTACAAGACATTTCACAGCAATAAAACAAGTCCAGAAGACCTCCCGCGCGCCGACACCACGATAGTAGCCGCAGATCTCGCCTCGAGCCACGACCGGATAAGCGAAGCGTCAGAGAACCGACGTAACCCAAGTTGCTAAGGGATGGTCCCAAGACGGTGTTTAGTTTGGACCAACGCTAGACAAGCACCGCCCGGGGTAATAAAGATGACCCTTGAGAGCGCGACTCCCAAGGGAAAAAGGCTAGGTGAGGCAAATGTAGAACCAATGTTGGGCCTTGCTGGAAAAGTCTTATTCAAAGCGAACTGTCAAGGGGGTCCCATAAATCACCCGACCGCGTTAGGGACGCAAGAATCTGGGAACATAACACCGATATGACGGAAACTAGGGCGGCAAGAGTGGAACAAAACACTGCATAAGGCCGAGCCTTCCACCCTTTACCAAGTATATAGATGCATTAATAATATAAGATATATTGTGATAACCCAACAAGTAAACATGTTCCAACAAGGAACAACAACTCCATGTTCCAACAAGGAACAAACTTCATCTTCACCGCAACTAACAACGCTATAAGAGGGCTGAGCAAAGCGGTAACATAGCCAAACAACGGTTTGCTAGGAAAAGGATGGTTAGAGGTTTGACATGGCAACATGGGAGGCATGATATAGCAAGTGGTAGGCATCGTAGCATAGGCATAGCAAAAGAGCGAGCATCTAGCAAGCAAAGATAGAAGTGATTTCGAGGGTATGGTCATCTTGCCTGAAATCCCGCAAGGAAGAAGAACGAGTCCATGAAGAAGAATGAACGGAGGTAGTCGAATCGAATCCTCACAATCGCAACATTACCAAAACCGAGAAGCAACACCGAAAGAAACAAACAACATGATAAAAGCACAAGCATAAACATGGCATGATGCACAATCAAGTATGATGCATGTCCGTTTAAATATGCATGGCATGGCAATATGCACAAACAACACTACAAGTTAGTGGAGCTCAATATGCAACGAGTTGCATATTGACGAACACCACAACACTTATTTAGTTCTCTCTCGTTAGGTACTCAACAATATTAAATGTTGTTAAACATGGCAAGAGGGTGAAGCATAAATAAACTATCTATTTAGGCAAGATTAAATGAGGCCGAAACAACAACAACAATTCCGAAAAATCCTCATATGCATATTATGGATTTGGAACAGATCTGACCTAAAGCATATTTTAGAGTTGTTAAACATGCAAAGTAATGCTACCATGTTAATCTAGGCATTTTTCCACCCCATTTACATATATAAATTATTTAAACCGAAGTTACGGTTATTTAGTTATGAAATAAATCATTTTAGCATGGCATATTAGCATATTAATGCAAACAACAATTTTAAACATTTAAATGTTGTTATCATGATGCGGATGACATGTGCAAGTTTATGCAATTTTATGAAAATGTTGACATGAGCATGATATGAAGCATAATGTCACCGTGGTGGAAGAAAGGGGTGCCACGGCAACGAATCCGAAAATGATGCCACGGCAATATTCCGGTTCGGTAGCTCACGGAGATACCGTGCAAAAGGAGGTGTGGACGGAAGCGAGTCATGCAAGATGGTGGGTGATCCCGACACGGGTTCCCACGGAACGGTGGCATGGCAAAGAGGGCACCGCAAGGATGATTCGGACACGGTGCAAACATATCGCATCTCATCCATGCAAGGGCATCTCATCGCGGTCGCCTCGGGTTATACCTTCGGGTCGATCAAACGGGACGGTTCGCGTTTTGTAGAGGGAAGTAGACGTTCACGGGTCGTCGAGGGAAGTAGAGGAAGTAGTCGTTCTCGCGATGATCGCCGAGGGAAGTAGTGGTACACGGCGACGGTAGAGGAAGTAGTGTTCACGTTCGATGGTAGTGGTACATCCCGTCATCGGAAGTAGTCGTTCATGTCCCGTGGATGTTCGGGGTCCACGGGGTCTCCGAGGGTCGACGGTAGTGGTTCACGTTCGCTTCAAGAGGTACTTGACGGGTCCGAATCCTTCGGGTTGTCGTGGTACTTGCGATCTCGGCGATGGTAGTCGTACACGACGACGAGGTACTTGACATTTCGGTCTGTAGTCGCTCGAAAGTCCGTGAGATCTTGCCGGTGGGGTACTTGGCGCTATGGTCCAACTCGAGGTCATAACCGTAGACGAACTTGACGATCCGTACTTGGCGATCACCGTAGTTGTACATGGGTCGTGACGCTCGGGTCATCGGTAGCGGTGCTTGGCGATCGTCGTGGTACTTGGCGAATCCAGGAAACGGTAGCCGTACACGCATCAGAGAGGAACACACAACCGGGCACGGCAGCCACGGGTCATCCAAAGGCAGAGGCCATGGCGCCAAGCCCAGACGGTGGATGGCCAACGGGGCGGATCTGGGCATCGGGAGCCCGTCTCCGGCGACGTTGGCGGCAGGGAGGACGACGGAGGGAGGCGCATATGGCGGGTCGGGCGATGCAGCTTCCTACTGCTGGTGGCGCTGCTTGCGGCCGACGACGACGCAAGGAAGAAGGAGGGGGTCGAGGCGGGGTGGCCCTCGTGGTGGACGCCGACGACGGCGCGTGGCGACGAGGCTCCGGCCAGGAACGGGCGACCTGGCAGAGGCCGGCCGGATCTGGAGCAAACCGTGGCGGCTTGAGGCGCCGGGCGCAAGGCGTTAGCGTGGGGCTCTGTTCTGCTGGTGCGCTACTGGACCGACGAGGACTCGGGAAGCGGTCTTGGCAAGGCAGAGGGGCTGAGCCTGGTCGCCTGGGTGCAGAGGAGCTGGGAAGCGGCCATGGCGTCAGGCGGAGCGAGGGAGGAGGACGAGCGAGGGGGGTCGAGGGAGAGAAGTGGATCGGGAGAGGGGGAAAAGGGGGATCGAGCGATGGGAGAAGAGGGTCGGGCTCTTGGCGGCGCTGGAGGGAACGAGCAGGGGAGCGATGGGATCGAGCGAGCTCTCCTGCGGCTAGGGTTAGAGGGGCATCGGCTGGGCCTAGGTGGGCCTAGGGAGGCCGGCGGAGGAGCCTTGGCCCATGCGGGACTGGGAAGCGGGCCGGCCTGAGGTGCAGCTGGGCCTGAATGGCCTGTTGGGCACCCTCTCTCCCACTCAAAAGAAAAAAAAGAAAAAAAACAGAGATAAGGAAGAAAAGAAAGAGAGGATAGGGGACAAAGTTGATCGCATGGATAGTTTTCCTGACTCACAAAAATATGTTAGGACCGAGAAAATTAGGAAAGACCAAGATTGAAAGAATAAATTCAAATGTATTTGAATTTAATTCAACTCATTTGAAAAGAGTAGGGATCCAAGTTTCCAAAAATGTTGAGAAATTTGGTGGAGCTCGAAAAATGACAAAAGATTTATGGGTAGAGTTGGACGCCAAGAATTGAGATAACAAAGGCATTGGGATTTTTGCAAGTGTGTTATGGTGATTCCAAAACAATGGAATATTTTTTAATATAGCTCCCTAATATTGGGAGGATATGTTATAAAGAGAAGTCACCATGTGAATCCCTCGGTTTAAATGGATCGAGAAATCCATGCAATTTATTTAGAAGAGTTTTAAAAATTAATGATATAATGCCATGATGACATGATGCAATGCAAAAACAAAACAAACCACACGACAAAACTCGGAAACCCTGGAAGGCAACTGAAGCTCCGGTCTTGGGGCGTCACACAAAGCGGCGGCGTAAGCGCGGCTCCAAACCCCACCACGACAGAGACCCAGCCATAGAGCAGGGCGAACCGACGGACGACGAACATGCCATCGAGCAACCGTCCGAACAGGGCAACTTGGATAAACAACCCATCCCCGGCAAAGGTAACAGTCCAGACGACCTCACGCCGGACAAGCTACCGGAGCAGAAGAACCTCCACAAAAGCCTCGTCGCCACTGCGCGTAGCCTGAAAAAGTAGAAGCGGAAGCTCAAAATAGCGGAAGATGCACTCAGAACTAGATGGAGCAAAGTACTCAACACCGCAGACAAATACGACGAGAGTCACCGTACAAAGAGCTACCCGAAGCAAGAATTACTGCCGGAATTTGATGAGGAGGCCTTAGAGCCCCCGCAATCAAAAAATAAGGAAGCCACCCGGTCGGGTGAACAACCCCATGGCCAACATAGAGCGGGAAAGGGCGCCGCACACAAGCCGGCACGCGATCTGCACAAGGATTCACATAAAAAAGATGGCCCAGCTAGATCTATCTACGGGCCAAGAAAGCAAGCTCTAGTAAGCAATGCAATGCATCAAGTATCCGAACATCACGGTACACCCAAATACAGGGGTGCCGCACACCCCCTATGTTTCACCGATGAGGTGCTGGATCATGAATTTCCAATGGGGTTCAAGCCCGTAAACATAGAGGCATACGACGGAACAACAGATCCTGGAGTCTGGATTGAGGATTACATCCTCCACATACACATGGCTAGAGGAGATTATCTCCACGCCATAAAATACTTACCCCTCAAGCTCAAAGGGCCAGCCTGGCATTGGCTTAAAAGCCTTCCCGAAAACACCATTGGAAGTTGGGAGGAGCTCGAGGATGCTTTTCGGGCGAATTTTCAAGGGACCTATGTCCGACCTCCGGATGCAGACGATTTAAGTCATATAACTCAACAACCCGGAGAGTCAGCCCGGAAACTCTGGAACAGATTTCTGACTAAAAAGAACCAGATAGTCGACTGTCCGGACGCCGAAGCCTTAGCAGCTTTCAAACACAGCGTTCGAGACGAATGGCTCGCCAGACACCTCGGCGAAGAAAAGCCAAGAACAATGGCCGCACTAACAAGCCTCGTGACCCACTTTTGCGCATGAGAGGATAGCTGGTTGGCAAGATGCAGTACCAGCGACCCAAGTACATCCGAAGTTAGGGATGGAAACGGGAAACCGCGACGCAGCAAGGACCAGCGCCGGACCAAGAGAAACATCCCGAAGAGCACGGCAGTCAATGCCGGATTCAAAAGCTCTCGGCAGAATCAGAAAAAGCTGCCCCTCAAGGATAAGAGGGACGAGCTATCTAACCTAAACAAAATCTTGGACAAGATATGCCAAATCCACAGTACTCTCGGGAAGCCTGCAAACCATACCCACAGAGATTGTTGGGTCTTCAAGCAATCCGGCAAACTCAACGCCGAACACAAGGGGCTCGACACACCAAGCGAGGACGATGACGAACCCCACAAGCAGAGCACCGGAAAACAAAAGAATTTCCCACAAGAAGTCAAAACAGTAAACTCACTTCACGTAACAAAAGGGAAAAACATAGTGGCGCCTATAGAGATACGCGCCATACGGCCTATCCCAGAGGAGTCCCACCACTGGTTGTTAAAACCAATCACCTTCGACCAACAGGATTACTCTAGAAGTATCCGGAACACAGGCTGGACTGCCTTGGTATTAGATCTGATAATTGACGGATTCCACTTTACACAAGTCCTAATGGATGGCGGCAGTGATCTAAACCTGCTATATCAGGACACAATCCGCAAAATGGGGATAGACCCAACAACAATTCGCCATAGCAACACTTCCTTTCAAGGGGTAACGCCAGGCCCAGATGCCCATTGTACGGGCTCTCTCCTGCTAGAAGTTATGTTCGGCTCACCCGACAACTTCCGCCGCAAAAAGCTAACCTTCCACATCGCCCCATTTACAAGTAGCTATCAAGCACTCTCGAGACGGAAGCTACCGCTTTAACGCAATACCGCATTACGCATCTCTTACACTTAAAATGCCCGGTCCGCGAGGCATCATCTCATTAAAGGGAAATATTGAGTGTTCCACGAGCGCGGAAGATTGTGCGGCTGCCCTAACAGCCACACACTAAACCGGCTTCGCTAATCAAAGTGCCTAAATATGTCGTTCAGACCCCGGACACGGCTAGACGAGTCCGGCATAAACATACAAGGGCTTACTAGCCGCATACCCCCGTACAAGGGGCTCCGCGCATGTACAACAAGAGACAATAAAGCTCAATTTTATTCATTTTTTGAATTGTACTTTGTTTATTTAATATAACGTACATTTTCGCACGATCTTTTTTCAACTAAGTTCCTCTCTTTTACAGATGAATACCGTGCTACACCCGTCCAGGATACGGCACAACGGAGACACAGGCGCAGACGTGCAGGAGGGACCCGTTCCAAGGATTCTTTTGAGATTAAGACCCTGCGTAAACCTTTTTTACTGTCTCTTGTTGATACACATCCCCCGGTTTCTTGCTATAACCGAGGTGGAGGGTGGCGCCTTGGCATGTGGCCACGCCGAATTTTTGCGTGCACTGGACACGTGGGCTTATTACTAAGGGCGTTCTTCAGCCCGCTTTCATAAAGACCGAATACCTTAGGGAGTGTTCGACGTCATGAGTTTGGCCTTATATGCATCAGCTCGAATCATGTCTTTGGTCAAATGTTGGGTTTTCCGGCCCTGTGTTTTGCTGCCTTACGCCCGCTCTATCGGCTAAGGCGACACCAGAGAACTATGCGATTGTGCCCGGTTCGCCAAAGCGAGCACCTCAAGAGAGAAAGACGAAAACCGACCGTCATGATATAGCGTGAGACTGGTCAACCACTGATGACCCACCGGAATCTTTAGGATTCCTCCAAGATAACGAAGGGCGCTTCGCCAGCACACACGCGCCCGAATTCGGGTGAGCGGTGCCCCAGGGCTATATAGTAGCCCCACCACAAACTCCTATGGCTAAGTGAAAGTGATAAAGCATTATAGTCCGGTTGCCTAGTTCGCTGCGCTATCACCTCCTTTATAGGACCAAGATGATGGATCAAGTGTGAAAATGCACCTTCTGCGAACACCCCCACATTATATGTGTGGGGGCTGGAGCCGACGACTGCCATCTTTCAGGTTATATATACATATACATTAACGGCCGCACATGACGTATTTTAATTCTTGAAGGCACAAGTATAAAAATCTTTTATATTCCCTCGAAACATTGTTTTACAATAATACATGTTATTCGAACAGAATATCCTTCGAGTACTGCGTTTCTATTAAACGAGCGCCCTGCAGAACTTCCTGAAAATAGAGCTCGGCAGGTACTCGGCTCCCGTCCGAATCTTGGGATGCAACATCGGTGGCCTTCATCTCCGCCCAGTATGTCTTGACATGGGCAAGAGCCATACGCGCACCCTCTATGCACGTTGACCTCTTCATTGCATTGATATGAGGCACCGCACCAAGGAATTGCTGCACCAAGCTAAAATAACTCTTCGGCTCGGGCCTTTCCGGCCACAGATTACTCATGACATACTTCATGGCGAGTCCGGATAACCTATTCCGCTCCGCCCATGCGGCCAAACGACCGGTTAATGGAAGTGGGCGCTCTGGATTGTGGAACTGCGACCAAAAAAGCTTTTCCACTTCGTGATCCTTTTGATCTAGGAAGTGTTCGGCCGCGTCCGCGACACTAGCCGCCAAGTCCAGGTAAGTATCCGCCGCACTCCACAACCGGTCCAATTGAGCATATTTAGGATCCCCGAACTTCATCCGCAACATAAAGGGCTTTCCAGCCGCGATATCTCCGGCCTGACGCAGCTCCTCCTTCATAGCTCTCATTACAGAGCGAGCATCCTTGGCCTCGGTAGTGGCCTTCTCGAGGTCCTTCTGTTCGGCTCGATCTTCTTTTTCAAGAAGCTTGCAGCGGTCAGCAGCATTCTTCAACTTCACAGCTATCTTGGCCATTTCCTTCTTGCTTCGGCAATGAGCAGCCTGTTCGGCTTTCAGCTCTTCGGCCGCCTTTAAGGCAGCCGCATCACTTTTCCTGGCCTGCTCCTTGGCTCGGGCGAGTTCCGCCCGAAGGTTCTCCATGGCAGCGGCACCATCTGCATTAAGCATACATGTTGTAAGGCATGGACATCAATCCCCCTTACCAGGTGTCCGCAGAGAAATCGCATACCTTGGGACTCGTCAAGCCGCTTGTTGACAAGCGCGATGTCGGCATCTGCCACGTTAAGTTGCCGCTTTAGCTCGGCAAATTCATCAGCCCGGCTAGCCACCGGACACTTCGCCACCTACATAGGAAAAGCGACATATCATACCTGGGATTACGATCCTCGGCGCGCCGTCATTTTTGACAACGCACCGAGTCTCAGGGGCTACTATCTATACAGGGCGCATCTTTTATATGCGGAACTGTCAAGAGGTACATCATTTTGCGTACCTCAAAACCCGTCAGTAAACTCCGGACGGCCTCGTGCAACCCGCTCTCCGCGGATGAAATCCTTTCAATCACCGTGCCCATCAATGCACGGTGTTCTTCTGAGATAGACGCTCGCCCGAGCAGATCCTTCAGCTCCTCCGACCGTGCACCGGACGATGCCGGACTCGTCCGATGGCCTTTTTCGGAGGCCGGACACAGAGGGCTTCGGGGAGCCATACGACTGCTTTCCGGCCCTGCCGGATTCGGAGAAACCCTCCGTGATGACACCTCACGGTCGCCCGCCTCGCAAGGCGGTACGGCAGGGGGAGGCGTTCCGCTCTCCATCATCTCCGGACAAAGATGCCCTGAAGATGAGCTCTGCTGAGAAGGGCTAAGATCCGAACTACAAGGTAAAAATTCGGTTATCTTCCTCAGAAATAGAACATGGATGTCTCTTATTTTAAAACTCCCCTCTCTACTTACGGCTCGCTGGAGGCCTGATCCCCTTGGGGGCACAGTGCGGCCGAGGCATCTCTCGACGCAGGACCCTCTGACGAAGATTTCTTCCCCCGCTTTGAGACCATGGTCTCCGGGTCTTCAGAGGCGGTCTTCTTCTTCCCCTGGATGGAGGGATTCTCGATTCCTCCTTTCCTGACAGCCTCCTTCGGGGAGGCGGTAGCTTCCTTGTTCCCCCCTTCGCCTTCTTCCAAAGGCGCAACCTCCAGCATCCTTGTTAACACGGGATCCGGCGTGGTCTCAGGGAGGGGGGCTGGACACCTGATTAACTTTGCTTTCGCTATCCACTCTTGTTTAAGGGACAACTCTTGTAAGGGCAATTTTATGATAAATATACGGATGGCGTGTCCGGGTATAGGACTACTTACTTGAGTATCCGGGCGATTGCAGCTCAGACCTGCGTCCTCGGTCGAGTCCGGACAAATTGCTTGTGATCCGAAGAACAATTTGTACACCTCCATGGGCGTCGCGCCCGTAAAATGTTGGAGAGCTCGTGGTCCCTCCGGATTAAACTCCCACAGACGGAGGGGGCGACGTTTGCAGGGCAAGGTGTGGCGAATCAACATGACCTGCGTCACCGTGACCAGATTGATGTCTCTCTCTAGGAGATCTCGAATGCGGCTCTGCAACAACGGCACGTCCTTGGACGGCCCCCAGTTAAACCCTTTATTGACCCACGACGCTAGCTGTGGTGGGGGACCCGAGCGAAAGGCAGGTGGCGCCACCCACTTGGTGCCCCTGGGAGCTGTGATATAAAACCACTCTCGTTGCCATAAGCTGAACTCCTCTTGAAAAGAGCCCTCGGGCCATGGAGTGTCAGCATTCTTGCTTATAACAGCGCCTCCGCACTCCGCGTGCTGCCCCTCGATCATCTTCGACTCTACTTTGAAGGTCTTAAGCCACAATCCGAAGTGAGGAGTAATGCGGAGGAAGGCTTCGCACACGACGATGAACGATGAGATGTGGAGGATGGACTCCGGAGCCAAGTCGTGAAATTCCAGCCCATAATAAAACATGAGCCCCCTCAAGAAGGGGTCTGTCGGGAAGCCTAGCCCCCGAAGGAAGTGAGACGCGAACACCACGCTCTCACTAGGCTTGGGAGTGGGAATAACCTGCCCTTGAGCAGGCAGCCTATGCGAGATTTTGACGGTTAGATACCTGGCATCTCTCAGCTTTAGCGCATCTTCTTCTGTAACAGAGGAAGGCATCACCGGCCTTGAAGGCCGGAGCCGGACATCATCGAAGGTCTGAAGCGCCTGAATCTGGAGCTTTGGGTGTTGGAACTCGACGCGAGAGGCGGATTCGATTGAGATTGAAAGAAAGGAGTAGAGCCTTGGTCTCTTTATAAAGAGATTGAATACCAAGAGCCCTCCCCGTGACCGTTTGGGACTCGCCTTCGATTGAGGAAATATACCAACGGGCACGATTGGGTTACCCACGCCCGTATTGATGAGGATCCCGGAATAAGGGGACACGATCTCTGCTTCGACAAGACATGCCAAGGAAACCACCTCGCTAAACGCGCTGAGGTGGGACAGTAAAAACGACTCGAATAGAGGCTTGGCCGTGGTGTGATGTCACGCTGCGGAATACGTCAGCAGATTGGATTTATGTAAATATTATTCTCTCTGCGATGGTATGTGGAACTTATTTTACAGAGCCGGACACTATCCTTGTGTTCAAAATCTTCTATGAAGTATTCGGAGGAGGAACCCGCCTTGCAATGCCGAAGACAATCTGTGCGCCGGACTCGTCGTCATTGAAGCCTGGTTCAGGGGCTACTGAGGGAGTCCTGGATTAGGGGTTGTCCGGATGGCCGGACTATAGCCTTTGGCCGGACTCCTGGACTATGAAGATACAAGATTGAAGACTTCGTCCCGCGTCCGGATGGTACTTTCCTTGGCGTGGAAGGCAAGCTTGGCGATACGGATATGTAGATCTCCTCCCATTGTAACCGACTCTGTGTATCCCTAGCCCTCTCCGATGTCTATATAAACAGGAGGGTTTTAGTCCTTAGGACGAACAACAATCATACCATAGGCTAGCTTCTAGGGTTTAGCCTCTCTGATCTCGTGGTAGATCTACTCTTGTACTACCCATATCATCAATATTAATCAAGTAGGAGTAGGGTTTTACCTCCATCGAGAGGGCCCGAACCTAGGTAAAAACATCGTGTCCCTTGTCTCCTGTTACCATCCGCCTAGACGCACAGTTTGGGACCCCCTACCCGAGATCCGCCGGTTTTGACACCGACACTTGTACTTAGCTACAAGAAGGATTGGGCCACCTTGCCGCACCATAGTTACTTTTGTCACTTGCTTCCCATTACGTATTATCTTATCACACCAATATCTGCTACCGATAATTTCAGTGCTTGCAGAGAATACCTTACTGAAAACCGCTTGTCATTTCCTTCTGCTCCTCGTTGGGTTCGACACTCTTACTTATCGAAAGGACTACAATAGATCCCCTATACTTGTGGGTCATCAATACTCTTTTCTGGTGTTGTTGCCATGGAGTGAAGCGCCTTTGGTGAGTGGAATTTGGTAAGGAAACATTTATATAGTGTGCTGAAATTTAATGTCACTATTCACTATGGAAAATAATCCTTTGAGGGGCTTGTTCGAGGTATCTTCACCTCAACCGGTAGAGCAAAGAGTTTCTCCTCAACCTACTAAACCTATTGAAAATATTTATTATGAAATCCCTTCGGGTATGATAGAGAAACTACTAGCTAATCCTTATGTTGGAGATGGAACACTACATCCTGATATGCATCTAATCTATGTGGATGAAGTTTGTGGATTATTTAACTTGCAGGTTTGCCCGAGGATGACGTCAAGAAGAAGGTCTTCCCTTTATCTTTGAAGGGAAAGGCATTGACATGGTATATGCTATGTGATGATATTGGATTTTGGAACTACAACCGATTGAAATTGGAATTTCATCAGAAGTTTTATCCTATGCATCTGGTTCGTCGTGATCGGAATTATATATATAATTTTTGGCCTTGTGAAGGAGAAAGTATCGCTCAAGCTTGGGGGAGGCTTCAATGTTATATTCATGCCCCAATCATGAGCTCTGAAGAGAAATTATTATTCAAAATTTTTATGCTCGGCTTTCTCGTAATGATCAATCCATGCTCGATACTTCTTGTACTGGTTCCTTTATGAAGAAGACTATTGAATTCAAATGGGATTTATTGGAGAGATTTAAAAACAACTCTGAAGATTGGGAACTTGACGAAGTTAATGAGTCAGGTATAAACCTTAAGTTTGATTGTGTTAAATCTATTATGGATACCGATGCTTTTCGTGAATTTAGCACTAAAATATGGACTTGACTCTGAGATAGTAGCTTATTTCTGTGAATCCTTTGCTATTCATGTTGATCTCCCTAAGGAGAAGTGGTTTAAATATCATCCTTCCTTTGAAGTGAAAGTAGTAGAACCTATTAAGGTTGAAGAAGAAACTGTTATTTGTAATGTTGATCCTATTGTTCCTACTGCTTATATTGAGAAACCACCTTTTCCTGTTAGGATAAAGGATCATGCTAAAGCTTCAGCAGTGGTTTGTAAGAGTAATACTAGGACACCTACACCCCATGAACAAATTAAAGTTGAACCTATTATTGCTATGGTTAAAGATATCTTGGTTGATAATATTGATGGGCATGTTATTTATTTCTGTGATGAAGCTGCTAGGATTGCCAAACCTGATATTAAGGATAAACATAGACTTATTGTTGGCATGCCTGTTGTTTTTGTTAAAATAGGAGATCATTGTTATCATGGCTTATGTGATGTGGGTGCTAGTGTGAGTGCAATTCCTTTTACTTTATATCATGAAATTATGAATGATATTGCACCTGCTGTGATAGAAGACATTGATGTTACTATTAAGCTTGCCAATATAAATACTATATCACCAATTGGGATTGTTAGAGATGTTGAAGTCTTGTGTGATTTTTTTGTTCTCGGTTCTCCACAAGATGATTTTTGTCCCATTATATTTGGTAGTCCTTTCTTGAACACTTTTAATGCTAGGATAGATTGTGAAAAGGAAATTGTTACTGTCAGTTTTGGGGATGTGTCTCATGATTTTAATTTCTCTAAATTTTGTAGACAACCCCATGATAAAGAATTACCTAGTAAAGATGAAATTATTGGTCTTGCTTCTATTGTCGTGCCTCCTACTGATCCTTTAGAAAAATATTTGCTAGACCATGAGAATGATATGTTTATGAATGAAAGAAAGGAATTAGATGAACTATTCTTTAACCAAATGCATGTTTCGAAACACAATTTGCCTGTTGAAGTCCTTGGGGATCCTCCTCCACCCTAGGTTGATCCCGTGTTTGAGCTTAAAGAATTACCTGATACTTTGAAATATGCTTACCTTGATGAAAAGAAGATATACTGTTATTATTAGTGCTAACCTTTTAGAGCATGAAGAAAAGAAATTATTGAAAACTCTGAAGAAGCACTGTGCCGCTATTGGATATACTCTTGATGACCTTAAGGGCATTAGTCCCACTCTATGTCAACACAAAATTAATATGGATCCCAATGCTAAACCAGTTGTTGATCATCAACGACGGTTAAATCCTAAGATGAAAGAAGTGGTAAGAAATGAAATACTAAAGCTTCTGGAGGCAGGTATAATTTATCCTATTGGTGACAGTAGATGGGTAAGTCCCGCTCGTTGTGTCCCTAAGAAGGGAGGTATTACTGTTGTTCCTAATGATAGGAATGAATTGATTCCACAAAGAATTGTTGCAGGTTATAGAATGGTAATTTATTTTTGCAAAGTAAACAAAGCTACTAGAAAATATCATTTCCCTCTACCTTTTATTGATCAAATGCTAGAAAGACTGTCCAAACATACATATTTTTGCTTTCTAGATGGTTATTCTGATTTTTCTCAAATACCTGTGTCAAAAGAGGACCAAGAAAAGACCACTTTTACTTGCCCTTTCGGTAATTTTGCTTATAGACATATGCCTTTTGGTTTATGCAATGCACCTGCTACCTTTCAAAGATGTATGACTGCTATATTCTCTGACTTCTGTGAAAAGATTGTTGAGGTTTTCATGGATGATTTCTTCGTTTATGGAACTTCCTTTGATGATTGCTTAAGCAACCTTGATCGAGTTTTGCAAAGATGTGAAGAAACTAATCTTGTCTTGAAATGGGAGAAGTGCCACTTTATGGTTAATGAAGGTATTGTCTTGGGGCATAAAATTTCTGAAAGAGGTATTGAAGTTGATAAAGCTAAAGTAGATGCTATTGAAAAGATGCCGTGTCCTAAGGATATCAAAGGTATAAGAAGTTTCCTTGGTCATGCTGGTATCTATAGGAGGTTTATTAAAGACTTCTCTAAAGTTTATAGGCCTCTCACTAATCTCTTGAAAAAAGATGTTCCTTTTGTTTTCGATGATGATTGTGTAGAACAATTTCAAATACTTAAGAAAGCCTCGATTTCTGCACCTATTGTTCAACCACCTGATTGGAATTTACCCTTTGAAATTATGTGTGATGCTAGTGATTATGCTGTTGGTGCTGTTCTAGGGCAAAGAGTTGATAAGAAATTGAATGTTATTCATTATGCTAGTAAAACTCTAGACAGTGCCGAGAGAAATTATGCTACTACTGAAAAAGAATTTTTAGCAGTTGTTTTTGCTTGTGATAAGTTCAGATCTTATATTGTTGATTCCAAAGTAACTGTTCACACTGATCATGCTGCTATTAAATATCTTATGGAGAATAAAGATGCTAAACATAGACTTATTAGATGGGTTCTCTTGTTACAAGAATTTGATTTGCATATTATTGATAGAAAGGGAGCCGACAACCCTGTAGCAGATAACTTGTCTAGGTTAGAAAATGTTCTTCATGACCCACTGCCTATTGATGATAGCTTTCCAGATGAGCAATTAGCTGTCATAAATGCTTCTCGTAATACTCCTTGGTATGCTGATTATGCTAATTACATTGTTGCTAAATTTATACCGCCTAGTTACACATACCAGCAAAAGAAAAAAATCTATGATTTGAGACATTACTTTTGGGATGACCCACGCCTATATAAAGAAGGAGTAGATGGTGTTATTAGACGTTGTGTACCTGAGCATGAACGGGAACAAATCCTACACAAGTGTCACTTCGAGGCCTACGGAGGACACCACGCTGGAGATAGAACTGCACGCAAGGTATTACAATCTAGTTTTTATTGGCCTACTCTCTTCAAGGATGCTCGTAAGTTTGTCTTGTCTTGTGATGAATGCCAGAGAATTGGCAATATTAGTAAACATCAGGAAATGCCTACGAATTATTCACTTGTTATTGAACCATTTGATGTTTGGGCCTTTGATTATATGGGACCTTTTCCTTCCTATAATGGGTATACACATATTTTAGTTGTTGTTGATTACGTTACTAAGTGGTTAGAAGCTATTCCAACTAGTAGTGCTGATCATAACACTTCTATTAAGATGCTTAAAGAAGTTATTTTTTCGAGGTTTGGAGTCCCTAGATATTTGACGACTGGTGGTGTTTCACATTTTATTCATGGTGCTTTCCTTAAAATGCTTGCTAAGTATGATGTCAACCATAGAATTGCATCTCCATATCACCCTCAGTCTGGTGGTCAAGTAGAATTGAGCAATAGAGAAATTAAATTGATTTTGCAAAAGACTGTTAATAGAGCTAGAAAGAATTGGTCTAATAAAATTGATGATGCATTATGGGCTTATAGAACTGCTTATAAAAACCCTATGGGTATGTCTCCTTATAAAATGGTTTATGGAGAAGCATGTCACTTACCTCTTGAACTAGAACATAAAGCTTATTGGGCTATTAAAGAGCTCAACTATGATTTCAAACTTGCCGGTGAGAAGATGATATTTGACATAAGCTCGCTTGATGAATGGGGAACCCAAACCTATGAGAATGCCAAGTTGTTTAAAGAAAAGGTTAAAAGATGGCATGACAAAAGGATACAAAAGCGCGAGTTTAATGTAGGTGATCATGTTTTTCTATACAACTCTCGTTTAAATTTTTTGCAGGAAAGCTTCTCTCTAAATGGGAAGATCCTTACATTATTGAGGAGGTCTATTGTTCCGGTGCCATCAAAATCAACAACGCCGAAGGTACAAATACGAAGGTGGTAAACGGTCAAAGAATCAAACATTATATCTTAGGTACTCCCATAAATGTTGAGACCAATATAATTAATACCCTAACATGGGAGGAGTACATACGGTACACTTTCCACAATGTTTCAGACTCCGAAAAGGAATAGGTATGTGGTACGGTAAGTCAACTGACTCCAAAACGTTTCCAATGGCAAATTTTCTCCATTTTGGAATATTTAAAAAAATTAGGAAAATTAGAAGTAGTCCGAAGAGTGCATGACAAGCGGCAAGGCAGGAGGGCGCACCCCTGTACCTTGACGACACCTCGTGTGCCCTCTGGAGTTTGTTTTCTTGCACAATACTTCTTTTGGTCGGTAAAAATTCATTATATAATCTCCTGAAGGTTTTGACCACCGTACCACGACAAAATCCTCTGTTCTTGTTTCAAGCTATTTTTCTGACACATCTAGATCACCATGACGTCTCCAAGTGCCTCCAACGACAAGTTTTTCGAGAAGGTCATCAACCCCTACCTTACGGAGGTGTTGCAACACCCTCAAACCATTGAGATGCATGAGGGGGTGCTGCACATCCGCGATGTTGAAGGGCCAAAGAAGACCGAAAGCGTGGAGACAAGACTCGAAGCAATGGAGCAACAAGTTTTCAAGTGTCAAGGAATGGTGGAACGTGGAGTCAACGCCAATCACTTGATGATCGCGGAATTTACCAATAATCACAAGCTGGATGCCAAGAACATTGGGGAGGCCATCTTCAAGCTTCACGAGAAAATCGAGCAGCTCCAAGCCCAGATCTATGACCTGCAAAACCCAAAATGTGACTATGAATACAAATTTAAGAGGATGAGTTTGGCTGCAGATTCGAGGATCCTGGAGACCCGTTCATCCTTCTATGATGGTGAACCTATGCCCTGGAAGATGGATGACAAGCCTACATCATCAACAACTACATCATCATCACCTCCGAAGAAAGAGACCTAAAAACATGGGTATGGGCACTCCCTTGGCAACTGCCAAGCTTGGGGGAGGTGCACCGGTATCGTATCACCATCACACATTTTCCATTATCATTTTTCTTAGTTCGGTCCTTTTGGTTATATCTTGATCTAGTAAAATATTTTTTTAGTATGATCTATCTTTGAGTTTTGTTTCAAGATCTATCTATGTCATCGAGTCCGTGATTTATATAATAAAGAGTAGTTTTGAGTTGAGTGCTTTGTTTTCTTGCTATGATATTGAGGGCATAAAATAAGAGAAAGATTATAAAAAGAAATAAAAAGATCATATAATGATCTTATGGAGAGTGATGACTTCACATATAAAGAGTATGATGAATAAAAGTTGTTGAGAGTTAACAAACATAGTTTTGGTCACTGGTGCAATTAATAGGAAGTAATAAAGAAAGAGAGGCTTCACATATAAATATACTATCTTGGACATCGTTATTAATTGTGAGCACTCATTAAAATATGACATGCTAAAGAGTTGATGTTGGACAAGGAAGACAACATAATGGGTTATGTTTTCTTATATTCGAATAGAAGTTATATTGTCATGGATCCTCCAACATGTTGAGCTTGCCTTTTCTCTCTTATGCTAGCCAAATCCTTTGCACCAAGTAGAGATATTACTTGTGCTTCCAAACATCCTTTAAACTAGTTTTGCCACGAGAGTCCACCATACCTACCAATGGATTGAGTAAGATCCTTCAAGTAAGTTGTCGTCGGTGCAAGCAATAAAAAATTGCTCTCTAAAAATGTATGATCTATTAGTGTGAAGAAAATAAGCTTTATACGCACTTGTGATATGGAAGAAATAAAAGCGACAGACTGCATAATAAATTTATTTATAGCGCATGACGTAAGGCGACGTTCTTTTGCAGTAAGATTTTGTGCATCCAACCATAAAAGCGCATGACAACCTCTGCTTCCCTCTGTGAAGGGCCTATATTTTACTTTTATCTTCTACCCTTATACAAGAGTCGTGGATATCTTCACATTTCCTTTTACACCTTTTCTTTTTGGCAAGCACTATGTGTTCGAGAAAGATCCTGATATATATATCCACTCGGATGTAGGTTCTCATAAAGTATTATTGTTGACATTACCCTTGAGGTAAGAGGTTGGGAGGCGAAACTATAAGCCCCTATCTTTCTCTATGCCCGACTGAGGCTTTGAACCCATAAGTATTGCATGAGTATTAGCAATTGTGAAAGACAAAATGATAGTTGAATACATGGACTTACTGAAAAGCTCTTGAATTGACTCTTTCATATGTTATGATAAATTGCAATTGCTTCAATGACTGAGCTTAGTTTGTTAGTTTTCAATGAAGTTTTTGATTCAAACTTTACCTTGTGAATGAATTGTTACTTCGGCATAAGAAGTTATATGACAACATTTGTTGTTGTTCTAAAGATGATCATGATGACCTCATGTCCGTATTTGTTGAATTTACTCATGTTCGACACCTCTATCTCTAAACATGTGGACATATTTTTCGATTTCGGCTTTCGCTTGAGGACAGGCGAGGTCTAAGCTTGGGGGAGTTGATACGTCCATTTTGCATCATGCTTTTATATTGATATTTATTGCATTATGGGCTGTTATTACACATTTTGGCACAACACTTATGCCTTTCTCTCTTGTTTCACAAGGTTTACACAAAGAGGCGGAATGCCGGCAGCTGGGATTCTGGACTGGAAAAGGAGCAAATATGAGAGACCTATTCTGCACAACTCCAAAAGTTCTGAAACTTCACGGAGAATTATTTTGGAATATATAAAAAATATTGGGCGAAGAAAGTAGCAAAGGTGACCCACCAGGCATCCACAAGGGTGGAGGGCGCGCCCTACCCCCCTGGGCATGCCCCCTACCTTGTGGGCCACCTGGCAGGCCCCCGATGCCCATCTTCTTCTATATGATGTGTTTTGACCTGGAAAAAAATCAAGAGGAAGCTTTCAGGACGAAGCGCCGCCATCCCGAGGCGGAACATGGGTAGAACCAATCTAGGGCTCCGACGGAGCTGTTCTGCCGGGGAAACGTCCCTCCCGGATGGGGAAATCATTGCCATTGTGATCACCAACGATCCTCTCATCGAGAGGGGTTCAATCTACATCAACATCTTCACCAGCACCATCTCCTCTCAAACCCTAGTTCATCTCTTGTCGGTGTACAAAAAGAGGGGTACACTTTCTGTACCCCTATAACTGTGCATGGGCAGTCTGAGCCGCGGGCACCACCGCACTGAGCAAGGCAAGGGAGGTGAGCCAAGGTAAGGCCGAAGCTCGAAAGGAGAAAAACGACGCCAAGACCAAGGCCACAAAGAGCAAAGGGGACGAAGCGGACTCCCCCGGCAAGATCCTTGCTGGGAGGCGGTTTTAGCAAACCCGACAAGACCCTTGCCTTGGCAGCTCGCCCCACACCTACGGAGCGAGTCACCCTTGAGTCCACTGCCCCCATGGGGCAAGGATTCGGGACACATCCCCGTGGTGGCATACATATCTTTGTGAAGATATTCAAGATCAGATACACACTATAGAAGATGACAACCCTTGGCGGGATCCCAGCCAAGGAGGACCACAAGGCCCCCGACAAGAGCCTTGCCGGGGATGACAGCAGGCGCCACGGCAAGACCCTTGCCGGGGCTACGGTGAGGCCCTTGCCAAGAACACCCGTAGGGCCACCATCAGGCCCACGCCAATCAAACCTCCACCACAGCCAGATGCAGCTGCCGACCCAACCAGTTGGGCAGGCACTGCGTGGCGGCAAGCGGATCTTCGCCGAGACCCACCATCGCGCCACCTCAGCTGCTCGCTGCCTACATGGCACCACGGGCATCGCTGGCCGTATGCGGCGTGTCGACACGAAGGGAGCGGCGACGACGAGACAGGCTCTCCCCGCCCCCGATAAAGCAAGGACACCTAAGCAAGACGCATTAAAGGCGCTTTGTCATGTAATGCGAGGGATAAACTCGCATCATCAGCATTCTTTCCACCTCCCATGTGCCACCGTGGCAACCCCTTTCCCTATAAAAGGAGGCCCAAGGCGACAAGGAGGAGGATTCGCTTTTGGAGCTCCTCACGCCCCATTGCTAGCACAAGAACACAGATAAACAAACCACAAAAGCAGGAGTAGGGTTTACGCATCCTCGCGGCCCGAACCTCGGATAAGGAAACCGTGTGCTATCTGCTTGATCCGCTCTTCTCACGCACCCGCGCCCGCGACCGTAGTAGGGATTCTTGTGATCCCATAGGTGTCGCTCCCACCGACATCTTTGGCGCGCCGTAGGGGGCGCAGTTCGAGAATCGCTCTAGCAGTTAGTTCGACGCTTTTCATCGCCACGGCGCCAAGAAGAAGATGACGGTGGCGGTTGGCCCGTCGGAAGCCGGACATCCCGTCCCGACGCGGGCGAGCAGCGGACCGGTCGCAGAAAGGACCCGGGGCGCCGTTCGCGAACACCAACACCGTCCCAGCAGCCGAAGTTTGGGAGGCGGCGATGTTCGTGCGCCTGGTAACGGGCCGCATGCCGCCAAATCCAAAGACGGAGCCAGGCCCTCCGCGGGTGGCGCGGGGCCTTCCAAGATCGCTGCCACCCCGCCCGAAGGCGACGCGAGGGCTTCCAAGACTCCCACGCCGGCGCCGACGGCGCGCTCCTCTCAAGCGGCACGCGACGAACGGCGTAATCACGCCGAGGACCCCGGGCGTCGCCGCGGAAAGAGCCCCGAGCGCCACTCCCGGGATTTAGAAGACCTGCCCGCTCGCCGAGGCGCTGGTGAAGATGGCATGCGACCGCGGGGTCGTGATAGAGCTCCTTCTGACATGGTCAGAAGTCGAAGCACGTCACGATTCGTGCAGGTTTCGCTGCCACCGACGCCAGCAGAAGCCCTGGCGCGCGCAGTTGCTCCTCGATTTTCCTCCCACTACGGGGAAACTCGACGAATGGAGAGCCACTATCCGAAGCCTTGTTGCGGTGGCCAACAAAGACGAACCGAGTCTGGTGGAGCCCCCGGGTCGACGCTCCGACGGAGTCCCAGGCACCAGTGGCAGGAAAGCTGGCGCTGCCGCGACCACGGTGCACTCGCCTCCTCCTCGCTCCGTACCGCGTACGCTAGCCCGTCGCGATGTTACGGGCGACGAAATCTCCGTAGCATCGTCCGACCCGCGGGCCCACTGTGACCAGCGCCAAGTTCTTCGGGAATGAGAGCATGAAGACGCTCGAACCACTATCGAGCACCGGCGCGGAGCGCGCCACCAATCAGACAGGCGAGCAGGGCCTGCTGTGAGCCACCCGGCACCGAAGAGCCCTGGAGGCCTACCTTACGAGGTAGGCTGTACGGCTTTTACACATGAGCTGCGGCAGTTCCAGTGGCCCACTCACCGCACTTTCAAACCCGACGTGGGCGAAAAGTACAGCGGCAAGACCCACCCGTCCGAGTTCCTCAAGATCTACACCATCGCGATGCAAGCTGCCGGAGCCCGCGATTTATAAGGTGCTTGCGACTTACTTTCCGCTGGCTCTTAAACCCAACGCCATGTCATGGTTGATGCACTTGCCGGTAGACTCTATTTCCTCCTGGTCGGATTTGTGCCATGAGTTCGTATGGCCTTTACCGGAGGCCACCAAGCCCATGGCCAAGCAAGCGACCTGCACGCCATTCCCGTAAGGGAGGCGAGAGTCTCCGCAAGTATATATAGAGGTTCAGCCAGATACAGTACAATATCCCTGATGTTCACCGTGCCGCCATCATCAGCGCGTTCCATCAGAACGTGTGTAACCGCAAGATGCGCGAAGAGGTGGCAATGAACAAGGTGAAAGATGTAGCAGAACTCTATGTTCTTGCTGACAGATGTGCCCGGGCTGAAGAGGGAAGGAAGTACCCCGGCGAAGATGCCGGCGTGGAAACCGACTCCTCATATGAGGATATTGCTGCCCCGGCGAAGAAAGGTCGGCGCCGCAACAGGAAGCGCAAAGGTAAAGCCGTGCTTGCCGTCGAGGGATCTGATGACGCCGACTTTACCAAGAAAACCAAGGCAGATGACCCCGGCAAGGAAGTTGCCGGATGTGTCGCCTGCCGGGCCTTGGCGGCTGCCGAGAAGCCAGGAAACTCCGACAAGCGATACTGCAAGATCCATCGCACCAAAGGCCATGCTCTCCAGGACTGCCGACAGGTTGAGCTCCTTGCTAAGAAGCAGAGGGCTGAGTATGAGAGGCGGAACAAGGAGAAGGGCCCAGACGGTGCTGAGGGGTCCGGCAAGAAGCGTGACGGCCAGGCGGGCCGTCGCGGCAAGGATAAACAACAGGAGAGGCCCGCCCGGGGCCGTGATAGAAAGCCAGAAGATGACGATCACGAAGAGGATGACGAATCCGGCGACCAAGAGTTTCAGAAAGCTACAGAGGCCATGTGCGTCGACGGCGGCGCCACTGCATACTTCTCACCGCCAGCTTAAACAGTAGGCGTGAGAGATTACAGCGCAGAGCCGTCGATGATGCCCAAAGGTCACTGAAGTGGTCCAAAGACACCTATCATTTTTGACATCGAGGATCACCCCGATCGCACTACTGCGGTCGGGTGCTTGACATTGTTGGTTTCACCAAGAATACGCAACCTCAAGGTGACGAAGATGCTAGTCGATGGCGGGGCGGGTCTGAACTTGATCTCACCTGCCGTGATCGAGAAACTGCAGATTCCTGATGGAGACCTCGAAGAGACGGGCACGTTTCAGGGGGTCAACCCGGGAAGAAGCCAACCCAAGGGAAAGGTCACGCTGCCCGTGACTTTTGGAAGCGACCTGAACTACAGGACGGAGAGGATCGTGTTTGATGTTGCCAAGATCCCCTTGCCCTACAACAAGATCCTTGGCCGCCCAGCGTTGGCCAAGTTCATGGCGGCGTCACACTATGCCTACAACACCCTGAAGATGCCAGGACCTGTGACGATCATCACCATCCCCTCCGATAAGAAAGATGCGCTGATTTGCGCCGACCAACTATACCAACAGCAAGCGATTCTGCAGAGCTGCCGCCACTAGGGCACTTGCTCCCGCCGCTGGGACCCCGGAGGAAGAAGAAGAAGAAGACCGTGAGACTTCGACACCCACTCCGCAAGCGCACCTCTTGAGTGTAGCGCTGCCGTCGAGGACGTGCGAGAGCTCCACCGGCGGAAACAAGAAGCCTGGGCCATACCTCCGGGAACCAAGAAGGTTTCATCAATGAGGACGGCACGGAGGGGCTTTACCATAAGCTCCACCCTGACGACAAATAGGAAGACGTGCTCGCCACCTTCCTGCGGGCGAATGTCGATGTGTTTGCATGGCAAGCTTCCGACATCCCCGTGTTCCTGTGGAGGTGATTGAGCACCACCTTGCTGTCTGCCCTCATCGCGCGCCCGTCAAGCATAAGGTCGAAAAGCAAGCTTTGGAACGACAAGAGTTCATCACGTAAGAGATCCGAAACCGGAAGCAGCGGGTTTGGTAAGAGGAGCTCCATCCAACGTGGTTGGCCAATCCGATCGTGGTCGCGCAAGGCAAATGGGAAGTGGAGACCGTATTGATTACACGATATCAATAAGGCTTGCCCTAAAGACCCTTCCCATTGCCGCAAGATCGACCAGATTGTTGACTCCACGGCTGGGTGTGATCTGTTGTCATTCCTCGACGCCTACTCCGGCTACCACCAGATCTTCATGACAAGAGAAGACAAAGAGAAAACAGCATTCATCACCCCATGCGGTATGTATTGTTTCATGTGGATGCCTTTCGGGTTGAAGAGTGCTGGTTCGACGTTTGCAAGGGCGGTCCAGATTGGTTTTGAACCCCAGCTCCATAGAAATATGGAAGCTTATATGGATGACATAGTGGTCAAAACCAAGGACAGGGCAACCCTCATACCAGATTTGCAAGAAACATTTGCAAACCTGCGCAAGATCAATCTCAAGCTGAACCCTGAGAAGTGCGTCTTTGGTGTCCCATCCGGCAAGCTTCTCGGGTTCTTGGTGTCACAGCATGGGATAGAGGCCAATCCAGACAAAATCAAAGCTATAGAGCAGATTGAAGCACCCAAGCGAATCAAAGATGTGCGTCGGCTTGCTGGTTTCATCGCCGCCATGGGCAGGTTCATTTCCAAGTCTGCCGAGCGCGCCCTTCCCTTTTTCAAGATCCTGAAAAAGGCGGGTCCGATGGAGTGGACTCCAGAAGCCGAAGCAGCATTGCAAGGTTTGAAGAACTACCTCTCCTCCGTGCCAATACTAGTTGCGCCTAGGCCACATGAGCCGTTGCTGCTATACCTGGCGGCAACGGACCAGGTGGTCAGTGCCGCACTAGTGGCGCAGAGAGAGGTTGATGACGAGGTAATGGCAGCGGCAGAGCCCGACACCACCAATGCAGAGACGACATAGCCAGTTGAAGTGCCGCCGAAGAAGAAAATGATGCAGCACCCGGTCTACTTTGTTAGTTCCCTCCTGCAGGGGGCTAGATCAAGGTACTCCGGTGTGCAGAAACTGCTCTTCGGCCTTCTTATGGCCTCGAGGAAGTTGCGTCACTACTTCCAGGCACACGAGATCACTGTCGTCACTCGCCTCCCTTTGCAACGGATATTGCACAATCCGGATGCAACAGGAAGAATTGTGGAATGGGCACTGGAGTTGTCCAGCTTTGGCCTCAAGTTTGAAAGTACTTCGACGATTCAGAGCCGAGTCCTAGCGGAGTTCATTGCAGAATGGACCGCAACGCTTGACGAAGAAGCCCAAGAGACTGCTCTCCCCGGCAAGGAGGCAAGTTGTGATTGGATCATGTACTTGATGGAGCTTTCTCCTTACAAAGGCGCGGGGCTGGCGATCTTTTCGCTACCAATCCGGACAGCACCTCAAGTACGTGATCCGATGCACTTCCCGTGGAGGTGTCAACAAACAATACGGCAGAGTACTGAAGGGCTGCTTGCGGTCTTAGGATCGCAAGGCGGACCTCGAATCAAGAAACTCATCGTCAGGGGAGACTCGCAGCTTGTCGTCAAGCAAGTCAACAAGGATTACCAGAGCCCGTTGATGAAGGCCTACGTCGATGAAGTGAGAAAGCTGGAAGACCGTTTCGACGGTATACAAAGGAACACGCTCCCCGAGCGAAGAATGATATCGCCGACACTTGTCAAAACGCTGCCCCTCAAGCTACCTGCGGAACCAGGTACCTTTGTGCTTCAGCTAACTCAGCCATCCGTTGATCCATCAAAAGAGCAGAATAAGAGGAGGAAATCAGGGCCGCGCAAGTACTTTCCCGCTGAGCTCCCCGGAGCCGCCGGCAAGGATGTTGCCGGGGATACTGAGCCCGACGCGGGACGACTGGCTCCGGCGGAGCGTCAAGCTCTTGTCGTCGGGACAGCCGCTCCTATAGCGGAGGAAATGCCTTTAGTCTCGCCGCCGAGCCCTGTGCTCCAACGTGGCACAAGATACCGTCCGATTCCTCCAACAGGGAACTTCCCGAGGAGCAGAAGAAGCGAAAGTAGCCCGTCGCTTTACCATGTACCAGTTCGCCGATGACGCCCCTGTATGTAAAGAGGCCGAACGGTGTGAAATTGAAGTGTATCCTCGAGAGGAAGGACTGGAGCTGTTGGCGGAGATACGCGAGGCATGTGTGGATCCCACATTGTTAAGGGCCCTTGCCGCAAGGCATTTCGCAAGGCTTCTTCGGCCCACCGCCCTCCAGATGCGGCGACACTAGTCACCGTGTGTGAAGCGTGTCGGCCCATTCAAAGAAGCTTCATCAGCCAGCTCAAGCCCTTCAAACCATTCCTCTCTCTGGCCCTTCTCGGTCCGGGGCTCAACATATCGGGCCCTTTCCCCTGCTGTCGGGGCTTTGAGTACTTGTACATTGCAATCGACAAGTTCACAAAGTGGCCGGAGGTGGAGGCAAGGAGGAAGGTCACAGCTCGACCACCGTCAAGTTCTTCAGGACTAGTGTGCCGCTTTACGCATCCAACAGGGGTTATCACCGACAACGGCACACAGTTCACAAGCCGCACCTTCATGCAATATACCCAAGACCTCGGCAAGAAAGTCTGCTTTCGCTTCCGCTGCTCACCCGCCAAGCAATGGTCAAGATGAGAGGGCAATGCTGAAGTACTGCGAGGCTTAAGGACCAAGACCTTTGACAGGCTGCACAAGAGTGGAAGGCGCTGGATTGATGAGTGCGGTTCTTTGGTTGATCAGGACGACGCCAAATCGAGCCACCGCCGGACACCTTTTGCCCTAGTATACGGGCGAAGCAGTTCTCCCATCGAACTCATATACGGGTCACCTCGAGTGCTCGCTATGACGAAGCTTGAGCAAGAGCAACTGCGCCTAGATGACGCAATGCTCCTTGAGGAAGATCGTCTTTGGGCGGCTGTAAGAGCAGCACGCTACCGGCAAGCCTTGTGCCGCTACCATAGCTGCAAGGTTCATGCCCGAAGCCTTGAGGAAGGCGACCTTGTCCTTCGATGCGTTCAATCGGCCAAGAATTCCAACAAGTTGACGCCAAAGTGGGAAGGCCCTTATCGGTATCGCGAGTCACCGGGCCCGACGCAGTCCGCTCGAGACCAAAGATGCCGCCCGTGAGTAACTCCTGGAACATTGAGCATCTTCGCAAGTTTTACCTGAGGTGCGGCTTGCGGGCCCCGGCAAGCCACCTTTTGTACAAGCATTGCCGATGATGCATGTAACCCTTTGTACAAAGCCAGCGCAGACCACGAGCATAAATAAATGAAGCCGGCGCCTAAGTTATAGCATGCATGCTAGGTCTAGTCTCGCCCTTGGTTAGGATTGATAGTGCTTAGCAACGACTAACCCCTAGCTTAGAGGTCGAGTGTGCATCTCTTTGCCGCTCTTTTGTCTTCTTTGGTTCGCAGGACTCATGATATCCTTGTCGGATCACTTGAGGACTAAAAGAGAAGAGGGACAGACGGCATCTAGACCCCGCAAGCCAAGATTGCCGGGGCTGCAAGTGCAAAGATTCACCCACAGCAAACCAGAGTTGCCGGGGGCTACACCTTCACATAAGTTCTTCATCCCTTATCATGCAATCCTGTATGGACTGAGGTATGTGAAACCTCGTTTTTTCCCAAAGCTACCGTGCTCCCCTAAAACTCTAGGCCCTAGGGCTCGTTCCTGGGGCCAGGTTTGGTCGTAGTCGCGGCAGCAGAAGGATGAAACGAGGAGCTTGAACCCACCTCATCCCTGCCTCCGCCAAAAGCGTGAGAAAGGTCGAAGTGGCGGGAAGACGGCAGGCCTGTTGTCGGGCAAGGAAATGTTTATCTTAGGGGTATCAAGGATTTACCCTTGTCGTGGGTTCTACCCGCAAACAAATGACCCGGCAAGCATCCCTTTTTCACTAAAAACATTCCACTCAGGTACAGCCCATGGGGAATGAAAAACATGAGTGATGGGATTACAAGTTTTAAATTCAGCCAAGGCCCAAAGGCTTACAAGCTAAAAAGAGATAAGGTGCTCAGAACCCCTTTCTTGTCCCTCTCCTCGTGAGGCAGGTCAAGGAGGCGAAAAGGGCGTAAGGGCGCCTAGGCGAGCTACGGGTGGCAGGAGGCACCAAGAGAACATCTCGGTGGCCGTCCGAAGGCTGGATGGTGATGGCGGCGTCGGAAGCAGAGCTCGAAGACGAGGCGGCAGGACGTCAGCACGCGTCAAAGGCGTCGGTTCCCGCATACTCCGATTTGACGGTCTTGCCGCCCGCCCTCTTCCTCTTCCGCAGCCTCCCAACGCCAGCCGCCCAAGGAGACGACCCCGAGAAGTTCAGGGAGCCGGCGACACGGATGATGGGGTCACCGGTGCCGCACCGAGCGGCGCCCGACACCTAGTCGGACTCGTCATCCTGCCGCCTGCTACCCTCGTCGTCGCTGCCGCTGTCCTCCTCGCCACTCCCGCCCGAGGAGGGGTCTTCGCCATCGAAAGAGCCTCCACGCAGCACCTTGCCCGGGTCCCAAGAGCCCAAGACCTTGACGGAGAGGAGGCCGCCTCCATCAGCTTGAAATGGAGAGTGAGCCCCTCCGTCAAGCGGTGGATATGAGCAAACGTCTTCCATCCCCGACGAAGATACATCACGTGAGGGGCTGGGAAGTCGACGCGAACTCGCGTACTGCTGATCCCATAGCCCCTCATGTGCAGCCGCAATGACTCCGGCGGATCCAGCTCCATCTCTCGCAAGAATTGAGTCGGGAGACGAAGGCGACGGCGAGGCGGCCGTCGCAGCCTAACGAAGAACTCGCAAGGGTCATCCCCAACATGGCCCTCCGTGGGGGGAGGAACTACTGGCGGAGGCGAGACCGGCGCGCCGCCCCGTCCTCCTCTTCCCCGAGCGCCTCGGCCTCGCCCACGGCCTCGCCCCTCCCCCTTCCCCTCGAGGCTAGTTCTGCAACCGCAGGTGCAGGAGAAGGAAGGACGCGTTGTCGAGCGGCGACCCTCGCCGCCACTATTGAAGGGCCAGGATTCCCTCTCTCCATGGCGGATGGAGGGGGAGCAGAAGCTGAAGGAAGGAGGAGATGGAAGAATGTGGGACGCCATCCCCCCTCCCACTCTTTATAAAGGAACGGGTGGGGCTCGCCGCCCGCCAACCAATCAAGACGCGAAGGCGCAGGAACTCGACCAACCCGCTGCCCCAGCCCGCGACGGCCCGGTTTCCGCCTCCACCGCTCGCCACCCCAAGCGCATGAGATACACGTGGCAGGCATGCGGGACCAAAGGCGTGTGGCGACCTCTCCCACCCCGTGATCGTGGGGAGTGGGCGCTTGAAGACCACGCCTTGGCCCTGCTTCAAGAACGGGCCGTGCCTCCACGCCCCTCCATTTATGGGGAAGGCGCGAACCGCCCCTTACTACGACGTGACGCATGCGCTGAGCTCAGCCCCACGCATGCCGCCTGTCATGCACGCCCCCACGCCGAGCCACGCGTGGGAGGCATGGGAAGCGCAGCGCCAAGAGAATTACCGCGTAAAACCACCCGCCTGCCAGCACAAGATTGCTTTTTGGGCCTAGCCCAACGACGCGATTGCGCTTACGTGTGGCCCAGGCCGTGGGCTCCTGTCGGTGACAAAAAGAGGGGTACACTTTTGTACCCCTAAACTGTGCAGGCAGTCGAGCCGCGGCACCACCACACCGAGCAAGGCAAGGGAGGTGAGCCAAGGTAAGGCCAAGCTCGAAGGAGCAAAAGCGACGCCAAGACCAAGACCACAAAGAGCAAAGGGGATTTGCGGACTCCCCGCAAGATCCTTGCCGGAGGCGGTTTTAGCAAACCCGCAAGACCGCTGCCGTGGCAGCTCGCCCCACACCTACGGAGCGAGTCACCCTTGAGTCCACTGCCCCCATGGGGCAAGGATTTGGGAGACATCCCCGTGGTGGCATGCAGATCTTTGTGAAGACATTCAAGATCAGATACACACTATAGAAGGTGACAACCCTTGGTGGGATCCCAGCCAAGGAGGACCACAACGCCCCCATCAAGAGCCTTGCCGGGGATGACAGCAGGCGCCACGGCAAGACCCTTGCCGGGGCCCCGGCAAGACCCTTGTCGGGGCTACGGCGAGGCCCTTGCCAAGAACACCTGTAGGGCCACCATCAGGCCCACGCCAATCAAACCTCCACCACCGTTCGCATGCAGCTGCCGACCTAACCAGTTGGGCAGGCACCTGCGTGGCGGCAAGCAGATCTTCGTGGAGACCCACCACTTAGCCACCTCAGCTGCCTGCCTGCCTACATGGCACCACGGGCATCGCTGGCCAGGGCGCGTGTCGACACGAAAGGGAGCGGCGACGGACGAGATAGGGCTCTCCCCCGTCCCCGATAAAGCAAGGACACCTAAGCAAGACGCATTAAAGGCGCCTTGTCATGTAATGCAAGGGATAAACTCGATCATCAGTATTTTTTCCACCTCCTGTGCCACTGTGGCAACCCCTTTCCCTATAAAAGGAGGCCCAAGGCGACTGTGAGGAGGATTCGCTTTTGGAGCTCCTCACGCCCCATTGCTAGTTCAAGAACACAGATAAACAAACCACCAAAGCAGGAGTAGGGTTTTATGCATCCTCGCGGCCCGAACCTGGATAAGGAAACCGTGTGCTATCTGTTTGATCCGCTCTTCTCACGACCCCGCGCCCCGCGACCGTAGTAGGGATTCTTGTGATCCCATAGGTGTCGTTCCCACCGACATCTCTTGTATCCGATCTTTGTCTCAAAACCTTAGATTGGTACCTCTGGGTTGCTAGTAGTGTTGATTACTCCTTGTAGTTGATGCTAGTTGGTTTATTCGGTGGAAGAACATGTGTTCAGATCCTTAATGCTATTCAATACTCCTTTGATTATGAACATGAATATGCTTTGTGAGTAGTTATGTTTGTTCCTGAGGACATGGGAGAAGTCTTGTTATAAGTAATCATGTGAATTTGGTATTCGTTCGATATTCTGACGAGATGTATGTTGTCTCTCCTCTAGTGGTGTTATGTGAACATCGACTACATGACACTTCACCATGATTTGGGCCTAGAGGAATGCATTGGGAAGTAATAAGTAGATGATGGGTTGCTAGAGTGACAGAAGCTTAAACCCTAGTTTATGCGTTGCTTTGTAAGGGGCTGATTTGGATCCATATGTTTCATGCTATGGTTAGATTTATCTTAATTCTTATTTTGTAGTTGTGAATGCTTGCGAGAGGGGTTAACCATAAGTGGCAGGCTTGTCCAAGTAAGGGCAGCACCCAAGCACCGGTCCACCCACATATCAAATTATCAAACTAACGAACATGAATCATATGAGCATGATGAAAACTAACTTGACAACAATTCCCATGTGTCCTCGGGAGTTCATTGCTTTATATAAGAGTTCATCCAGGCTTGTTCTTTGCTACAAAAAGGATTGGGCCACCTTGTTGCACCTTATTTACTTTTGTTACTTGTTTCCTGTTACAAATTATCTTATCACACCACAATCTGTTACCGATAATTTCTTTGCTTGCAGAGAATACCTTGCTGAAAATGCTTGTCATTTCCTTCTGCTCCTCGTTGGGTTTGACACTCTTACTTATCTAAAGGACTGTGATAGATCCCCTATACTTGTGGGTCATCAAGAGTGTATTTGCCAGCCAAAGATTCAAGTTGCTCACCCGGGTCTGGCGTTATGCAGGCGCCTTTGCGGAGCTCCCGAGGAGTGTGGCTGACGCAGCGAGGCATTATGCGGCTCGGGAGGGTGACACCGATCTAAGGCTATTCTGGGCACAATTCCAGGCGCCCGAGCACCCTCCCGTCCTTGTTAATCAAATGAAGCAAATGATGGAGCTGTACTGCATGGCGGAGCCGGTCATGAAGGATCTTTGTGTCCGGATATGGCCTACCAAGCCCATACCGACCAGCTACTTTGGTCTGTTGGACAAGCTCTGTGATGCTTCTGCCAGTATTGGGGCCGTTAAGTACTCTGTATGCATCGAGAGGGATCGGATGGCATTCTCGAAGATGATGGTGCACCGGCCATAAATCAAGCCCGTCGAGATGGCCACTGGTCGTCCGCCAACTGGGAAGGAGCATAGGCGCCCGGAGCAATACTTCGTCGCCGTGATGGGCGGGGCTCGGCAGTGGAGGCGCAGTGTTCCAAGGATGTACTCTTTTAGTAATTGCGTTGTAATGTATGAACTTGTGATGGAACCTTGTGCTTCATGAGGTAGTGTTATTCTGCATGGTTTATCGTACTTGTGTGTTTGTATGTTTTAATTTTGACTCCTGTGTGGCCATTTTATCCTGAAAGTTACCACTCGTCGGCTTCACTACCCATGTAGATGCTATGAAGGGTGTTCCGTCCTCCGCACTGTAACCCATAGCCGATGTATCAGTGCCCGGACGCGTTAGTGTAAGAAGGGAACAAGGCAATCAGACTATGCGGCTTTATTAACTTCACTTAGCCATAGGAGCTTGACTGTGGGGGTTGGTGACCAACCCCCGATGTGGTGAGATGTTGGGTGAACCTTAGGGCCAAACATCACTCACTTGATTTGTTCAAAGACGAATCCATCGTAGTATATGGAACAATAACGAATTTTTGTTTCAAGACCAGTCATCGGATCGCTGACATGTTCTCGCCTATTATGACAGTTAGTTTTCGGCTTTATCCACTGAGGCACTTAACCGAACTAGGCGGAAGTACAATCGCAGTGGTTCTCCCTTTACCTTTTTAGCCGAGCATGCGAAAGGTAAGAAGTTAAGCACAGGAGCGGGGAACCCAACTATTGACCCAAGACATAATTTGGAACCGGTTCAAATAATGCGATATCTGAGACGCCGAACACAGTGAAAAGAGAAAGTTATCAGTCTTTAATGTATAGGGTGAGCGTCTAGGACTAGCCCCCAGTCTAATAACCGGCATATAAATGAAATTCAAAGTGTACAAAACTTGATTGAGTCAGATTCGAAGAGCGAAAAGGAACAACCAGAGAAAACTACAGCATAAGGAACTGTAGAGGAACCGTAAAAATGTTTGCTTTATTTCCAAGAAGCTCATGACGTTTAGCCGTACAATTCGAACTGCCGAACAAGACATCAGATAGGGATACGTTGTAAAAAAGGAAAAAGATATATTTATAGATGAAAGGTTTACACAAGGCCTTGATGTGTGGATTAACACTCGAACCATGTCCTACTGCATGCCTGCGCCATTGCTTCTGCTAAGAGGGACAACTTTGTTGGATGGTTCTCCGATGACGGGGCTTTGATAGGGAGTTCTTGAGAGGTTGCTATTTTGGTGGGGCTTGAAGGCGGATAGGTCCTAGATGGTACCTTTACGTCGTCCAAAGACGCGTTGTTCCATAGTGTGGTCGAACCGAACTCTTGGTTGGGGCCACACAGCTGCCCATGTTAGTCTGAGCGCGAAGTTGGGATACCGAGGCACATGATGTGCTCTTATGGTGGGCAGGCCATGGGGGTGTATTCTTATGTACATCGGACGCAGGAAGGCCCCTTGGCCGAAGATAGGGCCCGTGCTCGCTTGCTCGCTTAATGTGCCTTGGTGGAGAGCAGGCGCTTCGGCCCTTCGTATTAGGCCACCAAAGCTGCAGTGTGTTCCTCCGTCCGAAGAGAGCGCTCTTTGTTGCCATTGACTGTGATGACGCCTCTTGGTCCGGGCGTCTTCAATTTGAGGTAGGCATAGTGGGGTACAACGTTGAAACGAGCGAACGCCGTTCGGCCTAGGACTGCGTCATAGCCACTGCGGAAGGGGCGAAATTGAAGATCAAGTCTTAGCTTCCAAAGTTATCCGGAGAGCTGAATATTACTTCCTGGTTGAGAGTGCTAGAACAACGGGCTTCGTTGCCGGGGATAACCCCCTTGAAGGTTGTGTTGCTGGGTTTGATCCTTAACGGGTCAATTCCCATTTTCTGGACTTTATTTTGATAGATCAGGTTAAGGTTGCTGCCTCCGTCCATTAGGACTCTAGTGAGGTGGTAGCCATCGATAATTGGGTTGAGGACCAAGCCCGCCGATCCTCCATGATGGATACTGATCGGGTGGTCCTTGCGATCAGAGGTGATCGGACATGCAGGCCATGGATTGAATTTCAGGGTGATAGGCTCTATGGTGTAGACATCCCGAAGTGCGTGTTTCCTCTCCTTCTTGGGTATATGAGTGGCATACATCACGTTCACTATTTTAACCTCATGATGGAATTTCTTATGGCCTCCATTATTCGGCCTGTGAGGTTCCTCATCATCCTCGCTGCGGAGGCTTTTGCCTGTGTCCTTAGTTGTGAGTTTGCCGACCTGCTTGATTACCCAACAATTACGGTTGGTGTGGTTAGCAGGCTTGTCCGAGGTGTCGTGGATCTGGCACGACCTATCCAGGATGACGTCTAACTTAGTGGGTCTATCTTGGTTCCCTTGGCTTTCTGTTGCTGCTACTTCTTAAGCTTGTGTTGGTTTTTCCCTTGAAGAGGAAAGGGTGATGCAGCAAAGTAGAGATAAGTATTTCCCTCAGTTTGAGAACCAAGGTTTCAACCAGTAGGAGACAACGCACGAATCACCAATACCTGCACAAACAATCAAACAACTTGCACCCAATGCGATAAAGGGGTTGTCAATCCCTTCACGATCACTTGCAAAAGTGAGGTATGATAGAGATAGATAATACTAAACAAAAGATAAAGTCAATATTTTTGGGTTTTTTGGTTTATAGATCGAAAAGTAAAAGATTGCAAAATAGGATATCAGGAACTTATCTGATGGAGAATAGACCCAGGGGCCATAGGTTTCACTAGAGGCTTCTCTCAAGATAGCAAATAATACGGTGGGTGAACAAATTACTGTCGAGCAATTGATATAAAAGCGCAAAGTTATGACCATATCTAAGGCAATGATTATGAAATATAGGCATCACGTCCGTGTCAAGTAGACCAACTCATGCCTGCATCTACGACCATTACTCCACACATCAACCGACTCCTGCCTGCATCTAGAGTATTAAGTTCATGAAGAACTGAGTAACGCTTTAAGTAAGAGACATGATGTAGATGAATAAACTCAAGCAATATGATGTAAACCCCATCTTTTTATACTTGATGGCAACAATACAATACGTTCCTTGCTACCCCTACTGTCACTAGGAAAGGACACCACAAGATTGAACCCAAAGCTAAGCACTTCTCCCATTGCAAGAAAAACCAATCTAGCTGGCCAAACCAAATCGATAGTTCAAAGAGAATTACAAAGATATCAAATCATGCATAAAAAGAATTCAGAGAAGATTCAAATAATATTCATAGATAAGCTGATCATAAATCCACAATTCATCGGATCTTGACAAACACACCGCAAAAGAAGATTACATCGGATAGATCTCCAAGAACATCGAGGAGAACATGGTATTGAGAATCAAAGAGAGAGAAGCCATCTAGCTACTAGCTATGGACCCGTAGGTCTGTGGTAAACTACTCACGCTTCATCGGAAGGGCAATAGAGTTGATGTAGAAGCCCTTCGTGATTGAATCCCCCTCCGGCAGGATGCCGGAAAAGGCCCCAAGATGGGATCTCACGGGAACAGAAGGTTGCAGTGGTGGGAAAGTGTTTTCGTGGATACTTCTGGTGGTGTGGGAATATATGTGAATATATAGGAGGAAGATCTAGGTTAGGGGGTCACCGAGGGGCTCACAAGGCAGGGGGCGCTCCCTACCCCCCTGTGTGCGCCCTCCACCCTTGTGGATGCCTCGTGGCTCTTCTGACTTGCACTCCAAGTCTCCTGGGTGTCTCTGGTCCAAGAAAAATCATCGCGAAGGTTTTATTCCGTTTGGACTCTGTTTGGTATTCCTTTTCTACGAAACTCAAAAACAAGGAAAAACATAAACTTGCACTAGGCTCTAGGTTAATAGGTTAGTCCCAAAAATAATATAAAATTAATGCATATAAAACATCCAAAATAGATAATATAATAGCATGGAACAATCAAAAATCATGGATACGTTGGAGACGTATCAAGCATCCTCAAGCTTAATTCCTGCTCGTCCTCAAGTAGGTAAATGATAAAAACAAAATTTTTGATGTGGAATGCTACCTAACATATTTATCCATGTATTTTTTCTTTATTGTGGCATGAATGTTCAGATCCATAAGATTCAAAACAAAAGTTTAACATTGACATAAAAAAATAATACTTCAAGCATACAAACAAGGTAATTATGCCTTCTCAAAATAACATGGCCAAATAAAGATTATCCAGACAAAATCATATAGTCTGGCTATGCTCCATCTTCATCACACAAAATATTCAAATCATGCACAACGCCGATGACAAGTCAAGCAATTGTTTCATACTTTTGATGTTCTCAAACTTTTCAACTTTCACGCAATTCATGAGCGTGAGCCATGGACATAGCATTATAGGTGGAATAGAATATGGTGGTTGTGGAGAAGACAAAAGGAAGGAGATAGTCTCACATCAACTAGGCATATCAACGGGCTATGGAGATGCCCATCAATAGATATCAATGTGAGTGAGTAGGGATTGCCATGCAACGGACGCACTAGAGCTATAGGTTTATGAAACCTCAAAAGAAACTAAGTGGGTGTGCATCCAACTTGCTTACTCATTAAGACCTAGGGCAATTTGAGGAAGCCCGTCATTGGATATACATGCCAAGTTCTATAATGAAAAATTCCCACTAGTATATGAAAGTGACTGTATAGGAGACTCTCTATCATGAAGATCACGGTGCTAATTTGAAGCACAAGTGTGGAAAGGGATAGTAACATTGCCCCTTTGATACGTCTCCAATGTATCAACTTTTCCAAATGTTTTTCCTCTTGTTTTGGACTCTAATTTGCATGATTTGACTGAAACTAAACCCGGACTGACGCTGTTTTCAGCAGAACTACCATGGTGTTGTTTTTGTGCAGAAATAAAAGTTCTCGGAATGGAACGAAACTTTGTGAGGAATTTTTACATAATAAATAAGAATTTCTGGAGCCAAGACCTACCGGAGAGGGGCACCTGGGTGGGCACAACCCACCAGGGCGTGCCCCCCTCTCCTGGCCCGCCCAGGTGGATTGTCCCCACCTGGTGGCCCCGCTGACCCTGAAGCCAATGCTATAAAATCACATTATTCCAAAAAATATCTGGGAGAAAGAATTATTGCGATCCACAAGATGGAGCCGCCGTCACCTCATTTTCTTCATCGGGAGGCCAGATCTGGAGTCCGTTTGGGGCTCGGAAGAGGGGGATCTTCATTCTTCTTCATCACCAACCTTTCTCCATCGCCAATTCCATGATGCTCCACACTGGGAGTGAGTAATTCCTTCGTAGCACTACAAAAAAATACACTTCCGTGATGATACGTGTTTGTCATAGTAGGTCAAGTTTTCTGTCATGCATGTACTGTAGGGGATCGTAGTAATTTCAAAAAAATTCATACGCACACACAAGATCATGGTGATGCATAGCAACGAGAGGGGAGAGTGTTGTCTACGCACCCTCGTAGACCGAAAGCGGAAGAGTTAGTACAACGATGTTGATGTAGTCGTACATCTTCACGATCCGACCGAGCAAGTACCCAACGTACGGCACCTCCGAGTTCAACACATGTTCAGCCCGATGACGTCCCTCGAACTCCGATCCAACCGAGTGTTGAGGGAGAGTTTCGTTAGCACGACGGCATGGTGACGGTGTTGATTTTCTACGGACGCAGGGCTTCGCCTAAGCACCGCTACAGTATTATCGAGGTGGACTATGGTGGAGGGGCACCGCTGCGGCTAAAAGATCAACTGATCAATTGTTGTGTCTATGGGGTGCCCCCTGCCCCCGTATATAAAGGAGCAAGGGGGGTGCGGCCGGCCAAGGGAGAGGCGCGTCGGGAGGAGTCCTACTCCCACCGGGAGTAGGACTCCCCCCTTTCCTAGTTGGATTAGGACTTGGGAGGGGGAAGGAGTGGAGGAGAAGAAGGAAGGGGGGCGCCGCCCCCCTCTCCTTGTCCTATTCGGACTGGGGGCGGCCCAGCCCTAGCCGCCTCTCCTCTCTTCCACCTAGGCCCACTAAGGCCCATTAAGTTCTGGGGGTTCCAGAACCTCCGGTACTCGATAAAATCCCGATTTCACCCGGAACACTTCCGACATCCAAACATAGGTTTCCAATATATCAATCTTCATGTATCGACCATTTCGAGAATCCTCGTCATGTCCACGATCACATCCGGGACTCCGAACAACCTTTGGTACATCAAAACATATAAACTCATAATATAACTGTCATCGTAACATTAAGCGTGCGGACCCTACGGGTTCGAGAACTATGTAGACATGAACAAGACACGTCTCCGGTCAATAACCAATAGCGGAACCTGGATGCTCATATTGGCTCCCACATATTCTATGAAGATCTTTATCGGTCAGACTGCATAACAACATACGTTGTTCCCTTTGTCATCGGTATGTTGCTTGCCCGAGATTCGATCGTCGGTATATCAATACCTAGTTCAATCTCGTTACCGGCAAGTCTCTTTACTCGTACCGTAATACATCATCCCGCAACTAACTCATTAGTTGCAATGCTTGCAAGGCTTAAGTGATGTGCATTACCGAGAGGGCCCAGAGATACCTCTCCGACAATCGGAGTGGCAAATCCTAATCTCGAAATACGCCAACCCAACAAGTACCTTCGGAGACACCAGAGAGCACCTTTATAATCACCCGATTCGTTGTGACGTTTGGTAGCACACAAAGTGTTCCTCCGGTAAACGGGAGTTGCATAATCTCATAGTCATAGGAACATGTATATGTCATGGAGAAAGCAATAGCAACATACTAAACGATCGTGTGCTAAGCAAATGGAGTGGGTCATGTCAATCACATCATTCTCCTAATGATGTGATCCCGTTAATCAAATGACAAACTCATGTCTATGGCTAGGAAACATAACCATCTTTGATCAATGAGCTAGTCAAGTAGAGGCATACTAGTGACAATTTGTTTGTCTATGTATTCACACATGTATTATGTTTCCTGTTAATACAATTCTAGCATGAATAATAAACATTTATCATGATATAAGGAAAGAAATAATAACTTTATTATTGCCTCTAGGGCATATTTCCTTCAGTCTCCCACTTGCACTAGAGTCAATAATCTAGATTACACAGTAATGATTCTAACACCCATGGAGCCTTGGTGCTGATCATGTTTTGCTCGTGGAAGAGGCTTACTCAACAGGTCTACAACAATCAGATCCGTATGTATCTTGCAAATTTCTATGTTCCCACCTGGACTAGATCCCGGATGGAATTGAAGCGTCTCTTGATGTGCTTGGTTCTCTTGTGAAATCTGGATTCCTTCGCCAAGGCAATTGCACCAGTATTGTCACAAAAGATTTTCGTTGGACCTGATGCACTAGGTATGACACCTAGATCAGATATGAACTCCTTCATCCAGACTCCTTCATTTGCTGCTTCTAAAGCAGCTATGTACTCCTCTTCACATGTAGATCCCGCCACGACGCTTTGTTTAGAACTGCACCAACTGGCAGCTCCACCGTTCAATGTAAACACGTATCTGGTTTGCGATTTAGAATCGTCCGGATCAGTGTCAAAGCTTGCATCAACGTAACCATTTACGATGAGCTCTTTGTCACCTCCATAAACGAGAAACATATCCTTAGTCCTTTTCAGGTATTTCAGGATGTTCTTGACCGCTGTCCAGTGATCCACTCCTGGATTACTTTGGTACCTCCCTGCTAGACTTATAGCAAGGAACACATCAGGTCTGGTACACAACATTGCATACATGATAGAGCCTATGGCTGAAGCATAGGGAACATCTTTCATCTTCTCTCTATCTTCTGCAGTGGTCGGGCATTGAGTCTTACTCAACTTCAGTCCTTGTAACACAGGCAAGAACCCTTTCTTTGCTTGATCCATTTTGAACTTCTTCAAAACTTTGTCAAGGTATGTGCTTTGTGAAAGTCCAATTAAGCGTCTTGATCTATCTCTATAGATCTTGATGCCCAATATGTAAGCAGCTTAACCGAGGTCTTTCATTGAAAAACTCTTATTCAAGTATCCTTTATGCTATCCAGAAATTCTATATCATTTCCAATCAGCAATATGTCATCCACATATAATATCAGAAATGCTACAGAGCTCCCACTCACTTTCTTGTAAATACAGGCTTCTCCAAAGTCTGTACAAAACCAAATGCTTTGATCACTCTATCAAAGCGTTTATTCCAACTCCTAGAGGCTTGCACCAGTCCATAAATGGATCGCTGGAGCTTGCACACTTTGTTAGCTCCCTTTGGATCGACAAAACCTTCCGGTTGCATCATATACAACTCTTCTTCCAAAAATCCATTCAGGAATGCAGTTTTGACATCCATTTGCCAAATTTCATAATCATAAAATGCGGCAATTGCTAACATGATTCGGACAGACTTAAGCATCCCTACGGGTGAGAAGGTCTCAACGTAGTCAATCCCTTGAACTTGTCAAAAAACTTTGGCGACAAGTCGAGCTTTGTAGACAGTAACATTACCGTCAGCGTCAGTCTTCTTCTATTCTCAATTGCTTGCCGATCACCGGGCAAGTCAACCAAAGTCCACACTTTGTTCTCATACATGGATCCCATCTCATGTTTCATGGCCTCAAGCCATTTTGCAGAATCTGGGCTCACCATCACTTCATAGTTCGTAGGTTCGTCATGGTCTAGTCACATAACTTCCAAAACAGGATTACCGTACCACTCTGGTGCAGATCTTACTCTGGTTGACCTACGAGGTTCAGTAACAACTTGATCTGAAGTTTCATGATCATCATCATTAACTTCCTCACTAATTGGTCTAGGTGTCGCAGAAACCGTTTTATATGATGAACTACTTTCCAATAAGGGATAGGTACAGTTACCTCATCAAGTTCTACTTTCCTCCCACTCACTTCTTTCGAGAGAAACTCCTCCTCTAGAAAAACTCTGAACTTAGCAACAAAAGTCTTGCCTTCGGATTTGTGATAGAAGATGTACCCAACAGTCTCCTTTGGGTATCCTATGAAGACACATTTCTCCGATTTGGGTTCGAGCTTATCAGGTTGAAGCTTTTTCACATAAGCATTGCAGCCCCAAACTTTAAGAAGCGACAACTTTGGTTTCTTGCCAAACCATAGTTCATAAGGCGTCGTCTCAACGGATTTTGATGGTGTCCTATTTAACATGAATGCAGCCGTCTCTAAAGCATAACTCCAAAACAATAGCGGTAAATCAGTAAGAGACATCATAGATCGCACCATATCTTGTAAAGTACGATTACAATGTTTGGACACACCATTACGCTGTGGTGTTCCGGGTGGCGTGAGTTGCGAAACTATTCCGCATTGTTTCAAATGTAGACCAAACTCGTAACTCAAATATTCTCCTCCACGATCAGATCATACAAACTTTACTTTCTTGTTACGATGATTTTCAATTTCAATCTGAAATTCTTTTAACTTTTCAAAAGTTTCAGACTTATGTTTCATTAAGTAGATATACCCATATCTGCTTAAATCATCTGTGAAGGTGAGAAAATAATGATATCCGCCACGAGCCTCAACATTCATCGGACCACATACATCTGTATGTATGATTTCCAACAAATCTGTTGCTCTCTCCATAGTTCCGGAGAACGGCGTTTTAGTCATCTTGCCCATGAGGCACGGTTCGCAAGTACCAAGTAATTCATAATCAAGTGGTTCCAAAAGTCCATCAGTATGGAGTTTCTTCATGCGCTTTACACCGATATGACCTAAACGGCAGTGCCACAAATAAGTTGCACTATCATTATCAACTCTGCATCTTTTGGCTTCAACATTATGAATATGTGTATCACTACTATCGAGATTCAATAAAAATAGACCACTCTTCAAGGGTGCATGACCATAAAAGATATTACTCATATAAATAGAACAACCATTATTCTCTGATTTAAATGAATAACCGTCTCGCATCAAACAAGATCCATATATAATGTTCATGCTCAACGCTGGCACTAAATAACAATTATTTAGGTCTAATACTAATCCCGAAGGTAGATGTAGAGGTAGCGTGCCGACCGCGATCACATCGACTTTGGAACCATTTCCCACGCGCATCGTCACCTCGTCCTTAGCCAATCTTCTCTTAATCTGTAGCCCCTGTTTCGAGTTGCAAATATTAGCAACAAAAATAGCATCAAATACCCAGGTGCTACTGCGAGCATTAATAAGGTACACATCAATAACATGTATATCACATATACCTTTCTTCACCTTGCCATCCTTCTTATCCGCCAAATACTTGGGGCAGTTCCGTTTCCAGTGACCAGTCTGCTTGTAGTAGAAGCACTCAGTCTCAGGCTTAGGTCCAGACTTGGGTTTCTTCTCCTGAGCAGCAACTTGCTTGCTGTTCTTCTTGAAGTTCCCCTTCTTCTTCCCTTTGCCCTTTTTCTTGAAACTGGTGGTCTTATTGACCATCAACACTTGATGCTCCTTCTTGATTTCTACCTCCGCAGCCTTTAGCATTGCGAAGAGCTCGGGAATTGTCTTATCCTTCCCTTGCATATTATAGTTCATCACGAAGCTCTTGTAGCTTGGTGGCAGTGATTGGAGAATTCTATCAATGACGCTATCATCCAGAAAATTAACTCCCAGTTGAATCAAGTGATTATTATACCCAGACATTTTGAGTATATGCTCACTGACAGAACTATTCTCTTCCATCTTGCAGCTGTAGAACTTATTGGAGACTTCATATCTCTCAGTCCGGGCATTTGATTGAAATATTAACTTCAACTCCTAGAACATCTCATATGCTCCATGACGTTCAAAACGTCGTTGAAGTCCCGGTTCTAAGCTGTAAAGCATGGCACACAGAACTATTGAGTAGTCATCAACTTTGCTTTGCCAGACGTTTATAACATCTGGTGTTGCTCCTGCAGCAGGCCTGCCACCTAGTGGTGCTTCCAGGATGTAATTCTTCTGTGCAACAATGAGGATAATCCTCAAGTTATGGACCCAGTCCGTGTAATTGCTACCATCATCTTTCAACTTTGCTTTCTCAAGGAACGCATTAAAATTCAACGGAACAACAGCACGGGCCATCTATGTACAAACAACATAGACAAGCAAGATACTATCAGGTACTAATTTCATGATAAATTTAAGTTCAATTAATCATATTACTTAAGAACTCTCACTTAGATAGACATCCCTCTAATCCTCTATGTGATCACGTGATCCAAATCAACTAAACCATGTCCGATCATCACATGAGATGGAGTAGTTTCAATGGTGAACATCACTATGTTGATCATATCTACTATATGATTCACGCTCGACCTTTCGGTCTCCGTGTTCCGAGGCCATATCTTTTATATGCTAGGCTCGTCAAGTTTAACCTGAGAATTCCGCGTGTGCAGAACTGGCTTGCACCCGTTGTAGATGGACGTAGAGCTTATCACACCCGATCATCACATGGTGTCTGGGCACGGCGAACTTTGGCAACGGTGCATACTCAGGGAGAACACTTTTATCTTGAAATTTAGTGAGAGATCATCTTATAATGCTACCGTCAATCAAAGCAAGATAAGATGCATAAAATATAAACATCACATGCAATCAATATAAGTGATATGATGTGGCCATCATCATCTTGTGCTTGTGATCTCCATCTCCGAAGCACCGTCATGATCACCATCGTCACCGGCGTGACACCTTGATCTCCATCGTAGCATCGTTGTTGTCTCTCCAATCTTATGCTTCCACGACTATCACTACCGCTTAGTGATAAAGTAAAGCATTACAGGGCGATTGCATTGCATACAATAAAGCGACAACCATATGGCTCCTGCTAGTTGCCGATAAGTCGGTTACAAAACATGATCATCTCATATAATAAAATATAGCATCATGCCTTGACCATATCACATCACCACATGCCCTGCAAAAATAAGTTAGACGTCCTCTACTTTGTTGTTGCAAATTTTACGTGGCTGCTACGGGCTTAGCAAGAACCGTTCTTACCTACGCATCAAAACCACAACGATAGTTTGTCAAGTTGGTGTTGTTTTAACCTTCGCAAGGACCGGGCGTAGCCACACTCGGTTCAACTAAAGTTGGAGAAACTGACACCCGCCACCCACCTATGTGCAAAGCACGTCGGTAGAACCAGTCTCGCGTAAGCGTCTGGCGTAATGTCGGTCCGGCCGCTTCATCCAACAATACCGCCCGACCAAAGTATGACATGCTGGTAAGCAGTATGACTTATATCGCCCACAACTCACTTGTGTTCTACTCGTGCATATGACATCTACGCATAAAACCAGGATCTGATACCACTGTTCGGGAACGTAGTAATTTCAAAAAAATTCCTACGCACACGCAAGATCATGGTGATGCATAGCAACGAGAGGGGAGAGTGTTGTCCATGTACCCTCGTAGACTGAAAGCGGAAGCGTTAGCACAACGCCATTGATGTAGTCGTACGTCTTCACGATCCGACCGATCAAGTACCGAACGTACGGCACCTCCGAGTTCAGCACACGTTCAGCCCGATGACGTCCCTCGAACTCCGATCCAGCCGAGTGTTGAGGGAGATACTATCAGGTACTAATTTCATGATAAATTTAAGTTCAATTAATCATATTACTTAAGAACTCTCACTTAGATAGACATCCCTCTAATCCTCTATGTGATCACGTGATCCAAATCAACTAAACCATGTCCGATCATCACATGAGATGGAGTAGTTTCAATGGTGAACATCACTATGTTGATCATATCTACTATATGATTCACGCTCGACCTTTCGGTCTCCGTGTTCCGAGGCCATATCTGTTATATGCTAGGCTCGTCAAGTCTAACCTAAGTATCCCGCGTGTGCAACTGTTTTGCACCCGTTGTATTTGAACGTAGAGCCTATCACACCCGATCATCACGTGGTGTCTCAGCACGAAGAACTTTCACAACGGTGCATACTCAGGGAGAACACTTATACTTTGATAATTTAGTGAGGGATCATCTTATAATGCTACCGCCAATCAAAGCAAGATAAGATGGATAAAAAGATAAACATCACATGCAATCAATATAAGTGATATGATATGGCCATCATCATCTTGTGCTTGTGATCTCCATCTCTGAAGCACCATCATGATCACCATCTTCACCGGTGCGACACCTTGATCTCCATCGTAGCATCACCAATCTTATGCATCTACGACTATCGCTACCGCATATTGATAAAGTAAAGCATTACAGGGTGATTGCATTGCATACAATAAAGCGACAACCATATGGCTCCTGCCAGTTGCCGATAACTCGGTTACAAAACATGATCATCTCATACAATAAAATTTAGCATCATATCTTGACCATATCACATCACAACATGCCCTGCAAAAACAAGTTAGACATCTTCTACTTTGTTGTTGCAAGTTTTACATGGCTGCTACGGGCTTAGCAAGAACCGTTCTTACCTACGCATCAAAACCACAACGATAGTTTGTCAAGTTGGTGCTGTTTTAACCTTCGCAAGGACTGGGCGTAGCCACACTCGGTTCAACTAAAGTTGGAGAAACTGACACCCGCCAGCCACCTGTGTGCAAAGCACGTCGGTAGAACCAGTCTCATGTAAACGTACGCGTAATGTCGGTCCGGGCCGCTTCATCCAACAATACCGCCGAACCAAAATATGACATGCTGGTAAGCAGTATGACTTATATCGCCCACAACTCACTTGTGTTCTACTCGTGCATATGGACATCTATGCATAAAACCTGGCTCGGATGCCACTGTTGGGGAACGTAGTAATTTCAAAAAAATTCCTACGCACACGCAAGATCATGGTGATGCATAGCAACGAGGAGGGGAGAATGTTGTCTACGTACCCTCGTAGACCGAAAGCGGAAGCGTTAGTACAACGCAGTTGATGTAGTCATACGTCTTCACGATCCGACCAATCAAGTACCGAACGTACGGACGTTCAGCCCGATGATGTCCCTCGAACTCCGATCCAGCAGAGTGTGGAGGGAGAGTTACGTCAGCACGACGGCATGGTGATGATGTTGATGTTCTACTGACGCAGGGCTTCGCCTAAGCACCGCTACAGTATTATCGAGGTGGACTATGGTGGATGGGGCCACCGCACACGGCTAAAATATCAAGTGATCAATTGTTGTGTCTATGGGGTGCCCCCTGCCCCCGTATATAAAGGAGCAAGGGGGGTGCGGCCGGCCAAGGGAGAGGCGCGCCGGGAGGAGTCCTACTCCCACAAGGAGTAGGACTCCCCCCCCTTTCCTAGTTGGATTAGGGCTTGGGAGGGGGAAGGAGTGGAGGAGAAGAAGGAAGGGGGTGCGCCGCCCCCCTCTCCTTGTCCTATTCGGACTGGGGGGGCAGGGCGCGCGGCCCAGCCCTAGCCGCCTCTTCTCTCTTCCACCTAGGCCCACTAAGGCCCATTAAGTTCCCGGGGGGGTTCCGGTAACCTCCCGGTACTCCGGTAAAATCCCGATTTCACCCGGAACACTTTGGATATCCAAACATAGGCTTCCAATATATCAATCTTCATGTCTCGAGCATTTCGAGACTCCTCGTCATGTCCGTGATCACATCCGGGACTCCGAACAACCTTCGGTACATCAAAACATATAAACTCATAATATAACTATCATCGTAACGTTAAGCGTGTGGACCCTACGGGTTTGAGAACTATGTAGACATGACCGAGACACGTCTCCGGTCAATAACCAATAGCGGAACCTGGATTCTCATATTGTCTCCCACATATTCTACGAAGATCTTTGTCAGTCAGACCGCATAACAACATACGTTGTTCCCTTTGTCATCGGTATGTTGCTTGCCCGAGATTCGATCGTCGGTATCTCAATACCTAGTTCAATTTCGTTACCGGCAAGTCTCTTTACTCGTATCGTAATACATCATCCCGCAACTAACTCATTAGTTGCAATGCTTGCAAGGCTTAACTGATGTGCATTACCGAGAGGGCCCAGAGATACCTCTCCGACAATCGGAGTGACACATCCTAATCTCGAAATACGCCAACCCAACAAGTACCTTCGGAGACACCTGTAGAGCACCTTTATAATCACCCAGTTACGTTGTGATGTTTGGTAGCACACAAAGTGTTCCTCCGGTAAACGGGAGTTGCATAATCTCATAGTCATAGGAACATGTATAAGTCATGAAGAAAGCAATAGCAACATACTAAACGATTGTGTGCTAAGCTAACGGAGTGGGTCATGTCAATCACATCATTCTCCTAATGATTTGATCCCGTTAATCAAATGACAACTCATGTCTATGGCTAGGAAACATAACCATCTTTGATCAACGAGCTAGTCAAGTAGAGGCATACTAGTGACAATATGTTTGTCTATGTATTCACACATGTATTATGTTTCCTGTTAATACAATTCTAGCATGAATAATAAACATTTATCATGATATAAGGAAATAAATAATAACTTTATTATTGCCTCTAGGGCATATTTCCTTCATGTACATCCATGACAAATTTATGACAGAATGAAGATAGTCATACCTGTGCTGTCGTAGAAGTGTTCCATGACATTACCAAAATTATCATCACGGAAGTGTCCACTTCCATGATGATAAATCGCGCGTCACAGAAGTGCTTTCGTCAAGGGTGAACGACACGTGGCATCCACCATAACGGAACGCCGTTAAGCTATCGGGTCCGGTTTTGGATCCGGTAACCCGTTAACAGCCCTGACCAATGGGGATTTTTCACGTGTAAAATTCTGATTGGCTGACGGAAACACGTGTCAGCTCCGCGTTGGCACAGGTGTCACTCATCCAATGGGCGAGATGCGCCTATGATATGCTGACACGTGGACCGGCCCAAAAGTGGCCCATAAAGTTTAAATGGGCCGGCCCAACTAAAGGCCCACAAGATTTTGCGGTCCATAATGGGCCAGCCCAGCAAAAGGCCCACGAGATTTTGCGTATCATAATGGGCCGGCCCAGCTAAAGGCCCACGAGATTTTGCGGGCCATAATGGGCTAGCCCAGCTAAAGGCCTGCGAGATTTTGCGGGCCATAATGGGTCGACCCAGCTAAAGGCCCGCGAGATTTTGCGGACCATAATGGGTCGGCCCAGCTAAAGGCCCAACATTCTCAGTTAAGGCCCGTACAGCTAGTGTCAAATCGGCCCGTCAACGGCCCGTCCTAAACTTGTCATCATCGCAGCCCATGGTCACTTCTGGCTCGTTAACAGTCCGCTAAGTTTATGGGCTGAATTACGGCCCAGTGTATTTCTGGCCTGTTAAAAGTCCTGCTTCATTTGGGCCCATTTACAGGCCATTGAAACTTTCGGCCCATAAACGACCGTGAAGGATTTGGGTCATATTTGGCCATGTCTGACATTCCGCCTGTTAGAGGCCCACTATAGATTTGGGCCACTTTCGGCCTGTTGTGATTTTCGGCCTGTTAACGTCGGACGAAATCCATGGGCCATATGTGGCCCAACGTCACATCGGGCCCATTAACGACCCATATGAAATGATGATAATCTAGCCCGACCGAACTTCCGGCCTATTAAAGGCCGTGTATTAGGTCGGCGCATTTACGGCCCGTCCCAATTTCGGCCTGTCAAAGATCCGCATCGTAAATGGGCTCAATCTCACTTTCGGTCTTTTAAAGGCACATGTTTTTATGGGCTCGAGATATTTACACATGTAAACAGCCTATTGTTACTGAGGGCCCAAATTATGTTTAGGCCTATTAAAAGCCCACTATGGGCACAGGCCTACCAGGAAAATATGAAACCTTATGCTGATTTAGGCCCAGATATTTTTAGTGGGCTACATGCAAATTTCGGCCCATAATCGTTTTTAGCCCAATTGGAATGGGCCCGACGAATGTTGGCATGTTGGGCTCCTACGAAGCTTTCGACCGAATACATTACTAAGATAAACCTACACTATACAAAAATAGCGTCGTAATTATTGCAGCCTTTGGCAGCATCATAAATGTTGTATACCAACAAAAGGCCTGTTGGCATAAAGTTTACAGTCCTTGCAGATAAAAGCACCATCAGATGTATAGAAGCACAGATCATTTGACCTGAGTGCTAATGTTTCAGGCTGTAGAATCTGATGGAGCAGCACGATCTTCACCTTTTTTCCGCCATTGCTCTTGAACAACGAAGCGAATGTCTGATAGTATGGTTTCAAAACCATTCATATCTTGACGACATTTGTCAACCACTATTCTTGTTTCCAAAACGACGTCCATTAGGGATTGGACTTGTGTCTGGAGCATAGATATATCACTCTGTCTAGCAGGAAGATTTTGTTCAATAGGCGATTTGGATAAGGTTACCTTGACGACCAACCCAGAATTACGCAGGAAGGTGCTTTTTGCATTGTTAGTGGAGAGATACTGACGCACTGCAGCAAGAGGTGACATTGTGCCTATGGTAGCCTCGTCACCTTCAGGTGGTTGTGGCTGTTCAATCATTTTTTCCATAGCTTCCTGAAAGTTTAAACTTGTAGATTAGTGTGCCAGATAAGTTACTAATGAGACAAAAACAAACAAAGTAGGTTACACGTTTATACATAACTTATTTTGGTGAACTACTGTAATACATTAGCATGTATTGTAGTGCCAACTACCTAATAAAATCACTTTCGGAACATATGTCCATGTAGTATGCTTACTGTATTGTCTATTTCCTCACATTTGTTGACATCTAAGGATAAAGAGACATGGTTTAAAGTAGGATGAACATAGTATGACATCATTCATATCATGGGCAAACACATATAAAACAAACAGGCTATTTTATCATTGTGTGCGCACGTGAACATAACAACTAGAATACAGATCAAGACCAAAAGAATATCCTTCATCTCTTTTAAACCATGTAAGGTGAAATGATACGTTAAGACAACTGTGTATAAAAGTGAACGGAGTAACTGACATTGGCTGCAAACCAAGTAGTTAAATGAACACATCACAGTACCAATCAGTTCAAAGGCATGAGTAGTAAGGACTTACAACAGCGGCTTGAACTGGTGTGCTCATGCCCTTCATCTTGCTGGTGTGGCAATCCTTGAAGATTTGCACTGCATTCGGTTCAGGTTCTTTTTGGTCCACACAGGCTTTCCTCTGTATTTGGAACAAGTCAATATAGATACGATAATATGGCACGGAAAAAAGAAGGAAGTAGCAGCTTTTTACAAGAGCCTCGCAGTGTGCAATATAGCTATGAGATCATGTTGTCTGTTGGAATTTCACTTTAGAACGGTTGGTCTTGTTCTTCAAACAGTTAGCCTAGAAGAAGATACACTTGTAAGGCACATACATAAATACAAGTTCAATATGTGGTCTGATCAAATACATATAGCCTACCTGATACTTTGTATCAAACCAGTGTTTAACGAGGGCTGTCCAATCTTCATCTGTAATATATTCCACTGGAGATGTTTGGGCGATTTCATTGTTAGCCTTGCCTTCAAAGTGAGATTTTCTAAGGTGGTACCGATACTTTCGCAGAGCAAACTGAAAAACATGAGTGCATGCTTGTTTAGTTGCATCATCTTTCGGATCCAACTTGAACCTCATCTGTTGAAAAAAGAATGTGAGTCTTATTAGGAGGAAGCTAGAAAGTATGGGAGAGAGCAAGACAATATTACTAATTGCGATGAATAACATTACTTACAGATAAATGGTCAAGGAAGGTGTTAAACTGGGTATTGTCTTTCTCATTCCTGTACTGGATCCATGTTGGGAGGATACGTGCATGACACCTAACGGCAACAACTGCCTCTGATACTAACTTGGCTGACTCTGCAGCATCACGTGGCCTTTTTAAACCTGCCTCAAAATGGATCTCCATTCTTCCTCCTTTGGATTTTGTTAATCCGTCAAGCATTATCCCTGATGTCTATTTCCGCTTGCGTCGTGGTGCTAGTTCAACAACAAATATGGAAAGTGTTAGTGTACATCAAACTGTGAGAATACATATAAAGGAGTATGCAACTGCAACTTGACTCGGTCAGGTACCGTCTTGGTGTTGATGGTCATGAGGTTCATCTGATCTTGCCAAGTCCTATTGTGTCAGCAGTGCTTCGGAAGTAGTGTTAGGTGTGAAGGCAGCTTGGGATCTGGCCAGTTCCGGAGCGAACGAACGAGTAACTCGTTGAGATGCTGGTACAGTTGAGGCGGATGCTGCAGCTGGTGGAGCAGGTGATAATGTGTTTGTAGATTTAGCCGGTGGACTTGGATCTTCTACTACACTATAAGTACCAGCAGAATCTAGACGACATATCCTTTTCCGTTTCACCTGACGAGTAACACCACTCCCTACTATATTATTTTCCTTGCTCTTTTTTGACTTTGCCATGTCAAGCCGTACCCACAACACAAAATAATAAATCGCTCTTCAGAACTCATTGATGCATGATACAGACAATCAATACTTTGATGTAAGACAACCGTATGAGGATGGAATATGTAAGAAAAATAGGACGACATGACATATTCACAGCTATGATGTGTAAACTAAGCAGAAGGATTTTCAAGAAAATAGAAGTAATGCAAGCTAGACACCATATGAAAGATGCAACCAATATTACTCTGCCAAGTTAAAAGTGTCTTGTCATAAGTGGCAATTCGAAAAATTAGAAGCAGTACAATGTAGAAATCAATGCAAGATGCAACCACTATCGAACTGCCATGTTAAAAGTGTCCAATCATGAGTGACTGATGCTGGAAACACAACAGCAGTACTTTGATGTAAGAACATGGTATGATAGATAGATGTAGTGTATTCTAGACACAGAACGCCATGTCATATGCACATGTATAACGTATGAACTCAGCAGGTGCAATTTAATCAAAATAGAAGAAATACAGGCTAGACAACATATGCAACATGAAACCAATTATCACATCATCAACTTAGAGCAAGCACTGCGATGGTGGAGTACGGAGATGAACTCATCATGTAGACTTGGGACTTCAACTTCATTAGCGATAGCAGTGGCAAATCTAGAGAGTCTCTGTTTGCGTCGGTGCGGAGGACCACCAACACCCCCTAACTTACTCTTTTCCTTCCTATTTTCTGATATTGCCTTATGAAGTCAAAACCACAAGAAGATGAATAAAATTAGCTCTATGTGGCTGGTTGATGCATGATACAGACGAACACTACTTTGATGTAAGGCAAGCGCAGGATAGGAGGATGGAATATATACAAAAAAAGACAGCATTTCATATTCACACGTACGATAGGAGGATGGAATATGTATGAAAAAACAGTAAGCGGAAGGCATTTCAACAAAATTAGAAGAAATGAAAGCTAGGCACCATATGAACATGCAACCAATAACACTCTATCAGGCAAAACATGTCTCATCGTAAGTGCCATTTCAAGAAATTAGAAGCAGTACAAGCTAGAAGACAATGCAAGATGCAACCTATATCACAGTCCCAAGTTAAATGTATCTTACGGGTAAGTGATCATTGCATGTATAAGTTGTAAGCTACGCAGATGCAATTCAACATAATCAGAAGCAATACAAACTAGACATCATACGGAAAACGCAACCACATATAGCAGTTCCAAGTTAGAGCAAGCACCTGTGATGGTGGAGTAGGGGAGATGTGCTTATCATGTACACGTATGTTCTAGAAACAGGAACACATATCATATTCACGGGCATTATGTGTAAAGTAAGCAGATGCAATTCAACAAAGTTAGAAGCAATACAAGCTAGACATCATATGCAACATGCAACCACATATAATATTGCCAAGTTAGAGCAAGCACCTGTGATGGTGGAGTAGGGGAGATGTGCTCATCATCTACACAGCTATGTTGACTGTCTAGCCTTGCGTTGTCTTGCGAATCTTGTTGGGAGGATGGCGGAGTAGAATCTGTAGAGAACCTCTGTTTCAGTTGCTCGGAAGGACCACCATCATCAAATGCCTTGCCAATTTCCTTCAGCTTTATTGATTTTGCATTGTGAGGTCAAACCGACAAGAAAAAGGAATATAGTTCGCTCTTCAGAACTCCTTCATGCATGATACTGATGAACACTACTCTGATGAAAGGCAAAGTCATGATACGAGGATGAAATATGTACGAAAAAATGGACGGCTTGACATATTCACACCTATGATGTGGTAAGTAAGCAGAAGGCACTTCAACAAATTCGAAGCACTGCAAACTAGACACCATATGAAAGGTGCAATCAATATCACTCTGCCAAGTTAAAATTGTCTCGTCATAGGTGGCGTTCATCAAACTAGAAGCAATACACGCTAGAAATCATATTAAAGACGCAAACCAATATCACAGTGCCAACTTAAAGGTGTTCCATCATAAGTGACTGATGCAGGATACACAAGAAGAGTAGTTTCATGTAAGAACATGGTGTGATAGACAGATATAGTATGTACCAAAACCAGGAAAGCGTGTCATATTCACACGTATCATGTGTAAGCTAAGCAGATGCAGTTTACACTAATTAGGAGCAATACAAGCTAGACACCATATGCAACATGCAACCAGATATCACACTGCCAAGTTGGAGCAAGCACCTTGGATGGTGGAGTAGGGGAGCAGAGACTTGGACCTTTTAATGCTCTATCAGTACAAGGAGAATCGGTACAGATGCTCTGTTTACGTTGCTGCAGAGGACCAACATCATCGCCTTCCTTACTATTTTCCTTCCTCTTTCTTGATTTTGCCTTGTCAAGTCAAACCCACAAGAAAAAGGAATAAAATTTGCTCTTCAGAACTCATTGATGCATGATACTGACGAACACTACTTTCATGTAAGGCAGCCGCATGATAGGAGGATGTAATATGTATGAAAAACAGGACGGCGTGACATATGGACATGTATGATGTATAAAGTGTAAACTAAGCACAAGGTGCTTGAACTTGTTAGAATCAATGCAAGCTAGAAACCATATGAAAGATGAAACCAATATCACACTGCCAAATTAAAAGGGTGCCCTAACAAATGTATTTGACCAAATTAGAAGCAATACATGGAAACAGGCTAGAAATAGTATGCAATATGCAACGAATAAAGGTGAGTCATCGTAAGTGATTAATGCAGGATACAGAAGAGAGGTAGTTTCATGTAAGAACAAGGTTAACACATAGATGTAGTGTGTACAAAAAATAGGAAGGCATGTCATATTCACAGGTATAATGTGTAAACTAAGCAGATGCAATTTACCCTAATTAGAAGCGTTACAAGCTAGACATCGTACGCAACATGCAACCACATATCACACTGCGGGTTAGAGCAAGCACCTGTGATGGTGGTGTGGGTAATTGCGCCATCAACTAGAGAGCTACGTTGACTATCTTCATTTAGCCTTGCTGTTTCTTGAGAATCATGTGGGAGGATGACACTGCACTCTTTAAACGAGTATGGCGCCTCACAAGAACTCCACCCGGTGTGACTGTCTCATCATAAGTGATTGACGAGGATACAAAAGAGCATTAGTTTAATGTACGAACATGGTTAATAGACATATGTAGTATGTATCAAAAATAGGAAGGCATGTCATTATCAAAGGTATAATGTGTAAAGTAAGCAGATGCAATTTAACCAAATTCAAAGCAATACAAGCTAGACACCATATGCAACATGCAACCACATTTGACAGCGCAAAGTTAAAGCAAGCACCTGGGATGGTTGTGTGTGGCAATTGAGATCATCAACTGCAGAGCTACGCCATCGTCTCCAACTCGCGACATCAGATCCTTTAGAGCGCTGAAACGCATAGTGCTTATCTTCGAATTACACTGGAGCGACTTCTGTCTTTTCTTTTCAACATTCATCAACACTGTGTCAGAGTCTAAAATACCCATGCATAAAAAATAGTGTGAGTATGGGTGAAGTGTGTGCACAATTAGTATAGTGTAAAGGTAGAAGATAGCAGGTCGCTGAGAAATAAATGACGAGAAACATATGATAGCTCTACAACATGCATGGCACACTAAATTACTACAAGATTCTATGAAAATAACATTCGACTGAAAACAAATAGGTCAGTCCATTTTTTCTGCACCATCCGATGTACAAAGAACGGACAGATCGCCTTCATCTACCTCCAGCCAGTCAGTGTTGACGATCTTCCTTGAAACGGCAGCGACCATCGGCCCAGTCCCCTGCCTGCGCCCTCCCCTCGACCTCACTGCACCGTGGTGCTTGGCACCGCCCCCGGGCAATCCATTCAAGCCCCGCCGACCTCCAGATCAGGCGCAAGCAGCTCCTGCGCCCCACACCCCTATGATAGACACCGATGTGCCGCTTCCCCGGCGAACATGCGGACTAGGTGCTCCGCGCGCCTAAGCGGGTGCTTCTTCTTTTAATTGTGGTTCGACTGACCCTGAATTGATATCCAGGTGGGCTACTGACCTCTAGCAAAGGTGAAATAGTAAAGGGAGGAAACCTTGTGCATTTAGTATCACAAAGAAGATGCAATAATAAGCGCTCAACTAGTTTCTTATGTGGGATGAATACGGTGTGAGCATAGATGTGAGGTTTGCACGAATAAGGGAACATGAGTACCTCTTTCTACTGGCTGTGTTGTGTCCTCCTTCTGTTTTTCCAACGATCTTCTTGTGGTTCGCTGGAAACGAGAAGTTGTGGAGGACGGTGCAGCCTTGGATGAACCCATGGACAAGTTGTTGAGTGTGGAGCGGTGGCCACTGTCGGGGGCAGGGAAGCAGATCTGAGGCGGCGAACGACAGCGTAGCGGGAACAGCTCCGGTGCGGTGGAGGGTTGCGACAGTGGAGCGGCAACAGTGAGGCGCAGGACGGCGTGGTCAGAGTGGTTCTGGTACGACGCACGTCGGCGTCGGTGTCGTGGAGGCAGCTCTACCTCGGCTTCAGCTGCTAAGTCCTTGAGGGCGTTGCGGTTGCCATTGCATTGGACGATGACGTCGGGGTACCGGCTCCGGCGTGATGGAGTTGGGCGGCGGTGGATCGGGCGCAATGTGGTGGAGGACGGAGGAGGCTGGGGTTTCGTGGCTGGTGGAGAGGGCATTTTGGCGCCCACGGAGTATGTTTGGGGAAACAGAGGGAGGCGGGGAACTAAGGGGGAACAATGTTTCGGTTTGGGACGTGCTTGTTTGAAATTTGGGGAAAGTTAAAACTTTTCCCCCATCTAAAATTTCAGAAATATTGCGGGTTGGGGGTAGGACAGTAATCTCAGGTGTCCCAAGTGTGGGCGGGATAGATTTCGGCCGAGCGCATGGGTGTTTAGGCGCCCACAGCGTATGAATGCTTCTCGGAGGCGGTTGAGACTAGCGTCTTGGTGAAGTTACAAACCTACCCCGGTTTAGACCTTTGGACATCAGGCCGATAGGCTACACGGGCCAGAGGCCAGACAGTAATTTCCTACCACCAAACATTAGTCTCTCACGGTTTCGGGTGACCAGAGGCCTATTTGGCGCTTCGTTCAATATTGGGGAGCAGAAGCATTAACGTTTTCAGTTCTCTTGAATTGAACATTCATGATTTGTCAAACTTCACAAATCTTTACTCTTGAAAATCCTAAAGCTAAGATTATTTTGGAATGGAGGTGGTACATTTGAATATACATTGTACATGAGTATATATTAAAAAATATGCAACTTACCTCAGTTCATGCATGGTTCCAGATATAATCTCCTTGGTTGCAAAAAAAAGTTAGACATGCGTATGAATATATATAGCGTGTTAAAACGCATAACAAAGATTGATGCCCCCTTTTACATCTGATTTACAAATGCCACTATCTCAGGTTCAAATATATGAATGCACTTCCTATGAATTCGAATCTTCAAAACCCCCTTTATGTTGAATTCGACATGTATTCTATTTCGTAGCTAGCAATTTGGAATGTATCCATGCAAGTGATAACTGTATAAAGTGCTTCACACTAACAACATGGAGTGCACTAATTAATGTTTATATATGAATTGCAAAAGCATCCATTGCCTGCATTTCAAACCGCTCTCACTCTATGGATCGATAATATGAAATAAACACATGCACATGCTAGAATTCAATAGAGTATGGGTGTCTGATAGACCGATTTTCGTCCATACGCAATTTGCAAAATTTATGATCTCATCCAAAAATAATAATGCCATTTATATTTTGATTTAATGCGTAGAACCAACTTTTACACGTAGATGCACTATGCCTCGGCCCTTTCTCAAAAACGCGCTATATATCTCTCTATATACCGCATAAGTGCACACACTTGATATGCATCGGCATTTCTCTTTCACACATGCTCACAATCTCTCTTGGGGTGTCGGGGAGTCTCACGCACATGCTCTCTATGTATCTCTCTCTCTCTCTCTCTCTCTCTCTCTCTCTCTCTCTCTCTCTCTTTCTGAATACTATGTACCACTCTTTTCACTAATCTCAGTTGGAAAACACTATTTCTCTCACATGCATATACACACACGCATGGTCACTACTAGCCCTCTATACGCACATATATGTGCCTACGTGTCTCCCGCATGCACATTATCTTTAGGCCTCTCTCGCACACATTGCCCCCCCCAGACACACCTCTCTCTTAGTAGTTGGCAGATATGATTCCATCATATCATTCGGTAGGATATCCTTGACTGTTAGGCTGGATGGTAATACGAGGCAAAGTTTTACCCTAGTTTGGACCCTTGTAGTTGAGGAAAAAGCCTACTCCTGGTACTATATATTAGTGATAGGGGTGTGTACAAAGTACACGTAAATACCAGGCATTGTGCGTGTGTGTATACTATCGACGAACTAGCACCCAAGCTTCTATAACATACTGGGGGCCTAGGGTTACAAATCATATATAGTCGGCTTCTCACCAGTGGGGATAGAGTCCTCCGCGACTCTGGTAGCTAGCTTCGTGTTGTACGCCGAGTCCTCCACATGGAATTTTTATAACGCGTCTCGATCCAACCTATTTGGCGCATGATGGAACCGAACCATGAGTCCTCATGTTGACCCACCACAACTAGAAATGATGTGCCCACCACACCACACACGCAATCGGCCACTAAGAAAATAAGCATATACAATAGTACAATGTTATACATGAAATTTAATTGCATGGTGCATCCAAAAATATTTGTTCTCCATTGTGAATGTTTATATATTCTCCTAAAATATTAGTCACAGGAAAGAGAAACGAAGGGCATATCTCTCCTTGTCTGCACCGGACATCCCCTCTTTCTAAAGCACTTTCACGCACGCACACAAACTATCTCTCGGCCCTCTAAAAGTATGCATGCCCATGACACATTCACGCATGACGGTCACCGTATTTCAAGCTAAAGCTCTATACGGTCACTGGAGTTCAGAATATGCTCATTACAGTCATCGTATACATTTTCGTGGTGATCATACGGTATCTAGCTCATGATAAGTCTTCGTATTTTCTTGATGACACTGACGGACTTTGCATTTGATGCGTGCTCCGTATTTTGTTGACCACACTTACGCTCATTGTATTTGAAGCGAAAGCACGATATGGTCACTGGACTTCAGACTAAGCTCATCACGGTCACCACATACATTTTGTCGTGCTAACCAACATGTGGTTGGATGGTTAGGAGGACAGTGGTTTCTCGAGCCCACCAGGGTTAAAGTCTCGGTGCTCGCATTTATCCTGGGTTAATTTCAGTATTTTCTAGTGATTTGCATTCAGTGGGAGGAGACGTTCCACTCGACTACGAGGCACCTATGGTGACTTCATAAAATCTCAAGATCATATGCTGGCCCACTCTCTCGAAGGTGCTCATAGGGGTAGGGTCTGCGTGTGTGCGCTTATAGCGGTGAGTGCTTGCGCGTATATATGAGCACTTGCGTTCGTACCGTGTTAAAAAAATACATGTCATGATTATACGGTCACTGGCTCACCTGTACAACTCCGTATTTTGTTGATGGGCCCACCCGTCAGCGCGTATATGAAGGACGGAAATGGTAATAAATTAGTGGTCGGTGGGTACTCGAAGTCGTGAGACCTTTGGTTGGCAGTCGCCGGCGGTGGGGGGTGCGTTGATTGGGTGGTGGAGTGGGGATCACCGGAGAAAAGCTCGCACGGGGGGCTAGAGGGATGGCCTTGCGGTGGCGGACCGCGGTGAGGACTGGTTTCAGGCGGGCGGGCGGCGTGGCGGTGTGGGCGGCCGCGGGCGGCGGGGGCCGGCGGTTTGGCCGGTGGTGGCTGGCGGCTCAAGGGGGGTGGAGTTTGATGATAAACTGCAGGCCCTTGATTTCGTATCCAACGGCTGGGAAATCTAATGACCAGAGATGAAAAAGTCAGCCGACTGACGTGTAGCCTCACCCGCGACGCATACATGCACGCACGCATGCAAAGCGCAACATCGACACGCATACATAACGAACACACGCGCGCATGCATGCGTGCAACACCGACACGCATACATAACGAACACAGCACGCATGCAGCGTGCAATCTCGACACATACACATAACGAACACACGCACGCATGCAAAGCGCAACACCGATGCGCATACAAGCACTCATGAACACACGCACGCACGCACACATGCATGCAACACTGAACGCACTTTGCACGCATGCAACACTCGCGACGCCGCATGCACACAACACATGACGCAAGACACACGCCAACCTATATGTGCATGCACCCTTTGTTAAGGACATGGATTGTTACGGGTATTAATCAATCTTATCTGTGATAAGCAGAACATTTATGTTTGTAGTGGTCTTTATGAATCACAACGTATTGAACGGGCTGTCAACATAGTAGGCTTATCTACATGAAAAGGATGACGTCACACTCAATGAACAATCATCGGTTTATGAAATGCCCGCTTCTGACCGCCCTGGCCCACCAAAGGTTCCTCTGCCGTGCGCTGCCTGCGTTGGGTCACTGACATGCCGGCCATGTACCCAAAGAGCCCACACGTCAGTGGAAGAATGGCGCGTTGTCCTACGTCAGATTCGGGGGAGCCACTCACTGCACGCCCGGCTGAACACGCCTCCTTGCTACATTCAAACGCCTCCATGAAACCCGCCCGTGTGGAAGCGAAGAAACCCACTCTGGACACACGTCCGTTCATGAACGGGTCGACATTAAACGCAACGTCGGCCGAGCTCCTCCCATACGCCATCTATTTAATCTCCTATTTAAACGAGGCCAAATGCCGGCCAAGAATCGCACACCTCCGCCGCTCCCCTATCTCCTCCTTACCATTTTGTCCACTCTTACAATGGCTTACGAAGAGTAGTTATCCCGCATCCAAGCCGGCTGGGTGGCCCGCCGAGCCTGCCGGATACGAGCTATGCAGATCGCTGATCCACCTCCCTCCCCTGGCCCGACGGAGCCAGTTGCCGCCCTAAGCCGGCGCGCGGTTCAGCAACTCACAGCTCCAGGCCAGCTCGACGAGGAGCAGCACACGGGCGTCGTTGCTGCCGTCCATGCCGCCGCCTCGTACAACGTCACCATTTTCTGTGGCCGAGACTCCCATGCCGGCGGCCGCGCCATGCAAGCAGTGACAGAAGTCGGGTGCATGGAGAGCGACGAGTCGGTGGCCAGCGCCTCCGCGTCCGCGGCCATCATCGAGGTGAAGTAGAATACGGGAGGCCACCGCCGCTTGGTCCCATGAAGACCACCATGGAGGCGACGCCGGCGTACACAACAGGTGTCTTGCCGGATCCTTTTGTTCCGAGGACCTTCGTCGACCCCGCATATACCTCCGAGGCTCCCGGCAGTCGGTGATTGTGCTGCCAGACATGAGGAACACAAATCGATCGGCGGGCGACCATTTAGGCCAGGTATTATATATCTGTGCTATCTAGAACTAGCACCGCGTAGTTCATTTGAATGTAATGAAATCCGTCATGTTTGTATGAAAATCGGTATCTTATATGATTTCCGTCATTTTTATATGAAATATTGCCATGTTTGCGTGAATTTCATCCGGTTGGTTGACTTGTTGTCATAATGTGTGCGGCTACGGTTGGATGGCTTAATTTGCGGGTCGTCGGTCGGTCTGCGGGCGGCTCGGGCGGTGTGGTGGGACAAAAAGAACATAGCTCGTGCGAGCTCGTCTCCAACGTGCGCACTGGAGGATGCATGAGAACCCGAGCCATTCCTCGTTCATCGGTGGCAAAGGCACCGGTGGACAAAAGGGTCGCCAATATTTTGGCTACCCGGCAAGATCCAAACAGCCCCTCCCAACAGATTCAAATCCTCGTCGCCGTGGAATTTTGCCATGTGTTGTTTTCATGGACTAGCAAGATGCCCGTGCATTGCACGGAACATCAAGATGCATTTTTTTACAAAACACCTGTTGTGATTGACCCATGCAGGAGTAATCCCATTTTGTAAAAACTAATGATTGCTCGAGAATTTTATCGGATAAATGGTATCTCGAGAATTTTATCGGACTCCATTTTTGTATACAAGGCTACAAACCCATATTATAGGTACCAAGACAAAAATTAATGTCTTCTAACTCAATGTTGCAAGCCACCTTGTTTCCTTGTTTTCCGTGTAAATTAATGTGTATTCTTCTCTTTCATGCACATCAAGCCAATGCTCACACTCCCGCATGCATGCAAGGGATAATTAATGTCCTCCTTTGATAGTAGTACTATGAGGCAAACACCATTAATATTGCATCGATTAGTGTTAGTGGCCTTGTATATCTGCAAATTATAATTTTGATAGTGGTCTTGTATATAAAAATGGAGGGAGAAAGATGAGAGATAAGGTGAGGAGGAGTGGGGCGTGGTGGTGACTAGTGGTCGGACTGGGCGGAGGCATGGGGATGGACAAAACATTATGTCTAGGTTTGTATCTCTATAGTCGCTCTCACACACACCCACGTAGGTGGGGGACGTGCACAAAGAGAAGAGGTGCACACACGGCGCACGTACTCCCGTCTCTTTCCCAACCACACCCGCGCGGGTACACGATGGAGCTCATTTCTAAAGGCAGCCCACGTGGTAACTTGGCACGTGTACTGGTTGTACACTAGATGGAGGGAGGATCGTCTACCATGGGTGAACAAACAAATTGCGACTTGACATGTTATGCTAAAAAAGAGGCAAACCATGTGGGGCCTACCTTAGAGGCAAGGCTCTATACACTGGAGTACTTTTGATGTGTCCCGTCAACTCGCAGAACGAGGAGAAGCTTGCTTAGTATGCCGTCTCCCCCGCTCATAGGAGCGGTGGCTTGCAGGATGAGGTGAAGCTTGCTTACTACGCCTTATGCCCGCTCCCTCTCCCACGCGCGCGGTGGCTCGCAGGACGAGGAGAAAATTTTACTACTCCCTCCATTTACTCCTTGTCCCTACTACCTTGGTTAGAGAGATTATCATATTGTTTGGAATATTTATGTCCTTTACTACTCCCTCCATTTACTTATACAAGGCCACTATAAAAAAATACATTTTTCATCTATACAAGGCCACAAATAGTAATCGATACAAAAGTTACTACTCCCTCCTTTCCAGTTTATGGCTCAATTTCAAAATATCTCCGACCAAGGTAGATGGTGAGTGGTTGAATTAATTTCGTACTCCCAGTTTGCACAAGTAATTAGTACGCTCATTTTTCTCAAGAAGCTATGTTTACTGAGGCATTAATTAGAACGAATGCATGAATGGCCACTAAATTTCCATGAACTTCTACATGCATTGGTGAGTTTTCTCTTGACACTGCTTGCATCGGGTGATCTAATGCACCTCGAAATCCAACATGTGATGGTACTACTACTAGTAGTAGAATTGAGACTTATAAAACGGAAAAATGAATGTTTTTTAGATGAGCCCTATAAACCCTAGTGGGTACGTACTCCATAAAATCAGTTTTTCCCAAAACTAAGTCGCTCAACCTTTATTTGCCTGTTTCCCTTCCTGCCTCCTTGCCTCGAACAGACTATGCCAAACTCCCCGCCGCGCGTGGGGAAAAGACCCGCCGCTTTTTTTTAGTCCGGGTTTGTATCGATGGATCGCGCGAAGCAGCAAAAACCCAAGCCGTGTCTTGTGCTCCTCCGTCGACGCTCGCTTTCATGAATTCTGTACTTCCTATCGCCGGCATGTGGGACATATAGCAACCGGGTCGACGTGTCAAGCACCAAATAACAGTGCAGAACAACAGGGGGGGCGCACCCCAGTCGTACCGCCCCAGTAGTAGTAGTAATGAGCAATGAGACGTTAAATCACAATGCCGCACCTTCCTAGACGGATGAACCAACCATTATTTCACACTTCGGTTCGCCATCATCTCAAACCACGTAGTATTGCTTCTGCCTCAAGAGGAACACACGCATCGCCTTGGTACATCATGACATGTGGGACCGCATGACAGGCCATGCTCCCCCGCTTTACTACTATACGTCAAATCACCTCATTTTTACTACTATACTTCCTTCGTATCGGTTTACAAGGCATGCACATCGTTCTAGGTTGAGAATTTAACTGGCTATATATGTGATGAACAGTATATGTTTAGAAACTACATCCGCTTAATAATCCAATGATATACTTTTTGTAACATAGTAACTCAGATTTAGTTAGTCAAATGGATGTCCTAGAACTACGTGCACGCCCTATAAACCGAGACGTCTAAAAAACGAGACGGAGAGAGTGGTTCAGTACGTATATTTTTAGATCAATATAGTCGGGATTCACCAGGGAGCAAAACCAAGTGGTAGGCTGCACCTGTCGTGTTGGCGTAGCGACTCAAGCAGGGTCAGTCCGCACACGAAATGGCGACACACTTAACAGGACCCCTTTGGCCGACATGTGGCTCATCCACCATCTTGTTCCACGTGCGATGCACCAAATTATAGTTCGGAGCAGCGGCTGGAATTGGAGGCACCCTGATCGTAGCGCCGCAGTAGTAGAAAATGAGCGATGAGGGGTCAAATCACAAAGCCCCACCTTTCCCGCATTAAGTTGGACGGACGAAGCAACCATCATTTCACTCTAGGGCGCAAGAGCATAAAAAAAAGGGAAAACCAATTATGTGTGTGGCAGCTACCTAGGGCACCCTAGGGTAGGGGTCTCCACTACAGATCAATTTTTTTGAAAGTGCCTCCACTACAAATCGGCTTCTCCCTCGTCCTCTTGAAGAAAACCGATGATGCGTGCGGCGGTAGGGTTTGTAGGAGTACTACTAGGGCGTGCGGGGCCACGTCGTAGTAAACGGGAGAGGGATTGAGTTTGAGTCGCCGCCTTAAATATGTGTGGGCCGCTTGGTTTTAGGGGAACGAGGCAACATTTTGGGTTCGGGGACCAGTGGAGATATAGTACGTAAAAAAATTGTGGACGTAGGTTCGGCCGAAAGGCAATGATGCATGGGCCCTGCATTTTGAAATACCCGGGGCCGCATGAAATTTGCTGCTCTACTCAAAAACTAGTAAGGTACACATGCATTGAACGCATGATATTTCGAAACCAAATTATGAATAAATACACACTATAGCATGTAAAGCTTTGAGTCATATATGCATGATGTAGATGTTCGTTTAGTTCTTATAGTTCATCTCATTCAAAATCAATTAGTTTTATAAAAATGTTAAGATTCATGGGGTTGTGCATTGTAAAGCATAAAGTAAAAAACAAATAATGGCAATTCATTTAGAAAAAATCAATTATGATACTAAGATTCTAGAACAAAGGAGAAGTGCTTGTGTTTTGAGGTTTGTGCATTATGCTTAAGTTCAACCATGGAGTCTTCTAAATTGTACATGTGGTAGATCCGTGGAATGTTGATGATATCCAACGGCCAAGAGTGCTTGGATTTGCCATCTCTCAAGACCGTCGATTAGCTTCATCCAGCGACCATCTTTCAATTTATTTGCACACTATATAGTTCTTGTGCCATAGTTGCATGTCTTGGAAAAAAGCTACTAGTGGGTTGTACTAGCTATTTAGGAATAGAAGATGTATACATGGAAGTTGTAGGGAAAGAGATGACATGTATACATGGAAAAAATCTACTAGTGGGCTGCAAATCTTTCAAGACGAGGAGAGTTTCATTCGGTTTGCCCAGAAATGGGCTGTACATTTTTAAAACACATCAAACCGGGAATTAGTTTCAATTTTTTTTCATTACAAGATTTTAAATTCCATTGATTTTTATGCATGGAAAATTATCTGGATTTTATATTTATATAAATTATTTTTCAAAATAGTTTGAATGTGAATCGATATTTCGGGATTAAAAACAGTTGAGCGCACCGAAATATGCAAAAAATCCATATACTTTTTAACCGTGGCCACACTATGGGGTGTAATGCTAACAAAAGTAAGATGGGCTCCAAAAAAATTCTTAAGAATTAGCAAATGGGCTGTACATTATTAGAAATAATGCACACGGGAGCAGTGACTGTTGGATGTCCATCCAACGGCTGTCACGCTTCTTCAATCTCTGCTTTTCCTGCTCCAGCCGCTCAAACAAGCGCCGGCGGGACTACTCGCTCCCTCCTCGCGTGGCCGGCTATGCTGCCGCGTAGGCCTCACCGCCCCACTGTACTCCCATCACTGGCCTAGCCATCCCTCTACTCACCCACACCTGCTGTTATTCTCCGGGGACGACAGACGAACCAGTAAACCCTCGTACTCCACCGTGTGGGAAACAACTGCCGAGTCTTCCCTAGCTCTGTGTCGTTCCCTTCCTAGGCCTCGCCGTCGTCCACCGCCCTAGTGCTCTCGGAGCGGCCTGATCAACGTGGTCAATGAATGACATCCATCTGAAGTGGACTGTACGTGGTGAGGCTGACAGCTGGGTCCACGGCCGTACACAAGGAAATGCCTCCTTATTACACGCAAAATAATGATTCCTCCACCTGACGGCTAGGACCCATGGGAAGGGCTTCTGTATTTCGCGAAAAAACGTTCCCCCCGCTGACAGGTCGGACCCACCAGCTATATCTTCAAGACGCAATGAAGTGCCTCCTTATGACGCACAAAAATGAATACCCCCGCTAGCCGGGACCCAAATAGTGGGTGGCTGACTTAGGGCCTACTAAGTTGACGGGGACAGAGGGCTTTGTCAACTTAGTCAATATGAACAATTCTAGCTCCAAAGGACTGTGACGATGTCCATCCAACGCCATAGTGCTTCTTCAACCTATGGTCTTGTTGCTCCAAATTACCAAAGCAGCTTCGTCTGCGCCGCCGCTCCTGCCTCCCGTGGTCGGGTTATGCTGCCGCTGAGGCCTCACCGCCCCATACTACTCCCACCGCTAGCTGTGCGATCCTCCACTCACCCACACCCCTTGTTATTCTCAAGGCGACGGCAGCCTCACACCGCAGCCGAACCAAAGTGAACCTCAGATTCTCTCCGCGTGGGCATCCACTGCCTCGTTTTCCCGGCTCCGCGTCCCCTTCCTAGGACTTCGCTGCCGCCCACCGCCTTGGTGCTCTCGGCGCGGCGTGGTCAATGTGGTCAACGACCGACTTCCATCGGAAGAGTACTGTACGTGGAGAGGCTGACAGCTGGTTCCACGGCCACAACCCAATTTTTTTGTGATTTGCCAAGTAAGTCGCTTTGTCAGGCCTGTTGGGCTGCAAATCTTTCAAGACAAGGAGAGCTTCATTCGGCTGGTCAAGAAAATGGCCTATCAGTAATGAGAAATGGGCTGTACATTTTTAAAACACATCATACCGGCAATTAGTTTCAAATTTATTTTTTTCATTTCGAGATTTTAAATTGCATTGATTTTTATGCGTGGACAATTTGTTGGATTTTATATTGATATACATTTATTTTTAAAATCAGTTTGAATGTGACTCGAAATTTCAAGATTAAAAACAGTTCGGACCGGACCAAAATATGCAAAATTTCGTATAATTTTTTAACCGTGGCCACAATATGGGCTATAATGCTAACAAAAAGAATATGGGCTCCAAAAAAACCTTAAGAATTAGCAAATGGGCTGTAAATAATTAGAAATAATGGCAAATGGGCTGTATGATGTTTTCCATAGATTTGAGGCTTTCCTAAAAAAGGTTGACGCACAAGCAGTGACTGTTGGATGTCCATTCAATGGCCGTCGTGCTTCTTCAATCTCTGCTCTTCCTGCTCCAGCCGCTCAAACAAGCGACGGTAGGACTGCCTGCTCTCTCCTCCCCGTGGTCGGCTGTGCTGCCGCGCAGGCCTCACCGCCCCATCGTACTCCCATCACTGGCCTAGCCATCCCTCTACTCACCGACACCTGCTGTTATTCTCCGGCGACGGCAGACGAACCAAGAAACCTCGACAACAGATTCTCCACATGGGAAACAACTGCTGAGTCTTCCTGGCTCTGTCGCTCCTTCCTAGGCCTCGCCGCCGCCCACCGCCTCGGGTGCTCTCGGCGCTGCCTGGTCTACATGGTCAACGACCGACATGCATCCGAAGTGGATCAGACGGAGATGCCGACAGCTGGTTCACGGCCGCAAGCAAGGAAATGCCTCCCTATTACGCCGCAAAATAATGATTCCTCCACCGACATCTAGGACCCACCGAAAGGGCCTCAGATTTCATGAAAAACGCTACCACCGCTGACAGCTCGGACCCACCAGCTATATCTTCGCGCGCAAGGAACTGCCTCCTTATTACGCACAAAAATGAATACCCCCCTTGTTAGCTGGGATCCAGTATAGTGGCAGGCTGACTTGTGGGCCTACTAAGTTGACTGGGACGGAGGGCTTCGTCATCTTAGTCAATATGCACGATTCTAGCTCCAGTGACCGTACGATGTCCATCCAACGGCCGTAGTGCTTCTTCAACCTCTGGTCTTCTTGCTCCAGCCGCACAAACCACCGTCGGTCGTGCCTCGTGCTCCTGCCTCCCGTGGCCGGTTGTGCTGCCGCGGAGGCCTCACCACCCCCTACTACTCCCACCTCCACTCACCCACACCCCCTGTTATTCTACGGCGACGACAGCCTCACACCGCAGCCGAACCAGTGAACCCTCGTACTCCTCACCGTGCGGGCTCCACTGCCGCGTCTTCCCTGGCTCCGCGTCGTCCCCTTCCTAGGCCTTGCTGTCATGCACCGCCCTGGTGCTCTCAGCGCGACGTGGTCAACGTGGTCAAGGAACGGCTTCCATCGGACGTGGAGTGTACGTGGAGAGGCTGACAGCTGGGTCCACGGCCGCAGTAAGGAAGTGCCTCCTTATTATGCGCAAAATAATTATTCCTCCACCTGACAGCGGGGACCCACCAGAAGGGCCACCGTATTTCGTGAAAAACGCTTCTCGATCGCCGGGACCCAGAGTTACATCTTCGCACGCAAGGAAGTGCGTCCGCAAAAAACGATTCACCCCCCTGACTGCTGGGACCCAGCAGCTACATCTTCACAGGCAAGGAAGTGCCTGGCAGTTGGGACCCACCTGGTCGAAGCATATGTAGCGTTGTCATTCTGGTCGCGAATGTGTACGTACATACTGGTCGATGTAGAGGCGCGCACGTAGCATGTACACGTACGTATAGCGGCAAGTGTGAAAGAAAGAAAATACGGCCACGTACGTACATACGGGCAGGGTCTCGAACGCCTACTCGCGCATACGTACGGCCAGGGCTCATGTACATGGCTAGGTCGGAACGGAGAAACCGCGTCGTTGTCGTGTTCATGGGGAGCCAACCGGCTGGGTCGGAACGGAATGCGTCGTCGTGTTCATCGGGAGGGCTTGGACGGAATAGCCGATGGAAACGAGGCCTGGCGTACCATAGAATGGAGGAAACGGCCTTGTGTTCGACTGGCCACGTTCGAAACGGGATCCTGTTCATCGGGAGGGGTCTGGCGTACCGCAAAACGGAGGAAACGGACCTCCTAAGGTCGAAGTGGGGGTCCTGTTGATCGGGAGGGGTGCGGCGTACCGCAAAACGGATGAAACGGACTTGTGTTGGAGCGCTACGATCGAAACGAAGGTCCTGTTCATCGGGAGGGGTGTGGCGTACCGCAAAACGGGACTCCACGTGATACTGTTCATCTCCACCGTCGACCCCCTCCAGCCTCCACGGGCTACCGTTCATCCACCGTTGACCTCCTCCAGCCTCCACCTGCGACTGTTCATCCACGGGCTTGAAGGAAATATTCCTTAGAGGCAATAATAAAGTTATTATTTATTTCCTTAAATCATGAGAAATGTTTATTATTCAAGCAAGAGTTGTATTAACAGGAAACATAATACATGTGTGAATACATAGTCAAACAGATTGTCACTAGTATGCCTCTACTTGACTAGCTCGTTGATCAAAGATGGTTATGTTTCCTAGCCATAGACATGAGTTGTCATTTGATTAACGAGATCACATCATTAGGAGAATGATGTGATTGACATGACCCATTCCGTTAGCTTAGCACCCGATCGTTTAGTATGTTGCTATTGCTTTCTTCATGACTTATACATGTTCCTATGACTATGAGATTATGCAACTCCCATTTACCGAGGAACACTTTGTGTGCTACCAAACGTCACAACGAATCGGGTGATTATAAAGGTGCTCTACAGTGTCTCCGAAGGTACATGTTGGGTTGGCGATTTCGAGATTAGGATTTGTCACTCCGATTGTCTGAGAGGTATCTCTCGGCCCTCTCGGTAATACACATCACTTAAGCCTTGCAAGCATTGCAACTAATGAGTTAGTTATGGATTATGTATTACGAACGATTAAGAGACCTGCCAAGAACGAGATTGAACTAGGTATTGAGATACCGACGATCGAATCTCGCAAGTAACATATCGATGACAAAGGAACAACGATGTTGTTATGCGGTCTGACCGATAAAGATCTTCAGAGAATATGTGGGAGCCAATATGAGCATCCGTGTTCCGCTTATTGGTTATTGACCGGAGACATGTCTCGGTTATGTCTACATAGTTCTCGAACCCGTAGGGTCCGCACGCTTAACGTTTCAATGACAGTTTTATTATGAGTTTATATGTTTTGATGTACCGAAGGTTGTTCGGGGTCCCGGATGTGATCACAGACATGACGAGGAGTCTCGAAATGGTCGAGACATGAAGATTGATATATTGGAAGCCTATGTTTGATATCGGAAGTGTTCCGGTGAAATCGGATTTACTGGCACGGAGGTTACCGAACCCCCGGCAACTTAATGGGCCTTAGTGGCCCTAGGTGGAAGAGAGGAGAGGCGGCTAGGGCTGGGCCGTGCGCCTCTCCCCCCCCCCCAGTCCGAATAGGAGAAGAGAGGGGGGCGGCGCCCCCTTCCTTCTCCTCCTCCACTTTTCCCCCTCCCAAGTCCTAATCCAACTAGGAAAGGGGGGGGGGGAGTCCTACTCCCGGTGGGAGTAGGACTCCTCCCGGCGCGCCCTCTCCCTGGCCGGCCGCACCCCCTGAGGGAGTCCTGGATTAGGGGGTGTCCGGATAGCCGAACTATCACCGTTGGCCGAACTCCTGGACTATGAAGATACAAGATTGAAGACTTCGTCCCGCGTCCGGATGGGACTTTCCTTGGCGTGGAAGGCAAGCTTGGCGATACGGATATGAGATCTCCTACCATTGTAACCGACTCTGTGTAACCCTAACCCTATCCGGTGTCTATATAAACCGGAGGGTTTTAGTCCATAGAACGAACAACAATCATACCATAAGCTAGCTTCTAGGGTTTAGCCTCTCTGATCTCGTGGTAGATCCACTCTTGTACTACCCATATCATCAATATTAATCAAGCAGGAGTAGGGTTTTACCTCCATCGAGAGGGCCCGAACCTGGGTAAAAACATCGTGTCCCTTGTCTCCATTTACCATCCGCCTAGACGCACAGTTCGGGACCCCCTACCCAAGATCCGCCGGTTTTGACACCGACATTGGTGCTTTCATTGAGAGTTCCTCCGTCGTAATCTTTAGGCCCGATGGCTCCTTCTTCGATCATCAACAACGACGCGTCCAGGTGAGATTTTTCTCCCGGACAGATCTTCGATTCGTGGCTTTGCACCGCTGGCCAATTCACTTGGACATCCGAGCAGATCGAAGCTACGCCCGCCATCGTGTCAGATTTGGGAGTTGGAACTATACGACCGACATCCGCGGAGACTTGATCTTCGACGGATTCGAGCCACAGCCAAGCGCGCCGCACTGTTTCGACGGGCACGATCTAGCTATGCCGCCGAACAGTGCCTCGAGGTCGCACCAGCGTCCGCCCGACCTTAGCTCGAGCCGACTCACCGATCGAGGACGAGTGGTTGGACACCGCCTGGGGCTACGATCTCACGGCGATTAAGCCAACTCCATCCCTGTCCTTTGAAGACCATGACTCCAAGGTGCCGAACTCCTCTCCGGACTCAACCTCCGTGCCCCTCGCCAATCGAATCCAATTGGGCGCCGGTTATGGAGTTCACCGCCATGACAGCTTTTAGCACTCGCCTTTGGCGACATCTTGAATTCACTAAAATCTCTCTTTATCAGAGAGCCCTGGCGGACTACGGCCAGAAGGTTGGGATGCGACGACGAAGAAATTCAACGCCCACCCACCGCCCACTTTGTAGCCACTGTCGAAAGCTTAAACGACGTGCTCGATTTCGACTCCGAAGACATCGACGGTATGGACGACGATGTAGGAGACAACCATGAACCAGCACCTATAGGATACTGGACAGCCACCTCATCCCACAATGTATACATGGTGGATAACCTAAAGGAAGTGACGACGAGGAACAACGGGACACTACGAAGGATAAATCCCTCGAAAAGCAGTCAAAACGGCAACGTAAACGCCGCACCAAGTCCCGCCTTGACAAAGACCCATCCATAGAGCAGGGCGAACCGGTGGACGATGAACATGCTATCGAGCAACCGTCCGAACAGGACAACTTGGATAAACAACCCGTCCCTAGCGAAGATAACAGTCCGGACGATCTCACGCCGGACAAATTGTTGGAGCAGAAGAACTTCCACAAAGGCTCGCCGCCATCGCAGAGCCTCAAAAAGGTAAAGCGAAGCTCAAAACAGCGGAAGATGCACTCAGAATCAGATGGAGCAAAGTACTCAACACCGCAGAGAAATACGGCGATACCGCCAAACAAAGAGCTACCCGGTGCAAATTACTGCCCGAAGTTCGATGAGGAGGCCTTAGAGCCCCGCAATCAAAGAACAAAGAGGCCGCCTGGTCGGATAGACGACCACATGGCAAACATGGAGCGGCAAGCGCGCCAAGACACAAGCCTCGCACGCGATCCGCATAAGGATTCACATCAAAAGGATGGCCCATTAGATCCATCTATGGGCCAAGAAAGCAAGATCTTCCAAGCAATGCAACATGCCAAATATCCAACATCACGGCACACCCAAATATAGGGGTGCCGCACACCCCGTGTTTGACCGATGAGGTGCCGGATCACGAATTCCCAGCCGATTCAAACCCGTAAACATAGAGGCATACGACGGAACAATGCACTCGAGTCTGGATTGAGGATTACATCCTCCACATACACATGGCTAGAGGAGATGATCTCCACGCCATAAAATACTTACCCTCAAGCTCAAAGGGCCAGCCCGGCATTGGCTCAAAAGCCTCCCCGAAAATACCATTGGTAGTTGGGAAGAGCTCGAGGATGCTTTTCGGCAAATTTTCAAGGACTTATGTCCGCCCTCCAATGCGATGATTTAAGTCACATAACTCAACAACCCGAGAGTCAGCCCGCAAATTCGGAACAGGTTCCTTACCAAAATAACCAAATAGTCGATCGTCCGGACGCCAAGCCTTAGCAGCTTTCAAACACAACGTCCCGAGATTTAATGGTTTCACTGACACCTCGCCAGAGAAGCCGAGAACCATGGCTGCATTAATAAGCCTCATGACCCGCTTTTGCGCTGAGAGATAGTTGGCTGGCACGATGCAAGACCAACACCCAAGTACATCCGAGTCGGGGATGGAAATGGAAAACCACGACGCAGCAAGGACCAGCGCCGAACAAAGGGAAACAGCCCGAAGAGCACGACAGTCAACACCGGATTCAGAAGCTCCCGGCAAAATCATAAAAAACTTCCCCTCAAGACAATAGCGACGAGCTATCCAACCTAAACAAAATCTTGGACAAAATATGCCAAATCCACAAGATTCCTGGAAGCCCGCAAACCATACCCACAGAGATTGTTGTCTTCAAGCAGTCCGCAAACTCAATGTCGAACACAAGGGGCTCGACACACCAAGCGAGGAGGATGACGAACCCCACAAGCAGAGCACCGAAAACAAAATAATTTCCCGCAAAAGTCAAAACAGTGAACTCACTTCAAGTGACAAAGGAAAACAGAGCGCGCCTATAGAAACACGCTACCGCACGGTCTATCCCAGCAGAGTCCCAACGATGGTTGTCAAAACCAATCACCTTCGATCATTAGGACTATTCCGGAAGTATCCGGAACGCGGGATGGACTGCCTTGATATTAGATCCTATAATCGACGGACTCCAATTTACACAAGTCCTAATGGACGGAGGTAGCGACCTAAACCTGCTATATCAGGACACAATCCTCAAAATGGGGATAGACCCAACCAAAATTTTCCATAGCAACACCTCCTTCAAAGGGGTAATGTCAGGCCTATATGCCCATTGTACGAGCTCCCTACTGCTAGAAGTTGTATTCGGCTCATGCGACAACTTCCGCCGTGAAAAGTTAACCTTCCACATCGCCCCATTCGAAAGTAGCTATCAAGCACCATCATGTGAAGCTACCGCTTTAACGCAATATTGCATTATGCATCTCTTACACTTAAAATGCCCGTCCACGCGCATCATCTCATTAAAAGGGAGTATTAATGTTACTCGAAAGCACGGAAGAACGTGAGACTGCCTTGACAGCCCCACACCAATCCGCCCGCTAATCAAAGCACTGAATAGGTCATTCAACCCCGGACATGGCTAGACGAGTCCGCACCTACTAGCGCATACCCCGCATAAGGGGTTGGACGATGTACAACAAGAGACAATGAAGCTCAATTTTATTCACTTTTCAACTGCATTGCTTATTTAATATAAAGTACATTTTTCGCATGATCTTTTTTTTCTTTTCAACTAAGTTCTTCTCTTTACAGATGAACACCGTATACACCCGCCCGTGATATGGCACAACGGAGACACAGCGCAGACGCAAGAGGGACCCGCTGCAAGGATTCTTTTCAGATTAAGACCCTGCGTAAACCTTTTTTACTGTCTCTTGTTGATACACATCCCCGATTTCTTGCTATAACCGAGGAGGAGGCTGGCCATTTGGCATCGGGCCGCACCAGAATTTTTATGCTGCATCTAGACACTGTGGGCTTAGGCATTATTCTGCCTGCTTTTGTAAAGACCGAATACCTTAGGGAGTGTTCGCGCCTCGAGTTAGGGCCTTATATGCATCAGCTGCGAATCATGTCTTTGGTCAAATGTTGGGTTTGCCTGCTCCCATGTTTTGGTACCTTACGCCCGTTATATCGCTAAGGTAGCGCTGGAGAACCACCGCGATTGTGCCCCGCTGAGCTGGGTTGAGCACCTCAAAGGAGAAAGCTAAAACTGATCGTCATGATATAGCATGAGACTGGTCAACCACTGATGACCCACCGAATGTTTAGAATTCCCCGCATTAACGAAGGACCATTTCCGTCAGCACATACGCTACTCAATTCGGAGAGCGCGGTGCCCCTAGGGGCTATATAGTAGCCCCACCATCGAACTCCTATGGCTAAGTGAAAGTGATAAAGCATTATAGTCCGTTGCCTAGTTTGCTACGCTATCACCTCCTTTACAGGACCAAGACGTTGGATTAAGTGAAAATGCGCTTTTTGTAAACACCCCGCACTATGTGCGTGGGGGCTGAAGTCAAGACTGCCATCTTTCAAAGTTATATACACATATACATCAACGGTCAGACAGAGGTGTTTTAATACTTGAACGCACAAGTATAAAAAGCTCTTATATTATATTGAAACATTGTTTTCACAAATCATACATGTCATTTAAACATAATATCCTTCGAGCACCACGCCTCTATTAAACGAGCGCTCGCAGACTTCCTCAAAATAGTGCTCGCGTGTACTCGGCTTCGTCCGAATCTTGGGATGCAACGTCGGTGGCCTTCATCTCTCGCCAAGATGTCTTGACACGGTGACGGTGTCCGGACTAGGGGTACTCACCACGCCGCCTCCGATCGCTTGATTGGGCCGAGGATCCCCATGGTCAGATACTCATGGGCCAGTCCCGGACAGCTTGCCGCATGCAAGGAAGATTCCACAAGACTTGGCGATCAAGACAAGGACTCCTCCCCACCGCGCGATTCGGTTAGGACTCTTGTTATCCTAGGCCTCGTGCATTATATAAACCGAGGCCAAAGCTAGTCGATAGATCGACAATCACAACAACCCTTACAATCATACCATAGGCTAGCTTCTAGGGTTTAGCCTCCTTGATCTCGTGGTAGATCCACTCTTGTGAACATCCACAATATCAATATCAATCGAGCAGACGTAGGGTTTTACCTCCATCAAGAGGGCCCAACTCGTAAAACATCGTGTCCCTTGTCTCCTCGTTACTATTGATCCTAAGACGCACTGCTTGGGACCCCTACCCGAGATCTGCCGGTTTTGACACCGACATTGGTGCTTTCATTGAGAGTTCCGCTGTGTGTTCGGGCGAAAGGATCAATGGCTCGATTGCAGTCAATCGCGACGCTGGCTTCTTCGTCACCAAATCGACCGTCACCTTGGTCGACTAAGGACTGCGCCTCTATCTCCGATCGTCATGTTCGGATGAGGGCTTTCATCAACATCAACTCCGATCTCTATCAAGATCATGGAGGAATCATCCAGGAGCCCGGGCTCAACGCCAACATTGCCCTCGGCACCGTGCGCTTTTGTGGACAGCGAACTCAATCCACCGCCAGCGCCTCGAAAGGCCGGTTTAACGATTGCTTCGGCGGAATTGTGCGGAATTGTGTCTACAACAACCATGGAAAATTTCGCCGAGTTCGATGGAGGAATCTCGGCAATCTCCGATATACCGAGCCGCATTGAATCTGGACGAGAATCCGGACGAGCTTAGGGCGTGGTGTCCAGCTTCTAACTCGGACTTCCTTTGGAAGATCCAACCGTTGATCGGCTGCGGAATTCCTATATCTACCAGCCCTCAAAATTTCAGCTCGATCCGACCGTCCAAACTCCGGGAACATTCCGATTAGTGCATCACTTTTCGGATCTGTTTTCTACGCGAAAACGAATCCGACCCGAGTTCGTCTTTTTTATGAACGGATTTCGGACATCCTTTTTGAAGGAAGTTTTGTATGGGGTATTGTGTTTTGTTTCCGAACACATCCCACTAACTTTAAGATCTTTTGAACATGATCTTCAACATCATGCTGGTGCCAAACCAGTCCGGCAATATTGCTCCACGGCTGCCGACTCCACGCTAGACACGTCGTCACTTTGTTTAGCCGAGCTCAACTTCTCTGGATCATTATCTCGGCAAGCCGAACGAGATTCCGACATCGCAAAGAATAAATCATCACCAACACCGCCGCCCCACGGATTACACGAAGCGGGCATACCGGCATCGCCGCACGGTCGCTTCATCAAGCCGGCATCGACCACATCACGACCTGCATCGGCAGGGCCGCACTATTGCTTCTTCAAGCTGGTGTCCATCACGCCGACCTACTTCGACATCTCGGCTGGACCGGGGGCTTCGCCATCTCTTCATCAACCTATTCCGAACACTTCGCGCCACTAGCCGACCAGCGATGGGTGCGCGGATCGAGTCCCAATTTTGGGAATCACCTTCCTTCGGATTGCTACAACAAATAAACCAGGTATATCAAATGGTGGCAGATTATCGACGGTCGCAGGATGGTTCGGTCGGCTTCGACATAGTCCGCGAACGCCGATCCGAACTCGGACCGACCTGCTAATCCAGGCTTTGCCACGCCTTTTATTGCATTACGCGACGACCTGCATCGACATCGACTTCGGCGCCAGCCATATTTCTTTTATTACTCACTTTGCATAAATTATTTATTATGCAACAATTTTTTTATTACTATTATCTCTGGTTTGCACTATTTTTGTGCACAGAAAATGATCCAGCCGGACTATATCCTTTGACGCCACCTCGGCTGGACGGGGCTTCGGCAACACTTCATTACCCCATGCCGTGGACTTCGCATCACTCTGCCCCTGCATCGACCGTGCTATGTCACCACTTCTCGAGTGCCGAGCTCTTTGCTCCGCCACCTCGGGACCGCTTGGGGATGGAAACTTGTCCCGATCAAGCTCGGATCACACCACAATACCGAACACATTAACCAGCTAAGTTGCCTTCATGCTCAAAGTTTTAAATTTCTAACTTGTGTTCGGTTCGACTAAGCATTATACTTTTTGGAAAAAAGTTGCTTGTAAAATTTTTTCCTTGTCCAAACTTTGTTTGCATGATACTTGACGCGCTACCCGCTACCACTATAATCGGGGCTTTTTAATGTGCTTATTAATTCGGGCTTTATGCCCAACAAATGTGTCACACTTCCGCATGTACCTTTTGTTCACCATTATATGCATCGATATGACTTAAGTTTTGGCCAAGCTGGGTTGCCTGGCTCCTGTGCTTACCCCTACGTTCCCGATTGTTCGGCTAGGTGGTAAAGGGAGCACCTCTGCGATTGTTACTGCCGAGTCAGCCGGATGTGTACCTCAGACTGGGTGAAGCCGAAGCTAGCGTTTTAAGGGAATACTCGGTCGGTGAACTAAAAGATGACTTCTTACCTATTTATTTACCTGCCCCAGATGTTTTTCTCTCTTTTTCGCAGTCCGACATGCACTTTAGGGCATGCCTCCTGTGAAAGGAACCCCTAACGGAACTATTCTCCCCGAAGATGTTTCTTACTAACAATGTAATATAACATAACTAGTTGGGCACTTGTCCGATAAAGCACTAATGACCCCTACGCCGGGTCTCCATGCATGCCCCGGTTTTTATAACCATGAGGGTATTCGGACACACTCCGGACTATTGGGTCCAGAGCTTGAAGAGAAAAGGTCCCCACGACAAACGATCTACAATCCGCTAGAAGGCATTCTACATGTCACCTTACATTATATAGTCAACTTTACCTAAGTCACTTGGGGCTCTTATGTTTATTCGAGCCGCTTCATACTAAGTGTTTTTCTTCTTAGTCGCTGCAAAGTTAAAGCACTACGAAGCACTTTTTTTCTAAAGTCCAATTTTCGGATTGGAACCAACACTTGATCTTGTTCGGACGCCATGTTTTTACCGACATTTTTGGTTTTGCAAGCTTTTGCACTTTTAAACTATTTGTGTGTTTTCAGCACAAGTCTCGCAGGCAACGCCGCACTCCTTTAGAGATTCGCAAAACATTCTCGGATATCGCTATATATGCATCAGTTTCAATTGTGTCTTTGGTCAATAGTTGGGTTGCCTGGCTCCGCTTGCCTCCTGCGCCCGCTTTGTTCGGCTAGGTGTGCAAAGGAGAACCATCGCGATTGTGCTTCCAGCTCGCATGGTCAAGCACCTCGATGGAGAAAGCCGAAAACCGATCGTCACAATAGGTGTAAACTGGTCAGCGATCCGATGACTATATTAAATAACGGGCCATTCATAAAATTGGTCAAGTGTTTCCGCTTGACCTCGATCGTCGCCAACACCACCGGGGCTAGTAACTCGCCTCCCATACTAAATCCTCAATACTTTGCTCTAGCTGAGGTTTCATGATCATGCTTAGCATGACAGCCCAAATAAAGGAACCGATAAGCGGGACTATTTTCTTTGGAAGACATTTCTTCCATTAAACAAGAATATAACATGTCTCTCCGTGTACCTTTGTTTATAAAACCGTATGGCCAGATTGCCTTGTTTGTCGTAAATCTTTGCCTCATAAAGGCTTTATAAAGTAGGATAAACACTCCTCGCCATCGCCGAGGAGGTTGAAGCCGATGGTCGGTCAACAAAGTTTTGTACAATGCGGATCCGAGCATTAATGACGAAAGTACTTGGATACATAGAGTCATTACACATAATTTGTGATTTTACTATGGATATCGATCCTTAATTCGCTTCCCGTGCCCGCATTAAGGCTCGGGGCTACTGGGCTTCGGGCTTATTATTTACAAATATTAGTAAGGGCACATCGATCCTCGATCTGGTGTTGCCACCCGACCAGTTGTCTCGGGGATACCGCATTGCTTGTTCTATGCGTAAAATCTTAAGTGCAATACTGCTTTCGAGGAGATTTTGATCCTCGTGTTTGTCGGCCGCACCCAACCTGAGTCTTGAGGACTAAGCACGCCGCTTTTTGTGTCCCAAGTATTCTGCCGAAGTTAGACTTGATCCTCGGACCGATTTTTGCAAATCAACCTGAGTCTCAGCGGCTACGGGGATCAGCGGTCTTATGTCATCCTTCATGTGCATCTCGGGTTTTAGACCGATACACACCTTGAGGGCTACTTGCTATATATATCTCGTCAGAGAATAAATTGCATCAATAAAAAATATTGACCAAAATCAGCCCACATTCGGGTGGTGCACCACCTCGAAGCAGTCCGCATAAAGCTCGGGCGCTAGTGGTCTGGCTCCATAGAGGCATTTTCGCATTAAGCTCGGTTAAACTCCTTCAAACTTCTTTGAACCAAGGTGATTTACGACACCTTGGATACAGTCCGCGTTGGAGCTCGGATACATAGTCCGGCGTTGGAGCTCGGATATCGTCCGCTTGGAGCTCGGATACATAGTCCGCGATAGAGCTGGGAAGCAGTCCGGCGTTGGTGCTCGCTGCAAGAGATGCCTCAATGCAGTCCGGAGTTAGAGCTCGGACGAAGAGGACACCGCCTCCTCGGAATAACTTCAAACCCGAGGCATGGCATAAAAATAACAAGGCATTTATAAAGGCCGTAAACTTAAAGGGGCTCCTTGGATACCCGACGTGTAAACTCGTCGAATGCATTTCGGCGATCCTCAAGATAGAAGATGAGAAGATTTGTTGAACCAGTTTTAAAGACCGACGCATCAAGATGAAGAACAGTTCGAAGAATCGAGGAGCATCCCCAACTTGAAGACCGGTTCAGGGGCTATCGACGGTGTCCCGGACTAGGGGTACTCACCACGCCGCCTCCCGATCAATGGATTGGGCCGAGGATCCCCATGGTCGATACTCATGGGCCATCCGGACAGCTTGCCGCATGCAAGGAAGATTCCACAAGACTTCGCGATCAAGACAAGGACTCCTCCCCACCGGGCGATTCGGGTTAGGACTCTTGTTATCCTAGGCCTCTGGTGCATTATATAAACCGAGGCCAGGCTAGTCGATAGACGACAATCACAACAACCCTTACAATCATACCATAGGCTAGCTTCTAGGGTTTAGCCTCCTTGATCTCGTGGTAGATCCACTCTTGTGAACATCCACAATATCAATATCAATCGAGCAGGACGTAGGGTTTTACCTCCATCAAGAGGGCTCGAACCTGGGTAAAACATCGTGTCCCTTGTCTCCTGTTACCATTGATCCTAAGACGCACTGCTTGGGACCCCCTACCTGAGATCCGCCGGTTTTGACACCGACAACGGGCAAGAGCCATCCGCACCCTCTGTGCATGCTGACCGCTTCATTGCATCGATATGCGGCACCGCACCAAGGAACTGTTGCACCAAGCCAAAATAACTCTTCGGCTTGGGGCTTTTCGCACAAATGAGTCACGACAGCCTTCATGGCAAGTCCGAACAACCTATTCAGCTCAGCCCATTCGGCCAAACGATCGGTTAACGAAAGTGGATGCTCCGGACTATGGAACTGCGACCAAAAAAGCTCTCCCATTCCGTGATCCTTTTGACCTCGGAAGTGTTCGTCGCCGCTCATGCACTCGCCGCCAAGTCCAGATAAGCATCCTCCGCACCCCACAGCCGGTCCAATTGAGCGTACTTAGGATTCGTGAATTTCCTCCGCAGCAGAAAGGGCTTTCCAGCCGCAATATCTTCGGCCTGATGTAGCCCCTCCTTCATAGCTCTCATCATGAGCGAGTATCCTTGGCCTCGTGGTGGCCTTTTTCAGGTCCTCTTGTTTCGCCGATCTTCTTTTCAAGAAGCTTGGAACGGTCAAGAGCATTCTTCAATTTCACGGCCATCTCGGCCATTTCTTTCTTGCTTTTAGAGTGAGCAGCCTGTTCGCTTTTAGCTCTCATGGCCGCTTTTAAGGCTGCCACATCACTTTTTCTCGCTTGCTCCTTGGCCCGGCGAGCTCCACCAAGGCTCTCCATAGCAGCGGCACCATCTGCATTAAGCATACATGTTGTAAGGCATGGGCATCAAGCTCCCTTACCGGTGTCCGCGGAGAAGTCGATACCTTGTGACTCGTCAAGCCGCTTATTAACAAGCTGATGTCCGCATCCGCCACGCTGTTGCCGCTTTAGTTCGGCAAATTCATCAGCCAAAGAAGCCACCGGACGCCGCCACCTACATAGGAAGAGCACATATTATACTGGGTTATGATACTCAGCGCCGCCATTTTTTTACACCGCACCAAGTCTCGGGGCTACTATCTATACAGGCGATTTTATATGCAAACCGCTGAAGGTACATCATTTTGCGTACCTCAAAACCCGTTAGTAAACTTACGACGGCTTCATGCAATCCGCTCTCAGTGGATGAAATCCTTTCAATCACCGTACCCATTAACATACAGTGATCTTCTGAGATAGATGCTCGCCCGAGCAGATCCTTCAGCTCCTCCGACCGTACACCCGTTGGTGCCGGACTCGTCCGGTGGCGTCAAGGCCGGACACGGAGGGCTTTGAGGGACATACGACGCCTTTCTGCCCCGCCGATTCGGAGAAGCCCTCTGTGATTTACACCTCGTGGTCGCCGCCTCGGATGACGGTACGGCAAAGCGGAGGCGCGTTCGCTCTCCATCATCTCCGGATCAAGATCCTCAAGACGAAGCTCACTGTGAAGGGCTGAGATCCGAACTACAAGGTAAAACTTTCGGTTACCTTCGAAATAAAACGGGATGTCTCTCATTTAAGAAAAACGCCTCTTTACTTACGGCTTGCTGGAGGGCTGATCTCCTTGGGGAAATAGTGCGGCCGGGGCATCTCCCACCGCAGGACCCTCTGGCGAAGATTTCTTCCCCTGCTTCAAGGCTTTGGCCTCCGGATCTTCAGAAGCGGTCCTCTTCTCCCCTTGGAGGGAGGGATTCTCGATCCCCCCTTTCTTGATAGCCTCCTTCACGGAGGTAGTAGTTCCCTTGTTCCCCCCTTCGCCTTCTTCAAAAGGCACAACCTCTAGCATCTTGGTTAATACCAGATCCGGCGTAGTCTCAAGGAGGGGGCCGGACACCTGATCAGTTTTGCTTTTGCTATGCACTCATGTTTAAAGGATAGCTCTTTTAAGGGCAAGTATATGATAAATATGCGGATAGCATGTCCGGGTACATGACTACTTACTCGAGTATCTGGGCGATTGCAGCTCAGACCTGCGTCCTCGGTTAAGTCCGGACACATTGCTTGTGATCCGAAGAATAGTTGGTACATCTCCACGGGCGTTACGCCCATAAAATGTTGGAGAGTTCGTGGTCCCTCCGGATTAAACTCCCACAGGCGGAGGGGGCGACGTTTGCAGGGCAAGGTGCGATGAATCAGCATGACCTGCGCTACTACGACCAGATTGATCTCTTTTCTTGAGGTCTCAACACGGCCTCGCAATGAGGTACGCCCTGGACAGTCCCTCAGTCAAGCCCTTTATTGACCCATGACGCCCGCCACAATGGAGGACCCGAGCGGAAGGCAGGTGGCACCGCCCATTTGGTGCCCCTGGGAGCGGTGATGTAGAACCACTCATGTTGCCATAAATTGAGCTCCTCTTGAAAAGAGCTCTCAGGCCATGGAGCGTCCGATTCTTGCTTATAACGGCCCTCCAAGACTACCGATGCCCCTTGATCATCTTCGCTCCACTTTGAAGGTCTTGAGCCACAATCCAAGTGAGGGGTAATGCGGAGGAAGGCTTCACACACGACAATGAACGACGAGATGTGGAGGATGGACTCGGATCCAAGTCATGGAATTCCAGCCCATAATAAAACAGGAGCCCCTCACAAAGGGGTCCGCTGGAAGCCTAAACCCAAGGAAGTGAGACACGAATACCACGCCTCACAAGGCTCGGAGTGGAATAACCTTCCCTTGGGCAGGAGCCTATGCGAAATCTCGCCGGTTAGATACCGGCGCCTCTCAGCTTTAGCACATCTTCTTCCATGACGGAGGAAGACATCCACCGTCGTGGTAGTCGGAGCCGGACATCGTTGAAGGTCCGGCGCCTAAATCTGGAGCTTTGGGTGTTGGAACTCAAGCGAGGGGCGGATTCGATTGAGATTGAAAGAAAGGAGCGGCCTTGGTCTCTTTATAAATAGGTTGAATACCAAGAGCCCTCCCGTGACCGCTCGGGACTCGCCGATGGAGGAGGCGTGCGTAACGGGCACGATCGGGTTACCCACGCCTCGTATTGATGAGAATCCGTAATAAGGGGAACGATCTCCGCATTGATAAGACGTGCCAAGGAAACCGCCTCGCTAAACGCTACCGAGGTGGAACAAGAAAACGATTCGTATAAAAGGCCTGGCCGTGGTGTGATGTCACGCCGCGGAATACGCCGGAGATCTGTAAAGGTTATTCTCTCTACGGTAGTATGTGGAACTTGTTTTGCAGAGCCGGACACTATCCTTGTGTTCAAAATCTTCTATGAAGTATTCGGAGGAGGAACCCGCCTTGCAATGCCGAAGACAATATGCGCGCCGGACTCATCGTCATTGAAGCCTGGTTCAGGGGCTACTAAGGGAGTCCTAGATTAGGGGGTGTCCGGATAGCCGAACTATCACCGCTAGCGTTCTCGGACTATGAAGATACAAGATTGAAGACTTTGTCCCGTGTCCGGATGGGACTTTCCTTGGCGTGGAAGGCAAGCTTGGCGATACGGATATGTAGATCTCCTACCATTGTAACCGACTCTGTGTAACCCTAACCCTATCCGGTGTCTATATAAACCGGTGGGTTTTAGTCCATAGGACGAACAACAATCATACCATAGGCTAGCTTCTAGGGTTTAGTCTCTCTGATCTCGTGGTAGATCCACTCTTGTACTACCCATATCATTAATATTAATCAAGCAGGAGTAGGGTTTTACCTCCATCGAGAGAGCCCAAACCTGGGTAAAAACATCGTGTCCCTTGTCTCCTGTTACCATCCGCCTAGACGCACAGTTCGGGACCCCCTACCCGAGATCCGCCGGTTTTGACACCGACACCCCCCTTATATACGGGGGCAGGGGGGCACCCTAGAGACACAACAATTGATCTGTTTGATCTATTAGCCGTGTGCGGTGCCCCCCTCCACCGTAGTCCACCTTGATAATACTGTAGCGGTGCTTAGGCGAAGCCCTGCGTCGGTAGAACATCAACATAGTCACCACGCCATCATGCTGACGAAACTCTCCCTCAACACTCGGCTGGATCGTAGTTCGAGGGACGTCATCGGGCTGAACGTGTGCTGAACTCGGAGGTGCCGTGTGTTCGTTACTTGATCGGTCGGATCGTGAAGACGTACGACTACATCAACCGCGTTGTTCTAACGCTTCCGTTTTCGGTCTACGAGGGTACGTGGACACACTCTCCCCTCTCGTTGCTATGCATCACCATGATCTTGTGTGTGCATAGGGAAATTTTTGAAATTACTACGTACCCCAACAGTGGCATCCGAGCTAGGTTTTATGCGTTGATGTTATATGCACGAGTAGAACACAAGTGAGTTGTGGGCGATACAAGTCATACTGCTTACCAGCATGTCACACTTTGGTTCGGCGGTATTGTTGGATGAAGCGGCCCGGACCGACATTACGCGTACGCTTACGCGAGACTGGTTCTACCGACGTGCTTTGCACACAGGTTGCTAGGGGGTGTCAGTTTCTCCAACTTTAGTTGAACCGAGTGTGGCTACGCCCGGTCCTTGCGATGGTTCAAAAAGCACCAACTTGACAAACTATCGTTGTGGTTTTAATGCGTAGGTAAGAACGGTTCTTGCTAAGCCCGTAGCAGCCACATAAAACTTGCAACAACAAAGTAGAGGACGTCTAACTTGTTTTTGCAGGGCCAATTGTGATGTGATATGGTCAAGGCATGATGCTAAATTTTATTGTATGATATGATCATGTTTTGTAGTCGAGTTATCGGCAACCGGCAGGAGCCATATGGTTGTCGCTTTATTGTATGCAATGCAATCTTCCTGTAATGCTTTACTTTATCACTAAGCGGTAGCGATAGTCGTAGAAGCATAAGATTGGCGAGATGACAACGATGCTACGATGGAGATCAAGGTGTCGCGCCGGTGACGATGGTGATCATGACGGTGCTTCGGAGATGGAGATCACAAGCACAAGATGATGATGGCCATATCATATCACTTATATTGATTGCATGTGATGTTTATCTTTTATGCATCTTATCTTGCTTTAGTTGACGGTAGCATTATAACATGATCTCTCACTAAATTATCAAGGTATAAGTGTTCTCCCTGAGTATGCACCGTTGCAAACTTCTTCGTGCTGAGACACCACATGATGATCGGGTGTGATAGGCTCTACGTTCAAATACAATGGGTGCAAAACAGTTGCACACGCGGAATACTCAGGTTAAACTTGACGAGCCTAGCATATAACAGATATGGCCTCGGAACACTGAGACCGAAAGGTCGAGCGTGAATCATATAGTAGATATGATCAACATAGTGATGTTCACCATTGAAACTACTCCATCTCACGTGATGATCGGACATGGTTTAGTTGATATGGATCACGTGATCACTTAGAGGATTAGAGGGATGTCTATCTAAGTGGGAGTTCTTAAGTAATATGACTAATTGAACTTTAATTTATCATGAACTTAGTCCTGGTAGTATTAGCATATCTATGTTGTAGATCAATAGCTTGCAATGTTGCTCCCCGTTTATTTTGATATGTTCCTAGAGAAAACTAAGTTGAAAGATGTTAGTAGCAATGATGCGAATTGGATCCATAATCTGAGGTTTATCCTCATTGCTGCACAGAACAATTATGTCCTTGATGCACCGCTAGGTGACAGACCGATTGCAGGAGCAAAGGCAGACGTTATGAACCTTTGGCAAGCTCAATATGATGACTACTTGATAGTTTAGTGCACCATGCTTAATGGCTTAGAATCGGGACTTCAAAGACGTTTTGAACGTCATGGAGCATATGAGATGTTCCAGGAGTTGAAGTTAATATTTCAAGCAAATACCCGAGTTGAGAGATATGAAGTCTCCAACAAGTTCTATAGCCAAAAGATGGAGGAGAATAGCTCAAGCAGTGAGCATGTGCTCAGATTGTCTGGGTACTACAATTGCTTGAATCAAGTGGGAGTTAATCTTCCAGATAAGATAGTGATTGACAGAATTCTCTAGTCACCATCACCAAGTTTGTAGAACTTCGTGACGAACTATAATATGCAAGGGATAACGGAAACGATTCCCAAGCACTTCGTGATGCTGAAATCGACGAAGGTAGAAATCGAGAAAAACATCAAGTGTTGATGGTTAACAAGACCACTAGTTTCAAGAAAAGGGCAAAGGGAAGAAGGGGAACTTCAAGAAGAACGACAAGCAAGTTGCTGCTCAAGTGAAGAAGACCAAGTCTGGACCTAAGCCTGAGACTAAGTGCTTCTGCTGCAAAGGGACTGGTCACTGGAAGCGGAACTACCCCAAGTATTTGGTGGGTAAGAAGGATGGCAAAGTGAACAAAGATATATTTGATATACAGGTTATTGATGTGTACCTTACTAGTGTTTATAGTAGCCCCTGGGTATTTGATACTTGTTCGGTTGCTAAAAATTAGTAACTCGAAACAGGAGTTACAGAATAAACAGAGACTAGTTGAGGGTAAGGTGACGATGTGTGTTGGAAGTAGTTCCAAGATTGATATGATCATCATCGCACACTCCCTATACTTTCGGGATTAGTGTTGAACCAAAAATAAATGTTATTTAGTGTTTGCGTTGAGCATGAATATGATTGGAACATGTTTATTGCGATACAGTTATTCATGTAAGTTAGAGAATAATTGTTGTTCTGTTTACATGAATAAAACCTTCTATGGTCATACACCCAATGAAAATGGTTCGCTGTATCTTGATCGTAGTGATACACATATTCATAATATTGAAGCCAAAAGATGCAAAATTAATAATGATAGTATAACTTATTTGTGGCACTGCCGTTTAGGTCATATTGGTGTAAAGCACATGAAGAAACTCCATGCTGATGGACTTTTGGAATCACTTGATTATGAATCACTTGATGCTTGCGAACCATGCCTTATGGGCAAGATGACTAAGACTCCGTTCTCCGGAACAATGGAGCGAGCAACTGACTTATTGGAAATAATACATACTGATGTATGTGATCCGATGAGTGCTGAGGCTCACGGCGAGTATCGTTATTTTCTGAACTTCACCGATGATTTGAGCAGATATGGGTATATCTACTTAATGAAGCACAAGTCTGAAATATTTGAAAAGTTCAGAGAATTTCAGAGTGAAGTGGAGAATCATCGTAACAAGAAAATAAAGTTTCTACGATCTGATTGCAGAGATGAATATTTGAGTTATGAGTTTGGTCTTCAATTAAAACAATGTGAAATAGTTTCACAAACTCATGCCACCTGGAACACCACAGCATAATGGTGTGTCTGAACGTCATAACCGTACTTTATTGGATATAGTGCAATCTATGATGTTTCTTACCGATTTACCACTATAGTTTTGGGGTTATGCATTAGAGACAGCTGCATTCACGTAAAAAAGGGCACCATCTAAATTCGTTTGAGACGACACCGTATGAATTGTGGTTTGGCAAGACTCCAAAGTTGTCGTTTCTTAAAGTTTGGGGTTGCGATGCTTATAAGAAAAAGTTTCATCCTGATAAGCTCAAACCCAAATCGGAGAAATGTGTCTTCATAGAATACCCAAAGGAGACAGTTGGGTACACCTTCTATCACAGATCTGAAGGCAAGATATTCATTACTACGAATGGATCCTTTCTAGAGAAGGACTTTCTCTCGAAAGAAGTGAGTGGGAGGAAAGTAGAACTTGATGAGGTAACTGTACCTGCTCCCTTATTGGAAAGTAGTTCATCACATAAATCTGTTCCTGTGACTCCTACACCAATTAGTGAGGAAGCTAATGATGATGATCATGTAACTTCAGATCAAGTTACTACCAAACCTCGTAGGTCTACCAGAGTGAGATCCGCACCAGAGTGGTACGGTAGTCCTGTTCTGGAGGTCATGTTACTTGACCATGACGAACCTACGAACTATGAGGAAGCGATGATGAGCCCAAATTTCGCGAAATGGCTTGAGGCCATGAAATCTAAGATGGGATCCATGTATGAGAACAAATTGTGGACTTTGGTTGACTTGCCCGATGATCGGCAAGCCATAGAAAATAAATGGATCTTCAAGAGGAAGACGGACGCCGATAGTAGTGTTACTATCTACAAAGCTAGACTTGTTGAAAAAGGTTTTGACAAAGTCCAAGGTGTTGACTAAGATGAAATTTTCTCACTCATAGCGATGCTTAAGTCTGTCCGAATCATGTTAGTAAATTGCCACATTTCATGAAATCTGGCAAATGGATGTCAAAACTACATTCCTTAATGGATTTCTTAAAGAAGAATTGTATATGATGCAACCAGAAGGTTTTGTCGATCCTAAAAGTGCTAACAAAATGTGCAAGCTCTAGCGATCCATCTATGGACTGGTGCAAGCATCTCAGAGTTGGAATGTACACTTTGATGAGTTGATCAAAGCATATAGTTTCATGCAGACTTGCGGTGAAGCCTGTATTTACAAGAAAGTGAGTGGGAGCACTACAACATTTCTGATAAGTATATATGAATGACATATTGTTGATCGGAAATAATGTAGAATTTTCGGGAAAGCATAAATGAATATTTGAAAGGAGTTTTTTAAATAAAGAACTCAGTGAAGCTGCTTACATATTGAGCATCAAGATCTATAGAGATAGATCAAGACGTTTGATAAGTTTTTTCAATGAGTACATACCTTGACAAGATTTTGAAGTAGTTCAAAATGGAACAGTCAAAGAAAGAGTTCTTACCTGTGTTACAAGGTGTGAAATTGGGTAAGACTCAAAGCCCAACCACGACAGAAGATAGAAAGAGAATGGAAGTCTTTCCCTATGCCTCAGCCATAGTTTCTATAAAGTAAGCCATGCTATGTACCAGATCTATTATATACCCTACACTGAATTTTGCAAGGGAGTACAATAGTGATCTAGGAGTAGATCACTGGACAGCCGTCAAAATTATCGTTAGTGGAATAAGGATATGTTTCTCGATTATGGATGTGACAAAAGGTTCGTCGTAAAGAGTTACATCGATGAAAATTTTGACACTGATCCAAATGACTCTAGTCTCAATCTGGATACATATTGAAAGTGGGAGCAATTAGCTAGAGTAGCTCCGTGCAGAGCATTGTAGACATAGAAATTTGCAAAATACTTACGGATCTGAATGTGATAGACCTGTTGACTAAAATTATCTCACAAGCAAAACATGATCACACCTTAGTACTCTTTGGGTGTTAATCACATAGCGATGTGAACTAGATTACTGACTCTAGTAAACCCTTTGAGTGTTGGTCACATATCGATGTGAGCTATGGGTGTTAATCACATAAAGATGTGAGCTATTGGTATTAATTCACATGTTGATGTGAACTAGATTATTGACTCTAGTGCGAGTGGGAGATTGGAGGAAATATGCCCTAGAGGCAATAATAAAGTTATTATTTATTTCCTTAAATCATGATAAATGTTTATTATTCATGCTAGAATTGTATTAACAGGACATAATACATGTGCGAATACATAGACAAACAGATTGTCACTAGTATGCCTCTACTTGACTAGCTCGTTGATTAAAGATGGTTATGTTTCCTAGCCATAGACATGAGTTGTCATTTGATTAACGGGATCACATCATTAGGAGAATGATGTGATTGACATGACCCATTCCGTTAGCTTAGCACCCGATCGTTTAGTATGTTGCTATTGCTTTCTTCATGACTTATACATGTTCCTATGACTATGAGATTATGCAAATCCCGTTTACCGGAGGAACACTTTGTGTGCTACCAAACGTCACAACGTAAATGGGTGATTATAAAGGTGCTCTACAGGTGTCTCCGAAGGTACATGTTGGGTTGGCGTATTTAGAGATTAGGATTTGTCACTCCGATTGTCAGAGAGGTATCTCTGGGCCCTCTCGGTAATACACATCACTTAAGCCTTGAAGAATTGCAACTAATGAGTTAGTTATGGATGATGTATTACGGAACGAGTAAAGAGACTTGCCAGTAACAAGATTGAACTAGGTATTGAGATACCGACGATCGAATCTCGGGCAAGTAACATACTGATGAAAAGGGAACAACGTATGTTGTTATGCGGTCTGACCTATGTTTGGATATCGGAAGTGTTCCGGGTGAAATCGGGATTTTACCGAAGTACCGGGAGGTTACCGGAACCCCCCGGCAACTTAATGGGCCTTAGTGGGCCTAGGTTGAAGAGAGGAGATGCGGCTAGGGCTGGGCCACGCGCTCCTCCCCCCCCAGTCCGAATAGAACAAGGAGAGGGGGGCGGCGCCCCCCTTCCTTCTTCTCCTCCACTCTTTCCCCCTCCCAAGTCCTAATCCAACTAGGAAAGGGGGGGAGTCCTACTCCCGGTAGGAGTAGGACTCCTCCAGTTGCGCCCTCTCCCTGGCCGGCCGCACCCCCCCTTATATACGGGGCAGGGGGGCACCCTAGAGACACAACTATTGATATGTTTGATCTTTTAGCCGTGTGCGGTGCCCCCTCCACCATAGTCCACCTCGATAAAACTGTAGTGGTGCTTAGGCGAAGCCCTGCGTCGGTAGAACATCAACATCGTCACCACGCTGTCGTCTTGATGAAACTCTCCTCAACACTCGGCTGGATCGAGTTCGAGGGACATCATCGGCTGAACATGTGCTGAACTCGGAGGTGTCGTATGCTCGGTACTTGATCGGTCGGATCGTGAAGACGACGACTACATCAACCGCGTTGTGCTAACGCTTCGCTTTCGGTCACGAGGGTACGTGGACACACTCTCCTCTCGCTTCTATGCATCACCATGATCCTGTGTGTGCGAGGGAAATTTTTAAATTACTACGCTCCCCAACAGGCTCCTGCTCATCCAGCCTCCACCACGCTTACTCCACCGCCATCGCTCAACTACCCTCTCCACGGGCTCCTGCTCAACCACCCTCCACGGGCTCCTGCTCATCCAGCCCTCCACCGCTCATGCTCATCCAGCCCTCCACGGGTGGTCCTGCTCATCCTGCCTCCATGGGGTCCTGTTCATCCAGCCCCAACCGCCCGACGATCGGAGTCCCGCTTATCCAGAGGCAACACCACGGGTCCTGTTCATCCACCCTCAACGGAACTGCTCATCCAACCCCCCCAAAGAATGCTCACTCTTCATCCAGAGGCAGATCGATCGGCTTCAGCTTAGCAGAAGTAGCGAAGGAATCGCTAGATCGGGTTCAATTAATAGCCATCGATCAATAGCTCGGGTTCAGTAACGCGTAGCCTGCAGTGCAATCGCTCGGGTGTTGTTAGAGCCCAGCGCCTCACACCCACGCGCCTGCGTGTATGAGAGAAATGCGCATTGCTCGGCCCCGACCACCCACTGTAACCGGGAACACCCCGATATTTTCCTCGCCCTCGCTTCTACCATGGTTTTTTCCATGTTGGACGGCCCAAAGAATGTCATGCAGCTGTGTCTCCGGCCTGCCTAGGACGAAAAGCCCATTTTTTGTCATGATTTTTTGTCATAGAAGTAGGACCCCACCACATCTATGATGATACCGGGTTTTGTCACAATTATCGTCATAGAAGTGTCATAAGTATGACAGAAAAAATTCATTCGGCCCAAAATGTCACGGATGTGTCTTTTTTTGTAGTGTAGGCTCGCTATTCGGTGAGGAGTTGGATGAGATTCATCATGTAATCGAGTTAGTTTTGTTAGGGATTGATCCCTAGTATCCACTACGTTCTAAGATTGATGTTGCTATGACTTCGCCATGCTAAATGTTTGTCACTTTGGGCCCGGGTGTCATGAACTCAGATCTGAACCGTTTATGTTATCATAATTATATCCATGTTTTAGATCCGATCTTGCAAGTTATAGTCACCTACTACGTGTTATGATCTGGCAACCCCGGAGTGACAATAATCGGGACCACTCCCGGTGATGACCATAGTTTGAGGAGTTCCTGTATTCACTATGTGTTAATGCTTTGTTCCGGTTCTCTAATAAAAGGAGGCCTTAATATCCCTTAGTTTCCAATATGGACCCCGCTGCCACGGGAGGGTAGAACAAAAGATGTCATGCAAGTTCTTTCCATAAGCACGTATGACTATTTATGGAATACATGCCTACATTACATTGACGAACTGGGGCTAGTGCCGTATCGCCCTAGGTTATAACTGTCTCATGATGAATATCATCCAACAAGTCACCGATCCAATGCCTACAAATTTACCTTATATTGTTCTTGCTAAGTTACTGTTGTTATCATCACTGTTACACTTGCTACAAAATTACTGCTATCACTGTTACCATTACCGTTGCTACTGCTACCATTATCAAAACTATCATATTACTTTGCTACTGATTACTTGCTGCGGATAATTAATCTCCAGGTGTGGTTGAATTGACAACGCAGCTGCTAATACCTTCAAATATTCTTTGGATCCCCTTATGTCGAATCTATAAATTTGGGTTGAATACTCTACCCTCAAAAACTGTTGTGATCCCCTATACTTGTGGGTTATCGCCCTTCTCTCTTTTCTCTCATTTTTTTATTTTGGGCTCTTTGGCCTCTTTTTTCTCTTTTTTTTATTTTTCATCCGGAGTCTCATCCCGAGTTGTGGGGGAATCATAGTCTCCATCATCCTTTCCTCACATGGGACAATGCTCTAATAATGAAGATCATCACACTTTTATTTACTTACAACTCAAGAATTACAACTCGATACTTAGAACAAATATGACTCTATATGAATGCCTCCGGCTGTGTACCGGGATGTGCAATGAATCAAGAGTGACATGTATGAAAGAATTATGAAAGGTGGCTTTGCCACTACTACGATGTCAACTACATGATCATGCAAAGCAATATGACAATGATGGAACGTGTCATAATAGACGGAACGGTGGAAAGTTGCATGGCAATATATCTCAAAATGGCTATGGAAATGCCATAATAGCACTACAAAAAAATACACATCCATGACATTTTGGGCCGAACGATTTTTTTGTCATGCTTATGACACTTCTATGATGATAATTGTGACAAAACCCGGTATCATCATAGATGTGGTGGGCTCCTACTTCTATGACAAAAAATCATGATAGAAAATGGGCTTTTCGTCCTGGGCGGGCCGGAGACGCAGTTGCATGACATTCTTTGGGCCGTCCATGACGGAAAAAACCGTGGTAGAATCGAGGGCGAGGAAAATATTGGGGAGTTCCCGGTTACGGTGGGTGGTCAGGGCCGAGCGATGCATGGAGGTTTGCGCATTTCTCTCGTACAGGTACGTGCATGTGTGCGAGGCGTTGGGCTCTAACTGAACACGAGCGAGGCGTTCGCTTACTGAACCCCGAGCGATTGCACTAGCTACGTTACTAAACCCGAGTGATCGATCCCTTGGCTGTTAACTGAACCCGAGCGATTCCTTCACTACTGCTGCTAACTGAAGATGATCGAACCTGCTGCCTCTTGATGAATAGTGAACATTGTTGGGGGTTGAATGAACAGTTCCCAGTGGGGGTTGGATGAACAGGACCCATGGTAGGACATGCCGTTATCGCTGGATGAACAGGACCCCGACCGAGCCGGTTGGGGGTGGATGAACAGGACCCCCGTGGAGGGCTGGTTGAATAGTAGTCGGCAGAGGCTGGATGAATAGGACCCTATGGAAGGCTGGTTGATAAGTAGCCGATGGAGGCTGGATGAACAGGAGCCTATGGAGGCAGGAGGGTGACGTCGTTGATGAACAGTATCAGGTGGAGGCTCGAGCGAGGCAGTAGACGGTGGATGAACTGTAGCCCGTGGAGTCCCGTTTTCCGGTACGCCACACCCCTCCCGATGAACAAGGCCCCCGTTTTAACCATAGGAGGTCGAAGACAAGTCTGTTTCCTCTGTTTTGCGGTACACCACACCCCTCCCGATGAACAGGACCCCGTTTAGACCGTAGGAGGTCGAAGAGAAGTCCGTTTCCTCCATTTTGTGGTACGCCAGACCCCTCACGTTGAACAGGATCCCGTTTCGACCATAGGCGGTCGAATAGAAGGCTGTTTCCTTCGTTCTGCGGTATGCTAGGCCTTGTTTTGGCTGTTCCGTCCAAGCCGGTTGGCTCTTGATGAACAGGACGCATTTCGTTGCCTCCTGATGAACATGACGCAGTTTCTCCATTCCGACCCAGCCGGTTGGCTGCCGATGAACAGGACGCCGTCACTTCTCTCCACTACCTCTCCATGTACACGAGCACTGGCCGTATGTATGTGCGAGTAGGCGTTCGAGACCCGCACGTATGTACGTACGTGGCTGTATTTACTTTCTTGCACCCTGGTTGTACATACGTGTACATGATATAGATGGGACTGCGTGACATGCTACGTCTGCGCCTCTACTATGACACGTGCCCTTCCTTACTCGGTGACAGTTCATCGCTGCAGCCTGCAGACAGATCGATCGACCAGTATGTACATACACGTTCGGGACCAGACAAACAACCCTACATGCGGTTCGACTGGGTGGGTCCCAGCTGTTAGGGAGGTAAGGAGGCACTTCATTGCATGCGAAGATATAGCTGGTGGGTCCCAGTTGTTAGGGGGAGAATCATATTTTTTGCTTGTAATATGGACGCACTTCCTTACATGCGAAGATGTAGCTGGTGGGTCCAAACAGTCAGGGGAAACGTTATTTCGCGAAATACGGTGGCCCGTCCGGTGGGTCCCTGCTGTTAGGTGGAGGAATCATTATTTTGTGCGTAATAAGGAGGCACTTCCTTGCTTCGGCCGTGGACCCATCTGCCATCCTCTCCACGTACAATACTCTTCCGATGGAAGTCGTTCCTTGACCACATTAACCACGCCGCGCCGAGAGCACCAAGGCGGTGGATGACGGTGAGGCCTAGGAAGGGGACGATGCGAAGCCGGGGAAGACGCGGCTGTGGATGCCCACGTGGAGAGGAGTACGAGGGTTGACTGGTTCGGCTGCAGTGTGTGAGGCTGCCATCGCCAGAGACTAATAGGGGTTGTGGGTGAATAGAGGGATGGCCTGGCCAGAGGTTGGAGTAGGGTGGGGCGGTCAGGCCTGCTGAAAGAACATGCGATGCCCCCATGTTTGGTTTTCGCAATTGATGACAATCTCTATGGACTAATGGTTGCCTTGAGTTATATTTGAAGGTTTTGTCCATAGGCTTTTCTTGAAGTCCATGTGTTGGTTTCAAGGAGTTTATGAGTTGACCAAGGTGCTATTAAGGAATTATCCAAAGATTGGTCATGTGAGTGTTGAGCTTAGTGCAAGCATGTCTTGAAGAAGAAGATTATGTGATCATTCATGTTTACCTTCAAGACATCATCCAAATGAAGAGAGTTGGAAAGATTCAAGGTTGATCTAGCCTAAGTACGTAGAGTGATTCAAGTTGATCAACACACAAAGCGCATAAGTTGTACCGAGAGGGACCAAGTGTTCCCATGGTATGGTAAGCATTGTCCATTACGCTTTGTGTACTAACCCATGGTCTACGTGAGAGTTCTTTGTGGGTTAGGTATGTTTCCATGGTCTTGCGTCAAGAGGAAGATCCCATACAACCCATGGAGGATGACATCAAGTGGTGATCGTCATCAAGTTTGCTGTGTGCAAGTTCAAGTGGAGCAACACGAAGAGTGGCTCACCCATAATGGAGTATGGGGGAGCAATCAAGTTTGAATCTTGCCATCCATTGTGGTGTCAATGGACTTGTGAAGATGTGCCGAAGAGTCGCTCACCCATAGTGGACTATGGGGGAGCAATCATCTAGTCTTCATCGAGCCAACGCAATCAAGAAAGGTGGTCCAACTTGAGGGAGTCAAGATCGTCTTCATCTAGCTCAAGTGGACCATGTGCAAGGCAAAGTTTTGCCCTTGATAGTTCTATTTTACCGGTCTCGTGGTGGTAGTTGGGAGACCGGGTTATAGGATCGCTTGTCGCATTATCAAGGGGGCTCTCAAGTTGGTAGCTTGATCGTATCGTTAGTAGAGAGCTCAAACCATTGCATCCTTGCATCATGTTTCCTTGTTCTTGTTTGGTTCTCTTTGTGAGTCTTAGAGCTTATGGTCATCTTGATGACAAGCTTGAGTTCATTGAAAACGGAGTTCGCATGCGTCTTCTATGATGTTTTCGGTGTTGGAGGTTTTACCGGTCTTATCCTAGGAAGGGTTCTCACCATTCTATTATGGGCCTTTTCTCATTTGCTTCTTATTGATATTTCTATCAAGATTGTGTTAGCCCTTGTTGCTAGCTTTCCAACAAACTTGGTTTCATCGAATTCGAGCTCAGATGCGAAAGTTGTGGCTGTTTTGATATTGCCTGCTTTACATAGAGAGGTTGTACCGCCCGTAGAGAGGTTGAACTACTGACCGGTACAACCGGTGCTTGAGCGGTTGTACCGCTCGAGAATTGGTCCGGAGGTTGTACTGCTATGTACCGCTCTACCACCGGACTAGTTTCTGTTTTGGAGTGGTTCTTGGCGGTTGTTGACCGGTTTAACGGTTTAACCGTACTACCGGTTCCCAGTGCTGTTGTACCGCTTAGAGCTTTTCCTGTGTTGGTTTTTCCTCTGCTTTGGCCGGTTGTACGGTTCATGCACCGTTGTACCGGTCCTATAGTTTTCTGCACATAACGGGCAGATTAGTGGGGACCTATTTAAGGGGTCTTCTTCCCAATGGTTCCCTATCTCTTGAGCTCTTTTTGCCCCATTGTTGACCTTCTTGAGCTTGCTAACTCTCAATCCCTCCATGGATTCTTGCTAGTTTTTGAGGGAAAGAGAGAGGAGATCTAGATCCACACTTCCACCAATCACTTTCTCCTCTATGTGAGGGGAACCCTTAGATCTAGATCTTGGAGTTCTTTGTGTTCTCCTTCTTGTTCTTCCTCTTACTTTCCTCCCTAGCATTAGTTGCTTTGGTGGGATTTATGAGAGAAGGACTTGGGTACTCAGGTGCCCTTGCCATTGCATTTGTGCATCGGTTTGAGTTCTCCACGGTGATACGTGGAAGTTACAAGTTGAGAAGCTTATTACTCTTGGGTGCTTGGTGCCCTTGAGCTTGTTTCTCTTGGGTGCTTGGGCGCCTAGTCGGATTGGTGGTGTTCGAGCTCAATCATTGTGGTGTAAAGCTCCGGCAAGCGCCGGGTCTCCAATTAGGTTGTGGAGATCGCCGAGCAATTTGATGGTACCGTGACCGCCCCAAGGGTTGCCAAAGTGTACGGTTCGGTGACCGCCCCAAGGGTCGCCATTTGTACGGGTTCGGTGACCGCCCTCAAGGGTCCCTTAGTGGATTCCCGGCATCTTGCATTGTGCGAGGGCGTGAGGAGATTACGGTGGCCCTAGTGGCTTCTTGGGGAGCATTGTGCCTCCACACCGCTCCAAACGGAGATTAGCATCCGCAAGGGTGTGAACTTCGAGATACATCGTCGTCTCTGCATGCCTCGGTTATCTCTTACCCGAGCCCCTTTACTTATGCACTTTACTTTGTGATAGCCATATTGTTCTTTGTCATATATCTTGCTATATCATAGTTGCTTATATTGCTTAGCATAAGTTGTTGGTGCACATAGGTGAGCCTAGTTGTTTAAGGTTTTGTGCTTGACAAATTAACCGCTAGGTTATTCCGCATTTGTTCAAGCCTAAACCGTAATTATTTTAAAACGCCTATTCACCCCCCCCCCCTCTAGGCGACATCCTCGATCTTTCACCTGCGCGGTAGCAGAGCCATACACAGGAGGCAGGAGTAGGCGGCACGAGCGGCGCTGGTTTGGGCGGCTGGAGCAAGAAGACTAGAGGTTGAAGAAGCACTATGGCCGTTGGATGGACATCGTACGGTCACTGGAGCTAGAATCGTTCATATTGACTAAGTTGACAAAGGCCTCAGTCCGCGTCAACTTAGTAGGCCCACAAGTCAGCCTCCCACTATGGTGGTCCCAGCTAGTAGGGGGAGTATTCATTTTTTGTGCGTAATAAGGAGGTACTTCCTTCTGTGCGAAGATATAGCTGGTGGGTCCGAGCTGTCAGCGGGAGGAACATTTTTTCGCAAAATACAGAGACCCTTCTGGTGGGTCCCTGCCGTCAGGTGGAGGAATCACTATTTTGCGTGTAATAAGGAGGCACTTCCTTGCGTGCGGCCGTGGACACAGCTGTCAGCCTCTCCACGTACAGTTATCGATGGATGTGTTCATTGACCACATTGACCACGCCGCTCCGAGAGCACCAGGGAGGTGGACGATGGCGAGGCCTAGGAAGGGAATAACCTGGAGCCGGGGAAGACTCGACAGTGGTTGCCCACGCGGTGGGGAGTACGAGGGTTTAATGGTTCGGCTGCCATCGCCGGAAAATAACAGGAGGTGTGGGCGAGTAGAGGAATGGCCTGGCCAGCGATGGAGTAGGGTGGGGCTGTGCGGCCTGTGCGGAAGCACAACCGACCACGGGAGGCAGGAGCAGACAGTCCCACCAGCGCTGGTTTGGGCGGGTGGAGCAAGAAGATCAGATATTGAAGAAGCAGCATGGCCGTTGGTTTAACATCCAACGGTCATTGCTGCTAGAATCGTTTGTGGACTAAGTCAACAAAGCCTTTCATACACGTTAACCTAGTAGACCGACAAGTCAGCCTCCAAATCTGTCCCAAACAGCATACAGCCCGAAATTTCTAGCCAGATTAAAATTAATTTAAAAACTAAACATACCTTAATTTAACTCCAATGAAATTTTACCCGCACAAAAACAATGAAATTTAAAATATCAAAATCCGAATGAAAAAGGTATTTTGGAACTAATTGCATGTTTGCTGTATTTTTTCATTTTACAGCCCATTTATTATTTCTTATAGCCAATTTGTTATTACTTATAGCCCATTTTCTGGGCAAGCCTGAATGCATCCCTCCTCATCTTGAAAGATTTCCGGCCCAGCAGGGTGTAGAAAAGCAAGTAGGCCTACATTGGTTATTCTGCAAAAAACAAAATAGTTGGGCCAACCATTTTCAGAAAGGAAAAAAACTAGGCTGGTCATGTGGTAAACATATGAAATAAAATCCTAGGCTAGATGGGCCACAGCTCCCGCATAACCCAGTTGATATCCTTCTTCGTCCCGAAAAAAATACTGCGCGTGCTGCTGGGTCCCGGGTGTCTGCCGCTCCTTGTGAAGTTATCTTGCTTATTAACTATGTTGACAGTGGCGTGCGACCCAGATGTCAGGAAACCATTAGGAGGAACCCTTTTTTTCTTGTAATAAAGGAGGCACTTGCTTGCCTACTGCCATGATCCTGGTGGGTCCCTACTATCATCCTCACCATGTACAGTCATCTCCTTATTCCTCTCGGTTGTTGACCATGTTAACAACACCGGAGGGCGGCGCAGCGGCTAGCAAACCAAGGCGGAGGACGATGGTGAGGCCTTGGACGAGAACGGACAGGAGTTGGGGAAGATGCACAGAGTTTTAGGGTGCGATGTGGCCATGATGCGTGCGTGGCAACACAGCCAGCCATGGGAGGCGGGAGCAGGCGGTCCCGGCGGCACTGGTTTGGCTTTGGTGGCTGGAGGAAGAAGAGACTGAAGAAACACGACAGACGTTGAATGTCAGTCCAACGGTCAAGGTTGGCACAATCGTTTGCTGACTAAGCCGACACCTAGCATACTTTTTTATATATAGGAAGAAAAGAAAAACAAGGCTCGTTCGCCTGATAACATTCCTAAAACTGCAACCATTCGATCTTGCGTCGCAACTAAAACTACGAGGAAAATGCGTTTGTCTGCCGTCCTCCTCCCATGGAACGTTCGCCAAATAAGTGACTAGCACCCTTGGTTTTCAACCGAGTGGTCTTGGGTTCGAGTCCCAGGAACCCTCAATTTTGTCCTCCTTCCTTCCTCGCAAAAAAAAAAGAAAATCAAAGACTTGACAAGGCTTACAGAACATGCTAGTGTACCAGTAAAGAGATGTTGCTGAGTTTTAGAAAAAGAGATACGTGCTCCTATAGCTGGTTTGGATCCAGACCTAGACTATGACTATATATGGTGCTATGCTACTCTACAAGTAATGGAACTGACATATCCAATGTTCGCTTCTCCTCTTCTCTACTTACTCGCTTAGCATCAAGCTCGTCAAGAAAGAACCATGTCCGCCGACGGCTCGTCCACCTGCTCTTCAACAGGCAACAACCAGATATGTGCCAAGTCACCACCTTTACCATCGCATGTGGGTCTCATCACACCCCCGCCGGCACACACAACGCAGCCGGTTTCTCATCGCAACCCGCTGCCATTGGTGTGGTGCCACTGCTGCAAATCACGCAGAGTCATCCGTCGTGTCTCAACCACAATCCTCAACCCTGGCCGAGTCTTCTACAAATGCCCGAATCATGGGGTAATAATATGTTTAAGTGTTGTTCTGCTGCTTTCAGTTGATGATTTTTTAATAGGTTGGTTGATGATCATCCAATTTGGTTTGTGCAGAAAAGGGAAGATTCATGTGATTTGTATTTCCGGGAAGTTTCTGATGTGGGGGAATGCAACTATGTTGATTATTTGGTTAGAGAGGAATCCCAATACCAGCAGGTTGGGGTGTTGGACAAGTAACTGAAGGAACGACAGAAGAGGAAGATGAAGAGCAGAAGGTTAAAGATGCAGTTACTCTGATCTTCGCCAAGCAACAGTTGTTGAACGACCTTGACAGCAATGAGGAGATGATAGAGCTTGTGAAGATAATGGGCAAAATCGACGTGCTATGTAGGATGATTGTCTTTTTATTTGCAGTGTATGTAGCGCTCGTGATGTATTCAGTGGCTATGACATGGGAACTTTGCTGAAACTAGTAATTAATGTAACCTATTTAGCAGGCTGGGCGTAGTGTTGTGAACATCTAATGATTTCTATTAACGGAAATCGAGGGGTATCTCCTTTTGCTCATAAATAAGTAAATAGCATAGGCCCTTTTGCTAATAAATAAATAAATTAGCAGAGGCCCTGTCGGGTCAGCTTTGTTCCTATTCGAAGACGTCGAGCAAATTGCAGTCCAACAACAAACTATGTCATCAAATACAAGTTTCACAGCCAAATATGAGTACAACTAAACACCAATGTCATCATGTTTTAGTCGTCATACAATCACCACAGAAATCAACATACATAGTAAGTGATGTTCTCACAGCAAAATACTAAACAACAACTTCATCAGGTTTCAGTTGTTATCGCAAACACAATTTCACATAGTAGATAAAAAACATCTTCTGACAGGCAAATACGACAAAAGCAATCTAATCATCATCCGCAACATCATCATCAACATCTTCGCCATGTGTATCAGTCTAAATCATAATTCCCCCTAGTGCCATCTTCTTCTTCATCATCAATGTCCTCGAACATTGGCTTCTTATTGATCAACTCTCGTATGTCCACAGCCCGACAGGCAATCTTTTTGCCCGCGTCATTGACGTGATGGTTCTCAAAGATATTAGGAACATCTGTGGAATCTTCTACATCAGGAGCAGTGTAAGCATCATCTTGTTGTGCAACTTCATTAAATGAATTCCTCTGCTCAAACCTTTGCAATACTCTCCAGTCATCGCTACGTGCAAATGTGTCTTCCAAGAAAAATATATGTGTTGCTTGATTTGCCAAAATAAAAGGCTTGTAGGTCTGGTACGCCGCCTTGACATTGATGGATTTTAAATAATCATGAGCTCTTGGTTTTGCGATCCTCGAAAATAGGTTATACTACAACTGATGAACCTCGAAACTGGAGATATACTACAACTGAACAATGTCTGTTATGTTAGCATACATTTCAATTGTCTCTTTGTCATACGTATCCTTGCTCATGATGGCACTGTTTGGTGTCTTCCTGCCTTCATCGCGTGCAAGAGTGTTGTAGTGCACATCTCCAACAACGCAAGATTCATAATGTCTTACCCGAGTATTAGGACCGATTGCTAGTGCGTAAAGGGCATCATTAACTGCCTGCCCATCCTCCCGCATCTTCTTAACGTATGATTAGAAAGTAGACAAGCTGATCATCTTATGTACTCAATATATAAAAAAACTGACAGTGCAATTCAAAAGCTTACATGGCTCTTGAACCATTTCGCAAATCCTGCCATAACCAGTTTGTCAAAGTTTCTTGGATTTTGCGGCAGTAACTCCTTTTTGTAGATGTTGCACAACATAGTGATCGCGTCAAACATCTAAATATATAAGAATGTTCTGCAAGTTTAGTAGATTATGATGTATAAGCTGTAGTACTTAGAATCTCAGGACAGTTATTCAACACATACCAAACCATTTTGTCTTGTCGACTCTTCCTTGTAACTCGAACAGAACAATCGAAAACATTGAGTCCGGGATTGTCTTCACCCACCTCTTTGCTAAGCTGATCAGCTGTTTCAATGTATTTTGAGTAGAATGTCAACGCTTCTGTAGCAATGTAGGCCTCTGCAATGGAACCCTCGAGTCTAGCTTTGTTCCTAACAAAGCCCTTGAAAGTGCCTAGCCGCCTTTCAATAGGGTACATCCAGCCATTGTGTACTGGACCTCTAAGTAGTGCCTCATCACGTAGATGAACAGCCAAATGCACCATCACATCAAAAAAGGCTGGAGGATATATCTTCTCAAGGTCACATAGGATAGTTGGTATCTTGTCTCTAAGACGCTCCAAAGCATCTATCCTGATATTTCTACTTCAGAGTTCCCTGAAGAATTGTCCCAACTCTGCAACTGCTTTGTATAAGTCAGGGCGGCCCAATCCTCTAAGGATAACAAGTAAAACCCTTTGATGTAGGATGTGGCAGTCATGAGTTTTCAAACCTTGTACCTTGTTTTCATATGCATTGACTCTCCTTTTCAAGGTTGGAAGCAAATCCATGTGGGAATCTCACACGTGACAGGACCTCGCAGAATTCTTTTTGTTTTACCTTGTCCAAGACGTACGCAGCTGGTTCCATATCCCGTGGTTTACCTTCATCTTCCACCTGCAAATCCTTTCTGATACCCAGGTGTGTCAAATCAATCCTAGATTTTAAGGTATTTTTTTCTTGCCTTCAATATTAAGAAGTGTGCCAATAATGGTGCCACATATATTTTTATCGATGTGCATCACATCAAGATTATGCCGCAGATCCAAATCTTTCCAATACTCCCAGTCCCAAAAAGTTGACCTGCAGGTAAACAATAATCTTTCTTCTGCCTTGCCACGCTTCCTTTTCCCGCTACCATTATCAGGATGGTTTCCTGGTGTAATATGCATGACCTTCTCTAATTCCACTTGCAACTCATCGGCGGCGAGCCTCCTTGGCGCATCACGGTTTTCATGCTTTGCACTGAACACATATCTTCGGTATTTTGTAGGACACGACTTGTCCTTGGCAAGGAAACAACAGTGTCTAATGTAACACATCTTGCTAAGTAATGCGTATGACAGCGGATTCCTGTCACAGCGAACACGTGCATTGTAACCATGTGTCGTTCGCCCAGACATAGTGCCCAAAGCCGGATAATCATGGATGCACCAAATTATAAGAGCACGCAGAAAGAAATCAGCTGGTGGGCTGCTATATAGGTCTCGAGTGAGAACACCCCTCTATAGTTGTTGAAGTTCCTCCACAAGAGGCTCCATGAATAAATCAAAATCCTTTCAGGACTTTTTGTACTTGGGATGTGCAAGGCCATCATGTAGTTTGATTCTTTCGTGCAGACATTTGGAGGCATGTTGTAAGGGATAACCAGCACTGGCCACATGCTATATGTGGCACTCTGGTGGCCAAATGGGTTAAATCCATCTGAAGCTAAGCCAAGTCTAATGTTTCTCGGGTCAGCAGCAATTTTTGTGTGTTTCTGATTAAAGCTTTTCCAGTCACTACCATGAGATGGATGGCTCATTACATTCTGATCTATGTACTCCTAGTTCCTAGAATGCCACAGTACATCCTCTCTTGTTTCAACATCACGAAACAACCTCTACAATCTTGGTATAATTGGAAAATGTCTCAGAACATTATGAGGAGTCCTCTTCACAGCATCGCCATCTTTACATCTTGATAATTTGCATTTTGGGCATTCACATAAGTTGGCATAATCCTTCCGGAACAGAACACAATTATTCTTACAAACATGGATCATATCATATCCAATTCCAACTGCATGTAGGAAATTCTTTTTTTACTGTAGTTGTGTGGCAGCTCAGACGCATCTGGGAAAGATTCACATAAAGCGGCCAACATCACATCGAATGATTTGTTGGTCATCCGCTCAGATGTCTTCACCTGAAAAAAGGTGACCATAGCTGAGAATACTGACAACTTATTTCTTGGGGTGACAGCCACATTGCATTGTGTTGGCCCAGACCGTGCACGCAGAGTACTTTCCGACGACACGCAAATGACTGATGACGAACGATGACGAAGAACTTGCCGACAGTCTTGGTTTCTACCCCAAGCTGGCACAATCCGTCCCGATCGATCAAAGCTAGCACAACTAGCTACATAGCCCGGCGAGTTTCACTCGTACACGAACTCCTACGCCAAGCACGCGTGTATACAGCAACCGGCTGATTGATTCGGCCGGCCTGCACTACACACACGTACGCACATGAGGAGGCTGGCCAAGTATTGCCAAAGGCCTGTATCGAGCCTTGTGTTTTATTTCAACTCACGTGTTATTGTTTATAAGGGCTATATATATATATATATATATATATATATATATATATATATATATATATATATATATATATATATATATATATATATATATATATATATATAGAAGCTAGGACCAAGCTCGCAAACCTACATGGTTACTATCTCCTAATCCTACTCGGTGACAACTTTTGAAGCTAACACAGACTCATACGTACATGTATATGTTAAGGACACGGGCATATTCGTGTTTAACTCCAGCAATCACCCCCCTAAACATGGCATCATCACGTCACAGCTCTGACGCCGATCCTTCTTCGCATCTTCTCTCTATCCAAAGCCTTGGTTAGCATGTCCACTAATTGATCATCAGTCCAAATGTTGTCAACCTCCGTCTTACCTTCTTCCATACAGTCCTTTATATAGTGATACATCATATCACTTTGCTTGCTCCTATCATGCCGCACTAGATCTTCGCGTAGAAAACTTATAGACTTGTTATCAACATTGAGCACCACTTGTTTCGGATCTTGATCCATGAGATCACCGTGTAGCATCTCTAGCCACACACCCTGACACATAGCAGCGGCAGCTGCAATATAGTCTATTGCATCAACTGTAATTACTTTATTCTTCTTACTCAGCTCAAGACGAGGTTCCATTGGAGCGTCAATTGGATTGAAATACTTCATGCTACGGATTTCAAGTACCTTCCTTACATATGCCTCCTGGCATAGTGTGACCCCCTTCGTCTTTTGATGTACCTCTATCCCGGGGTAGTAGCTCAAAAGACCGAGATCATCCATCTTTAAAAGCTCTTTCATCTGTAGCTTGAACTTTGCAATCAACTCTTCAATTTCTTCAGTAATTAATAGGTCGTCGACGTAGATGCCATCTAGTAGACAATCCCTTCCTTCACCTCTCTTGTACATTGCACACTCTAGTGGGGCTTTCTCAAATCCACAAGAAATCAATGTCCGATCAAGTTTGATGTTCCACTCCCGAGGTCCTTGCCATAGCCCATACAAGATTTTGTGTGACTTCAGTACCTTGTGCTCTTCTCCCTCTTTGATGAAATCCGATGGTTGATTCACATACACATCACCTTCTATCTCATCGTTCAAAAACACTGAGTTTACATCCATGTGATGTACTTTCCATGATTCCTGAGTCGCGAGAGCGATGAGTAATCTCACGGGGTTCATCTTTGCAATGGGAACGAACACTTCTTCGAAGTCCATACCTTCCTCTTGCATGTATCCTTTGGCCACAAGCCCCGCTTCGTGCTTCACACAATTTCCTTCAACATCTTTGTGATCTTAAATTCCCACTTGAGCTCTATGGATTTTTGGTTGATGGGAAGATCGATGAGCTCCCATGCATTGTCGTCGTAGATCGACCACAACTCTTCTTCCATAGCATGACCCCAACACCCCTCCATGTTCGCGTACTCAAACTTCGCCCATTCCTCGTCACTTAGACACAGTCGTCCATTACGTTTCACCTTTACCGGGTCAATTGTCCGAAGAGTTTTCTCCAGATATGAGTGTAAATCCGGTTGAAGCAATACGGATGTTGATGACAGTATCTTTTCCTCTATTACTTTCGGAGGTGTCACATTTGCTTCCGGAGTTGCCAAATCTCCTTTCCATGATGTTTGTTGCGAGCCTGCAGTGCACATGCTATTATTTTCTGGTCCATTTCCTTGTTCTAGACTGTACCCACATGGGGCAAGACCTCCAAGTGAGTCACCAACTCTTGAAATAGTACGTGCACCACATCCTTATTTCAGAATTGAGACATATTGGCTGCTAGTGTCTTCTAGTGAGCATCGATGCAGAGCGGCTTCACAACACCCTCCTGATCGAGCGCTCGCTCCTGCATGATGATGTGGTCCACACGAGCTGCAGCCTATGACGCTTCGGTCGCCAGCCTGCTCGCGTGAGTCAGACAGCGCCAAGCTAGGTCCAGTCTGCTCCACTTCCCTTGCGCTATACTTTTCTGACGTGCCGTTGCTGCTGCCTACAAACACTGTAGCTATTGCCACTCGTCTGTAGGCTCCTGGACAAACGCCTTGACTGCCCACAGCGAGAGTTGCTTGTGGACTTTGTCGCCTTGCCTTGCCATCCTCTGACATGACGCCCACGATCTTTGTGGCGATGCCTGCCGTCAAGTACATGCCACACTCGTCAGGTCCAAGCGGCATACCTCGCTGCACATCATGGTTTTCTGGCGTGACCACAGTAGTCCGCCTTGCAGCGTGATCGTCTGGCGCAATGTCTTTGTCTGGGGTCAAAACTTTTGTCTTGCTTCTTCGGCCGCCTACGGGCCTCTTCTCCAGTCCACCAGCACAAAGACTGCTTCGCCATGGAGGAGCACACACAACTTTCGCTGCATCCGCTCAAGAAAAGATAGCACTTACATCCATAGCATGGACATAAGCTTCGAATCACCCCCGCATCTGTAGCATCAACATGAGTTTCCGAACCATGATCATGATGGCAAACCTTTTCTTCCACGAGTGCGACAATTTCTTTAGCCGGCACTCGAAGAAATGTATCCTCTTCGTCCACGAGTTCACTCATCAACATCATGTCACCATCATCTCCTTGCTGGGTCATGAGCGCCTTCTGCTTCGGTGCTTCCTTGCAGTCAGCCTTGAAGTGGCCAAGGAGGCCACAGTTATAACACCTCACTTTCCTGATGTCAAACTTTCTCCTCTGTGGCGGTGCAGCCTCGTCGTTCGAGTCGTCGTCCAAGTCGGCGAAGTTCTTTCTCGCTGAATGCTGCTTCCCCTTATTCTTGCTACTTCTCCTAGATCTGCCTTGCTTTTCTAGGGCGATCCACTGCGCCTTCGTGAGTATCACAAGCTCGTCGTTCCTCCCGTCCCCAAGATTGTACCGCATACGCTCATCATGAGCCTTGTATCTTCCAACAAGATCGTCGATGGAGAGAGTCGCGAGATCGACGCACTGCTCGATCGCTGTGACAAATTGCAGGTACTGGGGAGGGGCCGCACGCAAGAACCGTCGGACAACCAAGGTCTCCGTGTGGTTTTCTCCAAGCGCGCGGATCCGATTGATGAGAGTATCCACCCGTGAAGCAAACGCGTCCATGGACTCATTGTCGCCCATGACCAAAGTCTCACAGTTCCTTACGAGAGTTTGGAGATTGGCTTCCTTGACGCGGGTGTGTCCCTCGAACATGAGTTTCAGCGTATCCCGCACCTCCTTCGCCGTTTCTTTGGCGATCAGGTGCTGGAGGACATCCATTGGTATCACCGAATAAATCGCCGACGCCGCCTGTCGATCCTTCCGGTGCTCGGCTCCCTCCTTCTTGTACGCGTCGCCTCCTAGGTCCACCGCGTCCCATAGCTCGTTGGCGTGGAGATCATACTACATGAGGGCCTTCCAGACCCCAAAGTTCTCGCGATCAAACCATGGGTACGATGAACTCGCCGGAGCAGCAATTACTTTAGCCGCACCGGAGTACTGCACCAGCTGCTTGTTCTACTCGTCGTTTGATATGGCCTCCCGTTACTAGAAGATCAACCTTGCTCTAGATACCAATTGTTGGCCCAGACCGTGCACGCCGAGTACTTTTCGACGACACACAAACGAGTGATGAAAAACGATGACGAAGAACTTGCCGACAGTCTTTGTTTCTGCCCCAAGCTGGCTCGATCCGTCCCGATCGATCGAAGCTAGCACAGCTAGCTACGAAGCCCGGCGAGTTGCACTCGTACACGAACTCCTACGCCAAACACGCACGTATACAGGAACCGGCTGATTGATCCAACCGGCCCGCATTATACACACGTACGCACATGAGGAGGCTGTCCAAGTATTGCCAAAGGCCTATAGCGAGCCTTGTGTTTTATTTCAACTCACGGTGTTGTTTACAAGGGGCTATATATATATATATATATATATATATATATATATATATATATATATATATATATATATATATATATATATATATATATATATATATATATATATATATATATATATATATATATATATATATATATATATATATATATATATATATAAAGCTAGGACCAAGCTAGCTAACCTACACGGTTACTACCTCCTAATCGTACTCGGTGACAACTTTGAAGTTAACACGGACTCATACATACATCTATATGTTAAGGACACGGGCGCATTTGTGTTTAACTCCAACACATTGTTCCAACATGCGGGCCCACCATTTTTATTCTGCAGGTGAAAGTTCACGAAATGCACGACCATTTCGTAGCATTGTTTCAATGTTGGTCAAACTCACTGGATCCGCCACCACCACCTCCTCCTCCTCTTCCACCTGAGCATCAGGCAGATCAAGATGGTGATCTACTGCTTCCGCATAGTCAGTAACATTGACGTTCATAGCTTCACCATGATGAAACCACCTAGTATATGTGACCGACATCGCATACAAGTGTAGATGATTTTGCATAGTTAACTTGGGTCTTGTAACTAAATTCATACAACTGTTACACAGGTAGAGCATATCTGATTTCGGACCACCGTACTCAGCTTTAATAAAGTTCATGAAGTTTTCAACCCTGTCTGGGGAAACGACACCTACGGGATCACGAGGAATCCCTTTTGCTACGGTTGGCGAGCACGGGGCTGTGGAAAGAGCGGGATTGAGAGATCAACGCAAGGGGATTATCCAGGTTCAGGCTGCAAGTTATGCGTAATACCCTACTCCTGCTGGTTTATGTTTATCTAGTATTCTAGGACTAGCTACAAAGCGTGCAGGGTCCAAAAAATCTGAATCCTTCCTCAGTACGCTGCGGGCCTCGTTTTATTGTCAAAAAGGGGCTGCCATAGTGGCACACAGGAGGTGGAAAGTTGTACAGTAGTCGAGTCTATCTCCTGGCACCGGAGAACAAACACATTTAATGCACTGTCTACGTGCCCTTCTTGCTTTATCGGGGACGGCAAGGAAGCTAGTCCCAGCTATCGCCGCCTCGCCTGGCTTCGACGTGCATCTGAGCTGACGAGGCGTGTAGTGCCATGCTGGTTGGCTGGCTGCTGAGTTGGTGCGGTGGCAGAGTCTTCACGAAGATTTGCATGCCACCACGCAGGTGCTTGCTGAGTTGGCCTAGAGGCCGCATGTCGCCACGCAAGTGATCGCCTAGTTGGTGGGCTGGCAACTGCATGGAAATACCGGTGGAGTCTTGGCAGATGTGGGTCTGGCTACGGCCCCGCGGATGTCTTCAGCAAGGGTCTTGCCGGGGCCCCGGCAAGGGTCTTGCCGCGGTGTCGTGGGCGTCCCCGGCAAGGGTCTTGCGGGGGTGGGGGGGTCTCGTGGGTATCCTCAGCAAGGATCTCGCCGAGGATCTCCATCTTCTGATTCTCATCTTACTCTTGTATGTTCTTGGTCTTCACAAAGATCTACATGCCACCATGGAGGCGCTTCCCGAGCCTTGGTTCCAATGTGGTTGAGGGCGTCGGAACTCTCAGGATCAAGGGTGGAAGCCCTGCTGGCGTTGGGCAAGTTGCCCCGACAAGGTTCTTGCCGGTGCTGTGGAGGCCGCCCCAGCAAGGGCCTTCCTAGGGGAGTTCACCTCGCCCTTCTGCTCTTCGTGTTTCTGGCTTGGTGTTGCTCTGGTTGTCTTGTGCCTTTGCTTACTCTACCCCGCCAAGCGTGGCCATGGGCGTGGGGCTGCGACTACCCGCGCACAAGTAAAGGGGTACAAAAAGGGACCCTACTTTCGTACACCGACAGGAGCCCCCGGGCCTGGGCCACATATAAGCGCGGGGCGTTATTGGGCCAGACCCAAAACATAGCACGGGCGCGCGGACGGCGGAGTTTTTACTGCAGTAATTCCCTCATTCGTTGCGCTTCTCCACGACCCGTGCTGAATGCGTGACGTCGGGGTCGTGCATGGAATGACCGCACCATGCTCACGTCATCCCGTGGTGAACAGTAAAGAGGCGGCTTGCGTGTCCCTTTAGAACTGCAGGGCCGCTGCTCATTTACTCTCTCTGCCTTGGAACCGTCATCCCACGTTTCCCACTATGCCTGCCCCTTGCGCCACGTACGCCGCATGCACGGCATGGGGTACGTGACACACACATGGAATATGGGAAGGCGCGCGGGGGCCGATACTCACGTGCCTTTGATTGGGTGGCGAGGGCGGTTGATGGCCTTGCTCGTTGCCACTTAATGAGCCGGACTTGAGCGGGCTCTTCATAGGCGTAGAGCTAGTCTTCGGCCTTCCCCGCCCAACTATAAAAAGCGAACTTAGGGGTAGGAGGAAGAGCGTCTCCCTGTGTCTCCCCTCCGTCTCCATTCTTCACCCACGGTCATGGCGAGAGGGCGTGGCCGCGGCTGTTCTTCCATGGAGGCGACCAGGTCCTCCTCCCGCCAGAGAGCTGCGGCGGTCAAGGAAGAGCTAGAGGCTCAGGGTGAAGGCCATGCTCGAGGCGGGGGCGCCGAACGGGGCCGCGGTCGGTGAGGTGGCCGAGGCAGAGGCAGCCGAGGCAGAGGTGGGCGCGAAGGGGGACACCTGCGTCGTCTCCATCTTCGTCGCCATCTCCCCCACCATCTCCTCCTACTTCGGCAAGTGGTCACATCGGGGACACGGTGCTCGAGTTTATCCTGCAGCTGTGTGGGCCACTGCGCAGCCGCCTTCGTTTTCCCGGGGCGTTCGCGAGGGTGCTGGAGATCGACCGGCCACCGCAGCTGTGGCTTCACATGAAGGGGTGTTGCCACGGCAACATGTGGGTGAACACAAGGTTTCCCGCCCCTCAAGTGATGCTCCTTCGCAGGGGCTGGAAAACCTTCGCACATGCCCATTGCTTGATGGATGGGCACGTCCTCTGCTTCAAGCTGGCGGAGAGCGACTTGCTCTCCATCAAGGTCTTCGGGCGCTCGGGATACAGGCTAGGGTGCTGTGCAGAGAGCTCGACCGATGACGAAAGCAACTCCTCGGGCAACAGTGACGAGGAGGGCAGCGACGGCGACGACGAGGGTAGCGGGCGGGAGGGTGATGGGTCCGACTAGGTGTCGGACACACCGTCCCTGGGCGACGCCGGCAGCACCACCATTTGCACCACCGGCTACTTGAACTTCTCAGGGCCGCTGCTTCTGGTGGCTGGTGCTGGAGGGCCGGAGAAGGCGGGTGGAGGGCCGTCAACTCGGAGTACGATGGCACTGACGCCTTCGTCGCGTATTGTTGGCCCGCTGCCTCATCTTTCGGCCCCTTCCCCGGCACCGTCATCACCAGCCTTCTCTTGGTGTCTTCGCTGCTCAGACTCGCCTAGGCGCCCCCTTTGCCCTCCTGCTTCTCCTGATCCGTTTTCTGAGGAGAGGGACAAGAAAGGGATTACATGCATCTTATCCTTTTTTTATTTTTTAAGCCTGCGTGCATTTGTCAGATTTTAAGCTTGTAATGCCCTTGCTCATGTTTACATTCCGTACGAACCGTACCTTTTTGGAACGTATTAATGAAAAAGGGTGCTTGCTGGGTTCTTTGTGCGTGAGCGAGGCCCATGCCAAGGAATGAATCCTTGTTATTTTTAAGATAAACATTGTCGCCCGGCAACAGGCCTTGCCGTCCCCTCACTTCATTCACGACCATACTCACGCTCTCGGTGGAGGCAGGGGCGAAGTAGGGTTAGGCCCTTCGTTTGCTTCCTTGTCACTGTCGGTGTCAAAACCGGTGGATCTTGGGTAGGGGGTCCCAAACTGTGCGTCTAAGGTTGATGGTAACAGGAGACAGGGGACACAATGTTTACCCAGGTTCGGGCCCTCTCTATGGAGGCAATACCCTACTTCCTGCTTGATTGATCTTGATGAATATGAGTATTACAAGAGTTGATCTACCACGAGATCGTAATGGCTAAAACCCTAGAAGTCTAGCTTGTATGACTATGATTATGATTATTTCCCCCTACGGACCTAGCCCTCCAGTTTATATAGACACCGGAAGGATCTAGGGTTACATAAGATCGGTTACAGAGAAAGGAATCTTCATATTTGGACGCCAAGCTTGCCTTCCATGCCAAGGAGAGTCCCATCCTGACGCGGTAGAGAGTCTTCGGTCATTGTATCTTCACAGCCCTTTAGTCCGGCCCTTGTCCAACAGGCCAGACGCCCGAGGACCCCTTAGTCCAGGACTCCCTTAGTAGCCCCTGAACCAGGCTTCAATGACGAGGTGTCCGGCGCACAGATTGTCTTCGGCATTGCAAGGCGGATTCCCCTTTTCGAATACTCCAAGATAGTCTTCGGATGCAACGAACGTGTCTGTATCTGCAACACAAGTACCACATACAATCACAAAGAGTATAATATTTCACGAGTCCAATCCGCTGACAACTTTTTGTAAGGTGACATCACATCTGTCCGGTCATTATTTCGAACCGTTTTCATCTGCCGCTCCATGTTTCGAGACGCGGTTTTCATTAGCACGTCTTGTCAAAGCAGAGATCGTGTCCCCTTATTGCGGGATTCTCATCAATACGGGCGTGGGTAATCCAACCATGCCATTTGCACAGCCCTTGGGAACAGGCGAGTTTTAAGGCGAGCGGGGAGGCGCTTGATATTCACTGCCTTTATAAGGAGACAAGGATTCCCTTTCCTTAACCCACGCCTTCTCTCTTTCTCTGCCCTTCCATTCTTGAACTCCAGCGCCCAAGTCCTCATCTTTTCCGCCTCAAGAAAGCACTCAACCATGTTCGGTTCTGGAGGGCAAGGAAAGTGGATGGCTTCCTCCGTTAAGGAGAAGGACATCATCGAGCTTCAGGAGGCCGGGTATCTGGCGAAAGAAATCGCTCACCGGTTTCTGGCCAAGGGGCAAGTCGTCCCCACCCCGAAGCCCAATGAGAGGGTGGTGTTCATCCCCCATTTTGTCCGCGGGTTAGGGTTTCCTCTCCACCCTTTCGTCCGCGGACTTATGTTTTATTACGGGCTAGATTTCCATGATCTAGCCCCAAACTCCTTCCTCAATATCTAGGCATTCTTTGTCGTGTGCGAGGCCTTCCTCCGCATTCCTGCCCACTTCGGATTGTGTCTCAAGATATTCAACGTGAAGCCAAATCTGGTGGATGGTCAACAAGCAGAGTGCGGAGGCGCCATGGTGAGCAAGATGCCCAACGTTACATGGCCCAAGGGTACTTTTGTGGAGACCGTCAAAGAGTGGCAGAAATTGTGGTTCTATATAATAGAGCCCCGTGACGCCACCTGGGCCGCGGCTCCCGAGTTCAAATCCAGAGCTCCAATACGGCTCACCTCCTAGATAGAGAAAAGCCCAAATTGGTCTTCGTCAGACGAACTGATAGCGTTGCAAACGCACATCCAAAGCATGGTGGATAAAAACATCAAGTTCGTTAACATGATCCAGGTGATGCTAGTTCGTCGGATCCTTCCATGCCAGAACCGAACATGCCCTTTATGGGAATTTGATCCGGAGAAGCACCAGACCTTGGAAAGGCTCGTCGGAACCACTCACGAAGATGTCTAAACATTGCTCTTTAAGGGCAATGAGATGCCGCCGGACATAGGCTCGGACCGCGGGCACGATCTTGCTCATCCTGCCAGTGCGGTAAGTCCTTCACATCAAGGTGTATCCTATACTTGCTTGTTCAAGGAAGATATCTAAAACTTCACTATTTATTTTTTCAGGTACAGAAAGAAAAAGCGGAGCAGATTCGGTGTCTGGCTCCGCTGCCCGAGGAACCAGTCATCCCACTCCTGGCGAAGATGCTGGTTCCGGCACCCTACAAGGCGCCGGAGAAGAAGGCCAAGAAGAAGGCCAAGGGGGCCAATAGTGGCCCTCGCCGCAAAGGATTTTCGGACATGTCGTCTGAAGACAAGACTCACTCCTCAGCCGCCGAAGACGAGGGAAGGGCCCCCTCTCGGAAAACTCCTCGTGGGACGTCGACAGCAGCCCAGAGCAACGCCCCCGAAGCAAGCCCCTGGCCACATCGTAAGTACTGAAAACCCATATATGTCCATGTATCCGGCCTCTCCTCTTCATGGTATTAACATGTTTAATAATGCTATTGCAGTCCGGCCCACGACAGCTCCCCGCGATCCTCATCAAGAGGTTCGTTGGATTTAAAGGCGATGGCCAGCAAGTCACCGCCGGTCGCTTACTCTCCCACGGCCAAGGGAGATGACAAGGTGCTGTCCCAAAGGACCTTCCCAGGCCAGGGAGAGGTTCAGGAGGCTGTCAGGGTGGTGCCAGAGGGTGAAGCCTCGGCCGCCGGACACATGGGGGAGCATATTCCCATGGAGACTGGCGATGGGGGCCATGTTCAGTTCGGCCCCCAATCGGATACGGTTTCGGAGACTATATGGCTCCGGAATCCGGCGAGCAGCTTCCTTCGAGAGAAGGAGGTGTGCCTATCTCGCTGATGACCTCTGTCCAACCAGAGGCACCGGATAATCTGCTGGAAGCGCTACGAGGCGCTTCATTGTGGAGGAACACCGCATCCTTATGGGTACGGTGATTGAGAGGTTCATCCGTCAAGAGCGGATCGACTGAAGCTCTGACAGCAGCTTCTTGGCGAGCTTTGAGGTGTGACGCAAAAGAAAAAGTCCTAGTATAGACAGTAGCCCCTGAGACACTGTCCGGTCTTCGGAAAGAAAAGCCGGATAGAGGATCAATTTATTTTCGTAAGAAACTAACTAAAAGATGTCTTATATAAATAAGCAGGCGTCGTTGTTGGCCGCAAACTCTCATGCTGCGGAGGTCTCCAGACTAAAGCAGATTCTGGAGCAGGCCGAAGAGGAGCTCGTCCTTGTAAAAAGGCAGCTGGAGGACAAGCAAGGTATGTTGCGACTTGCTGTATACTCAGAAAAAAGGAATGATGTGTATTGACCGTAGTGCCATAATATTTTTAGGATTGGCGACTGAGGTCGAGGTCCTTAAAAAGGCCCTGGCCGAAGCCAAGGAGAAAGCTGCCAAGGAACGAGCCGCTCGTAAGAAGCACGAGGCCAGGCTTAATGAGGTCCAGCAGGAGCTCCAGGATGTCGCGAAAAAATGCGAGACCTTGGAGCGCGATGTTTTGGCTCAAGAGATTGAACTCGCCAAGGCTCGCCAAAGTGCAGAAGAGGCCCGGGTTGAAGCCCAGGGCGCCCTCTAGGAAATCCAGGAGGCCAAGAAAATTGCGGCTGGTAAGGCGTTTAGTATGCAAAGCAAGTATGTGAAGAAGAAGTATTTCTTACTAACCCGGATTTGGAGTTCTCCATGGGCGTTTGCGGATCTGCCACGCAGTGTTTCTGACGCTGCAGAATTCTTCTAAGCCGAAGAAGGGAGCTCAACGGAGAAGCTCTTCTGGTCGCAATACCTTGCACCTGAACATCCGGTGCCCTTTAGCGATCAGCTAAAACAGCTGGTCGAGCTGCATAGGGTGGCTGAACTGGCCATGAAGGATTTAATAATCCGGCTGTGGCCTGCCGAAGCTATAGCCGGCAGCTACTTCGGGCTCGTGAAGTGGCTGGTGAATGCCTGCCCTCGGCTGGACGCCGTCAAGCGGTCCATCTGCATCGAGGGCACGCGCATGGCCTTCTCCCGCGTCAAGGTGTGGTGGGCGAAGATGGACGCCGTCAACCTTGTGACCGAGGGACCGCCTGAGGGCAAGGAGCACCGCACGCCTGAGCACTATTTTGAAGACGTCCTGGAGGGGTCTCGTATTGTGGCGACACAATGTGCACAAGACATTATTTTCGAATGAATACATTCATGTTGCCTCTGCCTTGTATGATGAAACAGAAGTCGTTATGTAATATAATGTTTGTTTAAAAAATTTCACCTCCTGTGCGGCCGTGTTGTGTGAAATCTGAGAGTTGGCCAGTCGTCGGCTTCTGCCCCCACGTAGGTAGTACAGGGGTGTTCGGGATGTAACCTAAACACTCTTGATCCAATTGTTTGGTCCTTGAAGGAGCTGTTTAGCGCAACGAACCAGGCAATCGGACTATGCGTCTTTAGCACACTCACTTAGCCATAGGATTTTGACAACAAAAATATAGGCGCAACCCCTAGTATCCGAACTAGGATGCTGTAAACACCTGATCGGGTAAGTACCGATCCCTCGCATAATGCGGAAAAAAATCTCTAAAAGATTTGAGACCTCCGAAGAGCTGGCCGGCTCTCGCCGCATCATGACAGTCAGTTTTCAGCTTTCTCTACTGAGGTGCTCATCCGGGTGAACCAGGGCACGATCGCAGTAGTTCTCCCTTTACTACCCTAGCTGATATAACGGAACGTAAGGTAGCAAGCACAGGAGCTGGGCAACCCAACTATTAACCAAAGACATGATTCGGAGCCAATGCATATAGTGCTAAATTCGGGGTGCTAAACTATACTGTAAAAAGTGTTCGGACTTTGTTGCCGTATTGCGGGGCGCTATGAAGCCCCTGGAAAATTGAAACGTACCAAAGTGTACGGGTGCTATTTGATAAAGTTATCAAAAAAGAAAAGAAGAAAGGGTAGTAAGCTAGAGCCGTAGAATTTGGGCCGCAAAATATTTCCATTATAATTTGATTAATACGTGAAAGCGCATTCATACAAATAGTGCAATAAGCAACATGCTATTTAATATGCCACAACCAAGGTAGAGCTGTGTGTGGGTCCTGAAAACAGGTAGAGTGATCGTTAAGAGACCACCTGGAAATTCCCCTATACGTACATGCTTCTTGCCGTCTTGGTGTATTTATCCTTCGAAAGGACCGGTGATCAGGCCGTCAGGGAAGGCCTGTGGAAAAGAAATCTGAAAAGGAGAAGAAGGGAAACAATGAAAGTATGTGTATCCTGGGGTGGTCGAGCCGTATTGTGGATCACAAACTAGTTATGCCTCCGCCTATGCCCATTGTATTTTGAGTGCATAGTTATGTACGCGCGGTACGAATGCTGCCACTTGATCAGGACTGGGACGGAGGCCGGATTGCTAGTCAAGCTCTTGACGAGCCGAGCTGTCCTGCTGCAGAATAGTTCGAACTCTCTTGACAGTGTCCGGGAGCTCGGCCGCTGAATTAAGGTTCTGCTTAAAAAGGCCGCTCTGTACTTCTGCTTCTAAGGCAGTGGTGTGCTCCTCAGTGCGGAGGGAGCGTTCCGTGTTTCCATTAACTGTTATGACGCCGCGTGGTCCGGGCATCTTGAGCTTGAGATAAGCATAGTGTGGCACCGCGTTGAATCGAGAAAATGCGGTTCGTCCAAGCAGTGTGTGATAGCCGCCGTGAAAGGGGACGCTATTGAAGATTAACTCTTCACTTCGGAAATTGCCCGGAGATCCAAAGACAACCTCTAGTGTGATTGAGCCCGTACAGTGGGCCTCTACACCTGGTATGACTCCTTTAAAGGTAGCCTTTGTGGGATTGATCCGTGATGGATTAATGCCCATTCTCCGCACTATGTCCTGATAGAGCAGGTTGAGGCTGTTGCCGCTGTCCATTAGGACTCACGTCAGGTGGAATCCATGAATTATTGGGTCAAGGACCAGTGCGTCCGGACCGCCATGACGGATATTGGTCGTATGATCCCGACGATCGAAGTTAATCGGGCATGACGACCATGGATTGAATTTTGGGGCGATTGGCTCTACCGCATAGACGTCACTGAGCGCGCGTTTGCGCTCCCTCTTGGGGATGTGGGTAGCGTATATCATGTTCATCATTTTGACCTGACGGGGAAACTTCTTCTGTCCCTCTGTGTTCGGTGGCCAGGGCTCCTCGTCGTCGTCCTCGCTTTGCGATCCCTTCTCCTTGTTTTCGGCATTTAACTTGTCGGCCTGTTTAGAAACCCAACAATCCCTGTTGGTATGGTTGGCTAGTTTTTCTAGGGTGCCATGGATCTGGCACGGACGATCAAGTATGCGGTCCAAACTGGATGGTCCCGAGTTGTTTCTTTTATATGGCTTTTTCCACTGACCGGACTTGGAGCCGCTGAATCCTGCATTGACTGTAGTGTCATCGGTGTTATCACCATTGCTTCGATGTTTGTGCCTGTTGCGTCGGAGCTTGCCGTTGCTGTTTTTGACCTCGGAGGTGCCCGCTTCGCTTGGCGTGTTTTTGCTATGGGCCAGCCAACTATCCTCACCCGCACAAAAGCAAGTCAGGAGTGCCATGAGGGCTGCCATGGACTTCGGCTTTTCTTGGCCAAGGTGGCGGGCGAGCCATTCGTCGCGGATGTTGTGTTTAAAGGCCGCTAGGGCTTCGGCATCTGGAAAATCGATGATCTGGTTCTTTTTAGTTAGGAACCTAGTCCAAAATTTCTTGACTGACTCTCCGGGTTGTTGATCTATGTGACTTAAGTCATCGGCATCTGGTGGCCGGACATATGTACCTTGGAAGTTGTCGCGGAAGGCATCTTCCAAATCCTCCCAGCTACCAATAGAGTTTTCAGGCAGACTGTTTAACCAGTGCCGAGCTGACCCTTTGAGTTTTAATGGGAGGTATTTGATGGCGTGGAGGTCGTCTCCACGGGCCATATGGATATGGAGAAGAAAATCCTCGATCCACACCGCGGGATCAGTTGTTCCATCGTATGATTCAATATTCACGGGTTTAAACCATTCTGGGAATACATGCTCCATTACTTCGTCAGTGAAGCAAAGAGGGTGTGCGGTGCCTCTATATCGGGCCACATCGCGACGTAGCTCCGATGGAGTCCATCTGTGGTTTTTGGCCCGAGCATGACTAGGCTTGTCAAGTCCAAATAGATAGCCGTTGTCACGTGTCGGGGCACATCCTCGCGATCCTTAGATCTATCTAGTATGTCCTCCTCTATTGTCCAGTTCCTGCCGAAGGTCATATGTATAACCACGAGCTGTTTTATCTCTGCCTTTACGATGAGGCGGGGCGGGCTGGTGTTCGGCTTGAGTTGCCGCTTTATCCCGACCGCGTGGTGGTCGGTCAACCGCATTGCACTATGATGGTACGGGCTCCGGTGCCTCATCATCAAACTGAGTTAGCAACTTGCGCTTCGGGTAACTTTTGGTTGAGAACTTGAGGCCGTATTCTTCGGCTGCTAGGACATCAGTCCATCTACCATTGAGCAGATCTTCGTCAGCTTGAAGCTGCTGCTACTTATTTTTCAGGCTTTTTGCAGTGGCTATTAGCCGGCGCTTAAAGCAATCCTGCTCGAGAGGTTCCTCAAGCACGATAAAATCCTCGTTGCCGAGGCTCACCTCATCCTCGGAGAGTGGAAGATAATTACTGTCCTCCGAGTCGTCGCGTATGGCCTATTCATCAGGGCTAACTTGCCCGTTTTCCTATTCCGCCTGTTCAGAAGTTATCTCCACGGGGTCTTCATTATCTTCGGCGTCGTCCGGAGTATTGTTTTCTCGCGTGCCAGTATTGTTGTCTTTTCCACGACATGACTTAGAGTGGCGCCGCTGACACCGGCGTTTTGGCTGTATCACAGGAGGTTCATCCTCAATTGGATCTTCTTTGTCATCGTCGTAGTTCTTTTAGGTGTATCCACCATTTACATGTCGTAAGAAGAGGTGGCCATCCAGCGTCCGGTAAATGGCGGGTTTTGGCCCTGCTCCTCATCGGCATCATCTTCCATACCGTCGATGTCTTCGGAGCCGTAATCGAGCATGTCGGTTAAATCTTCGACAGTGGCTATGAAGTGGGCGGTGGGTGGGAAGTGAGGTTCTCCATTATCAGCCTCCAGTTCGAACCAGATATAATTCGGCTGCGAGCCCCCCACTAAGGGTAGTGCTTTTAACGAGTTTAACACGTTGCCCAAAGGCGAGTGCCGTAAAATGTCCGCGGAGCTGAATTCGACGATCGAAGACTGATCGAGCTCGACGCACGTGGACGCACATGGTTTGGAACCTGTAGTCGGAAACGAGTCCGAGGCTCTGGTGACACAGATTCCACTCGAGGTTGGGTCTGTGTGCGCCTTTTACGCCGCTGGGACTGCGGTATCCGTGGCGGGGTTGAGCTTCCCGTCTTCGGATGGCGCGATCTGCTCCGGATCTATGGCCAGAGCAGTTACAGGTGCTATCTCCTGGCTATGGTCCGACGCTTGATTTAAGTCATGTTCATCGTGGTGACGGGGAGCGGCTGCCGTGGTCTCGAATCCGTTGAAGATCAAGTCTCCGCGGATATCCGGGACGTAGTTCAAGCTCCCGAATCTGACCTGAAGGCCAGGGGCGTAGATATCGATCTGCCCCAGATGGCCAAGTGAGTTGGCCCGAAGTGCGAAGCCGCCGAATACAAAGAACTGTCCGGGGAGGAAGACTTCTCCTTGGACATCATTGTTGTAGATGATTGAAGGGGCCATCAGACCTTTCGAGGATGGCACAGTGGAACTCTCAATGAAAGCACCAATGTCGGTGTCAAAACCGGCGGATCTCGGGTAGGGGGTCCCGAACTGTGCGTCTAAGGTTGATGGTAACAAGAGACAGGGGACATAATGTTTACCCAGGTTCGGGCCCTCTCTATGGAGGTAATACCATACTTCCTGCTTGATTGATCTTGATGAATATGAGTATTACAAGAGTTGAGCTACCACGAGATCGTAGTGACTAAAACCCTAGAAGTCTAGCCTGTATGACTATGATTATGATTATTGGCCCCTACGGACCTAGCCCTCCGGTTTATATAGACAACGGAGGGATCTAGGGTTACATAAGATCGGTTACAAAGAAAGGAATCTTCATATTTGGACGCCAAGATTGCCTTCCACGCGAAGGAGAGTCCCATCCGGACAAGGGAGAGAGTCTTCGGTCATCGTATCTTCACATCCCTTTAGTCCGGCCCATGTCCAACAGGCCGGACGCCCGAGGACCCCTTAGTCCAGGACTCCCTCAGTCACCGCAACTACAACTTTGTTCCGGCTCAGGGAATAGTTCTTGGGCACAAGAAAAGGGGAGCGCGGTGGCCCAGGAATAAATGAGGCTTCATACGTCCCAATTCCATATGGAAGTGCATAACAAGGGATAAAGGACTTATTTGAATCTGCAGCCCCCGGCAACCTTGGCTTCCCCGGGTCGAGGATATCGACCCGTCTCACTGCCCTTAAATGGCTTGGCAAAAACGCCTGTGCAGCCTACGAACCAAAGAAAGGACTGGAAAGGACGGAAAGACACACACCCGACCTCTATGCTAGGGGTTAGTTGCCGCTGAGCACTATCAACCCTATCAAAGAGAGAGCCTTAACCTAGCATGCATGCTAAAACTTAGGGCGCCAGCGCTTCATTTTTTATGCTCAGGGTCTACGCCTGGCTCTGTACACAGGGTTGCATGCCTTGTCGGCAAGGCTTTTACCAAAGGTGGTTTGCCGAGGCCCGGTAATCGCGCCTCATGGGTAAAACTTACGAAGATGTTCGATGTTCCAGGAGTTGCTCACTGGGATACCATCTTCGGTCTCTAGGCGGACTGCGCCAGGCCTGGTGACTCGTATTACCTGATAAGGGCCTTCCCACTTTGGCGTCAACTTGTTGGAATTCTTGGCCGACTGAATGCGCCGAAAAACAAGGTCGCCTTCCTCAAGACTTCGGGCATGAACCTTGCGGCTATGATAGCGGCGCAAGGCTTGCTGGTAGCGTGCAGCTTGCACAGCCGCCCGAAGACGATCTTCCTCAAGGAGCGTCGCGTCATCTTGCTGCAACTGCTCTTGCTCAAGCTCGTCATAAGCGAGCACTTGAGGTGACCTATATGTGAGTTCCATGGGGAGAACTGCTTCTGCCCGTTATACCAGGGCAAAGGGTGTCTGGCCGGTGGCTCGATTTGGCGTCGTTCTGATCGACCAAAGAAACGTCGGCAACTCATCAATCCAGCGCCTTCCACACTTGTGCAGCCTGTCAAAAGTCTTTGTCCTCAGGCCTCGCAGTACTTCAGCATTTGCCCTCTCTGCTTAGCCGTTGCTCCATGGGTGTGCCACTGAAGCGAAACAGACCATGCTGCCGAGGTCCTGGATGTATTGCATGAAGGTGCGGCTTGTGAACTGCGTGCCGTTGTCGGTGATGACCCTGATCGGCACACCAAAATGGCAAAATAGCCCCTTGAAGAACTTGACGGCTGACTGTGTTGTCACCTTCCTCACTGCCTCCACTCCGGACCACTTTGTGAACTCGTCGATTGCGACGTACAAGGACTCAAAGCCCCCGACAGCACGGGGGAAGGGGCCCAGTATGTCGAGCCCCCAGACCGAAAATGGCCAGGAGAGAGGGATTGTTTGAAGGGCTTGAGTTGGTTGATGAAGCTTCTTTGAATGGATCCGACACGCTTCACACTTGGTTACTAGCGCAGCTCCATCCTGGAGGGCTATGGGCCAGAAGAAACCTTGCCGGAATGCCTTGCCGACAAGGGCCCTTGACCCTATGTGGGAGCCACACATTCCTCCATGTATCTCTGCCAACAGCTCTAGTCCATCCTCTTGAGGAATTTACTTCAGCCTGACTCTGTTTGGCCTCCTTCTGTACAGGGTATCATCCACAAACTGGTACATGCTGGACCGACGGGCTACTTTCTCTACTTCTTCCTGCTCCTCGGGGAGCTCTCCTGTCTGGAGGAAACGGACGGTGGGATGCGCCCATGCCGGAGCCAGGGGCTCGACGGCAAGGACAAAAGGCATATCTTTGGCCGCAGGGATAGCTGCCTCTACGGTCATGGCTTGGGGCCCCGTCGAAGGTAGTTGCCCCAAGGCAAGCTTGGGGTACCCGGCAACCTCCTTGTCGGCGGCTCCTGGGAGCTCTGCGGGAAGGTACTTGCCGGGGCTTGTCTTCCTTCGCTTGTTCTGCCCTGCTGATGGCTCTATGGATGGTTGTATTAACTGAAGTACAAAGGTACCTAGTTCCACAGGCAACTTGAGGGCAGTGTGTTTCGACAGGTCGTCGGCAATGCTGTTCTCCACTCGGGGAACATGTTCTGCCTGTTGATACGTCTCCAACGTATCTATAATTTTTGATTGCTCCATGCTATATTATCTTCTGCTTTGGAAATTATTGGTCTTTATTATTCACTTTTATATTATTTTTGGGACTAACCTATTAACTAGAGGCCCAGACCAGAATTGCTGTTTTTTTTTCCTATTTCAGAGTTTCGCAGAAAAAGAATATCAAAAGGAGTCCAAACGGAATGAAACCTTCGGGAACGTGATTTTCGGAACGAACATGATCCAGAGGACTTGGACCCTACGTCAAGCAACCAACAGGGAAGCCAAGAGGTAGGGGGCGCGCCTACCCCCCAGGACGCGCCCTCCACCCTCGTGGGCCCCCTGTTGCTCCACCGACATACTTCTTCCTCCTATATATACCTCGCACTTCCAACGATCGACACGGAGCCAAAAACCTAATTCCACCGCCGCAACCTTCTGTACCCACAAGATCCCATCTTGGGGCCTGTTCCGGAGCTCCGTTGGAGGGGGCATCGATCACGGAGGGCTTCTACATCAACACCATAGCCCCTCCGATGAACTGTGAGTAGTTTACCACAGACCTTCGAGTCCATAGTTAGTAGCTACATGGCTTCCTCTCTCTTTTTGGATCTCAATACAATGTTCTCCCCCTCTCTCGTGGAGATCTATTCAATGTAATCTTCTTTTTGCGGTGTGTTTGTTGAGACCGATGAATTGTGGGTTTATGATCAAGTTTATCTATGAACAATATTTGAATCTTCTCTGAATTCTTTTATGTATGATTGGTTATCTTTGCAAGTCTCTTCGAATTATCAGTTTGGTTTGGCCTACTAGATTGATCTTTCTTGCAATGGGAGAAGTGCTTAGCTTTGGGTTCAATCTTGTGGTGTCCTTTCCAAAGTGATGAGGGGCAGCAAGGCACGTAATGTATTGTTGGCATCGAGGATAACAAGATGGGGTTTTTATCATATTGCATGAATTTATCCCTCTACATCATGTCATCTTGCTTAAGGCGTTATTCTGTTCTTATGAACTTAATACTCAAGATGCATGCTGGATAGGGGTCGATGTGTGGAGTAATAGTAGTAGATGCAGGCAGGAGTCGGTCTACTTGTCTTAGACGTGATGCCTATATACATGATCATACCTAGGTATTCTCATAACTATGCTCAATTCTGTCAATTGCTCAACAGTAATTTGTTCACCCACCGTAAAATACTTATGCTCTTGAGAGAAGCCACTAGTGAAACCTATGGCCCCCGGGTCTATCTTCATCATATTAATCTTCCAACACCTTGTTATTTCCTTTGCTTTTTTACTTTGCTTTTATTTTACTTTGCATCTTTATCACAAAAAAAAATACCAAAAAAATTATCCTATCATATCTATCGGATCTCACTCTAGTAAGTGACCGTTAAGGGATTGACAACCCCTTATCGCGTTGGTTGCGAGGATTTATTTGTTTTGCGTAGGTGCGAGGGACTCGCGCATAGCCTCCTACTGGAATGATAGTTTGGTTCTCAAAAACTGAGGGAAATACTTACGCTACTTTGCTGCATCGCCCTTTCCTCTTCAAGGGAAAACCAACGCAGTGCTCAAGAGGTAGCACCTGTAGGCCGTCAAAACTTTCTTCCAAATTCCTCACTTCATTCACGTAGGCCTCCATCAACGGGCTCTGGTAATCTTTGTTAACTTGCTTGACGACGAGCTGCGAATCACCTTGATGATGAGCTTCTTGATTCTGAGGTCTGCCGCGATCCTGAGACCGGCAAGCAACCCCTCGTACTCCGTTGTATTGTTCATTGATTTTTCCCGAGGGAAGTGCATCTAGATTACGTACTTGAGGTGCTCTCCGGTGGGTGCGACGAGTAGCACGCCAACACCAGCACCTTGGAGTGAGAAAGCTCCGTCAAAGTACGTAATTGTTACGTCTCCAACGTATCTATAATTTTTTATTGCTCCATGCTATATTATATTCTGTTTTGGACATTCTTGGGCTTTATTATACACTTTTATATTATTTTTGGGGCTAACCTATTAACCGGAGGCCTAGCCCAGAATTATTGTTTCTTGCCTATTTCAGAGTTTCCCAGAAAAAGAATATCACACGGAGTCCAAACGGAATGAAACCTTCGGGAACGTGATTTTCGGAACGAACGTGATCCGGAGGACTTGGACCCTACGTCAAGACATCAACCAGGAGGGCACGAGGTAGGGGGCGCGCCTGCCCCCCTAGGCGCGCCCTCCACCCTTGTGGGCCCCTTGTTGCTCCACCGACGTACTCCTTCCTCCTATTTATACGTACGTACCCCCAAACTACCAGATACGGAGCCAAAAACCTAATTCCACCGCCGCAACCTTCTGTACCCGTGAGATCCCATCTTGGGGCCTATTTCGGAGCTCCGTCAGAGGGGGCATCGATCACGGAGGGCTTCTACATCAACACCATAGCCTCTCCGATGATGTGTGAGTAGTTTACGTCAGACCTTCGGGTCCATAGTTATTAGCTAGATGGCTTCTTCTCTCTTTTTGGATCTCAATACAATGTTCTCCCCCTCTCTCGTGGAGATCTATTCAATGTAATATTATTTTGCGGTGTTTTTGTTGAGACCGATGAATTGTGGGTTTATGATCAAGTTTATCTATGAACAATATTTGAATCTTCTCTGAATTCTTTTATGTATGATTTGTTATCTTTGCAAGTCTCTTCGAATTATGAGTTTGGTTTGGCCTACTAGATTGATCTTTCTTGCAATGGGAGAAGTGCTTAGCTTTGGGTTCAATCTTGCGGTGTCCTTCCCCAGTGACAGCAGGGGCATCAAGGCACGTAATGTATTGTTGCCATCGAGGATAAAAATATGGGGTTTATATCATATTGCATGAGTTTATCCCTCTACATCATGTCATCTTGCTTAAAGCGTTACTCTGTTCTTATGAACTTAATACTCTAGATGCATGCTGGATAGCGGTCGATGTGTGGAGTAATAGTAGTAGATGCATGCAGGAGTCGGTCTACTTGTCTCGGACGTGATGCCTATATACATGATCATACCTAGATAGTCGCATAACTATGCTCAATTCTGTCAATTTCACAACAGTAATTTTTTCACCCACCGTAATATTTATGCTCTTGAGAGAAGCCGCTAGTGAAACCTGTGGCCCCCGAGTCTGTTTTCCATCATATTAATCTTCCAACACTTAGTTATTTTTGTTGCCTTCTATTTTACTTTGCATCTTTATCATTACAAATACCAAAAATATTATCTTATCATATCTATCAAATCTCACACGCGTAAGTGACCGTGTAGGGATTGACAACCCCTTATCGCGTTGGTTGCGAGGATTTATTTGTTTGTGTAGGTGCGAGGGACTCGTGCGTGGCCTCCTACTGGATTGATACCTTGGTTCTCAAAAACTGAGGGAAATACTTACGCTACTTTGCTGCATCACCCTTTCCTCTTCAAGGGAAAACCAACGCAGTGCTAAAGAGGTAGCAAGAAGGATTTCTGGCGCCGTTGCCGGGGAGGCTTACACGAAGTCAAGTCACGATTTGACTCCTGACAACGAGCCATTTCTGGTGCCGTTGCCGGGGAATTTACGCAAAAGTCAACATACCAAGTACCCATCACAAACCCTTATCTCCTGCATTACATTATTTGCCATTTTCCTCTCGTTTTCCTCTCGTTTTCCTCTCCCCCACTTCACCCTTGCCGTTTTATTCGCCCTCTCTCTTTCCCGTTTGCCTCTTTTCTCTCGCCTTTCCTTCACCACGTCGGAGCCAAAAAGAGTTGGGGGTTCTCTCCCGAACTTGGACGATCCTTCTATCCTATCTAAACTCATAAATAAAGCTATGGAAAAACCTGCCGGAGTTGTCAATGAGAGTCGTAATAATTTTGATGAAGAGGATTCCGGAATTTTTCGTTATTTACTCGATGAATCTTTGAAAGATGCTTGGGATAGGCTGTTAAGGATCCAGGCTAGCTATGTACCCCAATATCAAATTGAGGTTTACCTAAAAAGCTTTTATGTTGGGTTGCCCGCTTCGTTCAAAAAAGTTTTAGATTCTATTTTTGAAGAAGGTTTTCTTGAAGGGGACCCCATAGATACCTATGAAAAGATGAAAACTATATTTGGGCACCCCATGAATGTTGAATCCACATCTCTTTTGCTCTCCTACCAAAACGAATCTATCAAAGAGATAAAAGCTAGCTTAGATGCAAATTTTCATAACGTGCTTAATCTTTCTTATACCATTAATAGCCACGTGCTTTATCAAAATAGAAAGATTAATTCCATAGATAACAAGTTAGCTCTTTTCTTCCTAAAACCAAAGATGGCAATACCTAGATCTATCCTTGCCTTTATACCTAGCTAGGGGCGTTAAACGATAGCGCTTGTGGGAGGCAACCCAATTTTATTTTTAGTTTTTTTGATTTTTGCTTCTGTTTAGGAATAAATATTTGATCTACCCTCTTGTTAGACTTGTTTTTATGTTTTAATTAGTGTTTGTGCCAAGTTTAACCTATAGGATCTTCTTGGATGATAGTTATTTGATCTTGCTGTAAATTCCAGAAACTTTCTGTTCACGAAAATAATTGTTAAAATCACCAGAATGTGATAAAATATTGATTGCAATTGCTGTTGATCAATAAACAAATTGTCTAGGTCGTCCTATTTTTGCTGAATTTTTGGAGTTCCAGAAGTTTACGTTAGTTATAGGTTACTACAGATTGTTCTGTTTTTGACAGATTCTGTTTTTCGTGTGTTGTTTGCTTATTTTGATGAATCTATGGCTAATAAAATAGTTTATAAACCATAGAGAAGTTGGAATACAGTAGGTTTAACACCAATATAAATAAAGAATGAGTTCATTACAGTACCTTGAAGTAGTCTTTTGTTTTCTTTCGCTAACGGAGCTCACGAGATTTTCTGTTAAGTTTTGTGTTGTGAAGTTTTCAAGTTTTGGGTAAAAGATTTGATGGATTATGGAAAAAGGAGTGGAAAGAGCCTAATCTTGGGGATGCCCATGGCACCCCCAAGACGATCTAAGGACACCTAAAAGCCAAAGCTTGGGGATGCCCCGGAAAGCATCCCCTCTTTCGTCTACTTCCATCTGTAACTTTACTTGGAGCTATATTTTTATTCACCACATGATATGTGTTTTGCTTGGAGCGTCTTGTATGATTTGAGTATTTGCTTTTTAGTTTACCACAGTCATCCTCGATGTACACACCTTTTGAGAGAGACACACTTGATTCGGAAATTATTAGAATACTCTATGTGCTTCACTTATATCTTTTGAGTTATATAGTTTTTGCTCTAGTACTTCACTTATATCTTTTAGAGCACGGTGGTGGATTTGTTTTATAGAAACTATTGTTCTCTCATGTTTCACTTAGATTATTTTGAGAGTCCTACAAAACAGCATGATAGTTTGCTTTAACAATAATAGGCATTCAAAATTAGTAAAAAAGAAAAATTCTTGTGAGTGTGTTGAATACTATGAGAAGTTTGATGCTTGATAATTGTTTTGAGATATGAAGATTGTGATATTAGAGTCATGCTAGTTGAGTAGTTTTGAATTTGAGAAATACTTGTGTTAAAGTTTGTGATTCCCGTAAGCATGCACGTATGGTGAACCGTTATGTGATGAAGTCGGAGCATGATTTATTTATTGATTGTCTTCCTTATGAGTGGCGGTCGGGGACGAGCGATGGTCTTTTCCTACCAATCTATCCCCCTAGGAGCATGCGCGTAATACTTTGCTTTGATAACTTGTATATTTTTCCAATAAGTATATGAGTTCTTTATGACTAATGTTGAGTCCATGGATTATACACACTCTCACCTTTCCACTATTGCTAGCCTCTCTAATACCGCGCACTTTTCGCCGGTATCATACACCTACCATATATCTTCCTCAAAACAGACACCATACCTACCTATCATGGCATTTCCAGAGCCATTCCGAGATATATTGCCATGCAACTTACCACCGTTCCGTTTATTGTGACTGATACGTCTCCGTCGTATATACTTTTCCAAACACTTTTGGCCTTGTTTTGGACTCTAACTTGCATGATTTGAATGGAACTAACCCGGACTGACGCTGTTTTCAGCAGACTTTCCATGGTGTTATTTATGTGCAGAAACAAAAGTTCTCGGAATGACCTGAAACTCCACGGAACGTCTATTTGGAAATAATAAAAAATCTTGCAAAAGATGAAGACCAGGGGGCCCACACCCTGTCCACGAGGGTGGGGGGTGCGCCCTCCCCCCTATGGCACACCCCCTACCTCGTGGGCCCCTTGGAGCTCCTCCGACCTCAACTCCAACTCTATATATTTGCTTTCGGGGAGAAAAAAATAAAGGAGAAGAATTCATCGCGTTTTACGATACGGAGCCACCGCCAAGCCCTAAAACCTCTCGGGAGGGCTGATCTGGAGTCCGTTCGGGGCTCCGGAGAGGGGGATTCGTCGTCGTCGTCATCATCAACCATCCTCCATCACCAATTTCATGATGCTCACCACCGTGTGTGAGTAATTCCATCGTAGGCTTGCTGGACGGTGATGGGTTGGATGAGACCTACCATGTAATCGAGTTAGTTTTGTTATGGTTTGATCCCTAGTATCCACTATGTTCTGAGATTGATGTTGCTCTGACTTTGCTATGCTTAATGCTTGTCACTAGGGCCCGAGTGCCATGATTTCAGATCTGAACCTATTATGTTTTCATGAATATATGTGAGTTCTTGATCATATCTTGCAAGTCTATAGTCACCTACTATGTGTTATGATCCGGCAACCCCGAAGTGACAATAATCGGGACCACTCCCGGTGATGACCATAGTTTGAGGAGTTCATGTATTCACTATGTGCTAATGCTTTGTTCCGGTTCTCTATTAAAAGAAGGCCTTAATATCCCTTAGTTTCCATTAGGACCCGCTGCCATTGGAGGGTAGGACAAAAATGTCATGCAAGTTCTTTTCCATAAGCACGTATGACTATATTCAGAATACATGCCTACATTACATTGATGAATTGGAGCTAGTTCTGTGTCACCCTATGTTATGATTGTTACATGATGAACCGCATCCGGCATAATTTTCCATCACCGATCCAATGCCTACGAGATTTTCCTATATTGGTTCTCGCTTATTTACTTTTCCGTTGCTACTGTTACAATCACTACAAAATACCGAAAACATTACTTTTGCTACCGTTACCTTTGGCTACCGTTACCACTACTATCATATTACTGTGCTACTAAACACTTTGCTGCAGATATTAAGTTATCCAGGTGTGGTTGAATTGACAACTCAACTGCTAATACTTGGGAATATTCTTTGGCTCCCCTTGTGTCGAATCAATAAATTTGGGTTGAATACTCTACCCTCGAAAACTGTTGCGATCCCCTATACTTGTGGGTTATCAAGACTATTTTCTGGCGCCGTTGCCGGGGAGCATAGCTCTATTCTTTGCGTCACTTGGGATTTATATCTGCTGGTCACTATGAAGAACTTGAAAGACGCTAAGACAACAATTTATCCCTCAACTACGAGGGGAGGTAAGGAACTGCCATCTAGCTCTGCACTTGATTCACCTTCATTTTGAGTAAGCTTGCGACACCTAAACCTGCTTCGCTATTAGCTTACGATATGTCATGTTATTGATGATGCCACTTCTGCTATGCATGATACTTATGATGAAACTACTTCTATGCTTGACACTACTGTCCCGTTAGTGAATTTCTTGATGAACAAATTGCTAGGGCTAGAGAGAAAGAAATTATCGAAACAGAATATATTGATGAAATTGATGATGAAGACTTGCATGTTATTCCTGAGGGTTATGTTTTTGATATGGAAGCTTCTGCAGCCATTTTAGCTTGCAAAGATAGATATGAACTCAAGAGGTTATTAGCTAAATGGAATAAGCAATCTCTTAAAGATAGAATGAAACATGAACCTGCTTTTGCTATTTCACCTATTTGTGTTGCCGATAAGGATTATGAATTCTCTGTTGATCCTGATATAATTACTTTGGTTGAATCTGATCCTTTTCATGGTTATGAATCTGAAACTGTTGTGGCACATCTTACTAAATTAAATGATATAGCCACCCTGTTCACTAATGATGAGAGATCTCGCTACTTTTATATCCTTAAAATATTTCCGTTCTCATTAAAGGGTGATGCTAAGATATGGTTTAATTCTCTTGATCCTGGTTGTGTGAGTAGTCCCCAGGATATGATTTATTACTTCTCTGCTAAATATTTCCCTGCTCATAAGAAACAAGCTGCTTTAAGGGAAATATACAGCTTTGTGCAAATTGAAGAAGAGAGTCTCCCACAAGCTTGGGGGAGGCTTCTCAAGTTACTTAATGCTTTGCCTGATCATCCTCTTAAGAAAAATGAAATACTTGATATCTTTTATAATGGACTAACCGATGCTTCCAGAGATTACCTGGATAGTTGTGCTGGTTCTGTTTTCACGGAAAGAACACCGTATGAAGCTGAAATTCTATTGAACAATATGTTGACAAATGGAAATAATTGGACACTTACCGAGCCAGCTCCTGAGCCTATTCCTAAACCAACTCCGAAGAAGAGAGGTGTTCTATTTCTCAGTCCTGAAGATATGCAAGAGGCAAAGAAATCTATGAAAGAAAAAGGTATTAAAGCTGAAGATGTTAAGAATTTACCTCCTATTGAAGAAATACATGGTCTTAATCTACCGCCTATTGAAGAAACATATGATCTTAATATATCACCTATTGAAGAACCTCATGGTCTTGATAACCCGACACAGGTAGTAAAGGTAAATTATCTCTATACACTACTGGAATCTGGCACTTTGCCATCTGCCATGGCAGATGGCAAAGGCATGGTCGGCAGATGGCAGCAGATGGCAAACAGTTTGTCTGAAACCCTGCCGGCAAAGGCTTCTTTGCCGTCTGCTGGCTGATGGCAAAGAGCATGTGCCTTTGCCATCAGCTGACAGATGGCAAAGCCTCTTAACGGGGTTAGCCCCATTAGAAGGCTAACGGCATACTTTGCCGTCTGCCAGCAGATGGCAAAGGCTGCAGGCTCTTTGTAAATGCCAAATAGATGGCAAAGAGCCCAAATAAGCCAGCCAAATTTTACATGTAGATGACACGTGGCCTCTTTGCCATCTCGCCACCGATGGCAAAGCTCTTTGCCATCTGCCGGTGATGGCAAAGTGACTATATTGCACCATTTGATTTTGTTTTTCTTATATCAATTCATTTTCACGTAAAATCAAACACAAATATATTTATATGACCAATATAGCATATTCAACACATATTACCAATAGTCATGAACACATATATATCCAACACATGTTACCAATAGTAGCAAGTTTCATCCGTACATATACATAGTTTCATCAATATTACACAGTTTCATCCATAGGTAGCAAGTTTCACAAGGTCAAAACAAAAACTAAATACAAGCACTCCATCAACCCAAGCTTACGTGATCTTAAGCAAATCTGTAAAATGGGAAAGAAGAAAGTTAGAAGAAGAAGACTAGAAGAAGAAGATTATTATGATGCAACTAAAATGTGAAGATTATTATAATGCAACTTATATCTGTAAAATAGGTCATTTTGGAGCTAATTATGCTTATTAAGTCATTTTGGAGGAAAAATGCTAAGTATAGGTCATTTTAAAGCTATCCTAGGTTAAATATGTCATTTTGGAGCTAATTAAGCTTATTATGTCATTTTTTAGCTACCTAAGCATATTGAGTCATTTAGGAGGAAAAAATGCTAAGTATATGATTATGTCGCTAGTATCCATATGGCAGAGAACCCGGGCCGACATGACTTGTCATAGAACCAAGGTGGCACAAACATACAGGGACAGGCATACATGACCCAGCAATGCACGTGTCGGTCATCAGCAAGTGCAACCAAGTCATAGCAAGCTACAAGGACTTCGGTGATACACCACGTGACATTTCCCGTAGGGACAAACACAGGAGCAAAGAAGGACACATGCCGGTCAATCCATGTGTTCCGGAGCAGTAGAGAACTACCATGGCTCAGTGGAAGCACTAGGAGGCATTTCCCTGTATGGAAGGCTACCAAAGGCACACGACTAGGTGTCGAATCCCACACAGACAATGCATTTCAAACATACACACATTATGCAAGATATGTGTAGATACAACATGGCATCACAACAAAACTCTATTAAGCAAAACACTTGGGAAACTTACCGTCATCACGAGGTGTAGGTGTAGGTGTGCCTGTGCAGGCTCGTACCGCGTTTGGACGGAGGGGTTGTCTTAAGAGAGCTAGTTGTCGGCGCGCAACTGACTGAGGGCGGCACGAGTGGAACTGCTGATGCAGGCGAGGAATTGATTTCTTCTCTGACATTGGGATGAGCTAGAGTCCACATGGATTAAGAAGGGGGTGGAGAGACTGGCAAAGGGATGGGCGATTCATCTGACACGGGAGCTGCAAATATAGTGTGTGATGCCGCGGACCAGGATGCATACGAAGAGGGCGTGGTAGTGTCCAATACAGATCAATCTTGTTGGACCAGGAGGTTATTTTGTTATCCCTCACCTTGTAGCTGTTTTCGTTCTTGTTGATAATTTTGACCTGAAATGTATGCTTTATCAGCTTGCTGGTAGTCTTTGTTGTAGTGCTGTTCATCAGTTTTTTTGCTTTATTTGGGCGGTACACATACTAAAAATTACTCAGAAAGTATGAGCATTGAAATAACCTGAAGAGGTAAGCGTAGCAGCACACCAGGAACGCTCACGTACAGATTAGAAATTAAAATAACATGTTATGACGATTTTGACACATGGCTAACGACTCAGTTCACAGAAAAAGGTGGGTTTGCACACCAAAAATGGTTGCTGCTATCTGCTGTTTGTTTGTTTGTTAGAATGAAATTTTCCTGTTGCATCTACTACTTACATGGCAACACATATATCTTCAGTAATTATATTCCCACAAATGTTCCTGATTTTTGCTATGTAAACACCAAAAAGATGTGGGCTGTGAGCCCATGGTCACCACTCTGTTTTTTGTGTCCTTCAGTGAATTCAGTCACCTGATTAGTTTGTGTGCCATTATTCGCAGAGTCAGAGTTGGGAAGGCGCCAGATGAGAGGGAGCCGAGCCCTTCACGGATGCCTTGGAAGAAAGTTATCAGGAGAAAAGGACAAAACTAGTAAGTTTGGTTAAGTCTTCATGGTTTTTGTGTGCTGTTGCATTGTTCCTGTTGAGAAGAGCTAATTTCCCTTTTATGCGGTCGTCATTTGCAAGGAGGGATTGTTCTGAAGCAAAATATCCTAATTGAGGTCCATGCCTCACAGGTTTATACCAGGACAATGTTTGAGAAATTTGGTGAAGCACTGTATGAATGTGGGCGTATGATCTCATGGAAGTCAGGCCACACTTGGAGAACATTGCTAGGAACATCAAGTTTCAGTCAAGGGTAAAATGGTGCAAGAATGAGTTTGTGATCTCCGTGAGCGAGACAACTGATGAGTTTAGGAGTATGGAACATTTGAGCACTATGGAATGCTTTGCAGCCATGCACTTAAGGTGGGTGTCCTAGTTCCTCGTTATTCACAATCAGTTACTGTAGAGTGACATGGTTTGGAAAAACACTGGAAACTGACATTTCTCTGTATGATGTTCTTCAGGTCATGATACACCTAAAACTACATGAGCTCCCTACGAAACATGTACTGAAGTGATGGACTAGAGATGCAAGAGATATACTACCACCAGAGTATTTGTGCTACCAGAAGGATCATGGGCCGCTGAAGTATTCTTCCCGTCGACACAACACTTTGTACCTGTTGGAACTCGATATCGTTAATTTAGGCGACAGTAATGTGGAAGCGTATGCACTTGCTATGCAGAAAATGCGAGATGTCAAAGTGTTGGTCGGGCCAGTTGCCGCCGTGACGGATGGGCTTGGTTTATCTGGTAGAGAGCTCGCAGCTGATTCAGCCGGCTCTGCCGTTGGTAACAAGTAGCACCTTGGCCGAACTGAGTCTGAACACACCATTTCGAAAGGATCAGATGTGTTCCCAGCACCGTCGAGGTAACGACCAGCTGGGCGTCCAACCAGCCGTGACAAGGCTCCATATAAACAACCATCAAAGAGAAGTAGATTATGTTCTATATGCGGAATTCAGGGACACAAGAGCACAACATGCCCAGCCAAGGGAGATCTGCCAAAGTCACCTAGGAAATCTCCTCGCTGCTCAAGATGTGGGTTAACAGGACACACGAAGAATACACATGCAGCAACCCACCTAAGGTCTGAAAAAACTAGATTTTAGTGTTGTTTCTTGATGGTATGGATCTGGTTATCTGGCACTTTGTTATTAAAAACCGTACCTTATTTGTGGAAGACATCAAAAAATGGTGTTTGTGCTTGTCTGATACTATGCATTCTTGTGTGGGTATGGTAAAAAAACATTGTTAATTCCCGTGACGAATTCCGTTATATATGCTCGTGTGTTGTGGTCGAACTGAAGAAATTCAGCACAGATGGTGATTCGTCCTTGACAGCCTGTCAGCTTGCCCATGTTCATCTATGTGAGTGAGTGATGCTAGCACTGGATGGACATGATGGGTGAATGGATCGCACATCTGAACAGCCTGTCAGCGACATGGGATGCTACTGTAGGAAATACAGAATACGGTGTGGGTGTTACAGCTGTGAGCTCGAATACATGACATAAATGCGTCTCTGCAACAGCTTGATTCGATTACTGACGACCAGGATACCGAGCTGCATGGAGCTCGGCCTCCAAACGGCATTTTCGCTAACAAATATCATAATAGAAATATATGATAGTCAATATGCAACATCATCCATAGTAGTGTACATTTATAAGGAAAAAATAGTGTCTGCCATGTGCTTTCCCAGTTTGTTTACCACTGTGTTATCTCTAGCGATATTTTTTTTAGAAAAGGGGTATAACCCCGGCCTCTGCATCAAAACGATGCATACGGCCACCAATTATCTCTAGCGAAATGAATATGGCTATCTACAACTACTACCGTGTAGAACTGTAGATACAGAAACATGATTATCAGATACTCACCCCAATTCGAGAAACTATCAATAGAAGGGGAAATGACGTGTTTTCCTTGCAATGATCTAAATAAAATTTGAGTGGCTACCTCATATTTTCTACCAATGACAACATTGTTCTCTAATAGAATATCCTTGCTATCCTTAACCCCAGAACAAAAGAAGTGCAACTGATCCACTTAAATCCATCCTTATATCACTGTAAAATGTAATGTTCGTAATTCTAAATGCCAAACTTTTTGTGAATAATATGGTCCATGCATTTTGGATATATTATTGTATAGAGCATAAGAGTAATTGTATTGGAGCTGCTATTGTTGTGGCTAGTAAGACGATATATGGCGAAGGAAGTACTGTTCGGGTACAAGCATACTTTGGTAATATGACAAGTGATAGCTTTCATTTCTTCACGACCTCACCAAAAATAGCGGCACCAAAAGAAATGGTGCAAGGTATGACATTATAACTAATTACTATGTGGAATTGCAAAGACAACTCACAATAGTTGAGACGAAAACCATTCAGAATTTAAATTACTTGGTACTGTTAGGAATAAGTACACAACTTTTCTCTGTTGGATACGCTAATCTGAGTTTAGTAAGGTATGTCATTTAATTTGTCTTTGAAAATTCTATTTGAATGAAATCAATGCACGCAAATAATAAGTACCCTATTATTCATCTACAAATTAAGTAATGGACGGGAAACAATTTTGTACACGATGAAAGGAAAAGCACCATGATTTCTCTTCATATTACACAATGGATGTGAAGCAAACTTTTACCGAAAATAATTTAGTGGATCATTAAGATACCTGCATGTTTCTCTCACTTGAACAACAGAAGCAATTTCACTATTGAGAAGGAAGTCGATCCTGCAAGGCAGGAGATGTGTTATAAATAAAAAATACAAAATAAGTGCCAAGGAGTGATCCCTTTGTAGTATTTTAATTTTGGGAAAAGCTTATCTGAACCTAAGCTGCATTTGATACTTGGTAGTGACAGCACTTCACTTCAATATGTGATACAAATAGTCACATTTCTATCTTACGTGATTTACTCGACAAAATTGAAAGATTGCTAGTGTTGTTACATTCATTATTTATAAAATAGAAACCATAAAATTCTCTATACACCTAATGATTATGGTCAGTTCAGTTACGAAGATATTAGTAAAATGGACTTTTGTGAAATCTGGAACTATCTTTTTCTCAGGAGAGAATAGCCACAATACCACTAGTGGAAACCCCAAGTGCCAAAATACCACTATGAAAAACCGAAGTGCCAAAATAGCACTCAAGTTCAGGTTTTTCATACCAAGATAGCACTACCGCTCATTGTCAAACATATTACATTTAGTCAGCGGTGGATGGAGCTATCAATTTTTCTACCATGCCAAAAGTACTCTTCATCCTATCTCCGAGCATGCGTCTTTGCTGCCCGTAGGCCATGGGGCTTGTACTTGGTCAAAGTGGCGGTGATTGTTTCATCGGCCCGAGCTCTAGCCACGGAACTCAGACACGGCAAGCCGGCCGCCCTGTTCCACGCCGTTCCCAGCGACATGGAGCCGCCACTTTGCAGCGCCGCAGCACCGCCAGCGCCCACCACGCCGTGCATGACGCCATGCCCGCCCAGCTCCTCCCGCATCCAACCCATCGCCGCCCCATCGCGGATGACGCCGTGTCACCTCCTTGCTCCGAATGGATCAAGCCAGCGGCAAGGAGGAGAGAGAGACGTACTAAATCGATCATGGATTTGACTTGTTCCTTGTCGATCTTCCCGCCAAGGCCCGACGCGAGATCCGGGGCTCCGACTTGGACATGGCGGCGGCGTTGTTACTGCAGCAGGAGCGGCGGGCCGGCGGCAGGTGGCGGGGAGGGCAGCGACAAGGCGGGGAGGGCCGCGACGGGCGGGGAGCGGCAGCGGCGGGGCGGCGACAGGGTGGCGGCGGCGAGCCTAGAGCGCCATCGAAGGGGCTGTTCGGTGTGTGGATGAGATCACGAAGTTTTTTTACGGATGGGGGAGAGAGGAGGATAACCCCACAGTTCTTTTTTTATCTGGAAAAAATAATCCCATCTCTTCGCCATCTACCAGCAGATGGCAAAGAATCTTTGCCGCCTGCTGGCAGATGGCAAAGAGGTGGGGCTGGTACACCGTTACACTCTTGACGGTCACAGGATTTGCCAACCTCTTTGCCATCTACTGGCAGATGGCAAAGATTATTTGTCATCCACTAGAAGATGGTAAAGAATTGGCTGATGGCAACCATGTTCTTTGCCGTCTATCAGTTCTTTGCCATCTGTTTTTTATAAGCAGATGGCAAAGACGTTCTTTGCCATCAGCTGGCAGATGGCAAAGAGCTGGCTGATGGCAAATTCCCTGTTCCCAGTAGTGATAGATTTGATGAAGGTGATATTCCTGACTATAAGTCTGCTATACAATGCTTAGATGACTTTGATAACTTTATTGTCAAACAAGAAAACTTCAATGCTTATTTTGGTAGACAATTGAAATACAATTCTGATATGATTAAACACTTGGGTGATTATATGGCTAATGTTATAAGTGAACTTAAACTCGTTAGCAAACATGCTTCTATGGTTACCACTCAAGTAGAACAAGTACTTAAGGATCAAAATGATTTGCTCAATGAAATTAATAGTAAGAAAAATGATTATGCTGTTAGAGTTGCTACTAGAACTGGTAGAATGACTCAGGAACCTTCGTATCTTGAAGGCCACCCTAAGAGAATTGAGCAGGATTCTCAAAGAAATAATATTGATGCACCTAGTTCTTCTAGAAAGAAGAAAAAGAAAAATGATAGGACTTTGCATGCTTCTAGTGAACCTATTGCTGAACCACCTGAGAATCCAAATGATATTTCTATTTCTGATGCTGAAACACAATCTGGTAATGAACATGAACCTAATGAAAATGTTAATGATGATGTTCATGATGATGCTTAACCTAGTAATGATAATGGTGTAGAAATTGAACCTGCTGTTGATCTTGATAACCCACAATCAAAGAATCAACGCTATGATAAGAGAGACTTTGTTGCTAGGAAACATGGTAAAGAAAGAGAACCATGGGTTCAGAAACCCGTGCCTTTCCTCCCAAACCATCACAGAAAACGGATGATGAGGATTTTGAGCGCTTTGCTGAAATGATTAGACCTATCTTTTTGCGTATGCGATTAACTGATATGCTCAAAATGAACCCTTATGCTAAGTATATGAAAGATATTGATACAAATAAGAGAAAGATACCGGAAGCTGAAATTTCCACCAAATTATACTTTTAAGGGTGGAATACCTAATAAACTAGGAGATCCAGGAGTACCTACTATACCATGCTCCATTAAAAGAAACTATGTTAAAACTGCTTTATGTGATCTTGGAGCCGGTGTTAGTGTTATGTGCCTCTCTTTATATCGTAGACTTGATTTGAATAAGTTGACACCTACTAAAATATCTTTGCAAATGGCTGATAAATCAACTGCTATACCTGTCGGTATTCGTGAGGATGTGCCTGTTGTGGTTGCGAACGTTACTATTTTAACGGACTTTGTTATTCTTGATATTCTCGAGGACGATAGTATGTCTATTATTCGTGAAAGACCTTTTCTGAATACTACAGGGGCTGTTATTGATTGCAACAAAGGCAATGTCACTTTTCATGTTAATGGTAATGAGCATACGGTACACTTCCCGAGGAAACAACCTCAAGTTCATAGTATCAACTCTATTGGAAAAATTCCATCGATTATATTTGGAGGTTTTGAATTTCCTCTTCCTACTGTCAAGAAGAAATATGATATTCTTATTATTGGGTATGTGCATATCCCCGTTGAGGTAACATTGTGTTATTCGAAATTTCTCCGGTTTCATGTTATTCGGAATGAGTTCGTTAATAGGACTTGATCAACCTTGTTAGTGGATTCCTTTTGATGAGCATGGGATGGATGAAACTAGAAGGCACAACCTTCTGTACCCTCTTTATACTTTCTGTAATTTAGTTGAAATAAAGTAAAAATAATATTTTCTGTCTGTTTTCTGATTTATCCGTGCAATATAAAAATACCCCAAAAATAAAAGTTCTCCAAATGCCCTGAAAATGGAATATTATTTTTTTTCTAGAATATTTGAGAATTTCTGGCACTGAGAACATAGCAGGAGGGGCAAGCACCTGGCCACGAGGGTGGAGGGCGCGCCCTACCCCCCAGGGCGCGCCCCCCTGCCTCGTGGGCCCACGGTGGCCCTCCTCCACTTATTCCTGCACCCATACACTCCTTCTTCCTCCCACAAACACCAATATCCAACTCAAGCACGAGTTCTAGCTCATTTTGCTGCGATTTTCGATCTCCTTGCTCAAAGCACCTCTCACAAAACTGCTTGGGGAGATCGTTCCTTGGTATGTGACTCCTCCATTGGTCCAATTAGTTTTTGTTCTAGTGCTTTATTCATTGCAAATTTTTACTGCCTAGGTGACCATGTTCTTGAGCTTGCATGTCAAATTTATATGGTTCCAGGTAGTTCTAATGCATGATATAGTCTCTAGGCACTTGTAGGAGTAGTTGCTATCAATTTTATTGAGTTTGGTTCACTTTTGTTTGAAGTTACTAAAAATTTCAGAAATTTTTCAGAGGAAGAAATATGTTTAGGAAAATGTTCCAAGGTGGTTCTTCAAGGAAGCAAGGACCCAGCCTTGCAATGCGTGATGCTGACGAGGAGCCACCAAGGGACGCTCATGTGCGGCCTTGTGAATGTCCTTCAGAAAATTTTATGGATCGAGCGGGAATCAAGGAAGAATTTAACGCATATTTGCGTAACACCGATCTTGTGAGCTTCGAGGCAAACAAATGCCCCAGTACCATCATCTCAGTAGTTCATTTGTGAGGAGGTTTGAATTTTCATCTTCACGTAATTCTCAAACTATCATGTTTGATCTTTATGAAAAATCTTATACCATGGACTTAGAGGATTTTACTTCTGCTTGCAAACTTCCACAATGGGGTAGTGTCAGTGATCCCCGTAAATCTGAATTTAGAGACTTTCTTGCTGGTATAACCGTGGGGGAATCTAGAGATATAGCACAAGCTACCATAGGGAGCATTCACTTTCCTTCTATACATTATTTTGCTCTCTTCATAGGTAGGTGCATAAATGGTAAAGATGAAGCATGTCATATGTGTGTCCCTGACCTTAGTATTCTTAGGAGTGCTGTGTTAGGAGACCAATCTTATAATTTGGGAGCCATTGTTGCACGTAGGTTGCATCATAATTGATTTAATGGAGATTTCTTTGGTGGAATTTATGCAACCCGCTTAGCTGATTTTCTTGATGTGGACGTTCGTGAGGATGACACTGAGTTGCCTCCTACTTATTTAGATTATAATTCCATGGTCTACCACCAGTTTGTCGAGAGGAGTGAATCACCTCTCCAGTATCGACTAATCTTTGATGTGTTAAAAGAAAACCCAAAAAGATTTCCCGTTCTTCTTTTGCTTGTTGGGAGCTTTCCCGTGTAAATAGTTTTTTATTTCTTTTCTTTGGGGGTCGATAGGAGAAGACCATAATTAAATTGTTGAAGTGGCTCTTATATGCATTATTTTTGATTTAACCAAGAGCCCATATTGCCTTATCTTCTCCTGTTTATTGAATGCTCGCAGATTCCAGCTTAGTCCAATGCACGTGCACTCTTATTATATTCACTTTGTTCGGTCGTGCAAGTGAAAGGCAATTATGATGATATATGATGGACTGACTGAGATGAGAAAAGCTGGTATGAACTCGACCTCTCTTGTATTTGTAAATATGATGAGTTCATCGATCCTGATTTAGCTTATTATGAATAAACATGTTTGCAATGACAATTAGAGATCATAGTTGCTCGTGCCATGCTTGATTAACTATGAGTTATAATGGTTTACCTTGCGTGCCGACATGCTATTAAAATGGTTGTGATGTGGTATGATGGGGTGGTATCCTCCTTTGAATGATTTAAGTGACTTGACTTGGCACATGTTCACGCATGTAGTTGAAACAAAATCAACATAGCCTTCACGATATTTATGTTCATGGTGGATTATATCCTACTCATGCTTGCATCCAATGTTTATTAATTTTAATGCATGTTCATGACTGTTGTCGTTCTCTAGTTGGTCGCTTTCCAGTCTTTTGCTAGCCTTCACTTGTACTAAGCGGGAATACTGCTTGTGCATCCAATCCCTTAAACCCCAAAATTATTCCATATGAGTCCACTATACCTTCCTATATGCGGTATCTACCTGCCGTTCCAAGTAAATTTGTATGTGCCAAACTCTAAACCTTCAAATAAACATTCTGTTTTGTATGCTCGAATAGCTCATGTATCAACTAGGAATGCCCTTATCTTCCATGTTAGGCGGGTTATTCTCAAGAGGAGTGGACTCCGCTCCTCACTCACGAGAAAATGGCTGGTCACCGGGATGCCCAGGCCCATGCTTTATGCAAACTAAATTAAAATTAATTGCAAACAAAACTCCCCCTGGGACTGTTGCTAGTTGGAGACACTCGTTGTTTCGAGCAAGTCATGGATTGATGCTTGTTGGTGGAGGGGGGGGGGGTATAAACTTTACCATTTTGTTTAGGAACCGCCTATAATGTGTGTAGCATGGAAGATATCGCCATCTCTTAGTTGTTATGTTGACAATGAAAGCATACTGCTCAAAATATTATTTATCTCTATTTCAAAACCGAGCTCTGGCACCTCTACAAATCCCTGCTTCCCTCTGCGAAGGGCCTATCTATTTACTTTTATGTTGAGTCATCACCCTCTTATTAAAAGCACTAGCTGGAGAGCACAGCTATCATTTGCATCCATTACTATTAATTTATATTGGGTATGACTATGACCGGATCTCTTTTACCATGAATTACAATGTCTAGTCAGTCCTTGATCTTTAAAGGTGCTCTGCATTTACGTTCTGCGGTCTCAGAAAGGGCTAGCGAGATACCATCTTGTTATATCATATCATGATTGTTTTGAGAAAGTGTTGTCATCCGAGATTTATTATTATCACTCGCTAGTTGATTATGCCATTGATATGAGTAAACATGAGACCTGAGAGTTATTGCAAATATGGTTAGTCATAATCTTTGCCGAAAACTTGAATGCTGGCTTTACATATTTACAACAACATGAGCAAACCGAGTTTGTAAAAGTGTTTGTTTATCACTTTCAGTTTATCAAATGAATTGCTTGAGGACAAGCAAAGGTTTAAGCTTGGGGGAGTTGATACGTCTATGTCGTATCTACTTTTCCAAACACTTTTGCCCTTGTTTTGGACTCTAACTTGCATGATTTGAATGGAACTAACCCGGACTGACGCTGTTTTCAGCAGACTTTCCATGGTATTATTTATGTGCAGACACAAAAGTTCTGGGAATGACCTGAAACTCCATGGAACGTCTATTTGGAAATGATAAAAAATCCTTGCAAAAGATGAAGACCAGGGGGCCCACACCCTGTCCACGAGGGTGGGGGCGCGCCCTCCCCCCTAGGGCACGCCCCCTACCTCGTGGGCCCCCTTGAGCTCCTCCGACCTCAACTCCAACTCTATATATTTGCTTTCGGGGAGAAAAAAAATAAAGGAGAAGAATTCATCACATTTTACGATACGGAGCCGCCGCCAAGCCCTAAAACCTCTCGGGAGGGCTGATCTGGAGTCCGTTCGGGGCTCCGGAGAGGGGGATTCGTCGCCGTCGTCATCATCAACCATCCTCCATCACCAATTTCATTATGCTCACCGCCATGTGTGAGTAATTCCGTCATTGGCTTGCTGGACGGTGATGGGTTGGATGAGATCTATCATGTAATCGAGTTAGTTTTGTTATGGTTTGATCCCTAGTATCCACTATGTTCTGAGATTGATGTTGCTATGACTTTGCTATGCTTAATGCTTGTCACTAGGGCCTGACTGCCATGATTTGAGATCTGAACCTATTATGTTTTCATGAATATATGTGAGTTCTTGATCATATCTTGCAAGTCTATAGTCACCTACTATGTGTTATGATCCGGCAACCCCGAAGTGACAATAATCGGGACCACTCCCGGTGATGACCATAGTTTGAGGAGTTCATGTATTCACTATGTGCTAATGCTTTGTTCCGGTTCTCTATTAAAAGAAGGCCTTAATATCCCTTAATTTCCATTAGGACCTCGCTGCCACGGGAGGGTAGGACAAAAGATGTCATGCAAGTTCTTTTCCATAAGCACGTATGACTATATTCGGAATACATGCCTACATTACATTGATGAATTGGAGCTAGTTCTGTGTCACCCTATGTTATGATTGTTACATGATGAACCGCATCCGGCATAATTTTCCATCATCGATCCAATGCCTACGAGCTTTTCCTATATTGGTTCTCGCTTATTTACTTTTCCGTTGCTACTGTTACAATCACTACAAAATACCAAAAACATTACTTTTGCTACCGTTACCTTTTGCTACCGTTACCACTACTATCATATTACTGTGCTACTAAACACTTTGCTGCAGATATTAAGTTATCCAGGTGTGGTTGAATTGACAACTCAACTGCTAATACTTGAGAATCTTCTTTGGCTCCCCTTGCGCCGAATCAATAAATATGGGTTGAATACTCTACCTTCGAAAACTGTTGCGATCCCCTATACTTGTGGGTTATCAATGACACGCTCCATCATTGTCATATTGCTTCGCATGATCATGTAGTTGACATTGAATTTGTGGCAAAGCCACCGTTCACAATTCTTTCATACATGTCACTCTTGATTCATTGCATATCCCGGTACACCGCCGGAGGCATTCACATAGAGTCATATTTTGTTCTAAGTATTGAGTTGTAATTGTTGAGTTGTAAGTAAGTAAAAGTGTGATGATGATCATTTTTAGAGCATTGTCCCAAGTGAGGAAAGGATGATGGAGACTATGATTCCCCCACAAGTCGGGATGAGACTCCGGACGAAAAAAAAGAGGCCATAAAAAAAGAAAATGCCCAAATAAAAAAATTGAGAGAAAAAGAGAGAAGGGACAATGTTACTATCTTTTTACCACACTTGTGCTTCAAATTAGCACCATTATCTTCATGGTAGAGAGTCTCCTATGATATCACTTTCATATACTAGTGGGAATTTTTCATTATAGAACTTGGCTTGTATATTCCAATGATGGGCTTCCTCAAAATGCCCTAGGTCTTCATGAGCAAGCGAGTTGGATGCACACCCACTTAGTTTCTTTTGTTGAGCTTTAATATACTTATAGCTCTAGTGCATCTGTTGCATGGCAATCCCTACTCACTCACATTAATATCTATTGATGGGCATCTCCATAGCCCGTTGATACGCCTAGTTGATGTGAGACTATCTTCTCCTTTTTGTCTTCTCCACAACCACCATTATATTCCACATATTGTGCTATGTCCATGGCTCACGCTCATGTATTGCGTGAAGATTGAAAAAGTTTGAGAACGTCAAAAGTATGAAACAATTGCTTGGCTTGTCATCGGGGTTGTGCATGATTTAAATATTTTGTGTGGTGAAGATAGAGCATAGCCAGAATATATGATTTTATAGGGATAACTTTCTTTGGACATGTTATTTTGAGAAGACATAATTGCTTAGTTAGTATGCTTGAAGTATTATTATTTCTATGTCAATATTAAACTTTTGTCTTGAATCTTTCGGATATGAATATTCATACCACAATTAAGAAGAATTACATTGAAATTATGCCAAGTAGCATTCCACATCAAAAAATCTGTTTTTATCATTTACCTACTCGAGGACGAGCAGGAATTAAGCTTGGGGATGCTTGATACGTCTCCAACGTATCTATAATTGTTGATTTCTCCATGATTTATTATATTCTGTTTTGGACATTATTGGGCTTTATTATGCAATTTTATATTATTTTTGGGACTAACCTATTAACCAGAGGCCCAGCCCAGAATTGCTGTTTTTTGCCTATTTTAGAGTTTCGCAGAAAAAGAATATCACACGGAGTCCAAACGGAATGAAACCTTCGGGAACGTGATTTTTGGAGCGAACGTGATCCGGAGGACTTGGACCCTACATCAAGACATCAACCAGGAGGGCACGAGGTGAGGCGCGCCTACCCCCAGGCGCGCCTCCACCCTCGTGGGACCCTGTTGCTCCACCGACGTACTTCTTCCTCCTATATATACCTCGCACCCCAAACTACGACACGGAGCCAAAACCTAATTCCACCGCCGCAACCTTACATGCCGTGAGATCCCATCTTGGGGCCTGTTCCGAGCTCACGGGAGGGGCATCGATCACAGAGGGCTTCTACATCAACACCATAGCCTCTCCGATGATGTGTGAGTAGTTTACCTCAGACCTTCGGGTCCATAGTTATTAGCTAGATGGCTTCTTCTCTCTTTTTGGATCTCAATACAATGTTCTCCCCCTCTCTCGTGGAGATCTATTCGATGTAATCTTCTTTTGCGGTGTGTTTGTTGAGACTGATGAATTGTGGGTTTATGATCAAGTTTATCTATGAACAATATTTGAATCTTCTCTGAATTCTTTGATGTGTGATTGGTTATCTTTGCAAGTCTCTTCAAATTATCTGTTTGGTTTGGCCTACTAGATTGATCTTTCTTGCAATGGGAGAAGTGCTTAGCTTTGGGTTCAATCTTGTGGTGTCCTTTCCCAGTGATAGCAGGGGCAGCAAGGCACGTATTGTATTGTTTCCATCGAGGATAAAAAGATGGGGTTTATATCATATTGCATGAGTTTATCCCTCTACATCATGTCATCTTGCTTAAAGCGTTACTCTGTTCTTATGAACTTAATACTCTAGATGCATGCTGGATAGAGGTCAATTTGTGGAGTACTAGTAGTAGATGCAGGCACGAGTCGGTCTACTTGTCTCGGACGTGATGCCTATATACATGATCATACACTACTGGAACCAGGGAATTTGCCGCCTGCCATCTCTTTGTCGTCAGCTAGCGGACGGCAAAGGTCTTTGCCATCAGCTACCAAGAAGCAGATGGCAAACAACTGGCAGACGGCAAAGAAGGTCTTTGCTACCGGCCATTTCTTTGTCGTCCGCTGGCTGACAGCGAAGAGGGAGGTGGCACCCACTAACAAAAAAAATTTAACGTCCCCCCTCTTTGCCGTTCGCAGCGGACGGCAAAGATACAGAAAAGCGGACGGCAAAGGCTAACCTAACTAACCTAACTAAGGGCCGAGCCCCCCCCCCCCTGCCCGTTACTCTCTCTGTTCTCCTCTATCCTCCCCGACGCCCACATCCACCCAACGCTGCCCCGCCACCGCCCCGCCCCTGCCTTTGCCTTGCGCCGCCCGCCCGCCCGCCCCACCCCACCATACGCCCACCATCCCGCCGCCCCGCCCTTCACCCCACCACCCGCCTCCTCCGCCCGCCTCGCCAACCCTCCCCACACACCACCATCCATCCCTTGGCCATGCCGCCTCGCCTTATCCGCCGCCGCCCGCCTCGCCTCGCCCGCCTCATGTCCCCCTGCCGAGCCCCGCCGCACTTTCCCACCCGCCACCACCCAGGCCATTGTCGCCCGACTCCGGTGAGTATTTTTTCTGTTTTTCTTTTTTGCTATTTAATTGCTGTTTAATTGTTAGTGTTAGCGTTAGTGTTAGATTTCGTGTTAGAAAACAAGAAGACTTAGTGTTAGTGTTAGATTTAGTGTTAGAAAACAAGAAGATTTAGTGTTAGTGTTAGAAAAAGAATATGTAGAAGAAAAGAAGAAGAAGAAGAAGAAGAAGAAGAAAAGAAGTAGAAGTAGAAGAAGAAGAAAACAAGAAAAGAAAAGAAGTAAAAGAAGTAGAAAAAAGATGATAAAGAAGAAGAAGAAAAGAAGAAAGAAAAGAAGTAAAAGAAGTAGAAAAAGATGAAAAAAGAAGAAGAAGTAGAAGAAGAAGAAAAGAAGAAAAGAAAAGAAGTAGAAAAAAGATGATAAATAAGAAGAAGAAAAGAAGAAAAGAAAAGAAGTAAAAGAAGTAGAAAAAAGATGAAAAAAGAAGAAGAAGAAAAGAAGTAGAAGAAGAAGAAAAGAAGAAAAGAAAAGAAGTAGAAAAAAGACACCCTGACACCCCGACACCCCGACACGACACCCCGACACCCCGACACCCCGACCACCTGACCCCCTGACCCAGACACTCCAACCCCGACACCACACCCCGACACCCCGACCCCGACACCACACCCCGACACCCCGACCCCAACACCACATCCCGACACCCCGACCCCGGCACCACACCCCGACACCCCGACCCCCTGACCCCCCCTGAGCCCGTCATTGATTATAGTGATGATGATGATTATGCATTTATTGATGATACTGATCGATATTATTAGTACGTAGTGTCAGGTATTCAATTTTTTTATGTTGTACTTGATGATGATACACTTAAGTGATATACATATTATTATTCATGTCGGTATTTTTTTTATGTTGTACTAATTTCGTTTACTCTTTGTCATGGCAGGTGTTGAAAGATGGTGGGCGCTGGTCGGGAGCACTCTGAGGACCCTTCTTCGTCGGCGCGTGGTGCGAGGTCTTCCATTCCACACGCACCTCTCCGTCGAGCGTTGCTGGACAGTATGGCGACACCGTCGGGCCCATCTTCGTCGACCGCAGTGCCGAGCAGGGGACGAGGTAGGAAGAAGAGAGGAGCTGGAGCACGTGGTCGCGGGAGAGGAGGTAGGGTGACTGCCAGGGCGCCTTCCTCGCCGCCACCCCCAGCTGTTTCACCCGAGCACGTGACTGCTAGGGTGGACTCGTCCGAGGAGGAGGATACATGGACTCCGGTCCACGGGCCTTCGGCCCACGAGCCTCGGGTTGACGGGCTTTCAGGCCACGAGAGTTCGGCCCACGAGACCCCGGAGGAACACACGTCTGGATGGGGTACCTGGCCGGATCAGCCTGAGGGGCCGAGTGGCCATGCTGATGATGGCGGGGAGCCGACTGATATTGAGGAGGAGGGGGGCACCGTCTACCAGCGTGGTTGTACACGGCTCCCGGACGTGCCGGCGACCCGCGAGCAGAGGTGGTTGATTTTCCCTGATGGGGAGAGGTAAGTGCATTTAATCTTTTTGTACCCTTCTGCATTCACGTTTCTTCTAATATCTAATGCGTTGGCCTTGTCATGTTGCAGGGGTTGGGACCACCATCATAGTGTCCGCCGGCCCAACTCCGTCCTTGGAGTTCTTTATCGGCAAAACTTCCCGGGGTTTGTCACGTTGCCTGGTGAGGGTCGGCTTCCAGAGCTTGGATTAAGTTGGGAGCACTACTTGGCTGCCTCGGCCCCGCTGGGTGAGATTATCTACGGTGTCTTGTGCAAGACGAGGACAAACGTGGTGATTAGAAAGTTCTGGGTAATTTCTCCTTTACACAATTAAAAATCTTCAACTAGCTAGTTATTAATTGTGCTAATCAATATTGTCTCATTTGATTGCAGACATTCTACAGGTGTGAGGAGGGATACGAGGAGGAGGCGACAAATGTTATCAATAACGTCTGCAAGCGCCTACTACAGAACTTATGGCACGAGGCTCGGGTGCAGGCTATTCGAGACTACTACGCCTCACGTGGTATCAAGAAGACTAAGCCGGCCTGCCGAGAGAAGTTCTTGAGTAAGGAGGAGTACATGAAGGTAATTCTTAAGGCCTTGTACTTTACTTCCTTCATTTAGTAATTCATAGCCGTAGCGCTCAAGTTTCTATTTCCTAACTTAGGCCCCTCCGAGATGGTGTATGGATCGGATGGATTGTTGGGAGGTGTTGGTCAATGAGTGGTGCTCAAAAGAATGGCTAGCCCTCCACAATGAGGCCAAGGACAAACATGCCCAAATGGAAGGTGTGCCACACCATCAAGGCAGCTCCAACTTATATTAGTACGGGCGGAACTGGGTATGTGATTTGCTTCATGATTCATGCAATTCGTTCGTCATGCTAGCTTCAGCCCTTTAATTACTAATTTACTTTGTTTCTCTCTTTCAAACACGCTACAATAAGGCGGATAAGGTGCCAGAGGTGTACGACCTGTATGCCATGGCCCACACTGGCTCTTACAAGAAAGTCAAGGCATTCTCTGCGTCTGACCTCGATGATCCAAAAAACATCACCAACATCTCCTCCCGCGACAAGCTCGTGAAATATAGAGATCAGGGGAAGGCGAGGAAAGGGGAGGACTTTATCCCGAGCCAGGGTCCCATTGATACAGAGCTGCTAATGATATCTGGTGGTGGGAGATCCCATGGCTCCATAGCCATGGGAGATGGACTTATTCGTTGTCCTAGCACTCTCCCGGAGATCAAGGCGCACAAGTCGAGCTCCGCTCCTGAGATAAGGCCTCGTGAATGGCCAGTCCAACTCACCTTCAAGGTTAGTTATACGTACTCAGCTATCTTTCTCCATTACAGTGTGTGCGCTTCCATCAATGATTACAAATGGTAACGAGGAGTGGTGTTGTAGGCTGCTATACAAAGTGGGAGAGATAGAACGGAGAAACTTCTGGCGGAGGTGGCGGAGAGGCAGCGGGAGTTGGAGGAGAAGACGACAAAGATGTTGGAGGAGGAGAGGGCACGAAATGACATGTAGGCAAGGGCCATGTACGAGCTCCTTGTGGTTAGTTTTTTCTACACATTAGCCAAAACATTCATGTAGTGTTTGTCTCATTACTAACTAGTATGGTGAGTCGTCAAAACCAAATGTGCAAGATGTGTGTGAGAAGTCCGGTCGAACGCCTCATGATGCCCGTGATTGCTCCACAGGACCACGGTGAGTTTAATTTGAATGGACATTAATTGCTAGTCTTAACATTTGAGTGTCATCATGCTAACGAGACATTGAAATGATCTTTGGTGCAGCGTAACTCCGACAAGCATCCCACGATCCTTCTCCGACTAAGCACGAGCCACCCCGCTACTACACCTCCATGATCACGGTAAGTGTCTCTAGTGTTTTGCTTAACAAATGCATAAAGACCTAGACTTAGCTTTATTACCTCCAATATGCTTACCATAATGACTTAGAGTTAGCTTCTTTTCCTCCAAAATGACTTAATAAGCTTACTGACCTCCAAAACCATCCATTTTACCTATGTTAGCTCTAAAACGATATGTACTTAGCTTACTTATGTAAAAAATGGCATAATTAGCTTAGTTAGCTCATAAACGATCCCATTTTACCTAAGTTAGCTCTAAAATGACCCATTTTACCTTACTTAGCTTATAAATGATCCATTTTACCCAAGTTAGCTCTAAAATGACCTATTTTAACTAGATTAGCTCCTAAATGATCCATTTGACCTACGTTAGCTCTAAAATGACCCATTTTACCTAGGTTAGCTCCAAAATGACCCATCTTACCTAGGTTAGCTCTAAAATGAGCATTTTACCCATGTTAGCTCTAAAATGACCCATTTTACCTAGAGTAGCTCATAAACGATCCATTTCACCTAGGTTAGCTCCAAAATGACCCATCTTACCTAGGTTAGCTCCAAAATGATCCATCACACCTAGGTTAGCTCTAAAATGATGCTTTTTACTAAGTTAGCTCATAAACGATCCTTTTCAACTAAGTTAGCTCATAAACGATCCATTTCACTGAAGTTAGCTCAAAAACGATCCATTTCACCTAAATTAGCTCATAAATGATCCATTTCACCTAAGTTAGCTCATAAATGACATATACTTCTTGTTCTACTCTTCTTCTTGTAGTCACCTTTTTCTAACTTTCTTATTTGCCATTTTGCAGATTTCATTCACTTCACGGAAGCTAGCTTGCTATGATGGAGTGCTTGCTTTTTCTTTCATTCTCTTCAAGTATTCTTCTAGCTTGCTATCTTGATGAAACTTTGCATTGTAATATGTATGGATGGAACAATGTGTATGCGCAACTTGGTTTGTATGAATAGATGGAACTATATATGTATGTACGATGAAACTTATGTGCTAGATATGTCATATGTTTGTTGTTAAATAGCCCTGTGAAATATATGTATATATATATGTCATATATATTTGCTGTGAAAATTGTTGGATTTAAAAAAAAAGAAAAAAAGAGGCAATGCAGGATCTTTGCCGTCAGCCACTAATGGCAAAGCCACCTTTTGTCGACAGACCATGAATGGCAAAGAAGCCACGCAATGACCACATTGCTTCTGAGGGCTGACCCATTTGGTCGGTTTGCCTCTGACAAAGAATGACGGCAAAGGCTTTGCCTACACAGCGAGACGGCAAAGGCTTTGCCTACCGCAGCGGACGGCAAAGGCTGCCGTTAGCCACCTAACGGACTAACAGCGTAATTATTGCCATCTGCTTTCTTTGCCGTCAGCTGCTGACGGCAAAGGCCCCTTTGCCGTCAGCCTTAGAAAGCAGACGGCAAAGTAGCTCGTTGATGATCCTTACTTTGCCGGAGCCTTTTGCCGTCCGTGGCAGACGGCAAAGATCTTTGCCGTCCGCCGTTCCTGCCTTTGACGTCCGCCGTTCCTGCCTTTGACGTCCGCCATGGCAGACGGCAAAGTAGCTGATTCCTGTAATGATACCTAGATATTCTCATAACTATGCTCAATTCTGTCAATTGATCAACAGTAATTTGTTCACCCACTGTAATATTCATGCTCTTGAGAGAAGCCACTAGTGAAACCTATGGCCCCGGGGTCTATTTTCCATCATATTAATCTTCCAACACTTATTTATTTTTGTTGCCTTCTATTTTACTTTGCATCTTTATCATAAAACATACCAAAAATATTATCTTATCATATCTATCAGATCTCACTCTCGTAAGTGACCGTGTAGGGATTGACAACCCCTTATCGCATTGGTTGCGTGGATTTATTTATTTGTGTAGGTGCGAGGGACTCGTGCGTGGCCTCCTACTGGATTGATACCTTGGTTCTCAAAACCTGAGGGAAATACTTACGCAACTTTTCTGCATCACCCTTTCCTCTTCAAGGGAAAACCAACGCAGTGCTCAAGAGGTAGCAGTAATCCACTCACTGCTCGTCTCCTTGCCGGGAAGGGTGGTCTCTTGGATCTCCTCATCTGGCGTTGCAGTCCACTCTACTATGAACTCTGCCAAAACTCGGCTCTTGATCATTGAAGTGCTTTCAAACCTGAGGCCAAAGCTCAACAGCTCCAATGCCCACTCCACAATCCTCCCTATCGCATCCGGGTTGTGCAAAATCCGTTGCAAAGGGAGGCGGGTGACAACAGTGATCTCGTGCGCTTGGAAATAGTGGCGCAGCTTTCTCGAGGCCATGAGAAGGCCGAAAAGCAGCTTCTACATTCCAGAATATCTTGACCTAGCCCCCTGCAAGAGGGTACTGACAAAATACACTGGGTGCTGCACCATCTTCTTCTTCTGTCCCACTTCGCCCATCCGCTCAGGCTCTGCCTCGCCGGGTCCGGGCCTTGCCGGGGGTTCTGGTTTGCCGGCGTCAGGCTCTGCCAGGGAAGACCCCGGCCCGCCATGCAAATACATCGACATTCGCCCGCAGGAAGGCGACGAGCGCGCTTTCCTATATGCTGTCGAGGGTGGAGCTTATAGTGAAAGCCCCGCCCGTGCCTTCCTCCTTCACGGACACCTTCTTGGTTTCTGGTGGTGCAGCCTTGGACTTCTTGCTCTTGCCGGTGGAGCTCTCTAGCACGTCCTCAATGGGAGCTCAGCACTCCGAAGAGGTGCGCTTGCCTAAGTGGGTGCAAGAGGTCTTGCCGGCTTTCTTCCTTCCCGGGGCTTCAGCGGCAGGAGCAAGTGCCCTGGAGGAAGCTGCTGCAACTGCCTCTCGTTAGAGTTGGTCGGCGCAAATGAGCGCGTCTTTCTTGTCAGAGGGTACGGTGATGATGGTCAGCGGCCCCGGCATCTTCATTGTGTTGTAGGCATAGTGCGATGCTGCCATGAACTTGGCCAGCGCTGGGCGGCCAAGGACCCCGTTGTACGGCAGGGGGATCTCGGCAACATCAAAAATGATCTTCTCCGTCCTGTAGTTCAGCTCGCCCCTGAACGTAACGGTGAGCGTGATTTTACCTTTTGGCTGACTCCTTCCCGGGTTGACCCCTTGGAACGTGCCCGTCTCGTCGAGATCTCCATTAGGAATCTGCACCTTCTTGGTCACAACGGGCGAGATCAAATTCAGACCGGCACCATCGTCAACCAGCACTTTGGTCACCTTGAGGTTGCGTATTGTTGGTGAAACCAACAATGGCAAACACCCGACCGCAGTTGTGCGATCAGGGTGATCCTCGGTGTCAAAAATGATGGCGTGCGGGACCACTTAAGGGGCTTCTGGGCATCGAACGATGGATCTGACGCAGAGACCTCACTCGCCCACTGCTTCATCTGGCGGTGTGAGGTGTGCAACGAGGCGCCACCGTCAACGCACATGGCCTCTGTAGCCTTCTAGAACTCATGCTCCCCGGACTCGTCGTCCTCGCCGTGATCATCATCTTACTTTTTCTTATCGTGGCCCCGAGCGGGCCTCTCTTGTTGGTTATCTTTGCCGCGGCGACCCCATTGGCCGCCATGCTTCTTGTCGGATCCCTTAGTAGCATGCTGACCCTTCTCCTTTTCTCGCCTTTCATATTCAGCCTTTTGCTTTTCTGCAAGCAGCTCAACCTGTTGGTAGTTCTGGAGGTCATGGACCTTGGTGCGGTGGATCTTGCAGTACTGCTTGTCGGAGCCTCCTGGCTTGCTGGCGGCCGCCAGGGCCAAGCAGGCGGCACACCCGGCAACCTCCTTGCCGGGGTCGTTAGCCTTGTCCTTTTTGGCGGCGCCGAGCTCGCCAGATCACTCAACAACAAGCACAGTCTTGCCCTTGCGCTTCCTGTTGCAGCGTCGACCCTTCTTTGTCGGGGCGGTGGTGTCTTCGTCTGTGGAGTCAGTTTTCGCACCGGCGTCCTCGCTAGGGTACTTCTTCCCCTCTTCAGCTCGAGCACATCTATCGGCCAGAACATAAAGTTTGGCCACATCCTTGACCTTGTTCATCGCCAACTTGTCACGCATCTTGCGGTTGCGCACATTCTGAAGAAATGCGCTGATAATGGCAGTGGGATGAACATCTGGGACGTTGTACTGCACCCGGCTGAACCTCTGTATGTACTTGCGCAGGTTTTCACCTTCTTTCTGGGGGATGATGTGCAAGTCGCTTGCCTGGCCATGAGCTTGGTGGACTCCAGTGAAGGCACCAGCAAACTCATGACACAAATCCGACCAAGAAGAAATGGAATCTGCTGGCAAGTGCATCAACCACGACATGACGTTGGGTTTGAGTGCCAACGGGAAGTAATTGGCAAGAACCTTGTCATCGCAAGCGCCAGCGGCTTGCATTGCGATGGTGTAGATGCTGAGGAACTCCGACGGGTGGGTCTTTCCATTATACTTCTCGCCAACATCGGGCTTGAATGTGCGGTGGTTGGGCCACTGGAACTGCCACAGCTCTCGGTTAAAGGCTGGACAACCCACCTCATAAGGCAAGTCACCGAGGCCCCCCTGCGCCGGGTGGTCCAGAGTAGGCCCTGCACGCCGATCTGACTGGTGGCGCGTCTCCCGTAGTCGTTTGATGGTAGTTCGAGCGTCTTCCATGGCCCATTCCCGAAGGACTTGACGTTGGTCGCGGCGGGTTCGCGGGTCGGACGACGCTGTGGAAACGTTGTCACAAACGTCGGGTCGACGGGCCGATGGCTGTTGTCGCGCCACGGGAAGTGCACCGTGGTCGCAGCGTCTCTGGTCTCCCCACCGCCGGCATGCACCGGCTCGTCAGGACGCCGGTGCGAGAGTCCCCTTGGGAGTGGCTTGTCTTTGTTGGCGAAGCTGCTAAGGCTTCGGATGGTGGCTCTCCACTCGTCGAGCTTCTCCGCAGTAGGGGGAAGTCGAGGAGCAGCTGCACGCGTGCCAGCGCTTCTGCTGACGTAGACAACGGCGAGATATGCGTAGACCGTGATGCGCTCCGACTTCTAACTGGGTTAGAATGGGCTATGTCGCGGTCTCGCGATCGCACGCTGCCTGCACCGGTGTCTGCACGCAGGCCTGGTTCGTCCTGCGAGTGGCGCACAAGGATTTTTCCGCAGCGGTGCCCTGGGGCTCCGGCATCGCGGTGTTGCTCATCGCACATGGCCTGGGAAGGGCACGGCGCGGGCGCCAGCTGGGGTGCCGTAGAGGCTGCTGCATCGCCCGTGGGTAGCACTGCCCTGCCCCCGGACCCAGCGGCGCGTGGCTCGGCGTCTTGGATTCGGACGACGCCGCTCGCCTGGCTCCGATTGCCAGAATGTCGTGGATGCTCGCAGGCCATGTCTCCGGCCCCATCCGTGGGCACCTGGTCGCCTGCTCGCGCTGGCGCGAACGGGCCGGCCCCGGACGAGCCGATCGCTGTGATCCCCTTTCTCTTGGGGGCCATGATGATGATGAAGTCAGTGTGCTAACCTTCAAACCGTATTTTCATAGCTTGTGCCCCCTACCTGGCTCGCCAAAGATGTCGGGGGAAACGACACCTACGGGATCACGAGGAATCCCTTTTGCTACGGTTGGCGGGTGCGGGGCTGTGGAAAGAGCGGGATTGAGAGATCGACGCAGGGGGATTATGTGATGTATAATACCCTACTCCTACTGGTTTATGTTTATCTGGTGTTCTTGGACTAGCTACAAAGCGTGCAGGGTCCAAAAAATCCGAATCCTTCCTCAATATGCTGCGGGCCTCCTTTTATAGTCAAAAAGGGGCTGCCACAGTGGCACACAGAAGGTGAAAAGTTGTACAGTAGTCAAGTCTATCTCCTAGCTCCGGATGACAAACGCATTTAATGCGCTGCCGACGTGCCCTTCTTGCTTTATCGGGGACGACAAGGAAGCTCGTCCCAGCTGTCACTGCCTTGCCTGGCTTCGACGCGCGTCCGAGCTGACGAGGCGTGTAGCGCCACGCTGGCTGGCTGGCTGCTGAGTTAGTGCGGTGGGAGAGTCTTCACGAAGATTTGCATGCCACCACACAGGTGCTTGCTGAGTTGGCCTAGAGGCCGCACGTTGCCAAGCAGGTGCTCGCCTAGTTGGTCGGCTGGCAGCTGCATGGGAACGGCGGTGGAGTCTTGGCAGATGTGGGTTTGGCTGCGGCCCCGCGGATGTCTTCGGCAAGCCCCGGCAAGGGTCTTGCCGCGGCGTCGTGGGCGTCCCCGGCAAGGGTCTTGCCGGAGGGGTCTTGTGGGCATCCTCGGCAAGGATCTCGCCGAGGATCACCGTCTTCTGATTCTCATCTTAGTCTTGTATGTTCTTGGTCTTCACAAAGATCTGCATGCCACCATGGAGGATCTTCCCGAGCCTTGGTTCCAATGTGGTTGAGGGCGTCGGAACTCTCAGGCTCAAGGGTGGCAGCCCTGCTGGCGTTGGGAAAGTTGCCCCGACAAGGTTCTTGCTGTGGCTGTGGAGGCCGCCCCGACAAGGGCCTTTCCAGGGGAGTTCACCTCGCCCTTCTGCTCTTCGTGTTTCTGGCTTGGTGTTGCTCTGGTTGTCTTATGCCTTTGCTTCCTCTGCCCCGCCAAGCGTGGCCACGGGCGTGGGGCTGCGACTGCCCGCGCACAAGTAAAGGGGTACAAAAAGGGACCCCTACTTTTTACACCAACAGGAGCCCCTGGGCCTGGGCCACATATAATCGCGGGGCGTTATTGGGCCAGGCCCAAACGGTGCGCGGGCGCGCGTGCGGCGGAGTTTTTACTGGAGTAATTCCCTCGTTCGTTGTGCTTTCCCATGACCCGCGCTGAATGCGTGACGTCGGGGTCATGCGTGGAATGACCGCAGCATGCTCACGTCATCCCGTGGTGAACAGTAAAGAGGCAACTTGCGTGTCCCTTTAGAACTACAGGGCCGCTGCTCATTTACTCTCTCTGCCTTGGAACCGTCGTCCCACGTTTCCCACTACGCCTGCCCCTTGAGCCATGTACGCCGCATGCATGGCATGGGGTAGGTGACAGACGCATGGAATATGGGAAGGCGCGCGGGGGTCTCCCTGCGTCTCCTCTCCGTCTCCATTCTTCACCCACGGTCATGGCGAGAGGGCGTGGCGGCGGCCGTTCTTCCGTAGAGGCGACCAGGTCCTCCTCCCGCCAGAGAGCTGCGGCGGTCAAGGAAGAGCCAGACGCTCAGGGTGAAGGCCATGCTCGAGGCGGGGGCGCCGGACGGGGCCGCGGTCGGCGAGGCGGCCGAGGCAGAGGCAGCCGAGGCAGAGGTGGGCGCGGAAGGGGGACGACTGCGTTGTGTCCGTCTCCGTCTCCATCTCCCCCACCATCTCCTCCTGCTTCGCCAAGTGGTCACGTCAGGGCCACGGTGCCCGAGTTTATCTTGCAGCTGCGTGGGCCGCTGCGCAGCTGCCTTCGTCTTCCCGAGGCGTTCGCGAGGGTGCTGGAGATCGACCGGCCACCACGGTTGAGGCTTCACATGAAGGGGTGTTGCCACGGCGACATGTGGGTGAACACAAGGTTTCCCGACCCTCAAGTGATGTTCCTTCGCCGGGGCTGGAAAACCTTTGCACGTGCCCATTGCTTGATGGATGGGCACGTCCTCTGTTCAAGCTGGCAGAGAATGACCTGCTCTCCATCATGGTCTTCGGGCGCTCGGGACACAGGCTAGGGTGTTGTGCAGAGAGCTTGACCGATGACGAAAGCTCCTCCTCGGGCGACAGCGACGAGGAGGATAGCGACGACGACAATGAGGGTAGAGGGCGGGAGGATGATGGGTCCGACTAGGTGTCAGACACATCATCCCTGGGCGACACCGGCAGCACCACCATTTGCACCACCGGCTCCTTGAACTTCTCGGGGCCGCTGCTTCTGGTGGCTGGTGCTGGAGGGCCGGAGAAGGCGAAGAAGGCGGGTGGTAGGCCGTCAACTCGGAGTACGACGGCACCGATGCCTTCATCGCGTATTGCCGGCCCGCTGCCTCATCTTTCAGCCCCTTCCCTGGCACCGTCATCACCAGCTTTCAGATTTGTCAGATTTAAGCCTTGTAATCCCCTTGCTCATGTTTACATTCCATACGAACTGTACCTGTTTGGAACATATTAATGAAAAAGGGTGCTTGCCGGGTTCTTTGTGTGTGAGCGAGGCCCATGCCAAGGAATGAATCCTTGTTATTTTTAAGATAAACATTGTCGCCCGGCAACAGGCCTTGCCGTCCCCTCACTTCATTCACGACCATACTCACGCTCTCGGCGGAGGCAGGGGCGAAGTAGGGTTAGGCCCTTCGTTTGCTTCCTTGTCACCGCAACTACAACCAAGTTCCGGCCCAGGGAATAGTTCTTGGGCACAGGAAAAGGGGAGCACGGTGGCCCAGGAATAAACGAGGCTTCATACGTCCCAATTCCATACGGAAATGCATAATAGGGGATAAAGGTCTTATCTGAATCTACAGCCCCCAGCAACCTTGGCTTGCTGGGGTCGAGGATGTCGACCCATCTCCCTGCCCTTAAATGGCTTGGCAGAAACGCATGTGCAGCCTGCGAACCAAAGAAAGGACTGGAAAGGACGGAAAGACACACACCCGACCTCTATGCTAGGGGTTAGTTGCTGCTGAGCACTATAAACCCTATCAAAGAGAGAGAGACTTAACCTAGCATGCATGCTAAAACTTAGGGCGCCAGCGCTTCATGTATTTATGCTCAGGGTCTGCGCCTGGCTCTGTACAAAGGGTTACATGCCTTGTCGGCAAGGCTTGTACAAAAGGTGGTTTGCCGGGAGGCCCGACAACCGCGCCTCATGGGTAAAACTTACGAAGATGTTCGATGTTCCAGGAGTTGCTCACTGGGATACCATCTTCCTTCTCCAGCGGATCGTGCGAGCACGGTGACTCAGATTACCGATAAGGGCCTTCCCACTTTGGCGTCAACTTGTTGGAATTCTTGGCCGACTGAACGCGCCAAAGAACAAGGTCACCTTCCTCAATACATCAGGCATGAACCTTGCAGCTATGATAGCGGCGCAAGGCTTGCTGGTAGCGTGCAGCTCGCACAGCCACCCGAAGACGATCTTCCTCAAGAGCGTCGCGTCATGCCGCAACTGCTCTTGCTCAAGCTCGTCATAAGCGAGCACTCTAGGTGACCCGTATGTGAGTTCCATGGGGAGAACTGCTTCTGCCCCGTACACCAGGGCAAAGGGTGTCTGGCTTGTGAACTGCCTGCCGTTGTTGGTGATGACCCTGTTCGGCACACCAAAACGGCAAACTAGCCCCTTGAAGAACTTGACGGCCGACTGCGCTGTCACCTTCCTCACTGCCTCCACTTCGGGCCACTTTGTGAACTTGTCGATTGCGACGTACAAGTACTCAAAGCCCCGATAGCACGGGGGTAGGGGCCCAGTATGTCGAGATCCCTGATCGAAAATGGCCAGGAGAGAGGGATTGGTTGAAGGGCTTGAGCTGGTTGATGAAGCTTCTTCGAATGGAACTGACACGCTTCACACTTGGTTACTAGCACAACTACATCCTGGAGGGCTATGGGTGATACGTCCATTTTGCATCATGCTTTTATGTTGATATTTATTGCATTATGGGCTGTTATTACACATTATGTCACAATACTTATGCCTATTCTCTTTTATTTTATAAGGTTTACATAAAGAGGGAGAATGCCGGCAGCTGGAATTCTGAGCTGGAAAAGGAGCAAATATTAGAGACCTATTCTGCACAACTCCAAAAGTCCTGAAACTCCACGGAAGTCATTTTTGGAAATAATAAAAAATACTGAGCAAAGAAAATACCAGAGGGGGCCCACACCATGGCCACGAGGGTGGTGGGCGCGCCCCCCTGCCTCATGGGCCCCCTGGCAGGCCTCCGGTGTCCATCTTCTTCTATATGAAGTCTTTCGTCCGAGAAAAAAATCATAAGCAAGCTTTCAGGAAGAAACTCCGCCACCACGAGGCGGAACCTTGGCGGAACCAATCTAGTGCTCCGGTAGAGCTTTTCTGCCGGGAAAACTTCCCTCTGGGAGGGGAATATCATCGCCATCGTCATCACCAACGATCCTCTCACTGGGAGGGGGTCAATCTCCATCAACATCTTCACCACCATCATCTACTCTAAAACCCTAGTTCTTCTCTTGTATCCAATCTTTGTCCCAAAGCCTCAGATTGGTACCTGTGGGTTGCTAGTAGTGTTGATTACTCCATGTATTTGATGCTAGTTGGTTTATTCGGTGGAAGATCATATGCTCAGATCCATTATGTATATTAATACCCCTCTGATTATGAACATGAATATGATTTGTGAGTAGTTACGTTTGTTCCTGAGGACATGGGAGAAGTCTTGCTATTAGTAGTCATGTGAATTTGGTATTCGTTCGATATTTTGATGAGATGTATGTTGTCTCTCCTCTAGTGTTGTTATGTGAACGTCGACTACATGACACTTTTAGATACATTTCTAGAATTTGATCAATGAAAGGCAAAGGGTAATGATCTTTTTAGTAGCTTTATTTAATTTACGGAAATCAATTACCATCCTATAACCTGTAATAATTCTTTGCAGAATCAATTCATCTTTATCGTTAGGAACGACAGTAATACCTCCCTTCTTAGGGACACAATGGACATGACTTACCCACTGACTATCAGCAACGGGATAAATTATACCTGCCTCAAGGAGCTTTAGTATTTCCTTTCTTACCACTTCTTTCATCTTAGGATTCAGCCGTCGTTGATGATCAATAACTGGTTTGGCGTCTTTCTCCAAATTTATTTTGTGTTGACATAGAGTGGGACTAATGCCCTTAAGATCATCAAGAGTATATCCAATAGCAGCACGATGCTTCTTCAGAGTTTTCAATAATTTTTCTTCCTCCTTCTCTGAAAGGTTAGCACTAATAATAACAGGATATATCTTCTTTTCATCTAGATAAGCATATTTAAGAGTATCAGGTAATGGTTTAAGCTCAAATACATGATCACCCTTGGGTGGAGGAGGATCCCCTAGGATTTCAACAGGCAAGTTGTGTTTCAGAATAGGTACCTGTTTAAAGAATACTTCATCTATTTCCCTTCTTTCATTCATAAACATATCATTTTCATGGTCTAGCAAATATTGTTCTAAAGGATCATTAGGAGGCACAACAATAGAAGCAAAACCAATAATTTCATCCTTACTAGGAAATTCCTCATCACAGGGTTGTCTACGAAATTTAGAAAAATTAAACTCATGAGACATATCATCCAAACCAATAGTAAACACATCCTTTTCGCAGTCTATCCTAGCATTGACAGTATTCAAGAAGGGTCTACCAAATATAATGGGACAAAAGCTATCTTGTGGGGAACCAAGAACAAGAAAATCAGCAGGATATTTAACCTTCCCACACAAGACTTCAACATCTCTAACAATCCCAATCGGTGAAATAGTATCTCTATTGGCAATCTTAATTGTGACATCAATTTCTTCTATCTTAGCAGGTGCAATATCATGCACAATTTCTTTGTATAAGGAATGAGGTATTGCACTTGCACTAGCACCCATATCACACAAGCCATGATAACAATGATCCCCTATTTTAAAAGAAATAGCAGGTGTGCCTACCACAGGTCTATGTTTATCTTTAGCACCAGGTTTAGCAATTCTAGCAGTCTCTTCACAGAAGTAAATAACATGCCCATCGATATTATCAGCAAAGAGATCTTTAACCATAGCAATATTATGTTGAACTTTAATTTGCTCAGGAGGTTTATAAGTTTTAGTATTACTCTTACGAACCACAGTTGAAGCTTTAGCATGATCCTTTATTCTAATAGGGAAAGGTGGTTTCTCAACATAAGCAGTAGGAACAATAGGATCATTATAAGTGATAGTCTTTTCTTTAACTTTAATAGGTTCAACTACTTTTACTTCTATGGGAGGATGATATTTAAACCACTTCTCCTTAGGGAGATCAACATAAGTAGCAAAGGATTCACAAAAAGAAGCTACTATCTCAGAGTCAAGTCCATATTTAGTGCTAAATTTACGGGAAACGTCGGTATCCATAAAAGATTTAACACAATCAAACTTAGGTGTTATACCTGACTCCTTACCTTCGTCGAGATCCCAATCTTCAGAGTTGCGTTTAATTATTTCCAATAAATCCCATTTGAATTCAATAGTCTTCATCATAAAAGAACCAGTACAAGAATTATCGAGCATGGAGCGATTGTTGTCAGAAAGCCGAGCACAAAATTTTTGAATTATCATTTCTCTTGAGAGCTCATGACTAGGGCATGAATATAACATTGACTTAAGCCTCCCCCAACCTTGAGCGATGATTTCTCCTTCGCGAGGCCAAAAATTATATATATAATTACGATCACGATGAACAAGATGCATAGGATAAACCTTCTGATGAAATTCCAATTTCAATCGTTTGTAGTCCCATGATCCCATATCATCACATAGCCTATACCATGTCAATGCATCTCCCTTCAATGATAAAGGTAAGACCTTCTTCTTGATAACATCATCGGGCATACCTGCAAGCTTAAATAATCCACAAACTTCATCCACATAGATTAAGTGTAAATCGGGATGCAATGTTCCATCTCCTGCAAAAGGATTAGCTAGCAGTTTCTCTATCATACCCGAAGGATTTTCAAAGTAAACATTTTCAGTAGGTTCAGTAGGTTGAGGAGCAACTATTTCCTCTACTGGTCGAGGTGAAGATACCCCGAACAAGCCCCTCAAAGGATTACTATCCATAGTAACAAGTGACCGTAAATTTTAGCACACTATATAATTTTTTGCTTACCAAATTCCACCTACCAAAGGCGCTTCACTCCCCGGCAACGGCACTAGAAAAGATTCTTGATGACCCACAAGTATAGGGGATCTATCGTAGTCCTTTCGATAAGTAAGAGTGTCGAACCCAACGAGGAGCAGAAGGAAATGATAAGAGGTTTTCAGCAAGGTATTCTCTGCAAGCACTGAAATTATCGGTAATAGATAGTTTTGTGATAATGTAATTTGTAACGAGTAACAAGTAAAAAATGTAAATAAAGTGCAACAAGGTGGCCCAATCCTTTTTGTAGTAAATGAAAAGCCCGGACAAACTCTTATATAGAGAAAAGTGCTCCCGAGGACACATGGGAATTATCGGCAAGCTAGTTTTCATAACGCTCATATGATTCGCGTTCGGTACTTTGATAATTTGATATGTGGGTGGACCGGTGCTTGGGTGCTGTCCTTACTTGGACAAGCATCCCACTTATGATTAACCTCTATTGCAAGCATCCGCAACTACAACAGAAGTATTAAGGTAAACCTAACCATAGCATGAAACATATGGATCCAAATCAGCCCCTTACGAAGCAAGGCATAAACTAGGGTTTAAGCTTCTGTCACTCTAGCAACCCATCATATACTTATTATTTCCCAATGCCTTCCTCTAGGCCCAAAATCATGGCGGCGGAACCTTGGCGGAACCAATCTAGAGCTCCGGCAGAGCTGTTCTGCCGGGGAAACTCCCCCCCCCCCCCCGAGAGGGGGAAATCATCGCCATCGTCATCACCAACGATCCTCTCATCGGGAGGGGGTCAATCTCCATCAACATCTTCACCAGCACCATCTCCTCTAAACCCCTAGTTCATCTCTTGTATCCAATCTTTGTCCCAAAGCATCAGATTGGTACCTGTGGGTTGCTAGTAGTGTTGATTACTTCATGTAGTAGATGCTAGTTGGTTTATTCGGTGGAAGATCATATGTTCAGATCCATTATGCATATTAATACCCCTCTGATTATGAACATGAATATGATTTGTGAGTAGTTACGTTTGTTCCTGAGGACATGTGAGAAGTCTTGCTATTAGTAGTCATGTGAATTTGGTATTCGTTCGATATTTTGATGAGATGTATGTTGTCTCTCCTCTAGTGGTGTTATGTGAACGTCGACTACATGACACTTCACCATTATTTGGGCCTAGAGGAAGGCATTGGTGTCGGTGTCAAAACCGGCGGATCTCGAGTAGGGGGTCCCGAACTATGCGTCTAAGGCGGATGGTAACAGGAGGCGGGGGACACGATGCTTACCCAGGTTCGGGCCCTTTCGATGGAGGTAATACCCTACTTCCTGCTTGATTGATCTTGATGATATGAGTATTACAAGAGTTGATCTACCACGAGATCGTATAGGCTAAACCTTAGAAGCTAGCCTATGGTATGATTGTTGTTGTCCTACGGACTAACCCTCCGGTTTATATAGACATTGGAGGGGGCTAGGGTTACACAGAGTCGGTTAGATCTACATATCCGTATTGCCAAGCTTGCCTTCCATGCCAAGGAGAGTCCCATCCGGACACGGGACGAAGTCTTCAATCTTGTATCTTCATAGTCCAACAGTCCGGCTAAAGTATATAGTCCGGCTGTCCAAGGACCCCCTAATCCAGGACTCCCTCAGTAGCCCTTGAACCAGGCTTCAATGACGATGAGTCTGGCGCGCAGTTTGTCTTCGGCATTGCAAGGCGGGTTCTTCCTCCGAATACTCCATAGAAGATTTTGAACACAAGGATAGTGTCCGGCTCTGCAAAACAAATTCCACATACCACCGTAGAGAGAATAAATTTCCACAAATCTAATCTGCTGACAACTTTTCATAACATGACATCACACCACGGCCTGGTCATTATTCGAACCGTTTTTCTCAACTAACCTGCCACTGCATGTTTCGCGAGGCGGTTTTATTGGCACGTCTTGTCGAAGCAGAGATCGTGTTCCCCTTATTAGGGGATTCTCATCAATACAGGTGTGGGTAACCCAATCGTGCCCGTTGGTATGACTCCTCGATTTTAGGCAAGTTCCAAGCGGCCACGCGGAGGACGCTTGATATTCACCCTCTTTATAAAGAGGCCAAGGCCTGTCCTTTTCTTCTCGCGCTCAATCGAATCCTTCCCCCACCCCGAGTTCCAACACCCAAGGCTCAGGCTAGGCTAAAGACCCTCAATCATGTCCAGATCCAACCTTCAAGGTCGGTGGATGCCCTCCTCCGTCACAGAGGAGGATATCAAGAAGCTAAGAGAAGCCAGGTATCTGACCGCCGAAATCTTGCATAGGCTTCCTGCTCGAGGGCAGGCCATTCCCACTCCCGAACCCGGCAAGAGTGTCGTATTCATCTCCCACTTCCTCCGAGGGCTAGGCCTTAGTTTGGATCCCTTTGTTAGAGGGCTCATGTTCTATTACGGGCTTGATTTCCATGATCTGGCCCCAGATTCCATCCTTCACATCTCGTCGTTCATCGTCGTGTGTGAGGCCTTCCTCCACGTCACCCCACACTTCGGCTTATGGCTCAAGACCTTTAATGTGGAGCCGAAGATGATTAATGGGCGACACGCAGAATGCGGAGGTGCCGTAATGAGCAAAGGCGCCGATGTTCCGTGGCCAAAGGGTTCCTTCCCGGAGGTGTCCAGCTTATGGCAATGGGAGTAGTTTTACATCACAGCTCCCCGAGGTACCAAGTGGGTTGCCGCCCCCGCCTTCCGCTCAGGCCCCCCGCCACAACTAATGTTGTGGATCAACAAGGGGCTGGACTGGGGGCCAGTAAATGATGTGCCGACATTGCAGAGTCGCATCCGAGATCTCCTCGAGAGAGATGTCAGCCTTGTCAAGGTAATGCAAGTCATGCTAGTTCGTCGAGTCCTGCCTTGCAAACGTCGACCTCTCCGTATGTGGGAGTTCAATCCGGAAGGACCGCGAGCTATTCAGCACTTCTTCGGCATGACGCTCGAAGAGATGTACAGATTGTTCTTCGGATCACAAATAAAGTGTCCGGACACCACCGAGGATGCGGGTCTGAGCTGTAATCGTCAAGATACCCAAGTAAGTAATTTTTCGGCCAAACATGATGTCTTATTTATCACAACATCATTCTGAAAATTCGCTCTTTGACCAGGACTGGGTAAAAAAGGCGAAGATGATCAGGTGTTCGGCCCCCCTTCCCGAAGGCTCAGCAGATCCAGTACTGGCCAGAATGCTTGAGCTCGCGCCTTATCAAGCGCCCTCAGGGGAATATAAAGGGGGAATAAAGAAGCCAAAAGGGGGCCTCACTCATTATTCATCCAAACCGAGGGAATTAGCGCCTCCGTGAAGGAGGATAACCGGGGAGAAGAATCTGAAATTCCCTCTCCATAGGGAAGGAAGAGGACCGCCTCTGAAGACTTGGAAACAATGGTTTCCAAACGAGGGAAGAAATCTTCGCCAGAGGGTCCTGCCCCGGAGGGTATCCTTACCGCACAGTGCCCGCAAGGGGATCAGCCCTCCACCGAGCTATAAATAAACAAAAGTACTCCATGGTAAACATATCGTGCTTTATTTCTGAGGACAATAACCGAGGCGTATGTCTTGCAGTTCAGATTGTAGCCCTTCTCGACAGAGTTCGTATTTGGGGGATCTTCTACCGGAGATGATGGAGAGCGAAACACCTCCCCATGCCTCCCCGCCTCATGAGACGGGCGACCCAGAGGTGTCGTCACAGAGGATTTCTCCTGATCCGCCAAGGCCAGAGGGTAACCCTTCGGCCACCCGAAGTCCGGAGTATTCGGCTCCTAAGGAGAGCAATAGAAAGAGTCCGGGACTGTCCGGTGCGCGACCAGATGCACTGATGAATCTTCTGGAGCAAGCGGCTATCTCAGAAGTGCATCATACGCTAATGGGTACGGTGGTTGAGAGGATTTCGTCCGCCAAAAGCGGGTTGCATGATGCTTTTATGAGCCTGCTGAGAGGCTTTGAGGTATGCAAAGTAATGTATTTTTTTGACGGTACCGCACACGCTAGGTGTGCCCTATGCGAATAGTAGCCCACGAGACTCGGTTCTTTGTCAAAACGGCGCAAGCAGAGGATCATAGTCCTGTAATAATCATGCCTCCTTCACGTGCGGTGGTGAAGGTCCGTGGCTAGCGGATGGTGAGTTTGCCGAATCAAGCGGCAACTTGATGCGGCAGATGCCGACATCGCGCTTGTAAACAAGCGGCTTGACGAGGCACAGGGTATGTATTCTCCGATGGTCAACATATATTAAGAGGAGCATAATGCTAGTATTTATAATATGCTGTGACTGTAGATGGAGCTGCCGCCGTGGAGACCCTTCGGGCGGAACTTTCCCGAGCCAAGGAACAAGCCAGGAGGAGTGATGCGGCCGCCCTCGGAGAAGAGTTAAGAGCCGAACAGGCTGCACATTGCGAGAGCAAAGAGAAAATAGCCAAGAAGGCTATTGAGTTGAAAGGTGCCGCCGACCGTTATGAGATTGTTGTAAAGGAAAGCCAAACGAAGACAACGGACCTAGAGAAAGCCATGGTGGCAGCCAAGGAAGCCTGCTCTAAAATCAGAGTGGCAAAGGAGGAGCTACGTCAAGCCGGAGACATCGCGGCTGGGAAGCCCTTTTTGTTGCGGACGAAGTTCAGAGATCCTAAGTATGCCCCTCTTGATCAATTATGGAGTTCTACAGATGCATACGTGGATTTGGAAGCGAGTGCTGCTGATGCGACCGAGTTTTTCAAAGATCAAAAAGATCATGAAGTGGCAAAGCTGTTCTGGTCGCAGTTCAATGTTCCGGTGCGTCCGCTGATGTTAAATGAGCGAATGGCCTAGTGGGCCAAGCTCCATAGGTTGCCCGGGCTTGCCATGAGGTCTGTTGTGGATCATCTTCGGCCGGAAGGACCAAGGCCGAATAGTTATTTTGGCTTAGTGCAACGATTCCTTGGTGCTATGCCGCATATCGACGCTATGAAGAGGTCGAAGTGCATAGAGGGTGCGCGGATGGCTCTTGCCCGTGTCAAGACATACTGGGCGGAGATGGAGGCCACCGCTATTGCAACCCAGAGATCGGCTGTAGGCCGAGTATCAGCCGAGTACTACTTTGAAGAAGTCCTCGAAGGCGCTCGCTTAATAGAGGCTCAGTGCTCGAAGAGTATCATGTTCTAGTGACATGTATCCCCATTGTAAGAACAATGTTATTTGAATTATAAAGGCCGTGTTTATACTTTTGCCTGAAAGTATTATTATGCCTCCTGTGCGGTCGTTTATGTATATATATATATCCTGAAAATTTGCAGTCGTCGGCTTCAGCCCCCACACATACAATGCGGGGGTGTTCGCAAAAGCGCGTCTTCACACTTGATCCAACGTCTTGGTCCATTAAGGAGGTGGTAGCGCGGCGAACGAGGAAATCAGACTATATTTCTTTAACACTTTCACTTAACCATAGGAGTTTGACAGTGGGGCTACTATATAGCCCCTGGTATTTCCGCGCTCGTCCGAGCACGGGGCGCGTACGTACATGTTCGGGAAAACCGGCCCTTCGTTAATGCGGAGGAATCCCGAAGATTCCGCTAAGTCATCTAGTGGTTGACCAGTCTCGCGCTTTATCATGACAGTCAGTTTTCGGCTTTCTCTACTGAGGTGCTCATCCGGATGAACCAGGGCACAATCGCAGTAGTTCTCCCAGTGCCACCTTAGCAGATAGAGCAGAATGTGAGGTAGCAAAACGCGGGAGCCGGGCAAACCCAACATTTGACCAAAGACATGATTCGGAGCTGATGCATATAAGGCCAAACTCGTGACGTCGAACACTCCCTAAGGTATTCGGTCTTTACAACATATACCGGGCTGAGTAACGCCCTTGATAATGAACCCCGAGTGTCCAGGTATGTGCATTATTCTGATGTGGCGAAATGCCAATAACGTCAGCATCCCTCTCAGTTATACTGAGTATCCGGAGGATGTGAAGCAACAAGAGACAGTAAAAAAGGTTTACACAGGGTCTTAATCTAAAAAGAAACCTTTGAGCGGGGCCCTGCTGCACGTCTGTTCCTGCGTCTTTGTTGTGCCGTATCCTGAAAGGGTGTAGCACGATTATCATCTATAAAAGAGAAAAATTTAGGTGAAATATGTCATGCGAAAAATTGGTTATTCTCAATAAACCATTAAAATTCAAGACAAGTAAGGTCGAGCCGGACTGTAGTCCTTTTTACATGGGGGAAGCCCCTAGTATCTCCTATGGGGGTATAACCATCAAGCCAATCTTAGGTTTATGTAAGCTGTTACAGCTAGTGATGCGCTGGACTCGCCTAGCCGTGTCCGCGGTCTTGACGACCGATCATTTATTCTGGTTGGAGAGGCTGTTTAGTGTTCGGTTGCTAAAGCTGCCACACTTCCTTCCGCGCGTAAAGAACGCTCAACCTTTCCGCTAACTGTGATGATGCCACGTGGACCGGGCATCTTAAGCTTAAGAGAAGTGTAATGCGGTACTGCATTAAAACGAGCAAAAGTTGTTCTTCCGAGTAGTGCTTGATAGCCACTTTGGAATGGAGCAATGTCGAAGGTTAACTTTTCACTTCGGAAGTTGTCGGGAGAACCGAATACAACCTCTAGTACTAGAGAGCCCGTACATCGGGCCTCTGAGCCTGGTATTACTCCTTTAAAGGTAGTATTACTTGGGCTAATTCTTGTCGGGTCTATCCCCATTTTGCGGACTGTGTCCTGATATATCAGATTAAGACTACTGCCGCCGTCCATGAGGACTTGGGTGAGATGGTATCCGTCGATAATTGGGTCTAGCACCAAGGCAGCCAATTCTCCGTGCCGGATACTTGTTAGGTGATCCCTGTGATCAAAGGTGATTGGGCAGGTCGACCAAGGGTTGAACTTAGGGGTGGCGGGCTCTACGACGCATGTGTCTGGGAGTGCATGTTTGCTCCTTCTTTCTGTTACGTGAATCATGTTCACTGTTTTGACCTCTGGTGGGAATTTTTTCTGTCCCCCAGTGCTTTGCTGACGGGGCTCATCCTCGTCTTCACTTGGTGTCTCCCTCCCTTGTGTTCGGCGTTTAGCTTGCCGGCCTGCTTGAAGAACCAGCATTCTCTGTGGGTGTGATTTGCAGGTTTATTGGAGGTGCCGTGAATCTGACATAATTTCTCTAGAATCTTGTTGAGGCTGGACGGTCCATCTCTATTGCCTTTGAAAGGCTTTTTCCGTTGACCGGGTCGAGAGCCCCTGAATCCGGCGTTTACCGCCGTGTTGTCTGGGCTGTCTTCGTGATTTCGACGCTTGCTTTTACTGCGTCGTGGTTTTCCATTACCATCCCTGACTTCAGATGTGCCTGGGTCGCTGGTGCTACTACGGGCCAGCCAGCTATCTTCGCCCGCGCAAAAGCGGGTCATGAGGCTTGTTAGGGCTGCCATTGTCCTTGGTTTTTCTTAGCCGAGGTGTGTGGCGAGCCATTCGTCGCGGACGCTGTGTTTGAAAGCTACTAAGGCTTCGGCGTTCGGGCAGTCGACGATTTGGTTCTTCTTAGTGAGAAATCTGTTCCAAAGCTTTCGGGCTGACTCTCCGGGCTGTTGAATTATATGACTTAAGTCGTGTGCGTCCAGAGGTCGGACATAAGTCCCTTGAAAATTAGCCCTAAAAGCATCCTCAAGCTCCTCCCAACTTCCAATTGTATTTTCGGGGAGGCTCTTTAGCCAGTGCCGAGCTAGTCCTTTCAACTTGAGGGGCAAGTATTTAATGGCGTGGAGATCGTCTACACGAGCCGTATGGATATGGAGGATGAAGTCCTCAATCCGGACCCCAGGGTCTGTCGTTTCGTCGTACGCCTCTATGTTCACGAGCTTGAATCCCTCTGGAAATTCATGATCCAGTACCTCATCGGTGAAGCATAGGGGGTGTGCGGCACCCCTGTATTTGGATGTATCGTGGCGTTCAGACGGTTGTAGTGTTCGGTTTTGATTTTGCGCCGGAGCGCACTTCCTAGATCCATAGATGGACCTGGTCATACCAGATTTTTGGCGCAAGTCCTCACGTAAATTGTGTGTTGGCTTATGTTCGGCCTTGTTAGCCACCCTATCGCAGCCACGAGGTGGTCGATCATCATCGAACTCAGGCAACAGCTTGCGCTTTGGATAGCTCTTTGTATGGCAACTACCACCATACTTTTCTTCAGTGTCGAGCACTTTGTTCCATCTACAGTTGAGCATATTCTGCGTGGCCTTAAGCCATTGCTTTTGCTTCTTCAGACTCCTTGCCGTGGCAATAAGCCTTCTACGGAGGTTCTCCTGTTCCACGTTCCTGTGTGCGTAGTCGTCCGGACTGTTTTCCTCTCCGGAGAGATGTTGATGAGCTTTATCCTCGGCGTCGACATGATTGGACAGCGGCTCCATACTATGTTCGCCGTTTGCTGGTTCATCCTGCTCTATCACTGGGTCAATGTGGTCATCGTTTCCTCTGGAGTCGACTGGGGTGTTATTTTTTCTTGCGCTGTAATCGCTGTTTTTGCTGAGGCAGAATTTGGAGCGGCGCCTATGGCGGCGCTTTGGTTGCTTCTCGAGGGAGCTATCCTTCGCTGCATCCTTCTGTTCCTCGTCATTGTTTTCTTTGGGTGTATCCACCATATATATATATCGTGTGGTGAGGTGGATGTCCAGTGCCCTGTGGGAGGTAGTTCCTGTTCGTCTCTTGCATCGTCGTCCATACCGTCGATGTCTTCAGAGTCGAAGTCGAGCATGTCGGTTAAATCGTCGACAGTGGCTACTAAGTGGGTGGTGGGTGGGGAGCGAATTTCTTCGTCGTCCACATCCCATTCTAGCCGGACATAGTTCAGCCAAGGTTGTCCTGACAAGGAGAGAGACCTTAATGAATTTAGCACATCGCCAAAAGGCGAGTGCCGAAAGATATCCGAGGAGGTAAACTCCATGATCGGTGCCCAATCGGATTCGATAGGCACGGACGCAAGCGGCTCGGAGCCCGTGGCCGGGGATGAATCCAACGGTTCGGCAACACGGCTCTCGTAGGAGGTGAATTCGGTGTTCGGCCCTATCGCCACTGAGAGTGCGGCCTCCGTGGCGAGGTCTATCCACCCGTCCTCAGATGGTGCAATTTGTTCCGGATTGAGGGCCGGAGTAGTTGCAGGTGCGATCTCCTGAACACAGTCCGACGGCAGAGCTAAGTCATGCTCGTCGTGTTTGTGCGGCGCACTTGACATGGGCTTGAATCCGTCGAAGATCAAGTCTCCGCGGATGTCGGCAATGTAGTTTAAGTTTCCAACCCTGACCTGATGGCCAGGGCCGTAGCTCTCGATCTGCTCCAGATGGCCAAGCGAGTTGGCCCGTAGTGCGAAGCCGCCGAATACGAAGATCTGTCCGGGGAGGAAAACCTCACCCTGGATTGCATCGTTGCCGATGATCGAAGGATCCATCAAGCCTTACGGTGACGGCACAGTGGAACTCTCAACGAAAGCACCAATGTCGGTGTCAAAACCGGCGGATATCGGGTAGGGGGTCCCGAACTGTGCGTCTAAGGCATATGGTAACAGGAGGTGGTGGACACGATGTTTACCCAGGTCCAGGCCCTCTCGATGGAGGTAATACCCTACTTCCTGCTTGATTGATCTTGATGATATGAGTATTTAAGAGTTGATCTACCACGAGATCATAGAGGCTAAACCCTACAAGCTAGCCAATGGTATGATTGTTGTTGTCCTACGGACTAACCCTCTGGTTTATATAGACACCGGAGGGGGCTAGGGTTACACAAAGTTGGTTACAAGGGAGGAGATCTACATATCCGTATTGCCAAGCTTGCCTTCCACGCCAAGGAGAGTCCCATCCGGACACGGGACGAAGTCTTCAATCTTGTATCTTCATAGTCCAACAGTCCGGCTAAAGTATATAGTCCGGCTGTCCGAGGACCCCCTAATCCAGGACTCAATCAATTGGGAAGTAATAAGTAGATGATGGGTTGCTAGAGTGACAGAAGCTTAAACCCAAGTTTACGTGTTGCTTCGTAAGGGGCTGATTTGGATCCATATGTTTCATGCTATGGTTAGGTTTACCTTAATACTTCTTTTGTAGTTGCGGATGCTTGCAATAGGGGTTAATCATAAGTGGGATGTTTGTCCAAGTAAGGACAACACCCAAGCACCGGTCCACCCACATATCAAATTATCAATGTACCGAACGCGAATCATATGAGCGTGATGAAAACTAGCTTGACGATAATTCCCATGTGTCCTCGGGAGCGCTTTTCTCTATATAAGAGTTTGTCCAGGCTTGTCCTTTACTACAAAAAGGATTGGGCCACCTTGCAGCACTTTATTTACATTTGTTACTTATTACCCGTTACAAATTACCTTATCACAAAACTATCTGTTACCGATAATTTCAGTGCTTGCAGAGAATACCTTGCTGAAAAACCGCTTATCATTTCCTTCTGCTCCTCGTTGGGTTCGACACTCTTACTTATCGAAAGGACTACGATAGATCCCCTATACTTGTGGGTTATCATGGGCCAGAAGAAACCTTGCTGGAATGCCTTGCCGACAAGGGCCCTTGACCCTATGTGGGAGATGCACATACCTCCATGTATCTCTGCCAACAGCTCTAGTCTGTCCTCTTGAGGAATGCACTTCAGCCTGACTCCGTTTGGCCTCCTTTTGTACAGGGTATCATCCACAAACTGGTACATGCTGGACCGACGGGCTACTTTCTCTGATTATTCCTGCTCCTCTGGGAGCTCTCCTGTTTGGAAGAAACGGACGGTGGGTTGCGCCCATGCCGGAGCCTGGGGCTTGACGGCAAGGACCAAAGGCACATCTTGGCCGCAGGGGTAGCTGCCTGTACGGTCAGGGCCTGGGGCCCCATCGGAGGTAGTTGCCCCTTGGCAAGCTTGGGGTACCCGGCAACCTCCTTGCCGGCGGCTCCTGGGAGCTCGGCGGGAAGGTACTTGCCGGGGCTTGTCTTCCTTTGCTTGTTCTACCCTGCTGATGGCTCTACAGATGGTTGTATTAACTGAAGTACAAAAGTACCTGGTTCCACAGGCAACTTGAGGGCGGCGCATTATGACAGGTCGTCGGCAATGCTGTTCCCCGCTCGGGGAACATGTTATGCCTATAGGCCATTGAAACGTTCTTCCAACTTCCTCACTTCATTCACGTAGGCCTCCGTCAATGGGCTCTCGTAATCTTTGTTAACTTGCTTGACGACGAGCTGCGAATCACCTCTGATGATGAGCTTGTTGATTCCGAGGTCTGCCGCGATCCTGAGACCGGCAAGCAACCCCTCGTAATCCGCCATATTGCTCGTTAATTTTTCCCGGGGAAATGCATCTGGATTACGTACTTGAGGTCCTCTCCGGTGGGTGCGATGAGTAGCACGCCAACACTAGCACCTTGGAGTGAGAAAGCTCCGTCAAAGTATATAATCCACTCACTGCTCATCTCCTTGCCGGGAAGGGTGGTCTCTTGGATCTCCTCGTCGGGCGTTGTGGTCCACTCTGCTATGAACTCTGCCTAAGCTCGGCTCTTGATCGTTGAAGTACTTTCAAACCTGAGGGCAAAGCTCGACAACTCCAATGCCCACTCCACAATCCTCCCTGACGCATATGGGTTGTGCAAAATCCGCTGCAAAGGGAGCCGGTGATGACGGTGATCTCATGCGCTTGGAAATAGTAGCGCAGCTCTCTCAAGGCCATGAGAAGGCCGAAAAGCAACTTCTACATTCCAGAATATCTTGACCTAGCCCCCTGCAAGAGGGAACTGACAAAATACACTAGGTGCTGCACCATCTTCTTCTTCTGTCCCACTTCGCCCATCTGCTCACGCTCTGCCTCGCCGGGTCCGGGCCTTGCCGGGGTTCTGGTTTGCCGGCGTCAGGCTCTGCTAGGGAAGACCCTGGCCCGCCATCTGACGACTCTGCTACCGCTACTGCTTCTCCCTCAAGTTCCCTCTGCGCCACCAGCACAGCACTGTCCACTTGATTCGTTGCTGCTAAGTACAGCACTAACGGCTCCCATGGTTTAGGCGTGACTAGTTTTGGCATGGAGGAGAGGTACCTCTTCAAATCTTGCAGTGCTGCCTCTGCCTCTGGAGTCCATTTTACTGGACCTGCCTTTTTCAAAACTTTGAAAAAGGGGAGGGCGTGCTCAGCAGATTTGGAGATGAACCTACTCAGGGCAGCAACGCAGCCGGAGAGCCTATGAACGTCTTTGACCCGTTTCGGCGCCTCAATCTGCTCGATCGCCTTGATCTTGTCGGGATTTGCTTAGATTCCACGTTGAGACACAAAGAACCCGAGAAGTTTGCCGGAGGGGACACCGAACACGCACTTCTCTAGGTTGAGCTTGAGGTTGATCCTGCGCAGATTTGCGAATGTTTCTTCTAAATCTTGCACGAGTGTGGCCCTGTCCTTGGTTTTGACCACTATGTCATCCATATAAGCTTCCATATTTCTATGTAGCCGGGGCTCAAAACCAATCTGGACTGCTCGGGCAAATGTCGAACCAGCGCTCTTCACCCCGAAAGGCATTCGTACAAAACAGTACGTACCACATGTGGTGATGAACGCGGTCTTCTCTTCGTCTTCCTTCATCATGAAGATCTGGTGGTACCCTGAATAGGCATCGAGGAATGACAGCAGGTCACACCCGGCGGTGGACTCTACAATCTGGTCGATGCGTGGCAGGGGGAAAGGATCCTTTGGACAGGCATTATTGATGTTTGTGTAGTCAATACACAGCCTCCACTTCCCATTTGCCTTACGCACCACCACCAGATTGGCCAACCACATGGGGTGGAGTACTCCTCTTACCAGGCCTGCCGCCTCCAATTTCCTAATCTCTTCAATGATGAACTCTTGTCGCTCCAAAGCATGCTTCCTGACCTTCTGCTTAACGGGCCGCGCGTGAGGACAGACAGCAAGATGGTGCTCAATCACCTCCCTGGGAACGCCGGGGATGTCAGATGCTTCCCATGCAAATACATCGACATTTGCCCGCAGGAAGGCGACGAGCGCGCTTTCCTATTTGCTGTCGAGGGTGGAGCTTATAGTGAAAGCCCCGCATGTGCCGTCCTCTTGACGGACATCTTCTTGGTTTCTGGTAATGCAGCCTTGGACTTCTTGCTCTTGCTGGTGGAGCTCTCTGGCACGTCCTCAATGGGAGCACAGCACTCCGAAGTGGTGCGCTTGCCGGAGTGGGTGCAAGAGGTCTTGCCGGCTTTCTTCCTTCCCGGGGCTTCAGCGGCAGGAGCAAGTGCCCTGGCGGTAGCTGCTGCAACTGCCTCTCGGTAGAGTTGGTCAGCGCAAATGAGCGCGTCTTTCTTGTCAGAGGGGACGGTGATGATGGTCAGCGGCCCCGGCATCTTCCATGTGTTGTCGGCATAGTGCGACGCAGCCATGAACTTGGCCAGCACTGGGCGGCCAAGGATCCCGTTGTACGGCAGGGGGATCTCGGCAACATAAAAAACGATCTTCTTCGTCCTATAGTTCAGGGGGTTCCTGTAGATGTAGAAAGATGTGAAATGTGTGAATGTGTAGTGGACATACTATTGGAGTGCCTAAGATAAATTGTGTATGCAGACCCTGTCGGATTTCGGGTTCCGGCAAAACCCTTAAAGTTCAAACACTAGGGTGCGCGCAAAGATCTCCCCTTCACCGATCACGCCGTCACACGCTTCACGATCTCTAGGCTAAGCTCAACGAACTCTCAATACATGAGACACGAGATTTATACTGGTTCGGACCACCGTTGTGGTGTAATACCCTACTCCAGAGTGGTGGTGGTGGATTGCCTCTTGGGCTGGGGATAAAAAGTACAAGGGGAAGAACAACCTCCTAAGGTGAGGTGTTCTTGTGCTTGGTGGGTGTGAGGATCGCTCAAGGTGAGTTCTGGTAGGTGAGGATCCGATGCCCTCTACTGTGGTGGCTAACCCTATTTATAGAGGCCCTAGTCGTCTTCCCAAATATTGAGCGGGAAGGGAGCCAACAACGACCAATTTGAAAGGGGACAACTAGTACAGCTTATTCTGACAGAAGTAGTCTTCGCCTACCAAAGGCTCTGGTGGTGACGCTGTCTTGGGCTCCCCGGTGACCTCCGTCTTGTCGTCCTGCTGGTCTTGGTCTCGTTGCACCGATATGGAAACCTTTGCTTGACGCCTCGGTATTCCTCGCCTGCGCTTGCCACCTTAGCACCAAAGAGGAAGCAAGGACACTGTGCGCGCTGGCCCCCGCCTGGTCTCGATCGTCATGGCTCACGTCATGAGAACCTCGTGAGGTTTGCCTTGCCTTGATCTCTCCGCCCCTCGCGAGCCAGCCTGGTGAAGGCACTCCTGAGGAGGTCTTGTGTCGTCCGCCTCGCGAGGGTCTTGAGTGCTTGTTGGTGAAGATGGGCCGTACGGGCCCGCTCGTGGAGCCACTCCGTGGGCCGCAGGCAGGCAAGTCTGGGGACCCCCTTTCCCAGAACACCGACAGACCCTATGTGTTTATTTACTTCGCATGTTAGCTTTATCTCGGGTCAAATCTTCTAAGTTTATACACACAAAAACGAATCATCATTCCATATATTTTCATACTCCTACCATATATCTTACTATTATTGTGAAAGTTCATATACACCGGACGAGATTCATGCAAACACGACAAATTTTCATTACATTTCGAACTTTTATAGGACAGAAAAATAAAAGAAACCCGACCCTAAACCTATTCTACGGCGGCGACCGACGTCCTCCGTCTGCGATCTCCATGTACGGGGGCGGGGTTCAAGACCCGTGAAGTGAAGGTGCAGTCTCCGGCGACGAAGAGTAGAACACGGGAGATGGACCGGCCAGTTAGCACACCATGCCCTGCCGCCTCCCATGCCCTACTCATCATCGGAGGAGTCCCCGACCTCGGCGGTGCCGGTGGATGTGAGGTCAATGATGATGGACGTGGACGGTCCGTTGCTTCACCTACCACATGCGCCACCGAACGTTGGACGGCGACAAGTAGGATGCGTGCCTGACAGTGCCCCCGTCGTGGGCCGCCAGCGTGGCCACTGCTTGTGCGGTCGTGTCCGTGTCTGGCTACACAACTATTGCATTGCGAGCGGCGACTTGAGCGAGGGCGGTGACCTCGAGCTTCATCCCCGAGGACAAGCTCTCCCGCAGAGCGTTCGCGCTCGCGGTCATGGCGGATGTAGTGCCAGGTAGCAGGACGATGCGCTATGGTGTGGAGTTTAGCTGGGCGTTGCCGCTTTAAGTAGCACATTTCAGTCAGGCCAAGCGTCCGGGTGCGTCATTAAGTCGCCGGAGTTGGTTCCTCGGGCACCGAGCCTCTTAATGATGGCATACGGACGGACGGCATGAATGCGGGCAGCTGGTGCCAGCTGGGAATGCACCACGCGACGGCGCGAGGGACGAGGGTTTTTTGTGTGCCAGGGTAGTCAGCTACGATTATGTTAACTTTGGAGATGCCTTTTTGTCACATGCGATCCCCACATGTCACTGGAAAAGCAAGACAACTCGGCATGGTCTCGCGTCCTAGGGATGCAGTTAGTCGCGCTACAACACTCCGCGGGCGCGTCGCGGTGCGCGCGCACTTTGGCGCCCCATGCATCCTCGACGAGCCGGGTGTTGATCTTCTGGTCGTGCCACAATGCTAACGGTACCCTCAGCGACCTGAAGCCGACCGTGTCCAGCGACCATGAGCATGTTGCTCACTGCGGTCGCCGTGTCCAGAGGCAGTGCGGGAGCTACGCCACATTGCTGGCCCCCACGACCCACATGAACAGTTGCTTGTGGCGTGGAGGTCATGGGCCAGCTCCTCCATTGGACTAGTCTGCGCCACGTCATCCCGACATGTGTGCCCCACATGTCGGTTTCCCTGTTTACCCGGCCAAATTCGAGCACCAGTGAAACTTTGTAAACTTTGATAAAGTTTATAGACAGAAATAATAACATATACAGTAACAAATCGATACCATTAGATTCATTATTGAATATACTTTCACATCACATAGATTTGCTATTGTAAATGTTCATATTTTTTCTATAAATTTGGTCAAATTTTATGAAGTTTGACATCAGTCAAACCTAATATGCAGTCAATAAAAACGGAGGGAGTATCTTACTCCGTGACCAACACAGAAGGGAAAACGAAACAGCTTATTGTTTATTTGAGCCATTCAAGTATAATCATGTGGCGTTGCTTATTTCTCATTCCTCTCCAACCCTCTTCTCCATCGATCATGCCGCCCTCCGGTCGAGTCCATCCTCCCGCATGCCTCATTTGAACATTCCACCGAGTATCATTCGCATGTGGGCCTAGACCATGCTTGTATTTCCAATGTTGTAATTTGTCTAACATGCATACAGAAAAATGGTTCGTTCAAAGTTTCACTTTGCCTCCACTACGTGTCCCTTCCCATCTTAGTTTTGACATCCCACTCGGTTCATGCCCCGATACATCTTGACGAGATCAATTGATGTTGAGAGATCAAGTGCGTGTCGTGCAAGGAGATAAAGGTTTGGTGTGTTTCTATGATAGAAATGACCCGGGGGGTCTGTGGGGATCAGAGAGAGTATATTGTATGTTCAAAAGCGAAACGAACGTACTATACCCACCATTGTCCTCTTTTAATCGATCTCCGGACCCCGAGATGAAACCGAGAGAGAACGAGTGGGTGCATGTGTGATACCTAAGGCAGATTCAAAATTTCAAACCGGTGATCATAGCATCAGCAAATCATATATAAAAGGGTATTCAATGTTCGTTTCACTTTTGAACATACAATATACTCCCTCCGATCCTTTTTAGTTTACATATAAGTTTTATGTGTAGTCAAAGTATCTCTACTTTGATCAAACTTACAAAAAAAGTATCAACATTCAACATCGCCCAATCAATATTGTTAGATTTGTACGTACTCCTAGATTTGTATTCAAACAGAGATGGTTTCCAATTTGTTTTCAAACACATGAATGTGCTTGTTCTCGTGCATGCTCTTCCTACTAGGATTTCGCCACTTATAGCCAGTCCAATAGTAACTTTTTTTAAGCACCCTGTCCAATAGTACTAGTGGAGCACTGACAACATTTGCAGTAGAGTATGCAGTGCTCATAGTACTAGTAGTATACTCCCTCTATTTTTATTTACTCCGCATAATATGGAGGGAGTACTAGTAACACTCGGCCGACCTCTCTCTCTTCTAGTAGTAGTATAAATGACGCGGGCAGGGGAGGGGGAGGGACGTCGGTTTGCTCTCAACTGCGGTCCCACAAGCAAGCGAAAATGCAAGATGAAGCGTGTTCCATTCGGTGAGCGACGTGGAGGGTCCAGTATGCCGGGGTGCAAAGCGAATGCGACAAGAGCGATGTACAGTCAAAACCGATTAACCTGTCGTCACGGAACCACTATTCACACCAGAACCTTCGCTGCTCGGCCTACGCCAGCCACTGCCCCAAAACCACACCTCCTCTCCAGCCCATTCCCCCACCTTTTGATCGCCTAGCCCGTATCAAACGTCCCCTAGTTCGCCAAAAAGGCATGGTGTGTCGCAAGATCACGTACTACAGGATGCTGGCGCCGGAGCGGCGCATAGAAATCGCGGCAGCAGTCGGCGCCATAGACCGTCGTTCCCAAGCTCGCTCTGTGGCGGGCCAATCCCCGAGTTCTCTGGAGCCAAACTCCGAGGAGGAGGAAGCCAATCCAATGTTCATGGCAGAGGTCGCGGTGCAGAAGGCCCCTGATGCGTATGAGACGATGAACGTCGACTTCGTGTCGGTGTCCGGGTCCCCCATTGTGCAAGCGGACCAGCGGTTCAACCTGGCGATACTAAAGGAGGACCGAGATGGGAGGCTTAACTCGATGCGGAGCACTCGCATGCTGCTGCCAACGAGGCCCTCCTCCAGGCGGAACCGGATGTCGTGGATGTGAACTGGCGACGGAGGCTCAACTTGACGCGAAGCGCGCGGATGCTGCTTCCATTGAGTCCCTCCTGCAGGCGGAACCGGACGTCCTGGACTTGAACCGGGCAGTGGAGGCTCAACTAGACACGGAGCACACGGATGCTGCTGCCATCGAGGCCCTCCTGCAGGCGGAACCGGACGTCCTGGACTTGAACCGGGCAGTGCTCGCGTCCGTGTAGAGCGCCCGCACGCTTCGCGTGAACGAGTAGCTGGAGGGCGAGGACAACCACAGTGCGGAGACACATGTTGGCAGCTACGACAGGTTCGCGCCGGCAGCCAAAGACAATGAGGTAGTTGTCATGGTTCTAAGTCTGACAGTAATGTAGGGGGTAGGAATGGAGAGGCAAGATCCTAGCTATGGAGTAGTTGTATACGCACGAGTTTTACAAGTTCAGGCCCTTCTCGGAGGAAGTAATAGCCCTACGTCTCGGAGCCCGGAGGCGGTCGACTGGATTATGCGTGTATGAATTACAGGGGTGCGAACCCTTGACACTGAGGAGGGGGTGGCTTATATAGAGTTCGCCAGACCCCTCCGGCCCTCAGTTATGCAGGGTTTAAGGTACATTAAGGTCGGGCATTACCAGTAACGCCGCAAATAAAGTGCTACGATGACCATAAAAGCTACTTAATGACCGACCGTTAGCGTGCGGAGTGACTTTAGATCTCCTGGCTGTCGAGTGGTTGGCTTCATGGTCGAGTGTCTTCGAGTCTGTTGAGTGGAACACTTCTGAGTCAATTGAAAGGTGATTCTTCTAGAGATGTCCTTGGGGAGGGTATCTTGGACAGGTCCATGACCCTACCCTAGGTACATAGCTTCATCATAGGTTTGAGTGGGGAAGGAGTTGAACACACTTCCGAGCCATTTTTCGTGCTATGAGTATACCTTGCTCTGGATCAATGAACCTAGGTGACGATACCAACTTATTTTTCAGTCACCTTGATCCATTCTTTGTTTCCGTCGAGTGAGTTTCTTTACTTGAAGAGCTCCGAGTGACAGAGCGGAGGAGATCTTCCGTCTGACAAGTTGTTCTGCAGCTCGCGGATTTCGCAGGATTCAAATTTCGGGAAGCGCACGGGGCGGAGGAGGCCGCAGTAATCGGATGGGATAAGGCAGGGACGCCTCGATCTCCACGCCACCTTTTTCGCCACGTATCACGCGCGCGACTGTCGCGGGATTTGACAGGATCGCCCGGAAGTAACCTCATATAAGGCGCCGGACCGGGGTTTTTGAACAGTGCGTTCTCATTTCCTCCTCTCTTCCTCGGAATTATCCGCCGCGCTCGCTTTCGTCCCAGTGCCGCTGCTCCGTGCGCGTCTCGCCGGTGACGATGGGGAAAGAGAAGATGGTGGCCCTGGAGCGGGCGAAGAAAGCAACGATGAAGGCGAAGGGGAAGACGACCAGTCGGGGCAGATCTTCATCGAGGGCCGGCCTGCCGCAGGGCTGGATCCAGGGCGACTGGATCCGCTCGAGGATCCGTCAAGAAGACCTCGACGACCTGGCCAATGGAGGACTGATCCCCCACGGATCGGCGCGGCTTCTGGGGAAGGAGTCCGAGCCGCAGCCTCGGGAGGGTGAGTGTGTTCTCTTGGCCACCCATGTCGACCGTGGGTTTTCCTTGCCTCCTCACCCTTTCTTTCGGGGATTTCTGAATTTCTTTGGGGCACAACTCCACCACTTCACACCCAACACATTGTGTATCTCGCTGCTTTCGTGTCTTTGTGCGAGAATTTCTTGGGTTGTCGGCCTCATTGGGGCCTTTTCAAGCACATTTTCACCTGTCGCTCTCACCAACACGCTAAGAATGAGGATATTGTCCATTAGCTACCAAGCAACGAGGTTGCTAGGAGTATCGATTTCACACATCACAGTACACTTGTCGGCATTCCGGTTACGATAACACGGGAATCGAGGAATGAACAATGATGGCAAGAAGTATTACTGCGTCAAGAATTCATAGGAGGTGGTGCAACTCTCATGACACTCTTGACATAAAGATGGTAACACTCCAGATGGAACAGACTCAAAAGCTGGGTTGGCATTTTGATCTGCGGAATACAACTACTTTGACCACTCCAAGAAATGGAGGAGGTGCTGGAGTTTGTTTCTCCTAGTCATTCCAGAACAGAATGGCTTGACGGACCACAAGAATAATGGGCATCGATGAGCACGAGTGCACGACTACTCTTGACTATCAATTGATAGATGAAGTTCAGGAAACAACTAAAGAGGGACAACTCAAAGGAACATATATCTTTCTGAGTTGTGGATGCATAGGTTAGTATGTCGAATCAAGTTCAACAGGTTTCTTCCAGATAACCCATGCAGAATGATAGAACTGGCAGAATCACAATATAGAATGGGGAACTCATCGAGAGCACTCTTGTTGTGACCTTTTGGTTCAACGGGGAACTTCTGCCAAGGATAGTTCATGGTATTTGGAAGAACAATATACCACGGACCTCGAGGACTATCGCAAAGTTACTAATATCCTAAAGGAACTAGCAACACTATCAACACGAGGTAAGTAGGGTGATTCTTGGGTCAAGAACCCAGGAGTAGAATACCTACTAACTAAATTGCATCACAGGATGCTTTCGAAAATGATGGCCAGAATCATCACACTGGGAACACAAAATATGTCTAGATTACTAGATGGTTTCATAAGACGCCTAGGGTCATAATAATAGCTCCAACATATATGCCGAGGCAATAAATTACCTCAACGCACCGATTAGTGTGCTTATTCTGACCATAAAGGACATCGGGAACGGAAAGAAAGGATTTGCAAATGCATCAGACTGTTTAGAAACCTGGGATGACTCGGACAACATAACGGCTGTAAATGCTCAAAATGATTTGAGACATCCTGCAAAAAGGGTGGCATAACCACTCGGGAGCACAATATCAAGGTTCCGAGACCAACTATGAACACACGGAACTAGTAAAAACTGAACTGAGGTTTGAAACTATCAATTCTATAAGTCTATGGATTAGTAACACGTCATCCTGATAGATAGATGAGAAGGCCTAGTTCTTAATCCCCGTAGAAGAGAAGAGGATGACTCAGATCAGAAGGACATGAGGTATAAGGAGTAAAAAGAGCCTTACGTTCCCTTCCACAAACAATTCCCTTACATAACTAAAGCATTTCTAGACACAACTTCGACCAGTTTGGCTTGGTAAATCTACAGGCAGTCAGGCTCTGATACCAACACTGTCAGGACCCCGATTCCAAGTCACATCGACCTAGTCGGTAACACCTCATATCACTTTGCGGCCTCACGCACGGTATTCCCACGGGTGTCGCCTTACCATGGCCGGGACCGTTTAGCCTTTTGGCTCACGATATGATAGTGTCGCTAGCATCCATATGACAGAGAACTCGGGCCGACATGGCTAGTCGTGAACCCAAAGCGGCACTAACCCATGGGGACAGGCATACATGAATCACATCGAGCATGTCGGTCATCAACGTGTGAATCTGGGCTGTAGCACTGGGCTAACAGGACTCCGGTATCCCGGCTGTAGCAGGCTAGGAAGGACTCGGATGTCACCGCGTGACATTTCCCGAAGGACAGACACAGAACGAAGTGAAACACATGCCGCCAGATCAAGTGTCCAGAGCGGTAGTCTTGGGCTAGCAGGACTCCGTGAACCGGGTTGTAGCGGACTACTATCGCCGTAAGCACTAGACTACATTTCCCCATATGAGAGGCTGCCAAGGATAAACAACTAGATTGTCGGATCCCACACATACCAAGCATTTCAAACATACACACAATATGCTCAATATGTGTAAATACAACATGGCATCACAACATAACTCTACGAATCAAATATTTATTCATTAGGCTCGAGGAGCGAGATATTACAAACATGGGTCTCATGACCCAACACTCGAAACATACAAGTCAAAGCACAAGCAGAAGCTTAACATGTCCGAGTACGAGACATCTACAAATGAAAAGAGGCTGAGAAGCCCGACTATCTACCAGATCTGCCGAGGGCACAAGATCGTAGCTGAGGTAACAAGCTAAACGTCAAGTCCAAGCGGAACTACTAGCGAGACCGACGCCTCTCTCGCAAAACATAAAATAAGCAAGCGTGAGTACAAACGTACTCAGCAAGACTTACATCGAACTATCTACATATGCATCATTATCAACAAAGGGGTGGTGGAGTTTGACCGCAAAGAAGCCAGCTTTGACTCGGTGGCTATCCTGAACTACGACTACAAGTAACTCTTTTGAGGTGGCGCTACGAGTCCACATATTCACCATATCAATACACCACTATGGACCCGCTCCGTCTCCCTACGAGCGCCATCCATAGCACTCACGCTTATCTTGCGATTTTAAGTATCCACTTTCACTTGTATATGAACCGTTATAGGCAACCCAAGTCCTTTTTCGTGGACACGGCTATTGAATAGATCATATTAACCTGCAGGGTGTACCGTCACACACGCTCTCACCACTTATCGCCGTTTACACGACATGTACTCGGCAACCTTCAAGCGGAAGCCCAGCGAGGGTGTCGGCCACGGCCTACCTAATCACTCAAGTCCCTAGTCCAGGTTTATCGCCTATTCGGGTTCCATCCGCAGGGAGTCCGGCCGAGGTTTCCACTAACGGCCCCGAACGATGTGTGCAGGGTTCCCGAGATACCAAACAGGCATTCGGTACACCGGGCCACGGTGTATCTACCGCATCATAGCCCACCCCTAGGGTCAGCGCTACGCACGGCCTCCAACACATATCCTACAAACACGAAAACTAGTTGCAACTCCGGACAGAGAACAAGGCTGGTTAAGAAGCCGAGAGTCAATTAAGGATCCCAATGTGTGGTAGTAACTGTTTCATGGATCACAAACACAGAACTCAGTTCGAGGACGGTTTCAATGAGACAACCCACCATGTACTCCTACATGGCCTCTCACCGCTACCTTTACCAAATCGTGTTCACACACTTAGCTCACACACAATGGGACATGTTCACACACCTCCGATTCATCCCCGATGAATCGGACACTGACTCAACTCTAAGAAGTAGCAGGCATGACAAACAAGCATGAATGATTAGGCACAACAAGGCTCAAACAACTCCTACTCATGCTAGTGGGTTTCATCTAATTCTTGTGGAATGACAGTCATGCAGAGGATAAAGGGTTCAGCTACCGCAGCAAGTAATGTATGAATCGTTGTTGTCCTAATGCAGTAAAAGAGAGCAGGAGCGAGAGAGTGGGATTGTATCGGAATGAACAAGGGGGTTTTGCTTGCCTGGCACTTCTGAAGATAATATGGTTCTTCATCGGTGTCATCGAACTCATCGTCGAAACCACGTATATCGAGAGGGGGCAAATACCGGCAAACAAGGAAGAACACAATCAATGCAATGCACAATATGATGCATGATCATGACATGTCAATATGCTGTGATTTGAGCTAATGCAACTAGCAACAGGTTAAATGAAGTTGGCTTGAATCAAAGATTCAAATTCAAACTCCATATGTGATGGTTTAAATGCCCTTTATATGATTTGTTCTAAACAGCAGCTATAAGTTGTTCTAACATGCATGAAAATGGTACAGATGGATAGATTGGATTTTTCTGATCATTTTTCATATATAAATTATTTAATTTGGAGTTACGGTTGAATTTCTATGAATTTTAGAAGTTTAGATCATTTTCGAAATTATAAATCATTTCGATTTATTTTGGTTCCGAAAAATGTTTATCGTCAAGATTAGGTCATGCTGACCTCAGCAGGTCAACAAAGGCCGACCAGGTCAAAACTGACGCTGGGACCCACTAGTCAGTGACTAGGCTAATTAACAGGGAGTGTTAGTGCTAATTTAATCCTAACTAAAAGTGTCAGTGGGTCAAAGTGCGGTCAAACCCGGGTCAAACTCGCCGGAGTTGACCCGCGGCTCGTCGCCGGCGACGCCAAAGAACGCGGAGGCGTCGGAAACGCTCCTCCGCCACCAAATCGGGCGATCGAGGGGCTCTACGTTGTTGGTGCTCTTCCGCATCCAAGCTGGACCGGAGTTAGCGGCGGGTGGCGGAGTCGAAGCGCAGCGCCGACCTCGGCGGCGGCCGGAGTTCGAGCGCGGACGGTGTCGATGCTACGGTGCACAAGAGGGGAAGACGAAGAGTGCTACGTGCTCCTAGGAGTGTGCTGAGCGTGCTTATGGGCTCGGACGCGAGCTACAACAGCTGTGGCCGCGGCGGCGCCATAGCCGGCGGCGAGGAGCGCTCGGCAAGGTGGTTAGGGCGGTTAGGGGAGGCATTCGAGCACGGGGTTAGGGGGAAAAGGATCGTGGCCTCACAGCGGTTGCAGGGGCCGTAGAAGCGGGCTCGGGGAAGCTCGGACGGCGGCACATCAAAGGTGGAGATCCGTGGTACTCAACGAGGAAGACGAAGACGATGGCGTCGTTTCAGGCGTCCCGTGGGCGTGTGCTTCATCTTGGTGCTTCACGGCGTCGAGGCAGACCCGTTGGACAGGGCAGAGGGGCAAGGGGAGCACGGTGGCTGCGGTGGTTCTCGTCGGCGGTCTCGTGTGCGTACGGTCAGTCACGGGAGTGAGTGTCAGAGGAGGGGGAAGAGAGAGCTGCGAGGGAACAGGGGGAGAAGGTCTCGGGCGTCTCCGTGGCGCATCCAAAAGAGTCGAGCGTCAAGGCAAGCGAGAGGTGGCCATCACGGTGGCTGTGTCGCTTGTCGGCACGCTACTGCATCCGACCGGTGGGAGGAAGAAGACCTCCCTGCCCTTACAGTGGGCTGGGCGGCCGATGGGCTGCCGGTGGCGCCAGTAATTCTTTCTCTCTCTTTATTTAAGTTTCATTTTCTATTTTCTGCGGTAAGTTTTGATTTAGTAAAATACTAAACCATTTGTTAAAATGCTGAAATTAATTGTGGGCACTTGTAAATTTGTTTCCAACAGCCCTCATTTAATTTCACAATTATTTGAGCACTTAAAATAATTATAGCAATTAAATGCCCAAATTCAAATACATAATGATTAAATTCAAAAATCCAGAATAGCCTCCAAAAATATGAAACCATTTTTGGCAGAGGGTTTAGCCAGGACCAAAGATGGTGAACATTTATGAAGGCATTTTGGGTTCATTGAAAAGTTTTAAGTTTGAACCTAGTTGAATTCATTTGTTGCTAGGGTTTCCCCATCCCCATTTCAAGTTTCTTAGGAATTTAAACATGATGACATGATGAGCGGGCAAAGTCAAGCAAAGGCTGATCTGGGGCTGTGACAGCTCCTGCCAGTTCTTAGTGGTCCAATCATATCCAATCCCCAAACAGCGAAGGGCCAGATGAGTGGAATGGTCTTCAAGGCTGACGCGGGTTTGTGTGACATATTGGAGTAGAACTGACATCCTTCACATTTGTCGACTATCTCTTTCACCATTTTATTTTCTCTTGGTCAGTAAAATCCCGCTCGGTATGCTTTAGCCACAATGGTCCGAGAGGACGCATGATGACCACAGGTCCCCGAGTGGATATCGTCGAGAATTATTTGACCTTCTTCTGGCGTTATACACTTCTGACCGACTCCAGTCGCGCTTTCCCTGTATAACTGTCCCTTTATCACAGTAAAGGCCTTGGATCGATGGACGATCTGTCGAGCCTCTTCTTCATTCTCTAGGAGTTCTTTCCTTAGGATGTACGCGATGTACGGCACCGTCCAGTCGGGAGTGATGACCAAGACTTCCATGATCAAATCGACCATCGCTGGAACCTCAACTTCAGTCGGATCTGTGGCACTTTTTGGTTGCGGAGCTTCTTCGGTGAAAGGATCCTCTTGAACTAACGGTGTGTGGATGTGTTCCAAAAACACATTGCTAGGAATGCTTCTCTCTTGGAACCTATTTTTGCCAAATCATCAGCTGCTTGATTTTTCAGTCGGGGTGTCGGTGTCAAAACCGGCGGATCTCGGGTAGGGGGTCCCGAACTGTGTGTCTAAGGCGGATGGTAACAGTAGACATGGGACACGATGTTTACCCAGGTTCAGGCCCTCCCTATGGAGGTAATACCCTACTTCCTGCTTGATTGATCTTGATGATATGAGTATTACAAGAGTTGATCTACCACGAGATCGTAGAGGCTAAACCCTAGAAGCTAGCCTATGGTATGATTGTTGTATATCTCTATCGACTAGCCTGGCCTCGGTTTATATAATGCACCAGAGGCCTAGGATAACAAGAGTCCTAGCCGAATACGCCGGTAGGGGAGGAGTCCTTGTCTTGATCGCCAAGTCTTGTGGAATCTTCCTTGTATGCGGCAGCTGTCCGGACTGACCCATGAGTATACGGCCATGGGGATCCTCGACCCAATCTAACAGATCGAGAGATGACGTGGTGAGTACCCCCTAGTCCAGGACACCGTTTGTAGCCCCCTGAACCGGTCTTCATTTTAGGGACGCTCCTCGATTCTTCCGAACCATTCTTCATCTTCAGTCGTCGGTCTTGAAAACTGGTTCAACAAATCTTTTCATCTTCGATCTTGAGGATCGCCGAAATGCATTCGACAAGTTTACACGTCGGGTATCCGAGGAGCCCCTTTAAGTTTCCGGCCTTTATCAATGCCTTGTTATTTTTATGCCACACCTCGGGTTTGAAGTTGTTCCCGGGCGGCAGCGTCCTCTTGCGTTCGAGCTCCAATGCCGGACTGCATTCGAGGTATCTTTTGCAGCCGATCACCAACGACGGACCGCTTCCCAGCTCTAACGCCGGAATGTATCCGAGCTCCAACGCCGGACTGTGTATCCGAGCTCCAATGTCGGACTGTATCCGAGCTCCAACGCCGGACTATGTATTCGAGCTCCAACGCCGGACTGTATCTAAGGTGTCGTAAATCACCTTGGTTCAAAGAAGATTGAAGGAGTTTAGCCAAGGTTAATGCCGGAAATGCCCTCTATGGAGCCAGCCACTAGCGCCCGAGCTTTATGCCGGACTGCTTCCGAGGTGGTGCACCACGCCGAATGTGGGCTGATTTTTGTCAATATTTTTGATTGGTGCAATTTATTCTCTGCCGAGATACATAGCCAGTAGCCTTCAAGGTGGGTATCGGTCTAAAACCCGAGATGCACATGAAGGATGACATAAGACCGCTGATCCTCGTGGTCACCGAGACTCAAAGTTGATTTGCAAAATCGGTCCGAGGATCAAGTCCTAGCTCGGCGTAATACTTCGGACACAAAAGGCGGCGTCTTGAGTCCTCAAGACTCGTGGTTGGGTGCGCCGACCAACCCGAGGATCAAAATCTCCTTGAGATCAGATTACACTTAAAATTTTACGCATTGGACAGGGCAATGCAAGAGCCCCGAGACATCGGTCGGGTGGCAACACCGCATCGGGGGATCGATGTGCCTCTTTAATATTTGTAAATAATAACCCGAAGCCCAAGAGCCTTTGAGCCTTAATGCGGCACGGTGGTCAATTAAGGATTGATATCCATAGTAAAATCATAAATTATGTGTAATGACTCTATGTATCCAAGTACTTTACGTCATTAATGCTTGATCCGCATTGTACAAAACTTTGTTGGCCGACCATCGGCTTCCACCTCCTCGCCAATAGCCGAGGAGTGTTTGTCCTACTTTATAAAGCCTTTATGAGGGCAAAGATTTACAACAAACAAGGCAATCTGGCCATACGGTTTTATAAACAAAGGTACGCAGAGATATGTTATATTACTGCTTTAATGTAAGAAATGTCTTCCAAAGAAAATAGTCCCGCTTATCGGTTCCTTTCTTTGGGTTGTCATGCTAAGCATGATCATGAAACCTCAGCTCCAATGTAAGAGCAAAATATCGAGGATTTAGCTTGGGAGGCCGCCAATAGCCCCGGTAGTGTTCGGCGATAGTCGAGGTCAAGTCAGAAACACTTCGCCATTGTTATGAATGGCCCTCGCTTAACACCGCCATCGGATCGCTGACCAGTTTACGCTTATTATGACAGATCAGTTTTGGCTTTCTCACCGAGGTGCTTAACCATGTGAGCTGGAAGCACAATCGCGATGGTTCTCCTTTGCACACCTAGCCGAACAAAGAGGAACGTAGGAGGCAAGCGCAGGAGCCGCAACCCAACTATTGATCAAGACACAATTGAAACCGATGCATATATAGCAATATCCGGGAATGTTTTGCCGAATCTCTAAAGGTGTCCGGCGTTGCCTCATGAGACTTGTGCTGAAAACACACAAATAGTTTAAAAAGTGCCATAAGCTTGGAAAACCAAAAAACGTCAGCAAAAACTTGACGTCCGAACAAGATCAAGTGTTCGGTGCCAATCCGAAAATTGGCCTTAGCAAAAGAAGTGCTTCTGTCGTGCTTTAACATGATACATCCTATCTCAAAGACTTCAAGCGGGTCAGCCTACGGCTTCAACCTCCTATCCCGAGGGTGGAGTACTTCTCATTAGGCCAGTTTAGCAAACTAAACTCTAGCGGCTTTGAGGGAGAAATTAGGCTCCCTGGCTAGTGACCACACGCTCGTGTCGAAAAAGGAGCGATAGATAATAATAATAATAATAATAATAATAATAAAACTTTGCAATGACTAAGAATAAGAACACTTATCATAAAACGGCTCATATAAATTTAAGAGCCCCCAAGTGACTTGGGTAAAAGAATGATTGCATGTATCGAAGTACTTATATCATATCTATGTTCAACCGAACTTTAAACGCGTCTTAACTGACCGTTGGCTTCTCCCTCTTTGGTCAAGGACAGAAAAGTGTTATGTACTCCATCTGTCGAGAATATCGACGATGTTTCCAATAACCAGGCAATCAGGCCATAAGGTTGTAATGCATAAAGCGCCGCCAGGGAACTTATGCTATATTACTGCAAAGTGTAAGAAGCATCTTCGAAGAAAATAGTACCCCCACCGATACCTTTCTTCGGTGCTCATTGTTATTATGAGACTTGTACAATAGATTTTTGGTACTCATGAGTTCCGTTGTGTGCCGACCATCATTGAAAACTATAAGAGCGCTAGCTTTCAGCTTCACCCAGTCTGAGGTCCGGCTCGGATGACCCGATCGTGACAATCGCAGAGGTGCTCCCTTTACTCCCTAGCCGAACAATTGGGAACGCAGGGGTAAACACAGGAGCGAGGCAACCCAGCTTGCAAATCACTTAAGTCAATATGGTGCATATTGTGGCATAATACACGAACAAGGAACGAAGCCGTACAAGTATAATCATACGCAACAGGAAAAGCTTCATGAAGGAAGACCCCAAATGAATTGGGTTTTTGAATTTATGCGTCACAAACATGTTGGGGAACGTTGCAGAAAATTAAAATTTTTCCTACGGTTTCACCAAGATCCATCTATGAGTTCTACCATGCAACGAGTAACGAGAGAGAGTTTGCATCTACATACCACTTGTAGATCGAATACGGAGCGTTCTTGAGAGTGGTGATGATGAAGACGTTCCCAACGTGATTCCGATCACCGATGACCAAAGTACTGAAAGGACAGCACCTCCGTGTTCAACACACGTACGGGACGATGGCGTCTCCTCCGTCTTGATCCAGCAAGAGAGAAGGAGAGGTTGAAGAAGACAATCCCAATGGCAGCACGACGGCGTGGTGCAGCTGGTACGGTAGTTCTCCGGCAGGGCTTCGCCAAGCTTGCGTGAGAAAGAGAGGTGTTGGGAGGGGAGGGGCTGCGCCTACAACTGTGTTAGCAGCCCTCCCCCCACCCCTCTATTTATAGGAGGAGAGGGTCAAGGGGGGCCGGCCCTCTAGGGCAAACCCTAGGGGGGGCGGCGGCCAAGGGAGGAGGGGAGGAGGGTGGCTTGCCCCCCAAGCTAGGGGGGCGCCCCCTTTAGGGTTTCCTCCTCCCCAAACCCTAGGCGCATGGGCCTAGGTGGGGGCGCACCCAGCCCACCAGGGGCTGGTTCCCTCCCACTTAGCCCATGTGGCCCCCGGAGAGGTGGCCCTCCCGTGGACCTCCGGAACCCTCCCGGTGGCCCCTGCACTTTACCGGTATACCACCAAACTTCCCGAGTCCGCTTAACCACTTTCCATATATAAATCTTTACCTCCGGACCATTCCGAACTCCTCGTGACGTCCGGGATCTCATCCGGACTCGAACAACATTCGGTAATCACATACTTGTCTTCCTATTAACCCTAGCGCCACCGAACCTTAAGTGTGTAGACCCTACGGGTTGGGAGACATCTGAACATGACCGAGACTACCTCAAGTCAATAACCAACAGCGGATCTGGATACCCATGTTGGCTCCCACATGCTCCTCGATGTTGTCATCGGATGAACCACGATGTCAAGGGTTCAAGCAACCCCGTATTCTATTCCCTTTGTCGACGGTATGTTACTTGCCCGAGACTCGATCGTCGGTATCCCAATACCTCGTTAGTCTCGTTACGCAAGTCACTTTACTCGCATCGCAATGCATGATCCCGTGACCGACACTTGGTCACTTTGAGCTCATTATGATGATGCATTACCGAGTGGGCCCAGTGATACCTCTCCGTCATACGGAGTGACAAATCCCAGCCTCGATCCGTGTCAACCCAATGGTCACTTTCGAGATACCGTAGTGCACCTTTATAGTCACCCGATTCGTTGTGACGCTTGATACACCCAAAGCACTCCTACGGTATCCGGAATTGCACGATCTCATGGTCTAAGGAAGAGATACTTGACATTGGAAAAGCTCTAGCAAAACGAACTACACGATCTTGTGCTATGCTTAGGATTGGGTCTTGTCCATCACGCCATTCTCCTAATGACGTGATCCCGTTATCAATGACATCGATGTCCATAGTCGAAACCATGACTATCTGTTGACCAACGAGCTAGTCAACTAGAGGCTTACTAGGGACGATTGTAGTCTATGTATTCACACGTGTATTACGATTTCCGGATAATACAGCTTATAGCATGAATAAAGACAATTATCATGAACAAGGAAATATAATAATAATGCTTTTATTATTGCCTCTAGGGCATATTTCCAACAGTCTCCCACTTGCACTAGAGTCAATAATCTAGTTTACATTGTGATGAATCGAACACCCATAGAGTTACGGTGTTGATCATGTTTTGCCCATGAAAGAGGTTTAGTCAACGGATCTGCGACATTCAGATCCGTATGCACTTTACAAATTTCTATGTCTCCATTCTGAACATTTTCACGGATGGAGTTGAAGCGACGCTTGATGTGCTCTGGTCTTCTTGTGAAACCTGGCTCCTTGGCAAGGGCAATAGCTCCAGTGTTGTCACGAAAGAGTTTGATCGGCCCCGACGCATTGGGTATGACTCCTAGGTCGGTGATGAACTCCTTCACCCAAATTGCTTCATGCGCTGCCTCCGAGGCTGCCATGTACTCCGCTTCACATGTAGATCCCGCCACGACGCTTCTGCTTGCAGCTGCACCAGCTCTCGCTCCACCATTCAACATATACACGTATCCGGTTTGTGACTTAGAGTCATCAGATCGTGTCGAAGCTAAGCGCCGACGTAACCTGTTCTGACGAGCTCTTCGTCACCTCCATAAACGAAAACATGTCCTTTGTCCTTTTCGGTACTTCAGGATATTCTTGACCGCTGTCCAAAGGTTCCTTGCGGGATTACTTTGGTACCTTCCTACCAAACTTACGGCAAGGTTTACATCAGGTCAGTACACAGCATGGCATACATAATAGATCCTATGGCTGAGGCATAGGGGATGACACTCATCTCTTCTTTATCTTTTGCCGTGGTCGGGCATTGAGCTGAGCTCAATCTCACACCTTGCAAAACAGGCAAGAACCCCTTCTTGGACTGATCCATTTTGAACTTCTTCAAAATCTTATCAAGGTATGTGCTTTGTGAAAGACCTATGAGGCGTCTTGATCTATCTCTATAGATCTTGATGCCTAATATATAAGCAGCTTCTCCAAGGTCCTTCATTGAAAAACACTTATTCAAGTAGGCCTTAATGTTGTCCAAGAATTCTATATCATTTCCCATCAGAAGTATGTCATCTACATATAATATGAGAAATGCTACAGAGCTCCCACTCACTTTCTTGTAAACGCAGGCTTCTCCATAAGTCTGCATAAACCCAAACGCTTTGATCATCTCATCAAAGCGAATGTTCCAACTCGAGATGCTTGCACCAGCCCATAAATGGATCATTGGAGCTTGCATACTTTGTCGACATTCTTAGGATCGACAAAACCTTCGGCTGTATCATATACAGCTCTTCCTTAAGATAGCCGTTAAGAACGCTGTTTTGACGTCCATCTGCCATATCTCATAATCATAGTATGCAATTGCTAACATGATTCGGACGGACTTAAGCTTCGCTACGGAGAGAAAGTCTCATCGTAGTCAATCCCTTGAACTTGCCGATAACCCTTAGCGACAAGTCGAGCTTTATAGATGGTGACATTACCATCCGCGTCCGTCTTCTTCTTAAAGATCCATTTGTTTTCTATCGCTCGCCGATCATCGGGCAAGTCACCAAAGTCCACACTTTGTTTTCATACATGGATTCTATCTCGACTTCATGGCTTCTAGCCATTTGTTGGAATCTGGGCCCGCCATCGCTTCTTCATAGTTCAAGGTTCATTGTTGTCTAACAACATGATTTCCGTGACAGGGTTGCCGTACCACTGGTGCGGAACGTGTCCTAGTGGACCTCTGGTTCAAGAGCAACTTGATCCGAAGTACCTTGATCATCATCATGAATTTCCTCTTGGTTGGTGTAGGCATCACAGAACATTTTCCGAGCTGCACTACTTTCCTGCTCAAGAGGTAGTACTTCATCGAGTTCTACTTTCCTCCCACTTACTTCTTTCGAGAGAAACTCTTTTCCGTAAAGATTCCGTTCTTGGCAACAAAGATCTTGCCCTCGGATCTTAAGTAGAAGGTATACCCTACGGTTTCCTTAGGGTATCCTATGAAGACGCATTTTTCCGACTTGGGTTCGAGCTTTTCAGGTTGAAGTTTCTTGACATAAGCATCGCATCCCCAAACTTTTAGAAACGACAGCTTAGGTTTCTTCCCAAACCATAATTCATACGGTGTCGTCTCAACGGACTTAGACGGTGCCCTATTTAAAGTGAATGTAGCTGTCTCTAGAGCGATCCCCAAAATGATAGCGGTAAATCGGTAAGAGACATCATAGACCGCACCATATCCAATAGAGTGCGATTACGACGCTCGGACACACCATTACTACCGAGGTGTTCCAGCGGCGTTAGTTGTGAAACGATTCCACATTTTCTTAAGTGTGTACCAAATTCGTGACTTAAATATTCTCCTCCACGATCCGATCGTAAGAATTTTATCTTTCGTCACGTTGATTCTCTACTTCATTCTGAAATTCCTTGAACTTTTCAAAGGTCTCAGACTTGTGTTTCATCAAGTAGACATACCCATATCTACTCAAGTCATCCGTGAGAGTGAGAACATAACGATATCCTCCGCGAGCCTCAACGCCATTGGACCGCACACATCGGTATGTATGATTTCCAACAAGTTGGTTGCTCGCCCATTGTTCCGAAAATGGAGTCTTGGTCATCTTGCCCATGAGGCATGGTTCGCATGTGTCAAATGATTCATAATCAAGAGACTCCAAAAGTCCATCAGCATGGAGCTTCTTCATGCGCTTGACACCAATGTGACCAAGGCGGCGATGCCACAAGTATGTGGGACTATCGTTATCAACTTTACATCTTTTGGTATTCACGCTATGAACATGTGTAATACTACGCCGAGATTCATTAAGAATAAACCATTGACCATCGGAGCATGACCATAAAACATATCTCTCATATAAATAGAACAACCATTATTCTCGGATTTAAATGAGTAGCCATCTCGCATTAAACGAGATCCGGATACAATATTCATGCTCAAACTTGGCACCAAATAACAATTATTAAGGTTCATAACTAATCCGTGGGTAAATGAAGAGGTAGCGTGCGACGGCGATCACATCGACTCTGGAACCATTCCCGACGCGCGATCGTCACCTCGCCCTTCGCCAGCCTCCGCTTATTCCGCAGCTCCTGCTGTGAGTTACAAATATGAGCAACGGCACCGTATCAAATACCGGGAGTTACTACGATTCTCGGTAAGGTACACATCAATTACATGTATATCAAATATACCTTTAGTGTTGCGGCCTTCTTATCCGCTAAGTATTTGGGGCAGTTCCGCTTCGGGACCCTTCCCTTGCAATAAAAGCACTCGATCTCGTGCTTGGGTCCATTCTTTGACTTCTTCCGGCAACTTGCTTACGGGCGCGGCAATCTCCTTGCCGTCCTTCTTGAAGTTCTTCTTGCCCTTGCCCTTCTTAAACTTAGTGGTCTTATTGACCATCAACACTTGATGTTCTTTCTTGATTTCAACCTCGGCTGACTTCAAAGATAGAGAACACTTCAAGAATGGTCTTTACCATCCCCGCATGTTGTAGTTCATCACAAAGCTCTTGTAGCTTGGTGGGAGCGATCGAGGATTCTGTCAATGACCGCCTCATCGTGGAGGTTAATATTCAGCTGGGTCATACGGTTGTGCAACCTGACATCTTCGTAATGTGTTCACCGACAGAACTGTTTTCCTCCATCTTACAACTATAGAACTTGTCGGAGATGTCATATCTCTCGACCGGGCGTGAGCTTGGAAAACAAGTTTCAGCTCTTGAACATCTCATATGCTCCGTGATGCTCAAAACGCTTTTGGAGCCCGGTTCTAAGCTGTAAAGCATGCCGACCGAACGAGGGAGTAATCATCAAGACGAGACTGCCAAGCATTCATAATGTCTTGGTTCTTCGGGACGGAGCTTCACCTAGCGGTCCTTCTAGGACGATTGTTTCTGGCAGCTATGAGGATGATCTCGTGTTCCGGACCCAGTCCGTATAGTTGCTGCCGTCATCTTTCAGCTTGGTTTTCTAGGAACGCGTTGAAGTTCAAGTTGACATGAGCGTTGGCCATTTGATCTACAAGACATATCATTCAAAAGTTTTAGACTAAGTTCATGATAATTAAGTTCATCTAATCAAATTATTAAATGAACTCCCACTCAGATTAGACATCCTCTAGTCATCTAAGTGATACACGATCCGAGTCGACTAGGCCGTGTCCGATCATCACGTGAGACGGACTAGTCATCGTCGGTGAACATTCTCATGTTGATCGTATCTTCCATACGACTCGTGTTCGACCTTTCGGTCTCCGTGTTCGAGGCCATGTCTGTACATGCTAGGCTCGTCAAGTTTAACCCTAAGTGTTTTGCGTGTGTAAATCTGTCTTACACCCGTTGTATGTGAACGTAAGAATCCATCACACCCGATCATCACGTGGTGCTTAGAAGCGACGAACTGTAGCAACGGTGCACGTTAGGGAGAACACTTCTTGAAATTGTTCTTAAGGGATCATCTTATTTACTACCGTCGTTCTAAGTAAACAAGATGTATAAGCATAATAAACATCACATGCAATTATATAGTAGTGACATGATATGGCCAATATCATAAAACTCCATTGATCTCCATCTTCGGGCTCCATGATCATCTTGTCACCGCATGGCACCATGATCTCCATCATCATGATCTCCATCATCGTGCCTCCATGAAGTTGTCACGCCAACGACTACTTCTACTACTATGGCTAACGCGTTTAGCAATGAAGTAAAGTAAGTTACATGGCGTTCTTCAATGACACGCAGGTCATACAAAATAAAGACAACTCCTATGGCTCCTGCCGGTTGTCATACTCATCGACATGCAAGTCGTGATTCCTATTACAAGAACATGATCTCATACATCACAATATATCATCATTCATCACAACTTGGCCATATCACGTCACATGACAATTGCTGCAAAAACAAGTTAGACGTCCTCTAATTGTTGTTGCATCTTTTACGTGGCTGCAATTGGGTTCTAGCAAGAACGTTTTCTTACCTACGAATAACCACAACGTGATCTTGTCAACTTCTATTTACCCTTCATAAGGACCCTGTTCATCGAATCCGCTCCCACTAAAGTAGGAGAGACAGACACCCGCCAGCCACCTTATGCAACTAGTGCATGTTAGTCGGTGGAACCGGTCTCACGTAGAGCGTGTAAGGTTGGTCGGGCCGCTTCATCCCACAATACCGCGGAAGCAAGAAACAACTAGTAACGGCAAGTAAGTTGACAAGATCCACGCCCACAACAAAATTGTGTTCTACTCGTGCAAAGAGAACTACGATAGACCTAGCTCATGATGCCACTTTGTTGGGGAGCGCTGCAGAAAATTAAAATTTTCCCACGGTTTCACCAAGATCCATCTATGAGTTCTACCATGCAACGAGTAACGAGAGAGTTTGCATCTACATACCACTTGTAGATCGAATACGGAAGCGTTCTTGAGAGTGGTGATGATGAAGACGCTCCCAACGTGATTCCGATCACCGATGACCAAAGTATTGAAGGACAGCACCTCCGTGTTCAACACACGTGCGGGACGATGGCGTCTCCTCCGCCTTGATCCAGCAAGAGAGAAGGAGAGGTTGAAGAAGACAATCCCAATGGCAGCACGACGGCGTGGTGCAGCTGGTACGGTAGTTCTCCCAGGGCTTCGCCAAGCTTGCGTGAGAAAGAGAGGTGTTGGGAGGAGGGGCTGCGCCACAACTGTGTTAGCAGCCTCCCCCACCCCTCTATTTATAGGAGGAGAGGGTCAGGGGGCCGCCCTCTAGGGCAAACCCTAGGGGCGGCGGCCAAGGAGGAGGGAGGAGGGTGGCTTGCCCCCAAGCTGAGGCGCCCCTTTAGGTTTCCTCCTCCCAAACCCTAGGCGCATGGGCCTGGGTGGGGGCGCACCCAGCCCACCAGGGGCTGGTTCCCTCCCACTTAGCCCATGTGGCCCCCGAGAGGTGGCCCCTCCGGTGGACCTCCGAACCCTCCCGGTGGCCCCTGATTTTACCGTATACCACGAAACTTCCCGAGTCCGCTTAACCACTTTCCATATATAAATATTTACCTCCGGACCATTCCGAACTCCTCGTGACGTCCGGGATCTCATCCGGACTCGAACAACATTCGGTAATCACATACTTGTCTTCCTATTAACCCTAGCGCCACCGAACCTTAAGTGTAGATCCTACGGGTTTGGGAGACATCTTGAACATGACCGAGACTACCTCAAGTCAATAACCAACAGCGGGATCTGGATACCCATGTTGGCTCCCACATGCTCCTCGATGTTGTCATCGGATGAACCACGATGTCAAGGGTTCAAGCAACCCGTATTCTATTCCCTTTGTCGACGGTATGTTACTTGCCCGAGACTCGATCGTCGGTATCCCAATACCTCGTTAGTCTCGTTATCGCAAGTCACTTTACTCGTATCGCAATGCATGATCCCGTGACCGGACACTTGGTCACTTTGAGCTCATTATGATGATGCATTACCGAGTGGGCCCAAGGATACCTCTCCGTCATACGGAGTGACAAATCCCGCCTCGATCCGTGTCAACCCAATGGTCACTTTCGAGATACCTGTAGTGCACCTTTATAGTCACCCGATTCGTTGTGACGCTTTGATACACCCAAAGCACTCCTACGGTATCCGGAATTGCACGATCTCATGGTCTAAGGAAGAGATACTTGACATTGGAAAAGCTCTAGCAAAACGAACTACACGATCTTGTGCTATGCTTAGGATTGGGTCTTGTCCATCACGCCATTCTCCTAATGACGTGATCCCGTTGTCAATGACATCGATGTCCATAGTCGAAAACCATGACTATCTGTTGACCAACGAGCTAGTCAACTAGAGGCTTACTAGGGACGTATTGTAGTCTATGTATTCACACGTGTATTACGATTTCCGGATAATACAGTTATAGCATGAATAAAGACAATTATCATGAACAAGGAAATATAATAATAATGCTTTTATTATTGCCTCTAGGGCATATTTCCAACAAAACAAAGTTTGGACATAAATTTTTTTACAAGCAACATTTTTTCAAAAAAGTATAATGCTTGGTCGAACCGAACACAAGTTAGAAATTAAAGCTATGAGCATGAAAGCGACTTAGCTAGTTAATGTGTTCGGTATTGATGACGCGGTCCGAGCTTGATACGGGACAATGTTTCATCCCCCAAGCCGGTCCCTAGGTGGCGGAGCGGAGAGCTCGACACGCCGAAGTGGTGACATAGCACGGTCAATGCAGACCGGCAGAGTGACGCCTAAGTCCCCAGATCATTTTCCTGTGCACAAAAAATGGTGCAAACCGGAGATAATAGTAATAATGATAATTAAAAAAATCGTTGCATAATAAATAATTTATGCAAAGTGAGTAATAAAAGAAATATGGCCTGGTGCCGAAGTCAATGTCGATGCAGGGCGTCGGCGTGATGCGGTAAAGGCGTGGCAAAGCCTGAATTCACAGGTCGGTCCGAGCTCCGGATGCGGCGTTCGCCGGACTATGTATGGAAACTGACCGAACCACCATGCAACTGTCGTTAATGTGGCCACCATTTGATAGACCTGTGTACATATGATGGACAAACCAGAGTAATAATTCCTTAGGAAAAATGAACCCAAACAAGCAAAAAATATTGGGATTAATAGCACCTGGTTTATTTGTTGTATAAATCTGAAGGAAGGGGATTCCCAAAATTGGGACTCGATCTGCGCACCCATTGCCTGATGGGCGATAAAACGACGGCATGGCAATGCTGGAAAAGGTTGGCTCGCCGAGGCAAAGCCCTCGGTCCAGCTAACGTGACGGAGCTGGTCGGCTAGTGACGCCGAAGTGTTCAGAGTAGGTTGATGAAGAGATGGCGAAGCCCCTTGTCCAGCCGAGATGTCGAAGTAGGTCGGCGTGATGGACACCAGCTTGAAGAAGCAATAATGCGGCCCTGCCGTTGCCGGTCGTGACGTGGTTGATGCCGGCTTGATGAAGCGACCGTGCGGCGATGCCGGTATGCCCGCTCCGTGTCATCCGTGAGGCGGCGATGTTGGTGATGATTTATCCTTCACGATGCCGGACTCTTGTTCGGCTTGCCGAGATGATGATCCGAAGAAGTTGAGCTCGGCTCAACAAAGTGACGATGTGTCTAGCGCAGGTCGGCAGATGTGGAGCAATTTTGCTGGACTGGTTTGACACCAGCATGATATTAAAGATCATGTTCAAAAGATTTTAAAGTTAGTGGGATGTGTTCGGGAACAAAACGCAATACCCCATACAAAACTTCCTTCAAAAAGGATGTCCGAAATCCCATTCGTAAAAAGGACGAACTCGGGTCGGATTTGTTTTCACGCAGAAAACAGATCCGAGAAGTGATGCACTAATCGGAAGGTTCCCGGAGTTTGGACGGTCGGATCGAGCTGAAATTTTGAGGGGTGGTAGATATAGGAATTCCGCAGTCGATCAACGGTTGGATCTTACAAAGGAGGTCCGAGCTAGATGCTGGACACCACGCCCTAAACTCGTCCAGATTCTCGTCCAGATTTGACAGGGCTCCGGTATTATCGTAGATTGTCGGAGATTCCTCTATCGGAACTCGACGAAATTTAGCGTGGCTGTTGTAGACGTAATTCCGCACTATTTCAACGAAGCAATCGTCTAACCGACGCTCGAGGAGGCGGTGACGGCGGATACAAGTTCGCCGTCCAGAAAAACAGCACGGTCGCCCGAGGGCAATATTGACGTTGAGCCCCGGGCTCCCTGGATGATTCCTCCATGATCTTGATAGAGATCGGAGCTGATGTTGATGAAGGCCCTCATCCGAACATGACGATCGGAGATAGGGCGCAGTCCTTGGTCGGACCGAGGATCTGTGGCCCTTTTTGGTTGCGGAGCTTCTTCGGTGAAAGAATCCTCTTGAACTGATGGTGTGTGGATGTGTTCCAAAAACACATTGCTGGGAATGGCTTCTCTCTTGGAACCTATTTTTGCCAAATCATCAGCTGCTTGATTTTTCAGTCGGGGTGTCAGTGTCAACATCGGCGGATCTCGGGTAGGGGGTCCCGAACTGTGCGTCTAAGGCGGATGGTAACAGGAGACAGGGGACACGATGTTTACCCAGGTTCGGGCCCTCTCTATGGAGGTAATACCCTACTTCCTGCTTGATTGATCTTGATGATATGAGTATTACAAGAGTTGATCTACCATGATGTCGTAGAGGCTAAACCCTAGAAGCTAGCCTATGGTATGATTGTTGTATATCTCTATCGACTAGCCTGGCCTCGGTTTATATAATGCACCAGAGGCCTAGGATAACAAGAGTCCTAGCCGAATACGCCGGTGGGGGAGGAGTCCTTGTCTTGATCGCCAAGTCTTGTGGAATCTTCCTTGTATGCGGCAGCTGTCCGGACTGGCCCATGAGTATACGACCATGGGGATCCTTGGCCCAATCTAACAGATCGGGAGATGACGTGGTGAGTACCCCCTAGTCCAGGACACCGTCACGGGGTATATGATGAAGCTCTAACCCCTCGAATTTCTTCTCTAGCTTTCTCACTGTATTGCAGTAACCAGTCATGGCCGGACTTCTGACGTCCCACTCCTTCATCACTTGATTAACCACCAAATCTGAGTCGCCATAGACCATGAGGCGACGGATGCCGAGTGAAATGGCCATACGCAACCCATACAAAAGTGCTTCATTTTCTGCTTCGTTGTTGGAGGAATCAAAGTGAATTTGAAGAACATATCTGAGCTTATCTCCTTGAGGGGAAACTAACACTACCCCAGCACCGGAACCATTCATCATCTTGGAACCATCAAAGAACATGGTCCAGTGCTCCGAGTGAACTTGAGTCGACAGTTGTTGTTCAATCCACTCGGCGACGAAATTTGCTATTGCTTGGGACTTGATGGCTTTCTTTGCCTCAAACTTGATATCTGGGGAAGGAGTTCAATCGCCCATTTTGCCACTCGACCAGTTGCATCTCTGTTACAGCAGAATCTCGACAATGGAGCGTCACGACGATCGTAATGGAATGGTCGAGAAGTAATGTGCAACCTTCTTCGTGGTCATATAAATCCCATATACAAGCTTCGATAATGAGGATATCTTTGCTTTGACGGAGTTAAAACTTCGTAAACATAATATACTTTGGGCGCTGAACTTTAAAGGCTTTTCCTTCTTCTTCCCGCCGACCGTAAATCTCAGATCGACAACTTGTCCCGTGGCTGCAATGTAAAGCAGCAAAGGCTCTTTGCTGATTGGGGTAGCAAGCACCGATCGGGTGGAAAGCAGGGTTTTAGCTCGCAAATGCTGCATCGACTTCAGAGTCCACTCAAACTTGTCTCGACTTCTTCATCATCGGTAAAGAGGCAATGCCTTTTCACCGAGACGAAAATGAATCGACTTAAAGCGCCAAGCAACCAAGAAGCTTCGACATCGTGCACGCACATGACGCTTCATTCGGAGTATAGTACCAACTTTCTCTGGGTTGGCGTCGATTCCTCGTTTGGAAATGAGAAAACCGAGTAACTTTCTGCCAGGAACTCCGAATGTACACTTTGATGGATTAAGCTTGATATCATACCTCCCGAGATTGGCAAAAGTTTCAGTAAGGTCAGGTAGCAGGTCGGAACCCTTCCGTGACTTGACCACAATATCATCCATGTACGCTTCCACATTCCGATTGATTTGAGTGAGCAAACACTTCTGAATCATCCTCATGAACGTGGCTCCGGCATTCTTTAGGCCGAATGGCATGGTAACATAACAGAAGGACCCGAATGGAGTGATGAAAGCTGTTTTGATCTCGTCGGGTCCATACAAACGGATCCGATGGTAACCAGAATATGCGTCTAAAAAAGACAGGCGTTCACATCCCACAGCTGAGTCGACTATCTGGTCGATGCGGGGGAGAGGAAAATGATCTTTCGGGGAGGCCCGATTGATATGTTTGAAGTCAATGCACATGCGAAGTGAATTTTCCTTCTTGGGGACCATGACAACATTGGCGAGCCACTCGGAGTGGTAAATCTCTCGGATAAACTCCGCTGCAAGGAGTCGAGCCACTTCTTCAGCAATTGCTTTTCTCTTACATCGGGCGGACCGTCAAGATGTTCCTTGACCGGTTTTACCTTTAAGTCGACTTCGAACGATGCTCAGCCAGTTCCCTGGGAACACCTGGCATGTCAGAAGGTTTCCATGCAAAGATGTCCCAGTTCTCACGGAGGAACTGGGTGAGCGCTTCTTCCTATTTGGAGTCGAGTGTTGTTGAGATATGAGTCGGAGCAGCATTGGGATCGGTCGGGTGAATGTGAATCGGCTTTTTCTCACCGGACGACTGAAACGCTGATTCTGTAGCGGGCTTCTTGGCTCGCAGCAAATCACTCGGGTCTGCAGTTTTCTGGTATTCCTGCAGCTCTACCACTGCCATCTGAGCATCGGCGATCTTTGAGCCTTTCTTAAAACACTCTTCCGCTTTCTTCCGATTGCTGGTGACAGTGATCACACCCTTGGGGTCTGGCATCTTCAGCTTAAGGTACACATAACATGGTCGAGCCATGAAACGTGCAAACGCTGGCCTTCCCAGAATAGCGTGATAAGCACTCTGGAAATCCACGACTTCAAACGTCAACTTTTCTTTGCGGAAATTCTTGGAGTCCCTGAAAACCACATCAAGAGCAATCTGATCGAGTGACTCGGCCTTCTTTCCAGGAATGACTCCATGGAAACTCATGTTGTTGGTATCGAGCACGGACATCGGAATGCCCATCCCTTTCAACGTCTCGCATCTAAAGATATTCGCACCACGCCACCATCCATCAAAACTTTAGTCAATCGAGTGCCTTCGACAACTGGGTCGACCACCAAAGCTTGCCTCCCAGGGGTGGCTATGTGCGTCGGGTAGTCGGACTGGTCGAATGTGATGGCAGTCTGAGACCATTTCAAACAACTAGGTGTCGCCGGAGCGACCATATTCACCTCTCGGTTGTTAACTTTCAATCGACTTTTGCTTTCAACGTCAGCAAAAATCATCAGGGTGGAATTGACCTGGGGGTATCCATCATCACTATCTTCCTTGTTTTCAACTTTGTCCGACTCCTTTTCCTTATCTTTGGGTTGTTTCCCCTAGAACTGCTGGATCAAGAGCCGACACTGTCGAGTGGTATGCTTTGGGTAAATGAGTTTACCCTCTTCATCTTTCTTCGTGTGAATGTGGCATGGCAAGTCTAATACATCATTTCCGTCTTAATCCTTCACTTTCTTGGGGTTCCAAGGCCCTTTGGGCTTCCCCTTAAGCTTTCCTTGAGTCACAGCCAAGGCTTCTCCAGGAGTAGCTGGCTCGGCTTTCCGCTTCTGCTTCCGACTGGAATTTCCTTCTCCGGTTTCATGAGCGACTGACTTGTGCTTGCCACTCCTGAGCCGATCCTCTTCTTCACCTTTAGCATACTTGGTGGCAATCTCCATCATTCGACTCAGAGACATGTCTCCGGTTCGACCGAATTTCAAATTCAGTTCTCTGTACTTAACGCCTTCCTTGAAGGCACAAACTGCCTGGTGATCCGACATGTTCTCCACTGTGTGATGCAACGTGATCCATCTCTGGATGTAATCCCTCAAAGTTTCATTCGTCTTCTGCACGCAAGATTGCAATTATGTCAACCCTGCTGGTCGCTTGTAGGTCCCTTCAAATGTTCTGACAAACACTCGGGAAAGATCTTCCCAAGTGTAAATGTTGCTGGGTGCTAACTGGTTCAGCCACGCTCTGGCCGAGCCCTCCAACATAAGAGGCAGGTGTTTCATGGCCACTTCATCATTACCGCCGCCAATCTGAACAGCCACTCGGTAGTCCTCAAGCCAAATATCAGGTTTGGAATCACCAGTGAACTTACTGACTCCAGTCGCCAACCTGAAGTTGGGAGGAATCACTGCGGCCCTGATGGCTCTGCTTTGAAGCACTCGTCTGAGGCGTGCACTCTGCTGCTGGTGGGTACATCTCTCGCCTGACCTCCTCGGTAAGCTCGTTTCATCGACCAAACCCTGAACGAGAATGGATCTCGCATCAAAGCCTGGTTCTCTGGGGTCGACTGGAATCCTTCGCCCAGCACTGTGAGGGCGTCTGTCATCCTGCTGTCGAGGCACGTATGGCCCACTCCTTGGGGGAGGGGTGGGCACTCGACGTCGATCATCGCGATCGAGTCGGTGATCATCCTGCTCACGGTTCCTATACTGATCTCGCCGGTCTCCATGCCCCTCACGCCTCGGGGGCGATCTTGGGCTGTGAGCCGACTGAACGGTATCTGCAACAACGGATTTGCTGTGGATCCTATTCCGCGACTGTGATACAGCTGAATTCTGGTCTCCTGCTGCCCGGAGTAATGCTCTGATCTGCAACAAGCCTCTGCCAGCCTTGGACTGGGAAGGCTGAATCGACTCTGCTATACGGGCCGCAGCTGCCAAATTTTGAACCGGAGTTCGATATACCTGAGTCGGTGGTTGAAAGAGCTGACGTTGACTGGATGCTGAGACCCGTTGTCGTGCTCGTTCGTTGAGTACTCGCTGGAGATTCTCCAGTCGAGTGCGCTCAGCCAAGTTGGCCAAGTGCGCGTCTTCCAAGGCGCGGGCCTCGGGGGTTTCTCCAACTATAGGAGTGTGACGTGCATCCACGTTCCGGCGGCGAAGTTCCTCCCTCTGCAGCGAAGTGAGGGGCTCGGGGTAGTACTCTTCATGGGCATGCGACGGAGTGCCTTCGCCGTCGCCACCGTCGGCACGGGGAAAGCCGGCAGGACTGCGTGGTCCATCGACCATCAGGACTTCCGCCGCTGGATCATCTTCTTTATCGCTTTTCGGATGCACGATCTCTGTGGAGCCACCGAACAGGCCGTAGAGATTCGCCGGGCTCGATCGCCGTAACTTGAGGGGTGGCCGACAGGCGAGCCACCGCGTGCCTCACCCACTACTGAAGCCTCGACCGGCCGGAACGCTTGCGCCAGCGGGCAACAGGGAGGGAGGACGCCACAGGAGCCGACCGATACTGGGTTGACGGCTGCCGCAAGAGGACGCCACGGATGCGTCGCGAGTGCATTGCCCATGAGCACGGGAGCGCGTGAGACGTCGAGTGGTGCCTCCACGAAGCCAAGCGGAGTCGTCGGTGATTTAACACGAAGGCCGAGACAGATCTCGTGGCCCTCAGCCAAACCTCCGCCTGAAACCATGATGAAGGGGATCGGGAAAAACTGCAACTTCTCCAATAAGTCGCTAAGACACCTGCCCCACGGTGGGCGCCAATTGTCGTGGTTCTAAGTCTGATAGTAATGTAGGGGGTAGGAATGGAGAAGCAAGATCCTAGCTATGGAGTAGTTGTATACGCACGAGTTTTACGAGTTCAGGCCCTTCTCGGAGGAAGTAATAGCCCTACATCTCGGAGCCCGGAGGCGGTCGACTGGATTATGCGTGTATGAATTACAGGGGTGCGAACCCTTGACACCGAGGAGGGGGGTGGCTTATATAGAGTTCGCCAGACCCCTCCGACCCTCAGTTATGCAGGGTTTAAGGTACATTAAGGTCGGGCGTTACCACTAACGCCGCAAATAAAGTGCTATGATGACCATAAAAGCTACTTAATGACCGACCGTTAGCGTGCGGAGTGACTTTAGATCTCCTGGCTGTCGAGTGGTTGGCTTCATGGTTGAGTGTCTTTGAGTCTGTCGAGTGGAACACTTCTGAGTTGATTGAAAGGTGATTCTTCTAGAGATGTCCTTGGGGAGGGTATCTTGGACAGGTCCATGACCCTACCCTAGGTACATAGCTTCATCAGCAGTCTCGTTCCACGAGCGGTGATTGTTTTTCTTTATGTTGTTGTTTTTAGGGATCTTTTGCTGTGTAAAAACATATATTTATGCAAGTCGCCTGAATTTCATCATTTGGGTCAGTCGACCATTTCAGGCGGTTGGATGAATATCCTACATCTCCTAACCCTTCTTCCTCACCTCTCCTTCTTCCCCAACAGACCTCCGCACGAGCCGTACGGATCTTCCCCAACATGCGGTTGGATAAACATACTGTATGAACAAAAATTATGTGCTAGTGGTAGGATGGCTGAGTTTGGTTTGATCACATGCGGTAGCATGTGTTAGTGAGGGTGTGTTCCCTTGGTTGGGTTTGCGGCGTGCAGGAGCGAATGTGTGAGGGTGCGGTGCGACCGTGACAGCTGTGCGCAAGTGTACCTCCTTTTCGTTTTGAAAACTTTAGGCAAGCTTGGCAAAAAAAGTGTGGTGAAGTATGGCAATGCAAGGCCCAGACCCAAACAAGATACAAGTACGTACGTAGGAGTACTACTTGTGTTAAAAAAATAAAGGCATGGTTTTTCCTTCATGGGATTGATCGATATAATTCCTCGTTTGATATGTCAATTAATGCCTATTTTTCTCCAACGCCCAAAGAGCTAACCATCTCACTCCTCATTGCTTGATTAATGCAGCGCCATGCAAGCAACCCTTATCACTTCCGCATGCATGCAAGGGTATATTAATGTCCTTGGTTGCTAGTACGAGGCAAACCCCATCAATTTTGTCTCGATTAGTGTTAGTGGCCTTCTGCAAATTGTAATTTTGATATACTGGCCTTGTGTACAAAAAATGGAGGTAGTAACTATTTGGCTTCCTTCCCCATTGCGGTGACGTCGATGATATCTCGAACGTTGTGGTTTGGCGAAGTGCGTTCGACGGAGAACACCATTGAGGGAGACCACGGTAAGTTGTTTTCAAGTGCCGCATGCAAGTCGAGACAACCGCCTTATTTACATCCAGGAAGTCCTTTGAACCACAGGACGCGTAAATGTAATAGTACTACACAATAGCATAGTCCGTCCAGCTTAGTGTCGTAAGGTGGTTTCTCAAAGAAGACGATGGAGAAGCGGAGTCAGTGAAGAGTGAAATGTTGGTTGCTTCATCTGTGCTTTGTGATTTTACGCCCCACTGCTTTGTGATTTGTGATAGAAGGGACAGGGGAGTAGACTCTATGCTCTATACTGTACATGCGTCCAAGCACGGGAGAAAGAGGAGAGAGGTTGCATTTTTCTATTCCTTCAATCAATCAATTAGGGAGCTTCGGTTCCATCTTTTTGGCTTTGGCAGCACCGTCCACAATGGTTCCCATCGATGCCAAAAGCTATTGTCACATTAGGCTACACATTGTGGATGGCCTTAACCGTACCACTTGGTTTTTCTCCTATGTGCTACCTATACAAATCTCGATTATATTGATCTAAAAAATTATAGTATCAAGATTAGTGAAAAGGAGGTGATTTTGCTGCGCGGATGGCTGGGGGGTCTCATTTTTAGAGGATGTTGGCCTCGCGGTTTGCTAACATGCGGTCCCACGTGTTAGTGCTTTACCAAGCCGATCCGCGTCTCACATGAGGCAGAACAACGGCAGAAGCAACACGTGGTTAACTTAAAGAAGATGAGGGAGAAGCGAATTCAGCAACGAGTGAAATGATGGTTGCTTCGTCCCTCCAACTTATTTTTTTACCATTATTACTTCATCCCTCCAACTTAACTGCGGAAAAGGTGTAGCTTTGTGATTTGATGCCTCATTGCTCATTACTACGTCGGCGCCATGACTGGGGTGCTTCACCCCTGCTGCTCTGCACTGTTATTCGGTATGGCATGTGGACCCGGTTGCTTGATGTGCCACATGTCGGTGGAAGGGACTAGAACATTTATGAAAGCAAGCGCTCCACTCTTACGACGGAGGAGTACACGACACGGCGGCCCAGTGAACTGTTACTTGTACTGTAGTGCTACTATAGTTTTGCTATTTCGCATGATCCATCGATACAAACCCGATTAAACAGGCAAGGGCGGGATTTTTCCCGTGTGGTAGATGATACTAGCCATACATTTCAAAGGCAATTTTAGTGTATGCAAACTCAATAATTAAGTAACAATATGAGATCTAGACTAAAAACACATCTAATTTATAGTGTTAGAGTGTAGTAGTAATGTTGTATTGCATAGTTGTTAGATGTAAGATGCGAGAACGTGTAGAGATGTACTTTTGGAGGTGTCGGTGTCAAAACCGGCGGATCTCGGGTAGGGGGTCCCGAACTGTGCGTCTAAGGCGGATGGTAACAGGAGGCGGGGGACACAATGTTTATCCAGGTTCGGGCCCTCTCGATGGAGGTAATACCCTACTTCCTGCTTGATTGATCTTGATGATATGAGTATTACAAGAGTTGATCTACCACGAGATCATAGAGGGTAAACCCTATAAGCTAGCCTATGGTTATGATTGTTGTTGTCCTACAGACTAAACCCTCCGGTTTATATAGACACCGGAGGGTGCTAGGGTTACACAGAGTCGGTTACAAGGGAGGAGACCTACATATCCGAATTGCCAAGCTTGCCTTCCACGCCAAGGAGAGTCCCATCCGGACACGGGACGAAGTCTTCAATCTTGTATCTTCATAGTCCAACAGTCCGGCCAAAGTATATAGTCCAGGACTCCCTCAGTAGCCCCTGAACCAGGCTTCAATGACGACGAGCCCAGCGAGCAGATTGTCTTCGGCATTGCAAGGCGGGTTCCTGCTCCGAATACTCCATAGAAGATTTTGAACACAAGGATAGTGTCCGGCTCTGCAAAATAAATTCCACATACCACCGTAGAGAGTATAATATCCCACAAATCTAATATGGTGACACATTTTGCAGCATGACATCACGCCACGGCCCGGTCATTATTCGAACCGTTTTTCTCAACCTGCTACTGCACATATTGTGAGGCGGTTTTCTTGGCACGTCTTGTCGAAGCAGAGATCATGTCCCCTTGTCACGGGATTCTCATCAATATGGGTGTGGGTAACCCAACCGCGCCATCAATTACGACGCTTGGGGAATAAGCGAGTTTACTAGGCAGGTGGGGAGGTGCATAGTCTCTTCCGCCCTTATAAAGGGACAAGGATTCATCTTTTTCACCCACGCCTTCCTCTTCTCCTGCCCACTCATACGCTCGCGAGCTCCAGCGCCCAATATTTCATCCTCTTCGCAAAGCCATTCCAAGCATGTCCAGAGAAGGGGGCAAGTGGATGATCTCCTCCATTACGGAGGAGGACATTACGAAGCTCCGGGGAGCCGGATACCTAGCCGCAGACATCGCGCACCGGCTCCCTGAAGTAGGGTAGATCGTCCGTACTCCAGAACCCCATGAGAGGGTAGTATTTCTTACCCACTTCATCTGCGGACTGGGATTTCCCCTCCATCCGTTTGTCCGCGGGCTTATGTTTTACTATGGGCTGGACTTCCATAATCTGGCCCCTAACTTCATCCTCAACATCTCGGCGTTTATCGTCGTGTGCAAGGCCTTCCTTCGCATCAAGCCCCACTTCGGCCTATGGCTGGAGACCTTCCACGTGATGCCAAAGGTGGTAGTTGGTCAGCAGGCGGACTGCGGAGGCGCCATGGTGGGCAAAATGCCCAACGTCACCTGGCTCGAAGGCTCCTACGTGGAGACCCTGATCACTCTTTATCCCAGTTTTGAGTCCTTCGAAGGAGGTGTTCAGCACAACGAACCAGGCAATCGGACTATAAGGCTTTATCACTCCCACTTAGCCATAGAAGTCTACAATTTTAAATTTTGACGAAGCCCCTAGTATTCGGAAGGCCGAACTCGGGGCGCTATGTACGCCTAAATCGGACAAGGCCGACTCCTCGCCCGGAGCAGAAAAAATCTGTAAGGATTTGAAACCTCTCAAACAGCGACCAGCTCTCGCCGCATCATGACAGTTAGTTTTCGGCTTTCTCTACTGAGGTGCTCGTCTGGAAGAACCGGGACACAATCGCAGTAGTTCTCCCAGTGCTACCTTAGCCGATATAGCGGAATGTAAGGTACCAAAACATGGGAGCCGGGCAAACCCAACTATTGACCCAAGACATGATTCGGAGCCGATGCATATAATGCTATAAGTTCGGGGTGCTGCACTGTCGAAAGTGTTCGGACTTTTCACGCCGCATTATGGGGTACACTGAAGCCCCTGGCGCACTGGTCGTACCAGAATGTACGGGTGCAATTTGTCGTAAATAAGCAGACAAGGAAAAAAAAGAAAGGGGAATGCAATAATAGGCTAACGCTATGCATTGTTATTAAATAATACGTCAAAGCGTACGGATACAAGTAGTGTAATAAGCAAAAAATAGGACTATTTGACATGTCCTATCCAAGGGCAAGCTGCGTATGGGTAAGTAAAATAGGTATATCGATTGTTATCAGAGACCACCTGGGGATTCCCTTGTACGTCAGAGCGTCTTGCTTCCTTGGTATTTCCTTCCCGCGATGGGTCAAACAATTAGACTGCCGGAAAGGGCTTCCAGAGAGTAAGGTCCTGAAAGAGAGAAAATGATAAAGGTATCGGCCCCGGGCGGTTGAGCCGCATTGTGGGGCGTCTTGTGTAGCCGTGCCTCCGCCTATGCCCATGGTATCTTGAGTGCGTAGTTATGTACGCGCGGCGCAAATTTCACCACTTGACTGGGACTAGGACGGAGGCCGAATTGCTAGGCGAGCTCAAAACGTGCCTGGGATCCTCCTGCGGGGTACTCCGGACTCGCTTGAAGGTGTCCGGGGTCTTTTTTGCCGAATTGGCGGTTTTCCTAATAAGGTCTCTTTGCGCTTCTGCTGCGAGGGCCGCAGTGTGCTCCTCCGTACGGAGTGAGCGCTCTATGTTTCCATTAACTGTTATAACCCTACGTGGTCCTGGCATTTTGAGTTTGAGGTATGCATAATGCGGTACCACATTGAATCTAGCAAATGCGGTTCGTCCGAGCAGTGTGTGATAGCCGCTGCGAAATGGGACGATATCGAAGATTAACTCCTCGCTTCGAAAGTTGTCCAGAGATCCGAAGACCACTTCCAGTGTGATTGAGCCCGTGCAACAGGCCTCTACACCTGGGATTACACCTTTAAAGGTGGTTTTGGTGGGTTTGATCCTCAAGGGGTCTATGCCCATTTTGCGCACTGTATCCTGATAGAGCAGGTTCAGGCTGTTGCCACCGTCCATAAGGACTCGAGTGAGGTGAAATCCGTCAATGATGGGGTCAAGGACCAATGCGTCAGATCCGCCATGACGGATACTAGTGGGGTGGTCCCTGCGATCGAAGGTGATCGGACAAGAGGACCATGGGTTGAACTTTGGGGCGACTCGCTCCTTCGCATAGACGTTCCTTAGTGCACGCTTCCATTCCCTCTTGGGAATATGGGTTGCGTATATCATGTTCACCGTTTTCACTTGTGGAGAAAACCTCTTCTATCCTCCTGTGTTCGGCGGCCGAGGCTCCTCCTCGTCGTTGCTATGCAGCCCCTTGTCCTTGTTTTCGGCATTCAACTTGCCGGCCTGCTTGAACACCCAGCATTCTCTGTTGGTGTAATTGGCTGGCTTATCGGGGGTGCCATGAATTTGGCACGAGCAATCGAGTATGCGGTCCAAACTGGACAGGCCCGGATTGCTTCTTTTGAACGGCTTTTTCTGCTGACCGGATTTAGAGCCACTGAATCCGGCATTGACTGTCGTGTCTTCGGTGTTGTCGCCGTTGTTGCGGCGCTTGTGTCTGTTGCGACGTGGTCTGCCGTTAGTATCTTTGGCATCTGAATTTCCAGGATTTCTTGATGTGTTGTTGCTACGAGCCAGCCAGCTGTCCTCGCCCGTGCAAAAGCGGGTCATGAGTGTCGTGAGGGCTGCCATGGACTTCGGCTTCTCTTGGCTGAGGTGTCGGGCGAGCCACTCGTCCCGGATGTTATGTTTAAATGTCGCTAAGGCCTCGGCATCCACACAGTCGACAATTTGGTTCTTTTTAGTTAGGAACCGAGTCCAGAATTTCCTGGCCGATTCCCCTGGCTGTTGGGTTATGTGGCTCAAGTCATCAGCATCCGTTGGTCGCACATAAGTGCCCTGGAAGTTGTCAAGGAATGCATCTTCCAAATTCTCCCAACTGTCAATGGAGTTTGCTGGCAGGCTATTCAGCCAATGCCGAGCTGGTCCTTTGAGTTTTAGTGGGAGGTACTTGATGGCATGTAGATCGTCACCGCGTGCCATGTGGATGTGGAGGAGGAAATCCTCGATCCATACCGCGGGATCTGTTGTACCATCGTATGACTCAATGTTCACGGGTTTGAATCCTTCTGGGAATTCGTGATCCATCACTTCATCGGTGAAGCATAGGGAGTGTGCGGTGCCTTTGTGTCGGGCTATGTCACGACGCAGTTCATACGAGTCTTGTCTGCTATATTCGGCCCGGCCGGATTTGCATTTAGTGTATCCGGTGTGACGATCATCGTCACGCGTTGGGGCGCGCCCCTGTGATCCGTAGATTGATCTTGTATGTCCTGCTTTGTTTTCCAATACGTCTCGCAGGTCCCGCGTGTTGCCCCGGGCCTTGGTATTTTTGTTTGAATGGCGGCGGGGTGCGGGCTGGACTTCGGGCTGATGTGCCACTCTGTCTCGGCCACGAGGTGGCCGATCAGCCGCATCATACGCTGGTAATGTAGGTTTTAATGCTTCCTCCTCGAGTTGGGGTAGCAACCTATGCTTTGGGTAACTCTTGGTTGGGCGTTCAAGTTTGTATTCCTAAGCCGCCAGGACCTCGGTCCATCTATCCGCTAGCAGGTCTTGGTCAGCTCGAAGCTGTTGTTGCTTTTTCTTCAGGCTATTTTTTGTGCCTATAAGCCGGCGCTTGAAGCACTCCTGCTCGATGGGATCCTCAGGCATGATAAATTCTTCGTCGCCGAGGCTCACCTCATCTTCGGAGAGAGGCATGTAATTGTCATCCTCTGATTCTCCGTCTGCTGCCCGTTCTTGAGGGCTGGTTTGCCCATCCTCCCGCTCGAGGCCTGGCTGGGAGGGATTGTCTTCGTCTTCAGCACTATCTGGAGTGTTATTGTATCTTGTGCCGGTATCGCTACTTTTGCTATGGCGGGACTTAGAGCAGCGCCGCTGACGCCGGTGCTTGACTGTCTTCTTGGAGGGATTATCCTATGTTGCCTTATCGCCATCGCCTTCTTTGGGGGTGTCGACCATGTATATATCATATGATGAGGTGGCAGTCCAGCGCCCCTGTGGGCGGTGGTTCCTGTTCGTCTCCTGCATCGTCGTCCATACCGTCGATGTCTTCGGAGCCGAAATCGAGCATGTCGGTTAAGTCGTCGACAGTGGCTATTAAGAGGGTGGTGGGTGGGGAATGAATTTCTTCGTTGTCCGCTTCCCAATCAAGCCAGGCATAGTTCGGCCAGAGGTCTCCAGACAAGTAGAGAGACCTTAATGAATTTAGCACGTTGCCCAGTGGCGAGTGCTGAAAGATATCCATGGAGGAAAACTCCATGATCAGTGCCCAATCAGATTCGATAGGCACGGACACAGGTGGTTCGGAGCCCGTGGCTGGGGATGAATCCAGGTGTCCGGCAACACGGGTCTCATAGGTGGTGAAGTCTGCATTCGGCTCTATCGCCGCTGAGTGTGCGGCCTCCGTGGCAGGGTCCATCCACCCGTCCTTGGACGGCGCAATCTTCTCCGGATTGAAAGTCGGAGTAGCTGCAGGTGGAATCTCCCGAACACTGTCCGTCGGCAGAGCTAAGTCATGCCCGTCGTGACTGTGCGGCGCACCTGACATGGGCTCAAATTCGTCGAAGATCAAGTCTCCGCAGATGTCGGCAGTATAGTTTAAGCTTCCAAAGCTCACCTAACGGCCAGGGGCGTAGCTTTCGATCTGCTCCAGATGGCCAAGCAAGTTGGCCCGCAGTATGAAGCCGCTGAATACGAAGATTTATCCGTGGAGGAAAGCCTCACCCTGGATCTCATCGTTGCCGATGATCGAAGGAGCCATCAAGCCTTTATCGCGACGGCACAGTGGAACTCTCAATGAAAGCACCAATGTCGGTGTCAAAACCGGCGGATCTCGGGTAGGGGGTCCTGAACTGTGCGTCTAAGGCGGATGGTAACAGGAGGCGGGGGACACAATGTTTACCAGTTGGGCCCTCTCGATGTAGGTAATACCCTACTTCCTGCTTGATTGATCTTGATGATATGAGTATTACAAGAGTTGATCTACCACGAGATCATAGAGGCTAAACCCTAGAAGCTAGCCTATGGTTATGATTGTTGTTGTCCTACGGACTAAACCCTCTGGTTTATATAGACACCGGAGGGGGCTAGGGTTACACAGAGTCGGTTACAAGGGAGGAGATCTACATATCCGAATTGCCAAGCTTGCCTTCCACGCCAAGGAGAGTCCCATCCGGACACGAGACGAAGTCTTCAATCTTGTATCTTCATAGTCCAACAGTCCGGCCAAAGTATATAGTCCGGCAGTCCGAGGACCCCCTAATCCAGGACTCCCTCAGGAGGTCCTACAGAGAGAAACTGGGCATAAAGTGGATTCAAATAATTGTATTCGTCTTCATAGCATTTGTAACTCATATCTACAGTTTGTACAGTAGACATGAATGCGTGTTCGCTCTTACGAAACCAGTACAACAATAATGGGATGGCGTGCGCCAATTTAGGCACTGACACGTTGGCCTACTCGGCTCCACACAAAGAGCGAGAGAATAGATAAATACACGAGCGGTCAGTGTGTTTCAAGCGAAAAGCGTAATACGGTCACCGGACTTCAGAATACGCTCATTACGATCACTATATATGTTTTGTGGTGATTATACGGTCATTTGCTCACCGTTCAGCATCGGATTGCACTCTGTTGACCGGCCAAATAGTCTGCATTGCACTATGTTGACCAGTTAAATTGACCATGTTCCTTGTGGGTCCTACCTGTCAGTTCGCATAGGAAAAAGGTCAGATAAACACAAATTTATGCAGGCACGACAAGACTTCAACCCGCGCGCGAGAACCACCTGGTTGTGTATGTGTCTGTCAGGGTCTGATGTGTGCGCATGCACGTGTGGGTCGAGCACTTGAGCGTGAGAGCGTGTGTTGGTCGTGTGGTGTGTGCATGCATGCGTGTGTGCATGGCTGTGTGTGTATGTGTGAGTGTTGCGTGCGTTCGTGGCTGTGTGTGTATGTGTGAGTGTTGCGTGTGTGTGTGGCTTCATGTGTTCATGTGAGTGTTGCGTGCATGCAGTTCGTGTGCATGCGTGCATGTGTGTATAATCACCACACCAGCTCATGTGTGTTAAAACAGACAGCTCAGCTTGCTAATACAAGGCCACCTTATCCGTTGTGCCTGCGGTCATGACTTTGAACCACCGTCCAATATATTTTTATCGTTTGTTTTCGTTCTTATACAAGCCGACAGGTGGGCCCAATGGTAGTGGGATAATGTGATGCAACACTAGAGGTGCCACGTGGAGCGTTTAACTGGTCAACTAGTCGTGTCTTGAGCAAATACAGAGTTGTACGGTGAGCCCGTGACTGTATAATATCCACAAAACATAAATGATGTGAGTGGATTCTGAAGTCCAATGTATGTATCTTGCTTTCGCTTCAAATACAATGATTGTCAATGTATATATCGCGAGAGAAAGATGAAACATGCGTGAATCTGCTGGGGGCATACTTTTAGAGGACCTGGAGATAGTTTGCGTGCGTACGTGAAAGGGGTGTAGAGGGGGTGTATGCGATGGAGAGAGAGATGCTCTTCATTTCTCTTTATTATGACTAACATTATATATAGTATAAAATATAAAAATTCACAGTGCAAAATAAATATCATTGTGGGCTCCATGCAATGCAAATTAACATTCATACTCCTCCATATAACTTTGTAATGTTGTATATATGTAGAAATTCTAAAATAACTTTTTGGCCACACTTTGTGTGGTTTTATTCAAAAGGAATGTTGTATGAGAAATAAACGTGAGAGAGGGCTTTTTAGATCAATGGGGTACGTAATGTAACATGTGTGAATGTGTAGTTGATGTATTTGGCAAGGCCTAGAGAGGTATGTTTATGTATTACGTATTCGAGAGAGGCATGGATAGAGGGGTCGGCGGGGGGCGTGGGAGAGATAGCACGAGAAATGAGAGAGGTCTAGAGAGACAGAGACGAATAGGATGTCACGGCGAGAGATGCCCTTGAGTGTGTATATGCATGGGGGGAGGGGATAGAGGCATGATGATAAAATATTTTGTGTGTTGTCTATGTTGGTATGTGTGGGTGTGAGAAGATATTGAGACCTGGGGGCAGAGGGTGTGTCACCGCGTGAGGTTCGGTGGGCCGAGGTGAGGCCTGAGGGAGTCCCGGACTAGGGGGTGTCCGGACAGCCAGACTATCATCACGGCCGGACTCCAAGACTATGAAGATACAAGATTGAAGACTTCGTCCCGTGTCCGGATGGGACTTTCCTTGGCGTGGAAGGCAAGCTTGGCGATACGGATATGTAGATCTCCTACCATTGTAACCGACTCTGTGTAACCCTAACCTATCCGGTGTCTATATAAACCGGAGGGTTTTAGTCCGTAGGACGAACAACAATCATACCATAGGCTAGCTTCTAGGGTTTAGCCTCCTTGATCTCGTGGTAGATCTACTCTTGTACTACCCATATCATCAATATTAATCAAGCAGGAGTAGGGTATTACCTCCATCGAGAGGGCCCGAACCTGGGTAAAAACATCGTGCCCCTTGTCTCCTGTTACCATCCGCTTAGACACATAGTTCGGGACCCCCTACCCGAGATCCGCCGGTTTTGACACCGACATTGGTGCTTTCATTGAGAGTTCCTCTGTGCCGTCGCCATCAGGTAGGATGCCTCATCTCGTCTTTAAAGACGATACCATCGCCAAAGAAGCCTTGGCCGCTGGTCAGACTCTTCGGCTTGGCGGTTTTCTCATGACCGCTAGTTCGGCCGCCGCGCCGACGATGACCTCTCGAGTCATCGAAACCAATCTCCATGTTAGTTCGGAACTTGCCGAACACTTAGATCCGAGCAAGCTCTCCTCCGTAAACGAGCTCTTGGATCGCATCGCCGCCCTGGGAGTCGCCACAGATTACGACCGGATCGGGCCTAAAACCGATCTGAAGGAGATCAACTCTCCCCAGGCTACCCATCATGTTGCTGTGATAGAGGAGCAATGCGGCGACTCTTCTCCTATCTTAAGGACTAGCTACGTCCGGATTCCCGATCCCTCCATGCCGGACTCCTGCGGAGGGACGGATGTCGATCAAGCCTTGAACTTAAAGTCAGGCGGCGGGTCGGACTCATTGGATAGCACTCAAAAATCCGAACTTCCGAGTTCTGAAACTTCCCGGCCCTTGAGTCCTAAATTGGACGGGGTTCCGGATTTAGTGCCATCCGCCCACCCAAACATTAGCGATCTCTCTCGAATTCGGCAAGAGCCCACCGAAACAGTACATCATTACTGGGCCAGATTCCTCCTGGTTATGAACAGGATAAAGGACTGCCGAGAGGAGGACGCAATACCAATCTTCTGCAATAATTGCACGGACAAGGGAATCCTAAACGCCATAAGTCGTTGCGAAATTACACGCTTTGCTGACTTGGTGACCATCGTACAAAAGTACTGTGTGATGGAGAGCGCCTGGAAAACCGAAAGTAAATTTTGGGATAATCCGGCCCCGAATACATCCCTAGTCCGGAACAAAAGGGTGCATCATTATCAAACACCGGTTGAATACCAAAAACCAAAACCCCTAAAGGGTGCGGAACCGAACTAGAGGGTTGGCTAAGCGGACCTGCAAAATTCATAGCACGAGGGCGCCACTCCAACTCATAGCCTTGAGCATGTTGGATACTACGGCAGGTGGCCAAAAGTGGCGAAGAGCTTCTAGCTTCGAGAATCCCAGCCCAGCAACACCACTACGGTGTTAACAGTCTTGAGACTTTCACATCAAATAACATGCAAAACGACAACTCCAAGACCTTGCGAAGTCTACCAAGTAGCAACAATAAATCCATGGGTGACACGGCTATTACCTTCAATGCCGTGATTTAACCAAAATTCGAACTGCCCGGCACCAAAGAGCATTGGTCCTCAGCCCGATAGTAGACGGCTTTTGCCTTACTAAGGTACTCATGGATGGCGGCAGCGACTAAACCTTATCTATGAGGAAACCCACGAAAAATGGAAATAGATGGAACCGCATTGAGCGAAGCAGCACAACCTTTAGAGGAATAATCCCCATCCGGAAGCATGCTGCACAAGAAAAATCACGCTGGGCGTAGTGTTCGCTCACGGACAATTACAGTCCGAGGAGGTCACATTTCAAGTGGCCCGTTCAACAGCGGATATCATGCTTTATTAGGACGAGAGGCATTCACAATTTTTCAAGCTATACCCCATTATGGGTACATGAAGCTTAAAATGCCGGTCCCAACGGAATCATCACTCTCTAGTGATCCGAACATAGCACTCGCTACCGAAAATAAGACAGCCGCACTAGCCCTCGAGGCACTATCCGAAGCCCTAGCGGCCAAAGAACTCACCGCGATCGCTCCCACGGTGAACAGGGACGATGTGATACTTGATAAAAGATCCAAGTCCACCTCTTTTAAACCAGCGGATGAAATAGTCAAATTCCAAGTCCACCCAACGGACCCTGCAAAGACGGCCTCCATCGGGGCACAATTAAAACCTGACGTAGACGCTGCACTGCGAGAATTTCTACAAGAAAACTGGGACAACTTTGCCTAGCACCCTTCAGACATGCCAGAATCCCACGTCGGCTGGCGAGCACAGCCTAAATATCCTAAAAGATTCAAGCCATCAAACAGGCTCTTGATGCTTTTCCGAACCCAAGAGACAGGCCATGGGAGAGGAGCTAGCCAAACTTTTGGAGGCCGGATTCATCAGAGATATAAAACATCCGGACTGGCTAGCGAACCTGGTGATGGTACCAAAGAAGGATAAATCCTGGCGCCTATGTGTTGATTTCAAAGACCTTAATAAGGCTTGCCCAAAGGATCCCTTCCCCCTCCCTCGAATTGATCAAATCATTGACGCTACAGCAGGACACGACTCATTGTCCTTCCTCGACGCGTACTCCGGCTACCACCTAATCAAGATGGCGGAGCCAGACCAAGCTGCAACAACATTCATCACTCCATACGGCCCGTTCTGCTTCAACACAATGCCCTTTGGGATCAAAAACGCCCGGTAAACATATCGGCGCATGATTCGGACATGTCCGCAAACCAGATCGGCAAAGCGGTGGAAGCATATGTAGATGGCGTGGTCGTCAAAACCAAGCACGTCGAAACTCTAGTAGGCGACTTGAGGCTCACATTCGACAATCTTGAAAATATGACATCAAGCTCAATCCGGAAAAATCGTCTTGGCGTTCGATCGGAAAGCTCCTGGCTTGATTGTGTCCGTAGAGGAATTGAAGCAAACCCAGCCAAGATTCAAGCTCTGTCACAATTGGATATTCCAAAAGACCTCAAACAAATACAAAAATTGACGGGATGCGTGGCGCTCTAAGCCGCTTTATCTCCCGTTTGGGAGAAAAGGCATTACCTCTTTACCGCCTCCTCCGCCGCACCAACACTTGAGTGGGCGGATGCTGCCACGGCCGGACTCGAAGAAATAAAGGCCATTTTGGCAACAAATCTGGTCTCCGCCATAGCCAACGTGAACCAATGCTATTATACATCACCGCAACACATCAAGTTGTCGGTAGCGGTGCTTTCGTTGTCGAACGCGAACGGACGGACACGGTTCCCTATTCAAAACCGGTTTATTATGTGTCCACCGTCCTAACTCCATGCAAGTCCGGTACCCACACTATCAAAAGATAGCATACGCGGTGTTCATGGCATCCCGGAAGCTGCGACACTACTTTCAAGAGTGTTTGATAATGGTAGCCTCCGAAGTACCTCTTAATGACATTATAAACAACCGCGACGCGACGGGCCGGATTGCTAAATGGGCCATAGAGCTCCTCCCATTCGACATAACTTATAAGCCACGACGAGCTATTAAGTCGTAGGTTTTGGCTAACTTCGTGGCCGAATGGACTGAAGTCGAACTCCCTAAAGAGTACGGCGCATACTCAAGTTGGATCATGCACTTTGACGGCTCCAAAATGTTGGCTCGCATCGTCCTGACGTCCCCAACCGGGGACACCGTCCAATACGTCCTTCAGATAATGTATACGGACTCCAACAACGCAGCCGAATACGAGGCCCTTCTGCACGGCCTCCGGATGGCGATCTCCATGGGCATTCAACGCCTAGAGGTGCGCGATTCAAACCTCGCAATATCTCAAATAAGCGGAGACTTTGACGCCAAAGATCCGAAAATGGCAGCATACCGCAATGCGGTCCTAAAATGTCGGCCGCGGTTGAAGGGCTTGAATTTCATCATATAGCCCGGATAACAACCAGTGGCGGATATATTGGCACGCATAGCGGTGCAAAACGCGATGCCGTCCCACCCAATATCTTTTGGAGCGGCTGTTCAAGCCATCCGTACTATGGGAAGGGAGTCCGCAATAACAATCCGGACCCAACCGCACCGCCTGACGCCGAACACTCTGACACAACCGGAGGCTCCGCCCCCCGAGATAACACCCTCTGCTCACGAAATAATGGCGTTTATCGCCCCGTGGACGGAACCATTCCTAGCCTACCTAACTAGGCAGGAACTCCCCGAAGACCAAAATGAGGCTCGCTGCATAGTACGGCGCTCTAAAGCCTATAAAGTCCATGAGGAGAGCTTTATAAGAAAAGCACTACCGAGTCTTTCAAAGGTGTATCTCCGAGAGGAAGGCGAAACCTCTGGCTGAAATTCATGCCGGACTGGGTGGGCACCACGCCGCAGCCGGGCCCTTGTAGGCAAAGCCTTTCGTACAGGATTTTATTGGCCGACGGCCGGGCAGATCTTGAGGACTTAGTCCAACGATCGTCGGTTGCCAGCTTTTGCTAACAAAAGCCACATGCCACCCACCGCCCTTAAAACTATACCCATCACCGGCCGTTCGCGGTGCAGGGGCTTGACATGGTTGGACCCCTCAAGGAGGAACCCACAAGCAAAAATACCTATTGGTCATGGTGGACAAATTCACCAAATGGATAGAGGCCAAACCAGTTAAAACGGCCGAATCCGGACCAATGATAGACTTCATATCAGGGGTAGTGCACAGTTACGGTGTCCCCCACAGTATCATCACTGACAATGGCACCAACTTCACGACCGATGAGGTCAAATCATGGTGCAAAAACATGGGCATCAAGCTCGATTACGCCTCAGTCTATCACTCTCAAACCAACGGCCAAGTCAAACGGGCAAACGGTCTAATCATGAGCGGCATTAAATCCAGACTAGTGCGGTCCCTCAAGGAATCTAACACGCACTGGGTCGAGGAGCTCGACTCCGTACTCTGGGGGCTGCGGACCACGCCGAATCGTACTACCGGATTCACACCATTCTTCATGGTGTACGGCGCAGAGGCAGTCTTGCCCTGCGACATAATACATGACTCACCTCGCGTACGCAGATATGAAGAAAGAGAAGCCAAGCTCGATCGGCAGGACAGTTTGGACGCATTGGAGTCGGAGCGCGACGTGGCAAAAGCTCGTTCCGCATTCTATCAACAGCAGGCTCGAAGATATCAAAGCAGGGAAGTATGGGCCAAAGCTTATAATGTTGGCGAACTAGTTCTACGCCCGCCGGATAAGAAAAAGGACAAACTCAAGCCCAAATGGGAAGGTCCCTTCATCATCGACCAGGTCCTGACCGGCGGAGCATACCATCTGCGAAACGCATCGGATAACCGACTCGAGCCGAACCCATGGAACACAGCCCGTCTACGAAGATTCTATGCCTAAGTGTCGTACTCCAAGTTCGTCTCCTTCCTCCGTCCGCATACTTTATTTTTTCTTTTTGCTGTCTTTTATTTCTCTCCTTCCCCCTTCTTCTTCTTGTAGCCTCTAGAGGCTCGTTTGCGCTTTTTCCGCACACACTTGACGCGCTGTCCGCGCTCATTATACCTGGGGGCTTCTTTAACATAAGCTTATTTATACGGGCTTCATGCCCAGCACATGTGTTAAACTTCCGCATGTACCTTTTATTCACCATTATATGCATCGATATGACTTAAGTTTTGGCCAATCTGGGTTGCCTGGCTCCTATGCTTACCCCTACGTTCCCGATTGTTCGGCTAGGTGGTAAAGGGAGCACCTCTGCGATTGCTACTGCCGGGTCAGCCGGATGTGTACTGTCAGGACCCCGATTCCAAGTCACATCGACCTAGCCGGTAACACCTCATATCACTTTGCGGCCTCACGCACGGTATTCCCACGGGTGTCGCCTTACCATGGCCCGGGACCGTTTGCGTCTTTTGGCTCACGTATATGATAGTGTCGCTAGCATCCACATGACAAAGAACCCGGGCCAACATGGCTAGTCGTGAACCCAAAGCGGCACTAACCTATGGGGACAGGCATACATGAAACACTTGAGCATGTCGGTCATCAGCGTATGAACTCGGGCTGTAGCCTTGGGCTAACAGGACTCCGGTATCCCGGGCTGTAGCATGCTAAGCGAGGACTCAAGTATCACCGCGTGACATTTCCCGAAGGAACGGACATAAGAACGAAATGAAACACATGCCGGCCAGTCAAGTGTCCAAGCAGTAGTCTTTGGGCTAGCAGGACTCGTGAACCGGGCTGTAGCGGACTACTATCGCTCGAAGCACGAGACTACATTTCCCCATATGAGAGGCTGCCAAGGATAAACAACTAGTTTGTCGGATCCCACTCATACCAAGCATTTCAATCATACACATAATATGCCCGATATGAGTAAATACAACAAGGCATCACAACAAAACTCTACAACTCAAGTACTTTATTTAAGAGGCTCCGAGGAGCCATACATAACATATTCATACAGGTAGGGGTCACATGACCCAACACTCAAGTCATACAATCATACAAGCACATGCGGAAGCAAACTATGTCTCGAGTACGCACTCTAGAAAGAAAGAAAGCTTGTTGGAGCCTTTCTATCTACAATGGCCCTTCACAAGTCTTAGATCGCCACACAGGTGGCTAGCTTACTCGTCAAGTCAACATCTACATAGAATCCGTCGGAGGGTAGTATAGTCCTCTGAAAAATATTGATTAAGCAAACATGAGTACAAAAGTACTCAGCAAGTCTTACCACAGAATCCTATCATACATGCACATTCTCAAGGAAGGAGGTGGAGTTATTTGCAGCAAGCCAGCTTTGACTCTTGGCTAAGCTATCCTACGTGACACACTGTGTAAAGCATTTTGTCGTACACGAGTCCACTAATCACCATCACAACACTCCACCGTGGATCCTCTCTCGTCACCCCGAGAGGGCCATCCACGATACTCACACTTATCTTGAGGCTTTTAGTAGTATCCATTTACTTGTCTATGAACTGATATAGGTAACCCAGAAGTCCTTCTCCGTGGACACGGCTATTGAATAGATCATATTTAACCTGCAGGGTATACTTCTTCACACGCTCTCACCACTTATAAATCGTTTACCGACATGTACTCGCAACCTTCAGCGGAAGCCCAGCGTGGGTGTCGGCCACAGCCTACCTAAACACTCAAGTCCCTAGTCCAGGTTTATCGCCTATTCGGGTTCCATCCGCATGAGTCCGGCCGAGGTTTCCCATACAGCCCGAGCGATGTGTGCAGGGTTCCCGAGATACCAAACGGGCACTTTCGGTACACGACCACGGTGCCTACCGCAACACAACCCACCCCTAAGGTCAGCGTTGCGTCGCCCCAACATGCTACAAACACGAAACTACTTGCAACTCCGGACTATGAGCAGGGGTGGTTAAGAAGCGAGAGGGTCCATTGGTTTGGGCCCAATGCGTGGTAGTAGCTAGTTCATGGATCACAAACACAGATCTCAGTTCTTAAGTTCGGCCTCAATGAAACAACCCACCATGTACTCCTACATGGCCTCTCATCGATACCTTTACCAAATCGTGTTCAACACTTTCACTCTCGAACCAACACAACCTTTCACTCCAGTTCATCATCCCGATGAGCCGACTGACACAACTCTAAGCATAGCAAGCATAGCATGGTAGGAATCACAAACATGGCTCAATCAACTCCTACACATACTAGTGGGTTTCATCTAATTCTTGTGGCAATGACAGTCATGCAAAGGAAGTGGGTTCAACTACCGCAGCACACAACAGTTGAATCGCGTTGTCTTAATGCGATGCGAGAGCGAAGCGAGAACATGGGTTTGTATCGGAATGATCAATGAATTGCTTGCTGATGGGCTGGGGTGGAGAACTGCCCTTGGATGGGTAGTCGAGGTTATCTTGAGGCGAGAACCTATCATGAAAACACACCAAATAAACACACAAGACAATATGCAACAATATGATGCATGCTATGACATGGCAATATGGATGTGTGTTGGCCTAATGCAAGTTGAAAGAATAGGGATGAACTCATTTGAATCAAGGATTCAAATGATAGCTCATTGAGTTAGTCCTAATGGTGCAATTCTTATTCTGGTTATTCAGCATAGTTAACTTGTTTTAACATGCATGAAACCTGTACCAATGGATAGAGTGTATTTTTCTGATAATTTTTCATATATAAATCTTTGCATTTGGAGTTATAGAATAAAAGTTATAAGCATTTGAAATTTGATTTATATTCTGGAATTTACTATATAAAAATAAATCCAGAATTTGAATTAATGCGTCAGCATGAGGTCAGCGTGACGTCAGGGGTCAACGGGGTCGTCCAGGTCAAACTGACCAGTGGGACCCGCATGTCAGGGTTAGTTTAACTAATTAGATTAATTAGAACTAATCCTAATTAGTTAACCGGGGGGGGTCCACCTGTCATTGACTCAGACAGTCAACAGGGCCCACGGACAGGGTCAACTCGCCGGCGTCTAGCCGCCGGCGAGGCCAGGCGCGGCGGAGCAAAGTGCTTTTGCACTTTCCGGGCATCAAATGAGGCGCGGGGAGCATCTACGTGGAGCTGGAGATGAGCCGCGGTGTTTGGTGGGGTCAGTTGGGTTAGGGGTGGCCGGAGTTGGCGCCGGCGACGAGTCGGGCGGCGGCCGGGGCTCGGGTGATGTCGGGTTTGTTGCTAGGGGGCAAAGTGAGGCGCGTGGAGTGCATAGTTAGGTCCAGCGCAGCTCGGTGAGTCACGATGGACAGGGTGGCGTGGCCGTTGGGTGGCGGAGCCTCGTCGGCGACGAGCTCCGCGGCGATGCGTTCGGGTGATCGGCGTGCGCTTCGTTGTGGTGCAAGAGGAAGAGAGCGGAGAGGGCGGGGAGTAGCCAGCTCACAGTGAACCGTAGAGAGCCTCGTCGGGTCGGGGCGGTCGATCTGGCGGCGGCGGCGATGGGGATCTCCGGCGGTGGCGGAGTCGAGGCGAGTCGGTCTGCGGCAGCTTCGGCGAGCAAGAGCCGGAGCTTGGCTTGTTCGACGGAGTCGACGACGGCGAGGCGACAGACAAGGTCTCGTGGCGCTGGGACGACGGTGGCTACGGGCTCTGACGGAGGAGCGGCGGCGTGGCGTCGGCCATGGCGAGGGAGAGCGAGAGAGAGGCGGGGGGAGAATGGGGTGTCACAGGGGTCGGCGACGACGCGGAGGTCGTCGTCGTAGGCGGCGGCGGCGAAGAGGTGAAGCAGGCGGCGGCCAGCTGCGTGGCGCCCTGGCTTTCGCCGGCCAAGATTACCAGGCTTGCTGGCAAGCCAAGCAGCTGTTGGCCAGCTGCTGGCTGGCTGGGCAGCAGGTGGGCGAGCGTGGCGACAGTAAGTTTTTCCTTTTTAAGCTTTTCTATTTTACGTAACTTTGTTGGGGTTTTAAAAATACCAAAACCATTTTAAAATTACCAAAATGCTCCTGGTCACTTGTTGGAATATTCCCAACATGAAACATTTTAGTTTGGCAATTTTGAACATTTAAAATATTTTCATAATTTGAAATGCTTATTTCAAAAACTTGTGAATTAAATCTAGAACCCTTAGATGACCTAGAAAATGGTTCACCTTCTTTGACATGGGTTACGAACCCAAACAAAGAGGATGAGCATTTTGAAGGGCATTTGATTCATTGAAATAATTTTAGTAAACCCTAGTTGTTTTAAGGGGGGTGTTACGGGTTTCTGCCTTCCCATTTCAAATTCAAATGAAATTTAAACATGATGCACACCCTAATGCATGGTCTATCCGGGATGTGACAACTCACCCCACTCAAAAGAATCTCGTCCGAGATTTAGGATCTGTTCTGAAAAAGGTGGGATACTCAAGTCGAAGGCGATCCTCCCTTTCCCAAGTTGCTTCTTGCTCGGAATGGTTTGACCATTGAACCTTTAGAAACTTGATATTCCGGCGTCGAGTGGTGCGCTCGGCTTGGTCGAGAATCTGAACGGGTATTCTCGATAGGTGAGGTTATCTTGGAGATCAAGCGTTTAGTGGTCCACTCCACGGATAGGATCCGAGAAGCAACGCTGAGTTGGGAAGCGTGGAAGACATCATGGACCTTGGAAAGATGCGGAGGTAGTTCAATTGGTAGGCAACTTCCCCTCGTTTGGCAAGAATGCGAAAGGGTCCAATGTAACGAGGAGCCAACTTGCCTTTGATACCGAATCGATGGGTTCCCTTCAAAGGAGTAACCCGAAGGTAAGCCTTCTCGCCAATTTCATAAGTCATAGACTTATGCTTGCGGTCATATTGGCTCTTTTGACGAGATTGGGCTGTTTTCAATTTCTCACGAACAATGCGAACCTGCTCTTCTGCTTCCTGAATCATGTCCGGGCCAAAGAGTTGTCTCTCCCCGGTTTCTGACCAGTTAAGAGGCGTTCGACATTTTCGTCCATAAAGAACTTCGAAAGGGGCTTTGCCCAAGCTGGCTTGATAACTATTGTTATAAGCGAACTCGGCGAATGGAAGGCATTTCTCCCAATTCATGCGAAAGAGATGATGAAGCTCGAAGCATATCCTCTAGGATTTGATTGACTCGTTCTACTTGACCACTTGATTGGGGATGGAAAGCGGTGCTAAAGGAGAGCGAGTTCCCATAGCGTTTGGAAACTTTCCCAAAATCGAGAGGTGAAGAGACTACCACGGTCGGAGTTAATCTCTAATGGAACACCATGAAGAGACACTATTCGGAGATGTACAATTCAGCTAGCTGGCTAGCGGTTATACTCTCATGAACGGGTAGGAAGTGGGCTACTTTGGAAAGACGATCAACGACAACGAAGATAGCGTTATTCCCTCTCTTGGTCTGGGGAAACCCGGTAATGAAATCCATACCGATTTTATCCCATTTCCATTCAGGAATTTCCAAAGGTTGAAGGGTACCAGCAGGCCGTTGATGCTCTGCTTTAACTCGACGACAGACGTCGCAATTAGCAATGTATTGAGCGATTTCTCTCTTCATCCTAGTCCACCAAAACCTCTGGCGTAGATCTTGATACATTTTAGTACTACCAGGATGAATGGTGAGAGGAGAGTCATGAGCTTCCTTAAGGATCAATCGCCTCGGGTTGCGCACCTTGGGAACCACTAGGCGGTCTCCAAAGAACACGACACCTTGTTCATCAATGGAGAAACAATCTGCGACTCCTTTCTTGATGTTTCTCCCGATCACGGAGATTCCGGATCTACCTTCGTGCTTTGATGATCTGATCCGTAAGGTAGGTTTCGCCACCGGGGTGGAAAGGAATCCTCGAGGAACAATGTGAAGATTAAGCTTACGAAATTCCTCGTGGAGAATTGGTTGACTTTGTTGTAACATCAGATTGTTACAATAAGATTTGCGACTTAGTCGTCAGCCATGACATTAGCTTTGCACAGGGTGTAAGATATTCCTAAGTCGAAATCTGTAATCAACTCGACCCAACGTCTTTGCCGAGATTCAAATCCGGTTGGGTGAAGATATATTTCAGACTTTGGTGATCGGTGTAGATTTCGCAGCGATTACCCGTAAGGTAATGTCGCCAGGTTTTGAGTGCATGAACCATCGCTGCAAGCTCTAGATCGTGTGTGGGTAGTTATCCTCATGTGGGCGAAGCTATCGAGAAGCGTAGGCAATCACATGACGATCTTGCATGAGTATGCAACCTAGTCCTTGTCGCGAGGTCGCAATAGATAATAAAGTCCTTAGAAATCTGGTGGAACAAATGCGGAGCAGATGTCGAGCGTCTTTTCAGTTCTGAAAGCTGATCTCGCCTTTGTGGCGTCCATTCAACTTCTTATCTTTCTTGAGGAGTTCGGTTAGAGGTTTAGCAACTTTAGAAATTCTCGTGAAGCGGCGGCAATAGCTCGCTAAACCGAGAAACTCGAACTTGCTTGACCGATTCAGGTGGAGTCCAATCAAGGCGGCTTGAACTCGCTCCGGGATTGACAGCAATACCCTTACCAGAGATTACATGTCCTAGATAGGTCACTTCTGGTAACCAGAATTCACATTTAGAGAATTTGGCATAAAGGCGGTGCTCTCGAAGTTTCATCAATACTAGCCTTAGATGTTCGGCATGTTCTTCCTCATTCTTGGAGTAGATGAGTATATCATCGAGGTATACCACGACGAATTTATCCAAATACTCCATGAAGATTGAGTTCATTAACCGAGAGAAGGTGGCTGGAGCATTGGTTAATCCGAAGGACATGACGGTGTACTCGTATTGGCCATAACGAGTGACAAAGGCCGTTTTAGGAATGTCCCCGTTCTTGATTTTGATTTGATGGTAGCCCAACCTCAAATCCATCTTGAAAAAATCGAGGATCCAGCGAGCTGATCATACAGGTCGTTGATCCCGGGAGCGGATACTTGTTCTTGATAGTGACCAAATTGACGGTCGGTAATCTACAACCATCCGATCCGTACCATCCTTCTTCTTGACGAAGAGGACGGGCAAGCCCATGGAGATGAACTAGGGCGGATGAAACCCTTTTGCAAGGACTCATCGAGTTGTTTCTTAAGTTCAGCTAGTTCTAGGGGTGCCATCTTATAAGGTCTTCTAGAGATTGGGGCGGTTCCGGAATAAGATCTATCACGAACTCGACATCCTGTCGGTGGAACACTGGCAGTTCTTCGAAAGACATCCGGAAATCACGGACTACGGAATATCTTGAGATCCGGAAGGGGTTGGCATTTAAGGAGTAAAGTGGCGCTTAGACACTCGGGTTAAAACATCCACTGTTTTGCCGAAGGATGGGTAAGTTGAACAGTTCTAGTAGAGCAATCAATCTTAGCATAATGGGCTGACATCCAGTCCATACCCAAGATGATGTTTATGTCCGAGGACTTGAGAGCTATTAGAGATGCAAGAAAGACTAATCATCGACAAGAATTTCATTCCCATGACTTATTCTAGAGGTTTGCCATCTAGAACCAGGAGTTTAATTTCCATGGAGGTAGGCATGTCACGAGAATGTGGTGTTGTGCAATCGAGCATAGCTCTCGAAATAAATGAATGAGATGCTCGAAGATCAAAAGAACGAGCTTGCGGATGGCAATTAACAAGAAGCGTGCCGAGGGCGGCGTTGGGATCCTCATAGGTTTCTTGGCGAGAGACATAGTTGACATGGCCACGGCGGTGGCAAGCGGCTTGGCATAGGGCATCTTTCCTGCTGGCTTGCCGCGCCAACAGACTTTCGGCTTGATTGGGGTTGTTCGGGACACTCTCGAATATAGTGGCCCGTCTCTCCACACTTGAAGCAAGTGATCACATTTGGACGGGAGCAGCACTAGCAGTTGGACCTCCATAAGTCTTGGGTGGAAAATACGGCTGGTTGGGGCGGCGCCTCGAAGGATGGCCTCGGGGTGTACCTAGGTGGTAGAGCAGTATTTGGAACCCAAACCCGGCGCTTCGGGATCGAGCGGATGGCGATCCAGAATCACGGATGTGCTTGCGTGAAGCCTCAAAATCAGTCTGCCCAGTTTCGGCGCTGATAGCCTTATTGACTAGCTTCGGGAAAGAGGTACACTCATGCAGACGGAGATCTCGGCGTAGCTCAGGGCTAAGTCCCTTACGGAACCTCGCCTGCTTCTTAGCATCGGTAGAAACTTCTTCGGGAGCATAACGTGCTAACCTCCCAAATTCACGGCTGTAGGCATCCTTTGTCACCGCCTTGGGTGAAACTGCAGAATTCCTCACGTTTGCGGTCCATAAGACCTTCTGGAATATGGTGCTCACGGAAGGCGGCACTGAATTCATCCCAAGTTGTAACTTGTCCAGCCGGACGCATAGCCTCATAATTTTCCCACCAGAGACTGGCAGGGCCTTCAAGATGATAGGCGGCAAAGGTAACCTTGTCAGCCTCAGCCACGTTGGCGGAACGCAGCTTGTGGTGGATACTGCGGAGCCAATCATCTGCGTCGAGAGGCTCGACGGAACATTTGAATTTTGGAGGATATAGCTTGACGAAATCGTTGAGTGAAACCATATCGTTTCTTGGCTGGCGTGCTGTGTTTTGTTCAATCCGCTCCAATAAGCGGTTGGTTTCAGCGCTTATTATGTTCGCTTCCGAGATCACCTCGGCCAAAGATGGCGGTTGCGGCAGATTCACATTTCTGGCTGCATGGCTTCTCCCTGCTCTGGAGCAGCAGGAGTGTTCAGTGTTGACCATCACGGGAGACAAAGCAAGGTTTAAACCAGGATGGCAGAATTTAACAAGGAAGTGCGGAAGGTAATGGACAGCATGGAATGCAAAGATGTTCATCCGTATGACATGGTAATATAAAACTGCCATATATATATATATATATATACCATCGGTCATACACACCATTCATAGTTTAGTACAAGCCTGACGGAGTACAACTATAAGGAAAGGCGTTACATCTCATCGGAAGCAATCCAACTCCTATACATTATTTTCTACACTTCCGAATGATACACACTAAGTCGTATTCCACGAGTCACGCAGGACGGTGGAAATACAACTAGTACCATACTAGGAATACTACTACTATCTCAGGCAGCTCCATAGTAGTCCTCATAGAAGTCACCACCCAGCACACAGAAGTGGAACATGATCGTCCGGAAGCAGACAATCTGTGGGGCACTGTGGACCATAAGGACTCGGATGTGGCCGTGGACCAACAAGCGGTGGCGAGGCGAGGCCCACGAGGAGGTGATGCCTCCAACCTCACGCCACTCCATGAAGTCCGGCAGACTCGCCCTTGCGGGTACAAGTCTCTCATGTCCATACATCCGGCTTGCACGGCAGGTGCAAACCTAGTCGAGTAGCCCAAAGGGTCGAGCGGGCATTAAAAGCTCCATACGCAAGGCCGGTTCTCACGGTCCTTGTCCTCCAAAGAACTCAGTAGTAGTGCGAAGGTGAGTCCTCATGGGATGCATCGCTGTACAAACCACGAAGGTAGCCATGCGCCCGGGAAGGATCTTGGCATATAGCGGAAATCGGTGTTGCTCAACAAAGCAGTCTGGCTCGAATAATAGTCATCATGGAATAGGCTGCATCTTGCACGACATTCCAATAGTGATTCGAGCCCATAAGAACAAAGTGAAGTGGCTCAAGAGCTCCGGGTAAGATGGATAAATCCGGACCGTGCATAGATATTGGCTTTGATTGAAATCCTAAACTGCTCCTCGGCGGTATATTCAGGATACCATCGATAACCAGCCTCAATCATCACCCTAACCAACATGGCCGTGTGACCGCACACATCAATGCAACGGGTCGAGCGAACCACTTGGTTACGGGGCGGTGGCCATCTGAAAGCACAGCCACAATGCAAAGGCATTAGAATTTCTAGGAAAATCGGGCAGCATAACATCTCAAATGCTCAAATTCAGATTTGAGACATTCAAAATCAGATTGCAAAACCACTCAACAACATCATATCAAGGTTACGGTTCAAATGATAGCATACTAAAATTTAGTAGCACCGAATCGAGGATGTAACCAACAATCCTATAAGTTACTACGGATTAGTAACACGTGAACACGATAGAGAGAAGAGAGCCTAGTCCTATACCCACGTCGAATGAGAAGAGGATGACTCGGATCGAGGTCATAAGGTAAAGGAGTAAAAAGAGCCTTACGTTCCTCCCACAATCAATTCCCTACATATAACTAAAGCATTTCTAGACTCAACTTGACCAGTTTGGCTTAGCGAACCTACAGCAGCCCTCTCGATGCCAACGCTGTCGGGACCCGATTCAAGTCACATCGACCTAGCGGTAACACCTCATATCACTTTGCGGCCTCACGCACGGTATTCCCACGGTGTCGCCTTACCATGGCCGGGACCGTTTATGCGTCTTTTGGCTCACGTATATGATAGTGTCGCTAGCATCCACATGACAAAGAACCGGGCCGACATGGCTAGTCGTGAACCCAAAGCGGCACTAACCTATGGGGACAGGCATACATGAAACACTTGAGCATGTCGGTCATCAACGTATGAACTCGGGCTGTAGCACTGGCTAACAAGACTCCGGTATCCCGGCTGTAGCAGAGCTAGGCAGGACTCAAGTATCACCGCGTGACATTTCCCGAAGGACGTACATAGGAACGAAATGAAACACATGCCGGCCAGTCAAGTGTCCAAGCAGTAGTCTTGGGCTAGCAGGACTCCGTGAACCGGGCAGTAGCGGACTACTATCGCTCAGAAGCACGAGACTACATTTCCCCATATGAGAGGCTGCCAAGGATAAACAACTAGTTTGTCGGATCCCACTCATACCAAGCATTTCAATCATACACGCAATATGCCCGATATGAGTAAATACAACAAGGCATCACAACAAAACTCTACAACTCAAGTACTTTATTTAAGAGGCTCCGAGGAGCCATACATAACATATTCATACAGGTAGGGGTCACATGACCCAACACTCAAGTCATACAATCATACAAGCACATGCGGAAGCAAACTATGTCAGTCTACGACTCTAGAAAGAAAGAAAGCTTGTTGGAGCCTTTCTATCTACAATGGCCCTTCACAAGTCTTAGATCGCCACACGGGTGGCTAGCTTACTAAATCAAGTCAACATCTACATAGAATCCGTCGGAGGGTAGTATAGTCCTCTGAAAAATATTGATTAAGCAAACATGAGTACAAAAGTACTCAGCAAGTCTTACCACAGAATCCTATCATACATGCACATTCTCAAGGAAGGAAGTGGAGTTATTTGCAGCAAGCCAGCTTTGACTCTTGGCTAAGCTATCCTACGTGACACACTTTGTAAAGCATTTTGTCGTACACGAGTCCACTAATCACCATCACAATACTCCACCGTGGATCCTCTCTCGTCATCCCCGAGAGGGCCATCCACGATACTCACACTTATCTTGAGGCTTTTAGTAGTATCCATTTACTTGTCTATGAACTGATATAGGTAACCCGAAGTCCTTCTCCGTGGACACGGCTATTCGAATAGATCATATTTAACCTGCAGGGTATACTTCTTCACACGCTCTCACCACTTATAAATCGTTTACACGACATGTACTCGCAACCTTCAGCGGAAGCCCAGCGTGGGTGTCGGCCACAGCCTACCTAAACACTCAAGTCCCTAGTCCAGGTTTATCGCCTATTCGGGTTCCATCCATGAGGAGTCCGCCGAGGTTTCCCATACAGCCCGAGCGATGTGTGCAGGGTTCCCAAGATACCAAGCGGGCACTTTCGGTACACGGGCCACGGTGCCTACCGCAACACAACCCACCCCTAAGGTCAGCGTTGCGTCGCCCCAAACATGCTACAAACACGAAACTACTTGCAACTCCGGACTATGAGCAGGGGTGGTTAAGAAGCCGAGAGGGTCCATTGGTTTCGGGCCCAATGCGTGGTAGTAGCTAGTTCATGGATCACAAACACAGATCTCAGTTCTTAAGTGCGGCCTCAATGAAACAACCCACCATGTACTCCTACATGGCCTCTCATCGATACCTTTACCAAATCGTGTTCAACACTTTCACTCTCGAACCAACACAACCTTTCACTCCAGTTCATCATCCCGATGAGCCGACTGACACAACTCTAAGCATAGCAAGCATAGCATGGTAGGAATCACAAACATGGCTCAATCAACTCCTACACATACTAGTGGGTTTCATCTAATTCTTGTGGCAATGACAGGTCATGCAAAGGAAGTGGGTTCAACTACCGCAGCACACAACAGTTGAATCGCGTTGTCTTAATGCGATGCGAGAGCGAAGCGAGAACATGGGTTTGTATCGAATGATCAATGAATTGCTTGCTGATGGGCTGGGGTGGAGAACTGCCCTTCGATGGGTAGTCGAGGTTATCTTGAGGCGTAACCTATCATGAAAACACACGAAATAAACACACAAGACAATATGCAACAATATGATGCATGCTATGACATGGCAAGATGGATGTGTGTTGGCCTAATGCAAGTTGAAAGAATAGGGATGAACTCATTTGAATCAAGGATTCAAATGATAGCTCATTGAGTTAGACCTAATGGTGCAATTCTTATTCTGGTTATTCAGCATAGTTAACTTGTTTTAACATGCATGAAACCTGTACCAATGGATAGAGTGTATTTTTCTGATAATTTTTCATATATAAATCTTTGCATTTGGAGTTATAGAATAAAAGTTATAAGCATTTGAAATTTGATTTATATTCTGAATTTACTATATAAAAATAAATCCAGAATTTGAATTAATCGTCAACATGAGGTCAGCGTGACGTCAGGGGTCAGCGGGTCGTCCAGGTCAAACTGACCAGTGGGACCCGCATGTCGAGTTAGTTTAACTAATTAGATTAATTAGAACTAATCCTAATTAGTTAACTGGGGTCCACCGCATTGACTCGAGACAGTCAGCAGGCCCACGGACAGGTCAACTCGCTGGCGTCTAGCCTTGGCGAGGCCAGCAATGGAGCAAAGTGCTTTTGCACTTTCCGGCATCAAATGGGGCGCGAGGAGCATCTCGTGGAGCTGGAGATGAGCAGCGGTGTTTGGTGGGGTCGAGTTGGGTTAGGGGTGGCCGGAGTTGGCTCCGGCGACGAGTCGGGCGGCGGCCGGGGCTCGGGTGATGTCGGGTTTGTTGCTAGGGGGCAAAGTGAGGCGCGTGGAGTGCATAGTTAGGTCCAGCGCAGCTCGGTGAGTGCGATGGACAGGGTGGCGTGGCCGTTGGGTGGCCGGAGCCTCGTCGGCGACGAGCTCCGCGGCGGTGCGTTCGGGTGATCGACGTGCGCTCGTTGTGGTGCAAGAGGAAGAGAGCGGAGAGGACGGGGGAGTAGCCAGCTCACAAGGAACCCGTAGAGAGCTCTCGCTGTGGTCGGGACGGTCGATCGGCGGCGACGGCGATGGGGATCTCCGGCGATGGCGGAGTCGGGCGAGGTCGGTCTGCGGGCAGCTTCGGGCGAGCAAGAGCCGGAGCTTGGCTTGTTCGACGGAGTCGACGAGGGCGAGGCGACGAGACAAGGTCTCGTGGCGCTGGGACGACGGCGGTGGCTACGGCTCGACGGAGGAGCGGCGGCGAGTGGCGTCGGCCATGGCGAGGGAGAGCGAGAGAGGAGCAGGGGGAGAATGGGGTGTCACAGGGGCGACGACGCCGGAGGTCGTCTAGGGCGGCGGCGGCGAAGAGGTGAAGCAGGCGGCGGCCAGCTGCGTGGCGCGCCTGCGCTCGCCGGCCGACACCAGGCTGCTGCTGGCGAGCCAAGCAGCTACATTGGCGCTGCTGGGCTGGGCAGCAGGTGGGCGGCCTTGGCGACAGTAAGTTTTTCCTTTTTAAGCTTTTCCTATTTTCTCGTAACTTTGTTGGGGTTTTAAAAATACCAAAACCATTTTAAAATTACCAAAATGCTCCTGGTCACTTGTTGGAATATTCCCAACATGAAACATTCTGGTTTGGCAATTTTGAACATTTAAAATATTTTTCATAATTTGAAATGCTTATTTCAAAAACTTGTGAATTAATTCTAGAACCCTTAGATGACCTAGAAAATGGTTCACCTTCTTTGACATGGGTTCTGAACCCAAATAAAGAGGATGAGCATTTTGAAGGGCATTTCGGATTCATTGAAATAATTTTAGTAAACCCTAGTTGTTTTAAGGGGGTGTTCGGGGTTTCTGCCTTCCCCATTTCAAATTCAAATGAAATTTAAACATGATGCACACCCTAATGCATGGTCTATCTGGGATGTGACATGTACCTCAGACTGGGTGAAGCCAAAAGCTAGCGTTCTTAAGGGAATATTCGGTCGGTGAACTGAAAGATGATTTTTAACTATTTACCCATCTGCCCCCAGATGATTTTCTGCTTTCATAGCAGCTTGACATGCACTTTAGGGCATGCATCCCAAAAAAAGGAACCCTTAAGGGAACTATTCTCCCGGAAGATGTTTCTTACTACCCATGTAATATAACATAACTAGTTGGGCACTTGTCCGACACAGCAACAATGACCCCTACGCCTTGTCTCCATGCATACCACGGTTTTTATATAACCACGAAGGTATTGGACACACTCCGGACTATTGGGTCCGGAGGTCGAGCTTAAAAGGTCTCTTTCGACAAACGATCTACAATCCGCTAGAAGACTTTTTTCATGTCATATTTTACATAGTCAATTCAATCATTGTATTCCTCCTCAATGCCATCTAATAGGCTATCTAATTTACAATCTTGTTGGGAATACTTGGCGGACAATTCTACTTGGCAAGACACTAAGCTTACAGGATCTCCATCCCATCCGCCCCACAGGTCCGACCTCGCCATGTGGTTTGGGTCACCTTCCGTGTACCGCGTCTTCACCATGGCCCAGCCTCCTGGCGCCTTGACGGCAGGCCGATATCTTCCATAGCCTAAGCGCCGCCGTGCTCCTTGAAGCCTCTCCGCCAGCTCCCCAATGCCTTGGGTAGGGAGATAGATGGCCACAAGGCTTGGCGATGCCTTTCATCACCGCCGGACTCGTTCGTACCGACGCATTCGGGAAGAAGATCACCAAGAACTGGGCATCTCCTCCTCAGGATGACCTGTGAGCAAACCTACAAACATGTTTATGTTAGTGGCCTTCCTCGTTGAACTCTTTTCAAAGTTCGCTCAAGCACTTACTGAAAATGCCGCGACAAAGCCGTCGATTCTCCTTTACGGAGTCAGACAACTGGGCACAGACGTCCTTTAGTTCCTCACCCAGCTTGGTGTTGGCGTCTTGGAGGTTATTGTTCTCCTGCCGCACCCTCGTAAGCACGCTCTCGCCGGCCTTTAGCTGGCGTAAGAGCTGTTGCTTGTCCGGATCTAGTCCGGCGCCATCTGCAATGTTTTGGTCAGATTTACACACCCGCCGCACTTTATGAACTATTTATTTTTTTAAAGCATATATTACCAGAGGGGGCCTCTGTAGCTCCCCCTGTAGCGGCTAGTGCGGCCTCAAGTTGGGCCTTGCACTCTTCAAGCTCCTGGAACAGTCGGGTATTCTTTTACAGAAGATCCTCATAACAAATGATCCTTAAATCAGTTATTCTAACTATTTTAAGTCTCGGGGGCTACTGGCATATATAACTGTTAGATTTTCTTACCCGTATGTCCTTTACATACTGCTTCGTGGCTCTGGCTAGACCCTCTTGAGCGGCATGGAGGTGCGCATCTCCCGAATTAAAGGCATTCAAGGCCTCTTGGGAGAAACATGCGTCACGAAGAACTGTCCGGCGGCGCCTGTGATTCAAGGCGCTCTCCACCTCGGAGTTGGTGGCAGACAACCTGTCGGCATCCTCTGTCGGAGGAGCATCCGAAGCACGTCTCGTGCTCGCCTCAGCCTCCGGACCCGGCTTTGAAGCTTGTCCTGTGAAGGTTCGATCGGCAGCCCCTCCGGACTCAGTCCGTGGCGCTCTTTTCCCGAAAAGAGCATCAGCGTTAGTACGCCTTCCAGGAATCAATCCTGGGGGTATGGTGACATGCCATACCGTTGCGGCGGAGTTTCGATCCGGACCGCACTTCTTTTTAGCCTGCGGGGCCGCACTGCCCTTTGTTGGCCAGCCGCCGTAGGATCGGCTTCCCGCCTCGAAGGAACCCCCTGCGAAACACCATTGGTATACGGTGATAAAAAATAAGCACGGATGGGTCATTATTAGGGTTTTGGGATCTTGGTCTCAGTTACCTGTGGGGCTGGAAGTATTCCGGGGTAATCGGCCGTAATGGCTACCAGAGCATTGTCGATGCTAAGTTGGTAGAACACCCCGTCGATCAACTCCACCGTTATATCCGGATCCTCTTCGGAGGTCGGATCGAGGGACCGCCCCAGATCCTCGGGTTGTGGGGGCGGGCTGTGTATCTTCTCCACAGTCCGGCGCAGTTCCTGCGCAAAAACCATGAAATGACATACTTAACTACGAGAACATGGATCGGACAGGTCACAAAGATGTTTGCTTACCAAGCTTCGAGGATTATTTGAAGAAAACTCCTTCAGTGGGTTAACACGGAGGAAATCCTCCTCATCTCCTTTGTACATGGCAGACAAGATCTTCACCAGTTCGGTGACCGATCCTGGCCCTTTGCGGCCATGACGGGTGGCATCGTCCTCCCCGTTGAAGTCCCACATGGGGTGGCCCCTGTATTGGAGCGGCTGCACTCCCCTCATAATGCAGATTTCCATGACTCCTGTCATGGTCAATCCGGCATGAGCCAGTAATCTTATTCGGCTCATCAAATAATGGACATCCCGGCCATCTTCTCTCCGGGGGCTCCGAGGGCGCCAGCTTAGGCGTTTCTTCAAAGGAGCATTGCTGAACTCCGGAAGGCCGATCCGAATAGGATCCGACAGCGGGACGTCCTCCATGTAAAACCATTCCGAAGGCCAGTCTTCGGACGCCTTCTTTGGGGTTCCGGATAGGTATCCGGTCCCGGCGTTGCGCCATAACTCGGCTCCGCCCACTTGATATATTGACCCCTCATGAGAACGGGGTACTAGGCAGAATATTCTCTTCCACAGTCCGAAATGGGCCTCGACGCCAAGAATAGTTCGCAAAGGGCCCACGAAGCCCGCGATGTGCGAGGATGGAGGCAGGAGTAAGGTGGTGCAATTGGAGGTCGAGAACTCCAAGAGCCCCGGAGAAACGGATGGATGGGAAATCCGAGGCCTCGTACTAGATAAGAGATGAAGCATACCCGCTCTCCTTTAGAGGGATCGGGGACGCTCTCCGCTTGCTTTCCGCCCTTGTAGGTGGCAAGTCCGGCTCGAACCGGAACCATGAAGGCCGGGGGGAGAAATCCCTTGGCCTGGAGTATAACTAGCTCGCTATGCGGGACTGGGCATCTCTCCCATTTTCCTGGCTGAGGGCTGGGAGCGCGAGAAGAGGAGCCGCGTCGAATGTCCATGATGGAATGGGCTTTGGTTAGAGGCGCTCTGATGAAAGCTCGCAAAGGAGGGATGGTGTGACTCAGATCTAGATCCTTGCCCCTTTTATAGGCGGCTCATTTGCGCGGCTAGGGGGGTAATTGTAAATATACCCTGGCTGTTCGCATTCATTCAAACACGTGGAAGATGGCCATTATTGGGCGTAGAAGCCGAGGAGCGCAGCATTTATCAGAAGCCGGACACTATTCGACAAGTATAAGGAATTCGGAGAAGAACCCGCCTCGCAATGCCGAAGACAATCAACGCGCCGGACTCATCGTCATTGAAGCCTGGTTCGGGGGCTACTGAGGGAGTCCCGGACTAGGGGGTGTCCAGATAGCCGGACTATCGTCACGCCTGGACTCCAAGACTATGAAGATACAAGATTGAAGACTTCGTCCCGTGTCCGGATGGGACTTTCCTTGGCGTGGAAGGCAAGCTTGGCGATACGGATATGTAGATCTCCTACCATTGTAACCGACTGTGTAACCCTAACCTATCCGTGTCTATATAAACTGGAGGGTTTTAGTCCGTAGGACGAACAGCAATCATACCATAGGCTAGCTTCTAGGGTTTAGCCTCCTTGATCTCGTGGTAGATCTACTCTTGTACTACCCATATCATCAATATTAATCAAGCAGGAGTAGGGTATTACCTCCATCGAGAGGGCCCGAACCTGGGTAAAAACATCGTGCCCCTTGTCTCCTATTACCATCCGCCTAGACGCACAGTTCGGGACCCCCTACCTGAGATCCGCCGGTTTTGACACCGACAAGGCCCTTGGTTCAGTTCCTCCTGCGCCACATTGGTCGGCCCGTGACGCATTTAGGGAGACCCATGGAGGACTAGTCGTAAAAGACAAAGATAGCAGGGTCGTGAAGGACTCTGTGTCCACTGACAAAGCCGGCTAGGATTTGTAACCCTAGGTCCTCGGACTAAGGTAACCCCTTATCTCTGATATTACTATTCATCCAACCTAACTTTAAGGGGCATCCTATAGAATTATCTACAAGAATCATACTCGTTAATTAGGAAGAGAGGTGGAGACAATGCGTGAGAGACAGGCCTAAATATAATGTGTGTGTGGGAGACACGTAGGCAGGTCTATGTATATAGAAAGGGTCGATGGGGATTGTGCATGTGTATGCTTGTGAGAGGAAGAGTGCTTGTGATAGAGGTTACTGAAAACAGTCGTAAATGGTTACGAGAGGGAGGGAGGGTTATATCGAGAGCATGTCTGCGAGAAAGACACCTCGGGAGAGAGTGTGTGAGCATGTGTGAGAGACCACCGATGGATATACGCCGTGTGCGCGTATGTGTGAGAGAGAAAGTCAGCGTGTGTGTGAGGAGGGGCCTATGGAGAGTGAAACTACACGTAAAAGACTGATGTACACATTGATTAAATATAAATTGTATCCAAATATTAGGATGGGGTCATGATATTTGCAATTCACGTAAGGAACGGTCATTGATACAACAGACATCTACATTCTATCGAATTTGAGCATGTCTATGTTATTATTCGACATAATTGATCCATGGAGTTAGTATATTGAACTCCAGACAATGCATCGCTTCAGCAATCAAATATAATCGTGAGTATAGTTCATGTTGTGTGTGTAAAGCACATTATACATACAAAAGTTACACAATGAACATTATAAATAGCTAGCTATGAACTAGCATACATTTGATTTCAACTTAATGTGGTTTAAAAAATTCGAATTCAACATGAAGTCCATTCAATTATTTGAATTCGATATCATGGCATTGGTAAAGCATGCCTAAATTATGGGGGCACCAATCTTTGCTCTGCTTTTGTACATAATAGCATATATAGCCATGTACAAAATAGATTTAAATTTACCTCCTCCATTCCAAAATAATTGTAGTTATAGGATTTTCAAGTGTCAAAATTTCAAAAATAAGTGCATAATTTAATGAGTTTTTCAAACATACAAGGTCAATTTTAATGTTTCTATTTAGGTCAATCCTCAAAGTTCAAGAGTACTCTAAATGTGAATGCTTCTGTTTCAAAATTTCGAACGAAGCACCAAAAGAGCCTCTACTCGCCCGAAACCGCGTGAGATCAATGTTTGGTAGAAGGAAATTACTTTTCTAACTCCAACCCGTGAAACCTACAGGCCCGACGTCCAAAGGTCTAAACCGGGGTAGGTTTGTAGCTTCATCTAGACGCCACGCAACCACCTCCGAAAAACATTCATAAATCATGGCCGCCTAAGCACACATGGGCTTTGTCGAAATCACTCCCGCCCCCTATTTGGGACACCTGGGATTACCATCCTACCCCCGACCCGCGGTAGGTCTGAAATTTAAGAGGGGGAAGTTTGTACTTTCCCCAAATTTCAAACAAGCATGTCCCATTAGTTAAAAAAACCAAAAACAAGCGCGTCCCAGACTGGAACATGGTTCTCCCTTAGCTCCCCCCCGTCCGATTCCCTATTCATACTCCATGGGCGCCAAAACTACCTCTCCACCAGCCGCGAAACCCCGCCGCCCTTCGTCCGCCACCCCATCCCACCCATCAACTGCCGCCCTCCTCCATCACACCGGAGCCAATACCCCGACGTTGTCGTCCACCACAACCGCAACCGCAACGCCATCCACGACTAGTAGTTGAAGCCTAGGCCGAGCTGCCTCCAGGACGCCGACGTGCGCTGTACCCAAGCTAGTTCAACCACGCCGTCCTACGCCTCACCGCTGCCGCTCCAACTTCGCTACCGTCCACCGTACCGGAGCTGTTCCCGCTACGCCGTCCTTTGCCGCCTCGGATCTGCTTCCCCTCCGCCGACAGACGGCCATCGCAACACAGTCAACAATTTGGCCATGGGTTCATCCAAGGCTCCACCCTCTTCCAAAACATCGGTTCCCCCGGTAAAAAGAAGAAAATCGTCGCGACATCAGGAGGACACAGCACTGGCAATAGGAAATGGTACTCCTCTTCTCTTATTCGTCCAAATCTTACGTGTCTGCTTGCACGGTATTCATCCCACAGAAGAAACTAATTGACCACTACTTCCTGATACTAGATGTTCCTAGTAACTCGCGATGCACAAGGTTTCTCCTCATATACTATTTCACCTTAGCTAGAGGTCTGTCCCCCCAGGATTTCAATTCCTGGTTAGTTAATTCCCAATTAAAGGAAGCATTCCCCAGCGTAACAGGCGCTATCCGCCTATTACGCCGGGGAAGCAGCGCTGATGTTTGCTTAAACTACGTCGGTATTTCCCCAAAGAGGAAGGGATGATGCAACACAGCAATGGTAGGTATTTCCCTTAGTGATGACAACAAGGTTATCGGACCAGCAGGAGAACCACACAACACCACGTAAACAGCTCTTGAACATAAAGTACAAATACTTGCAACCCGACGTAAGAGAGGGGTTGTCAATCCCTCACAGGTAAAAAGATAGGTAAAGTTGTAGTAGATTGGATAAATAGATTTCGTGAGAACACGAGATAAAATAAATAAATAAAAATTGCAGCAAGGTATTTTTGTATTTTTGGATTAATAGATCTGAAAATAAAAGCAAATAAAAATAGATCACGAAGGCAAATAAAATAAAGAAGAGACCGGGGGCTGTAGATTTCACTAGCGGCTTCTCTCGAGAAAAATAGCATACGGTGGGTAAACAAATTACTGTTGGGCAATTGATAGAACTTCAAATAACCATGACGATATCCAAGATTTGATCATTATATAGGCATCACATCCAAGATTGGTAGACCAACTCCTGCCTGCATCTACTACTATTACTCCACACATCGACCGCTATCTAGCATGCATCTAGTGTATTAAGTTCATGGAGAAACGGAGTAATGCAGTAAGAACGATGACATGATGTAGACAAGATCTATTTATGTAGAAATAGACCCCCTCTTGTTATCCTTAATAGCAATGATATATTTGTGTCGGTTCCCCTTCTGTCACTGGGATCAAGCACCGTAAGATCGAACCCATCACAAAGCACCTCTTCCCATTGCAAGATAAATAGATCAAGTTGGCCAAACAAAATCCAAATATCAGAGAAGAAATACGAGGCTATAAGCAACCATGCATATAAGAGATCAGAAGACTCAAATAACTTTCATGGATAAAAACATGGATCTGATCATAAACTCAAAGTTCATCGGATCCCAACAAACACACCGCAAAAAGAGTTACATCATATTGATCTCCAAGAGACCATTGTATTGAGAATCAAAAGAGAGAGAGAGAGAGAGAGGAAGCCATCTAGCTACTAACTACGGACCCGTAGGTCTACAATGAACTACTCACGCATCATCGGAGAGGCACCAATGAGGATGATGAACCCCTCCGTGATGGTGTCTAGATTGGATCTGGTGGTTCTCGAACTTGCGGCGGCTGGATTGATTTTTGTCGACTGCCCAAGGGTTTCTGGAATATTGGGGTATTTATAGGGCAAAGAGGCGGTGCGGGAGGCCACCGAGGTGCACCAAAAAAAAGACACTTCCGTGATGATACGTGTTTGTCACAGTAGGTCACGTTTTCTGTCATGCATGTACATCCATGACAATTTTATGACAGAATCAAGATAGTCATACCTGTGTTGTCGTAGAAGTGTTCCATGACATTACCAAAATTATCATCACAGAAGTGTCCACTTCCATGATGATAAATCGCGCGTCATAGAAGTGCTTTCGTCAAGGGTGACCGACACGTGGCATCCACTGTAACGGCTCGCCGTTAAGCTATCGGGTCCGGTTCTGGATCCGATAACCCGTTAACAGCCCGGACCAATGGTGATTTTCCACGTGTAAAATTCTCATTAGCCGGAGGAAACACGTGTCTGCTCCTCGGTGGGCCAGATGTCGCCCGTCCATTGGAGGAGACATGCCTATGATATGTCGACACGTGGCAGGGCCCAACGGAGGCCCATAGAGGTTAAAAATGCCGGCCCAGTCAAAGGCCCGTAGTACTTACTCAGGTACTAGTGGGCCATCCCAATAACGGCCTATTTAATAAAGGCCCATTTACGGCCCGAAGCCAAATCTGGCCTGTTAATTGTTCGCCAAATATTGGGCCCAATTACAGCCCAGTGAATTTCAGCCTGTTAGAGGCCCGATGTAGACATGGGCCCATTTCAGCCCGGTGTGTCTTTCGGCCTGGGAATGGCCGATGCTGCCCATGGGCCATATATGGTCCGACGCAACATCCGGCCCACTAACGGCCCATGATAAAGGTGGCAACCGTTCATCCCAACGTGACTTTGGGCCTGTTAAAGGCCTGTCGTATAATTCGGCCCGTTGATGCATGTACTAAGCTTTCATCCTCTTAAAGGCCCATGATATCAGTGGGCCAACTAAGGCCCAAGATATGTTTCAGCCTGGTAACAGCCCATCATATAACTGGGCCAAAAAAGGCCCGGTCTACATTTCAGCCTGCTGAAGGCCCGTCAACGACTAGTGAAAATTGAGACCTAACATGCATTTCGGCGTGCTAAAGTCCCATGGTTTCTTCTGGGCCATAACAGGCCAGTAGAATATTCAGCCTGTTAATGGCCCAGCACTACCTGGGCCAATCTAAGCATTGGGTCCACAAAAGGCCCAACAAAATTTGGGCCGAATATAGGTCGGAGTAAGTTGGGGGCCTGGCGCAAAGTGTGAAGGCCCCAATGGCCATTCGGGCCCAAGAAAGATGCAGGCCGGCCCAATTGTGGCCCGCTAAAAACCAGGCTCATTAGAGGTGAATGTTTCGGCCCGGTCGACTACATCGGATTTTTTTCAGATAGAGAATGATGGTAGTAACTAGTAGGAATTAAGAACAAACCTACTCTATACAATAAGGAAATTACGGCATAGTAACTTAGAATAAACCTACACTATACAATAAATGATTTATGGTATATTACATCCACTGGGCATCGAAGTTCGCCACCAGTGATCATAAAGCGCAACGAAGAAGCAGATTACAAAAACTGGGCACCATTGCAGCGTAACAAAATAATACTGAACCGAGACAGACAGTTCAAGAAAGATTAGCCTTGCGCGGGAATTGCTGCCCAAGCTACTGAGCAAGGCTGTGAGACCGGCCTAGCATGACGATCATAGCTTCGAGGTGTAGCTATTTAGCAATGAGGTTCTCATTGGTGTTCTCCGCAATCTTTCTTAGAGATAGGACTTCAAGTCGAAGTTGAGTTATAGAATGCGTTTCTGCTAGAACTTGGGACTGAAGAAGTCGAACTGATTCAGACAGTTAATTTTGTGAGCTTGTCTGACTGCTAGTCTCAAGTAACTTGAACACTGCATCAAGACAAGACTTTGGGGTTGTCTCGCTATCTTCTAGATGTTTTGCCTTCTTTGCTGCAATATATGTTGGGTTTGTCTCACAGCCTTCAGTAGACTTGTGCATGCCATCAGGCATATCACCCTGAAACAAGCAGAGAGATGACAGGTTTTCCACGTGTATAAACAAAGATGATAATCTGTCTCATCAATTCCATCCAATTTCAAATTAGAAAATAAAGAGTAAGTTCAAAATATCAATAGCATAATCTGGCATTGTTCATAATGCGGGAGCTTCACCACACTATCGGATTACCATGTCAACATAACAAGCATAGATGAAGGGCAAAGACAATCATTGTATCTATTTTGGTTAATGTGCATGGCATGTTGTTCATATCATCACCACATCAAGAAGATAAAACAGAGATGACAAGGTGCATACGTGGGCTGCTTCACCACACACTGGATTATAGATCCACAAAAACAAGCATACATATAGGGAGTATTGAGTAATGTGCATGGTATGAATAAGGAATTTGGTTTTACAAGTAAAACATGGAACTTACGGTTCTTGCGAACATGCATTTTGACAGAAACAGCAAACTAAATGGCAGTAAACGATAGGGAGTATGAGCAAATTAAACAGCAGTTGAGGATAAAGGCTTTAGAAGGACTGACTTGTATTAACAGATAACACCGGCTTTATAATGCCCTTCTCCATGTCAAGGGAAGGATAACTCAAGAATTTCAGCACAGAATCTTCTTCATAAGCATTGCCTGTACTCTACATTTTGTAGAGAGTAATTATAGATATGATAATACTGGAAGGGATAGAGGATAATCAAGATAAGATGCAGATTCATGCTACATAATCAACTAACTATCCCTGGAAGTACAAGCATTACAGGACAAAATGTACTGACAAGACCAATGGGCTACACTTCTGCACTGGCATTGTCTATGTATTCAACTTTTTGGTAAGATTACATATAGATTTGATATCTTTTAGTAAATGGTGGGCGAGGGAGATAAGATGCGGAATGCTACACAATGAACCAATCCCTCTTCCCATAATACAAGAGTGTTTTGAACACTAGTGTACTGTACAAAACGTTCTTATATTATGGGATGGAGGGAGTAGCTGTTAATGTAAGTACAGTCATAGACGACGTTCAGTCCTTACAAGAGGACTGCAGAGCCAAACCTCTTCAAAAGCATTGGGTTGATTCTAAATTTATGTAAGAGTCCATACGGATCTTATAATGTCCACCAAATGGAAGATAACGAGGCTAACATGTGCAGTGATGCTACATAATCAAACAGCTATGAAAGTACGTATGGTCATACATGGCAAGAGGTACTCACAAGAGCAATGCAGTGTGTAGTATAGTTGCGAGATTCTGTGGTCCCTTGAGAATGAATGTTCTTCTGCTAACAGTTTTCATACAAGTGAGGCGTTAAGGAAAATGCATAAATGTAGTTCAAATTGTGATGTGATATCATAGACGGTACCTTACGCTGCAGAAGAGACCAATGTGTAACAAGATTATTGCAGTCACTGTCGGATAAATGTAGCACTGGAGACTTTACAGAAATTTCATTTAGAGGCTTGCCATCGAAGTGCGCTTGACTCAGGTAGGAACGATACTTCATCATGAGTGCTTGAAAAGCGCAACCAACCCTTGCTCGTCTTGGCAATCCAGTTTGGGCCTCGCCTATTTAAATGAATGAAACCATGTGTCTTCTGTCAGCAGAAACATATGCAGTAATTACCATGAATAACATAAGTACATTACTTACATGTAAGTTGCGGAGGAAGACTGGAAATTGTTCTGTGTCTTCGGTATAATCTTTCCATGAAGGAAAGATGCGTACAAAGTTCCTGACAACAATATAAGATTCGTCTTCTAAACTGGGAAGAAATAGAACAGGGTCCTATTTGCTGCAATTGGGGCTCTCTCTGGTTTGGAAAGGGATTTGGTGTACTCTTTGTACTTTTTGAATGGGGTTTTGCATCGAGAGTCGGTGCTATGTCAATCGGCATCATCATACTGCTTGTCGCAGCTTGGGGTCTCATTGAGTTGGGGCACCGTAAATGACCAGTGTAGTAGGGCTAGAGTCTGCTAGAGTTGGGGTGTTTTGTGGGTCAGGTGATATTGCAACTACACCTAATGGGCTATTTGATTTATCAGGTGTCACTACCTTTTCCAAATACTTTGCTTGTGCTCCTCCGCGATCAGCAATCGCCCTCTTCCTTTAGAACGTCTGATACACAAGAACAACATTTGAATGGATAAATATGGTATGATGACAGATGGAATATGTACTGAAAATGGATAGGCAGGGCGTATTCACATACACGATGTGTAAACTAAGCTAATGACAGTGCAACAAAGTAGAAGCTATGCAAAGCATCAGTTGCAAGATATGTGCGACCAATATAATCGTGGAAAGTTAGAGCAAGCAGCTTGATGGGTTAATAAGATAGGGCATCTGCCTCTGACTCCTCCACTAGGGAGCTACATTGACTTAGGTTTCCCTCTAGCTCAGAATCACTGTTAGGATCATATTCTGAGCATGAATCTATAGGTTGAGAGCGTTTGCATTGCATTGCATCCAGACTTGATTTTAGTCCCTTTATGCCAAGTTTGACAGCCATGGCATTGTTCTGCTTTATTCTATTCATGCGCGCAAGCTCATAATCATTAGGATGCTGTTCAGAATCTGAGATTCATGAAAACATAAAAAGTAGTCAGATTATCTATGGAATGCATTGTGGATTCAACTTGAAGAGTGTCTCCCTATAAACCCCTGCATATGCAAAGTTCACCCCAACCGTGGTGACCAAACCACACACGTAAATACAAACCCTTATGTCTCTATAACAGTAGACACACATTTCAAAACTGAAGTAGGAACATTAGAATCATATCAAATTCGTATTTGAACAAATAAACCAAGGAATTATGAGTGGCATAATGTTGCTCTTCAAGGGTGAAGTGTTGGTAGTGCGACACATAGCAAGTAGGCAGATTGTATTCCATGTAAAAGATCGTAGCCTATGTAAAAGCTGGAAATGACACTTTCTTTCTATACAATGCAGTGTTCATTGCCCACACATGATGGAAGAGATCACACAGAGAAATACTATTCACTCATGTCTACGGTTCCAGTATTTTGAAACAGGGTGGTCCACCCTAAAAGAATATTGACAACAAATATGAGAAGTCAAGCATATATGTAGTGAATCAATCATTTACTTGTGAGCTCACTAGGACAAGTATGCAGAATTGTAACTGCAGTAAGAGACCGTCCAAAATTTGAATCAAGAAGTTTGTCTAGCACTTACTGTTTGCAACTAATCGACGTGAATAATTGGATATCATATCAAATGAGTAAGAAAGACAAGTAAAATTGTCAACAAACCTGGCCTACAGTAGTAATCTGGGTCAATGTCACTACGACCAACAATCCAAAATGACTAGTGTCTGTTCCTAGGGCCGGAATTTTGAAACCCTGTGAACTTTACATGTACTAAAGATTACTAAAATACATCTGAACCATTAAGTGTAGGCAGCATTCAGCACACAACAATCCATAATGACAATCCTTCCTAATGAGTAATGAATCAATTAGAAAATGGGTAATGAGGAGTGGTTGCTGAAGTGCTGAGTGTTGAGGACGTATCTCAGGATAAATCGGGTTGGCGTAGTGAGTGCTGCACGCCTGAGCCCTGAACGGACTGGGAAGGTAGGCACGACGGCGCACCCGGGCAGCGCTGACGCTGTAGGGCGAGCGGCTCCTGACCTCCTGCTAGTCCGGCGTCTCCTCCTAGAGTCATGCTGTCTGGGGACGGCAAGTCGCCGGCGAGGCAGGCGGCTGGGGGCGAGTAGAGATCGGAAGCGCGCAATAGAACAGAGGGGAATCAGGGCCTAGGACGACCCAAAATCGCAGGTAGGGCCGTCCCACCGTGGGCACCCTGTAGAGATACACACCCAAGCGCGAACATGCATTTTCGAAACTAAATTATGAACATTTAGCTGACCAATTAAACGACTCTGTTTTAATAATATCATATTCGTATTTAAACAACTAAGCTTGTTTAGCTTGATGGGTGGAGCAGTGCTATTATGACACGAAGCACGTATTCTGATCGTATAGTGATCATAAAAGGGGGAAACCCTAAGCATTTTTTTAGCAAAAGAGGGTTTTCCATCCGATTTCTATTAAAGAAACCACCACGGAACCAACATGATCAATTAAACCCTAAGCATGATCAATTAAACCGTATTATGACTGTGCCATGGTAGATTTAAAGCTGCAAACTGGAGAAATGATATTTAGCACCCATTGTTTGCTTCGAACTAAGAAATAAATTCTAAGAGCTGAAAAGAAAGTAGAGTAACCAAGTTACGATCTAACTTCTGGTTGAGATCAAAAAGCTGAGGAGATATGAAGTACCACCTCTCTTGCGGCGCCGTGTAGGCATCGGGGGTGCGATGGCTATCGGTGGTGCTGAAGCAGATCTGCGATGGTAGACGGGTGCATCAGGGGATAAGTCCCGTTGCGGTGGAAGAGAAGGTCGTGTGAGCGGCCCCGGCAAAGAGGACGACAACGCAGATGAAGCGAGAGGACGTGAGGCAAGGCTCTTGGTCCGTCGCCGTGGATGAGAAACGTCCATCTCTAGTAGTGGATGACGCGGTCTTGGTAGGCGCTCCAGCATGGTGGAGGACAATGGTGGTGGATGGGGTGGAGGACGGCAGCAATGGATGGGGTGGCAGACGGAGGAGGCTGGTGTGGGGATGGTGTTCTAGCGCGGACGGTGTATGAATGGGAAAATGCAAGGAGAGGTACGGGGAACCATGTGTTTTGGGACGCGCCTGTCTGAAATATGGGGAAGTTACGAACTTAGCCCCCGTTTAAAATTTGGATGTCTCGTCGGTTGGGGATAGGTCAGTAATCTCGCTTCTCGCCAATATTTTCCCAGAGCGATTTCGGGCGAGGAGAGGGTGTTTTGGCGCCCATGGTGTACGAACAGGGCTGGAAGGTAGGGCGGTTGTGTCACGTCTGAGTGAAGTTACAAACCTGCCCCTATTGAAAATATTTGCCTACATCGATTTCGGCCGAGTCGAGTTTGTTTTGCTGCCCACCGTGTATGAATGGGGAAATGGAGGGAGAAACAGAGGTCTTTCGGACGAGCTTGAATCAAATGTGTTTTGCTGCGCATGTTTGGACCCCACCGTGTCGGAATGGGCTTAGAGGCGGTCGTGTCACGTCTAATTGAAGTTACTAACCTACCCCTGTTGAAAGCAGTGGAAATCGGGCCGATGGATTGTCCATGTAATGGGTAGACAGTAATTTCCATCTCCCAAACACTTGGTTGTGGGCAGCCGGCGTGGGAGTGGACATTTTGCCGCTTCTTTCGAATTTTGGGACAATAAGCATCCACGTTTACCCTGGCAACTAAATTCGAATCCATTTTGTATTCCTATACGAATCTTTATAAATCATTCTATGTGTTTTTATATATCTTCAAAAGCATGACAAAGATGTATTCCACCATCATATATGAATATGATTTACAAATGCCGATACTCAAATTCAGAAGCTAGAATCCAGTTTAAGGTGAATTTGAATATTTGGAACACTTTATGTCCAACTCAAATGTCACACGCAGCATAATGTGTACTCCCATTTAGATATGTACACAAGCGATGTATCAAGATTCAAATACCGAGTGAATCAACCAAGAATGTACATAACTAATAGACATATAAACACTTATAGAGTATATGGATCAATAATATCAACTAACATACATAAGCCAGGCCGCTGTACTTTTTTTTTGCTAGAACAACATCCTTTTTTAGCGAAGCTACTACATCATCCTTGCCCTTTCCGATGCGTGCCACTTATGGTCCATCTATACTACTATTATTGCTGAATGCACATTTAGCCCGATTAGCATATTTGTAGGTCTGGCACAACAATCAAAATGAAATGTCTCCGAGTCTTATCAATTAATACAGACTTGTGCTCAAATAAAATTACAAACCAAAAAACAAAAAACAATTATTACATGATCTCTAAAACAAATGGTTTGATTGATTACATGAACAAACAACACAAAGGTTATTCAACAATGGAAAGAACATTTCACCTATGATTTACCAAGTGGGAATTTAATTTCCTTTTTTCCTTCAAGACCTTAACAATACGGTCAGTCTCAGCTTGCTTCATTTTGAAATCCACCAAATATTTAATGGTTGTCTTGAGTACTACTTGTGATTGTATTGTTTGCTTCCCCAACATGTCAACTTCATCTCTAAGTGCAGAAGCAGAATCTCTTTCTACCACTAGTTTAGCCTCTAGAGCATCAGCAGTTGGCAATTCATGATGCACTATTAGGCGGTGCCATCGCTGTGGATGATACAACGTCCATGGGGACATCGCTTTTGATCTTGGGCTAACCTGTTTTGCCATTAAAGTTCGATTGATTCTCAAAAGTTGAAGTTAGCAAAACATCTCAATTGGGAGTTATAATAGCAAACCAGTTAAACAAACAAGGAATTAAAGAGTTCCAATTGATGCTGAAAAGTAGTTATTAACATCATTGTAACCGGTTGTTGCAGCAGAGAAAGCGCTTAAACAAACAAGTTTTGCAAAAGGTACCTGTTGTGGCATTGGAGTTTCTCTTGGATCCTGAAAAGTTGAGTAGCTAGTAACGTGATTAGAGCAACCGGTTGCAGCAGCAAAGCAGTTAAATAAACAAGTTTTGCAAAAGGAACCTGTTGTGGCACTGGAGTTTCTCTTGGATCCTGAAAAGTTGAGTAGTCAGTAACTTGATTAGAGTAACAAGTTATAGCAGCAAACATGTTACACAAATATATTTTTGAACATGTACCTGCTGTGCAATTGGACTTCCAATTCGATCCCGAAAACTTGAAGTTGGAAAGATGATTACGGCAACAAGTTACAGCAGCAAACCAGGTAAACAAGGAAGTTTCTGAAAACATACCACAGTGCTAACGGAGTTTCAGCTTGGATCCTGCAAACTTGAATGTTAGCAATCAATAAATAAAGTTTTGCAAGATCCATAAGAAACTAACATTAAACTAGTAAAACTAACCAGTTTTGGCAACGATTTAATTACACATGAACTAGTAAAACTAACAAGTTCTTGGCAAAGTATTAAAGTAACAAGTCGGTACCGCTTACCAAAGCAACACGTATATCTCAAATTTCTTTGATGTAAGCAAAATGATTCCAACACATATATAAGTTAAAAAGACGGTGTCCCTCATATAAACCTGACAGTTGTCTATCTATGAACATGCAAACATTACTAGTGCTACAAGTGATAACAGCAAACCATTTAAACAAACAGGGTGTCAGAACGTAAATTACACGTGAATTCTCCTGCACCCTAGAAGTACATATGACCAGCTATCTACGTGCTTAAGTAGCTATTTAAGTTCAGGCAAACAGGTAGTTCTTAGTAGTAAGTATCAAACACATAGATAGCCACAATCTATAATAGGATTAACATGCTATGGCATTATGTAATCAGTAGCAAACTAAATTAAGCCAAGCAACGTAATTGAATAATTTTGCAATAAGTGACTAACTAAAACTTTGAGAAGCAGATAACGGAACTTATGCTAGCTCTTTGTACAGGCACACTACAACTTCTTTTTCTCTTACAAGGTTCTACGAAGGAGAACATGGCATCAATTGCTTGGATACGCAGTCCCAATACTTCTTTCTTCCCACACTGCATTGGTAAGTCGAATGGTTAATCTAGTAACATGGTGCATTCTTGATATGTTATATGAGGACGTGTAGTCAGACTAATTGTAGCCACACACATCACACTGGCTTTTACTGTATATTTCATGCGATTACATTTGGCATATCGAGATCTAAGCAATCTACAATAGAATGAAAAGACTGGCATCCTTCACATTATTGGCAAACTCAGTTCTTAGAAACAAGAAATTCAACCATTCTGTGGGTAAATCAAAATCGCCACTAGAATATTTTTCACTACCCCAATCGTACACACAAAAAGGGGCGACGCCACCATAGGGGCTGGTATGGGCGGCCGCCTCGGGTTGCTGGAAAGTGTGCACCTAGTTTGAGTCGTCCAGGTTGGCCGAGGCTAATTTTGTTCGGCCCAACGCACAAGCAAGCAATGTAAAAATGAAGAAAAATCTTTCAATTTGGATGGCCCAATAACGTAAGTGCAAGGCAGGCCCTATAGCAGGCTCGCGGCCCAAACGAGCGCCTCCCATATCGATCGATAGCAGGAAAAATCCCAATTCGTTCGCTGAAGCCTCTAGTCTGGTTCGCTCCTAACCTAGCCGTCGCTGGACAGACCGACACATCACTTCCTCGCACCCTTGTTGGAGGGTGGTCGCCGGGCTTCAATCGAACGGAAGGACAAGAAGATGAAGATGCAACCCAGGTGTAGCTCGCGGGAGGCAGCGGCGGCAAAGACGGCATGGCATCGAGCTTGCACAAACGGATAGTCGCAGCTTGCAAGAGTAGCATGTGCAACGAGCAGGTACATCACATCCTTGATTATATCTAATTCAACTATTCAATTTCTGTCCAATAGTTAAAGCTGACAGTGTTGTAAAACTGCTTGTATGTAGGGAATCTATGAGAAAAGGAAACTAATTTCTGCTTATTTTATTACTCCCCCAATCAATACTGATCTGACTGAATCTGATGTGTCTAATCAAGTTTCCAGTGCAAACATACAAGCCCATGTTGTTCTTGAGCCTGAAGTGTCTAATGAACAGACTGCTAATGAAGGATTTGATGCAAACATTTTACATGCTCCTGCTGATGAACATATAGTGTCTAATGAGGGATCTAATGCAAGCATTTTGCAAGCTCCCATTGAAGGATTTAGTGTCTAATGATGACCTGCTATGTTGAGAGAGACATAGAGATTTGTAGGCATTGATGACAAGCAAATTATAGAACATTTTCATGGCTTGAGGAAACGTCGAGGCCATCTACCAGAAAGTCCCCGTATCATGACAACGTAGCACAAATACTTTTCTAATTTGTTGTTTGAAACTATTGGCATACTTATGCGGGATAGATATATTGATATGTAGATTGCGCACTAGTTATAGGTGCAATTACACTTCAATATTTTCATCCAGAGAACGAATAATTCAAGAAGGTACAGACCATGTTAGTAGTCCTTGTACACCATGTTGCATTTTGTGATTTTTGGTGCTTGCATCATTTAGTTTTTTATAATCTGAACTACTTTGGATCATTAGCTGGTTTTCAAAGTGCATGTAGCTTCTCATTTCTCAAGTTATGTTGATTTCTGGAGTGCAAGTGCCTTTGTATTTTTTAAGTTAAATGTTCGCCCCTGGTAACTTGAATTCGTGGATCCACCACTGCACACAAATCATACACGCATGCCAGTATGAATTAAATGAAATGCAGGGACTTACACTACCTCGTTGAATAGGCTCACTGCAGCTCTGCTTGCGCTTGGGATGTTCCATGTACAAGTCCATGTTACCACTTGCTTGGATGTGCAGGCCTTGTGCTCCTTGCATCCCCCTCTGCATTTTTGACACGTCGAATGGTTGATCAAATGAGAGGAATCGACCTTGTTGTTGTACCGGAGGACAGATACTCACAAGGTTATACGGGTGTGCAGGATGTGTACCAGATCCCGTAGCGCCGTCATGCTTCGCTAAGGAATGGTTTTGCTTGTTTCAGATGATATATCCAGAAGAAATCAGAGTTGCATAGGCGTGTAAGATAAGAGAGCAGTGAAAGGATATCCAAACATCATCGGAACAGTGCACAAGGGAGGGATGTGTGGATACCTAGTTCAAGTCGGCGTTTGGGCATGCTCGCCTAGCTAGAGTGCAGGTCACTCTAGAGCCGTTGAGGGTGATGCGCTGGCGTTGGCTGGCCGCGCACGGATGCAGATCTTGTGTGGCAGTGGAGCGCTACGATGCGGTGGACGAGACCGTTGGTGAAGCCCCAACGGCCTCGGGGGGCGGAGGTGCGACGATGTGCTCGGTGAAGTAGCCCCGGTGAGGTGGGAGACGACGTCGGTGAAGTGCACCTGATGCGATGGAAGTAAGTGTCTGTGAGGCACGTCGGATGCGGCGGCCGACGTTGCCGGTGGACCACCCAGTGCGGTGGACGAGGGCGTAGATGAGGTAGCTCCGGTGCGGTGGTGAAGCGCGACCGTCGTCTTCGTCGTTGTCGTCCGGCACAGAGGTGGGGAAAAAGACGAGACAAGGGACGATTCGAACTTTGCTTGGGTTGGTGGTGAATTGGGGATTCGAGCAATCTGGGCCGAAAGGGGACGGTGGAGAAGGGAGATTTTGTATGGCTGGAATTGGGGCCGCCGGATTTTCAATCTGAAACGTGGAAGTGTGAACTTGTTTTGTCGACACCCTTTTTTTGGGGGTGGGAGGGGGTGGGTGGGACGCAGCTTCGGTGCCTTAAAGGCACCTGCCTTTGGGTCACTGACATGTGGGCCAGTCACCTATTGGGCCCACATGTCATGGACACAAAGGTAGGTGCCTTAAGGCACCGAAGCATCGTCCGGGTGGGTAGCTGGGTGCTAAGCCACCGTATGACACACGCGACCACCATGACACGAACCTGGTCTGCCTGGTGCGCCTATATTTGAGAGGAGATTTGACAATGCAAACGAATCTTCTTTCATTTGCAAACGAATCTGTATATATTACCATGCCCGTGTTTTCCTTGCAAACAATTAGTCACTCAAAATGAGATACTATAAATTAATTAATGAGGAGTTATTCGAAAGAAAAAACAAAATGGTATCCACGGTAACGTGGATTAGAGTGTGTGTCACATAATTAGTTATTTGAATTAGAGTGTGTGTCACATAGCGATCTCCAATTCTAACGTGGATTCCGCATTTCACAGTATCCATGCTACTTTTTTATACAAGTTCATATGTATATGATGAACACCATGGTAGTGAGAAAACTTTTGGATGGATTCAAACATATGACCTACAAAAATAGCACAACAATCGAGTCAATGTCAACTTTTCCAAACCTAGTATGGCACGAATTCGAAATAATTACCCATATGCATGGTCCTCAGTTCAAATCTTACAATGTACACCGAATTGAAACATCAACATTAAGTCTAGTACTATCTACATTCAAATGTTGTTTTTAGCCCCCCCCCCCCTCGGCACACACGCTACATACTTCCTATATCGGTCAATCTTCCTCTCCTAACCACCTTAGGAAGCTATCGGTTTCTGACACACGTTCATTCTTTCTCTCCATGTTTCGATCTCTAACTCTCTCAACTATACAACCCCCTTTTTCCACTCTGTTACCAAATGTATTTACCTCACACACCCGCCATTGCACCCCATGCCGAGCTCTCTCTCTCTCTCCCTCCCACCCTCTCTCGCTAGATACATGCATTGCCTATCTAGCCCCCAACCTCACATGCGTAAGCACGCATGTTGTCTATCTAGGTCACTCCCTCGAGACCATCTCGCTCTTTCTTCCGCACAGCGGACCGCACTCGCTCAATCTCGCTCTCTTTATCTGAGTATCGATTAACCTCGTTTTCTTTCACACACAAATGATATATCTCCCTGTTCGAGCCTCGATCGACACACTTATACTCTCTCACGCAGATTGTCTATCTAGGTCTGTCCATCCAAGCCGCCCCCACTCTTTCGACCTCATGGCGGGCCACGCTCGCTCAATCTCTCTCTCACTCCCTCTCTCTCTGTCTCTCTTTGTATGTCTCGATTGAGGTTGCTCTTTCTCGGACACAAACGATATATCTCCATGTTTGAGCCCAGTTCGACATATTCATATCGTATACTCTCTCACGCACATTGTCTATCTAGGTCACTCTCTCCAACCCGTATCACTCTTTCGATCGCACGATGACCCACACTCGCCCAATCTCTCTCCCTTTATATATGTAACCGATTGACCTTGCTTCCTCCCACGCACAAAATATATCTACATGTCTGTGACTGGATCATCTCTCAAGCTCTATCTTACAGCCCTCACCCTTCCCAAAAGCTCAATCAGACAATATCTCTCCAGAGCATATATATCTTTTCAATGAATGTCGGACCACACTCACTTTTCTCTCTCTATCTATATGTCTCTCGATTGACCTCGCTTTCTCACGCCGTATCTTCCAGACATTGAAGCTACCTCTCCATCCCTCGCAAAGCCGGAGCTATTTACATTGCAAGGGGGACTCCAACCTTGGATTAATTTGTGTAGGCACTTATTCCGGTGGTAGATTATATTTTCGTAGCATTCGTCCCACAACTACTCCAAACACCGTAGCAACCCCCGCACCTCCCCCAATTGATTTCCCTCTGGCTCGGTCATTGCTCTCTCGCATGTCCTTTCTCGCCTTCAACGTCGCACCATGGTATTATTGCAAAAAACTCTGATTATTAAAAATAAGCTACAAAACTACACACCGATAGTCCACTTGGAATGGAACAAATTTCGACCCACAAATTAAAGTGCCACAAACTACACACCAAGGGGCCCACCTGTCATGAAACAAATTTGGACCCATATACAAATTAAAAAAATAAAGGACGAGGATCGAACATGCGACCAGGACCTTCAAGCCACACGTCAATATGCAACACACGTAGAACAACAATGTTTGTTATACCCCCTTTGTTCATATAATGTTTTATATTACCATGTCCTATTCAATGGATAACATGTAATATTATTTTTAGTACATTAGTGGGACCGCCTCGCTAGCACGTACTATTCGCCTTCACTTACTGGTGGGTTCCATGTGTGCTCTCTCTGCCTCTCCTCCCTTCTGCTTAGACGCACGGCAAACACGAAGAACTCATGGGCGATGTTGCTGCTGACCATATCTCGGGCGCTGCTCACAAGTTATGGCACCAGTTTCACGTACTAGTAGTACTAGTCAATGTGTACTTGCATATGCACATTAATTTGGAAGTATATTAAGTGCATGCGGATATTAAGTAGGATATTATTTCCGTGTTATTATGTGATTAGCACTATTTTTGGCATGAAATTAACTGCACGCTAAACGTGTTGACCGCTCGACATTGAAGCAGTCTAGGTCGTTGGATGAGAAGGAATACATGTGGCTTGATGTCGTTTTATATTTAATTTGATATGGCTCTAGCAAAACATTCAATCGATCAAACCATAGATCTCATTCAGTCTGACTCCGACTTTACATTCATACGACGATCGATCTAAAATAAACCTAAATGATAAACGTTCGGATTTTAAGCATGGCAATCCGAACGTTTTTCATGGAAAATTTAGATTACGCGGCGGGAGCATCTTGCGGTGGGAAGATGCCGTGCTTTGTGTGTCGTCGGGCCACTGTCCGACGGCGACGGCGACGGCGGCGTCTTGCGCCGTTGTTGGCGTACTCCTGGACGTTGGCCCTAGCTTCAAGGAAGGCCACAATGTTCTGGACTTCGGTCTCTAGGAGCGAGTCAACTGGCGGGAGGAGGCGACTGGCGTTGGTGTAAGGAAGCGGTTGATGGCGGCCATCCATGCCGCTAAGGGGGGCACTGGCACCCGCGCGGGGACAGGCGCTGGCAATGGCGCGGCGGAGACATTCGTGTGCATGGGCACTGGCACGGGCGCGCACTAGTGCATGCGCAGGCGCATGCGCTGGCAGGTGCATGGGCACCGGCACTAGTGTGCGCGTCAGTGCACGCGTAGGCCCATGCGCTGGCAGGTGCACGGGCGCGTGGAAGTCGGCGGGGACCTTGTGGAATCCCGTGGCATCAAGCTCAGCGACAATGTGCGGCTCCCAGCCCATCAATGCCACGGGGATGGGCGCTGGCGCAGTCGGGGTGACGGGAGACGGAACGGGAGCGGGGATAGGCGCGGCGTCTTCCCGCAAGGCCGGTTCAAGCTCGTCCCAAAGCGCCTTATGTTCTTGAGACTCCGGCTGGGTGTCTTCCTCAGGAAACTGGAATACTAAGGGCAGACCATCGTGATGCGGCATGGCGTACGTTTAGGTCAGGTGGTTGGAGGTAGACGATAGGAGAATCCGAGAGGAAGAGAGAATATTTTACGATACCGGGTAGTGCGGGGTTGATTTTAAACTGTGGCGCCGGTGACATTCAAAGTGGGAGCAGTTGGGACGAAGGAGGGCGGCGGAGCCTGGTCAAAGGGCTCACCCTCCCGGTGAGCCTACGCAGCGGTCTGCTCGCACGCCTCCCATCGACTCACACGCTTGCTCAGACGGCACCTGTCGATGAGAAGCGGGACTCGTGGCGGCACGTAAACGCCCATGTTTTCAATAGTGAAAGCGTTCGCCTTGACGTGACAAGTCTTTGTTCCAAAATACCTTGGCTCTTCATTTGTGCAACTTATCATAAGCAGCTTGTCTCAAATTGAAGAAAAAAATTATGAAGGAATATTTGTGCCATATCACGTGACCATGATCAGTTTCATGAATTTCTAATCACTTTTGGATTTTCTGAAATTTAAAATCCAGGATTCAAAATAACATCATAACGTGCATCATGCAATAAATTTTCAAGCGATACATCTGTCATGTTGTATTTCTTAAGAAAGGATTTGGTGACACATTTTGCTTAGTTAGACTTCAGAAAAGTTATATATGAAGAGTAAAAGGATAATCCATCCGTACTAGTGCATTGCCTGATATATTAACTCTTTTTTTAGGGGCCCCTGATATATTAACTCAAGTAGTACTAGGCACGAACAAACGGGCTCAATTTTGTGCTCATCCTAGTGTAGTAGCAGTTGTAATAGGCAATGCAGTTGACAGATGACCTTGGGGAGCAGCGACTGAGTGAATTGAACCGTGCTCGGCACGGTAGGTAACGTTGCCTAGTTACTAATCATCCCTACATTGTTCATCGGTAGTCATTATGGACCGGGGACATGAGAGGAATTTCCTAGGGCTAGAATTCTGGCCGCCAGATATTTTGACTCGAAACGCAGAGGCTGGACTAGTTGGGGTTGGCTAATGTGCGTACCACGCACGCCACCAGAAGGACACGAGCCCGATTTTTTTAGGATCAACACGAGCCAAGGTCTGGCTGGTACGCCATAGGGTACCATTCGAGAATACGAAAGGAATCTTTTAAATTGCCGAACGAATCTATGTGTATTACAATGCCCGTATTTTCCTTGCAAATAGTAATCTCGACGTGGTAATTGATTTATGACGTTCTTGAATTAGAGTGAGTTTGTGATATAGTGATCTCAACGTGGATTTCGCATTTCATGGTATCCCTAGTAAGTTTTTCATTGCAAATTCAAATTTAAAAGATGAACAATATGGTGGTGAGAAAACTTTGTATGTATCAAGCATATGCGCGCGCGCACACACACACACGAACACAACAACAATCCAATAAGTATAGTGCATCTATATTTCCAAACCATGCATGTATGACACTAATTAAAATATACTTTACGTTTTAAATATTAGTCTTTTAGAGATTTCAACAAGTGACAACATACGGAGCAAAATGAGTGAATCTACACTCTAAAATATGTCTATATACATCAGTATGCACGAGTCCATTTGAAATCTCTGAAAAGACTAATATTTAGGAACGAAGGGAGTAAAATGTAAGACATGCATGGTCCTCAATTAAATATTTAAAATGAAGAGGAAACTGAAACATGAATATTAAGTCTAGTACTACAGTACATGCAAATGTTGTGTTTAGGCGGAGCTATGTAGATTGTCGGGGGTTAACCACTCGACCTTAGATAAATTTGTGAAGCTCTGTTTAGGATTGTTTAGATTATATTTGTCCCAACCCTAGATCCCAAACACCGATTGGTTGTGCACCCCCTCCTCCCCGAGATAATATCATCTGCCCCCACACCTTAGATGGTATATGTTGATATGAGTTGCTTGGAGCTTGTAGATCTGAGATATAGCAGCTCACGTGATGTCTTAATATTTTTACAGGAAACCTTAATGAGTTTGAGAATGGCACACAATTTGTACAAAAACTACTCAGATGCCCTTGGACCCCATATCCAACGAACTCGAATCTCGTATCACCGGAGCATCTAAGATGAAGGAGGACATCATATTCTCCTATATGTAAGAATATCATGTGCTACCACACCTTAGATTCTTTGGTGATACAAGCTCTTCAGAGCGGTTGGATTTGTGACCAAACAACTCCTCGGTGGTTCAAATGGTTTTTTGCAGAAAAGCCCCCAAAGAGTTCGGCCACTGCTTACAAGCACAAAGACTGCTCAGATGCCATTGGATCTCAGATCAAATGACCTCGAAGATCGTATCACCGTAGCATCCAAGCTGTGAGAGCACCTGATGTTTTCTCGCACAGGTGAATATGAGGTGCTCCCGCACCGTAGATTCTATGGTGATACGAGTTCACGGAGATCTAACGGCCCATAGTAGGAGGTTTGAATGTTTTTGCAATATACGACTGAGAGATTTTTGGAATTGCGCAGAAAGTACAAGTACTACGAATGTGCCATCTGATCACAGATCATACGACCTAGATGCTCGTATCACCGTAGCTGCTAATTAAGCTACAGGGAGCACCTAATATGAGCAATGGGGAGCCGTTGGATCCAAGATGCAGCGGCACACATGAGGCCTGAATGTTTTATTTGCAAAAAAAACCTTTGGAGAGTTTGGAAATTGCGCATAATTACAAAGACTACTCCCAAGCCATTGGATCTCACTTCCAATAATGTAAAAACTCGTATCCAAGGTTGTTAGTATCACGATTCTGTTATACGATTCTACGACTTAACGATCCAAACTTACCCATCTGATTCTATGATTTTAGTTCATAAAATATACGTTTCTACGATCCTGGTAGTGAAGATTCTATGATTTACGATTCTACCATCAGAGCTCCGATCCGATTCAAAATCGCAATTCTGACAACCTTGCTCGTATCACCATAGCATCTAAGCTGCGGGGTGGATGTGATATTCTATGTTGTTGTCATTTTTGTTTGTAAACTTGCAAAATACGTGTAGCACGTGCCGTTACTTGTCTAACCGCGCAAAGTGTTTGTTCAAAAAAACCATCCTATACTAAAATATCGGAACAACACACGGGGGTCCCACTTGTCATTGATCAAATTTGGAACTAAAACTAACAAATCCGAAAGACGAGATTCGAACTGGCAACCTGGACTACAAAGCGTAAGTCGATAGCCTGAAACAACAACGGTTGTTGGCTTTGTCCCATAAATTGATTTTATATAGTATTACGTTGAGTAGAGTAGAGGGAGTGCCTCGTCAACACGTGCATGACCGTTGACTCACTTACTGGTGGGTCCTAGGTCTGCGATCTCTCTCTCCTCTCCATCGCCTAACCTTTAGACGCGGGCACCACGAAGGCGGCGCTAGCTTGCCGTGGTGTTATTATAACTAAAAAAAGCTTGGAAAATAGAAGAATCGCCTAGAACAAGAGACGTTGTGGCTGGTCAAGACAGAGCTAACCACACCTATCCTCCATGCCACGTTAGCATGATGAAGCTGTGTGGCTAGTGGGGTGTTTTCGACCGACTGGCTGGTTCCCGAGGTCGAACCATAGGTACTACTGCGTCTAATATATTTTTACACGCACATTTTTCCTCCGTGCCGAGACGTGTCACACCCTACGGCGTGGTTTTGGGGTCCTCCCGGGTGGTGCACGCATATATTCTTCATTGCCGAGACATGTGAAGCCCTACCGCGTGTTTTCTGGGTCCTCCTCGGTCGTAGCGCCGAAGCAAGTAAATGAGTCGTCAAATCACGAAAGACCACCTTTCCTGCCGAGTACATTAGTGAAGCACAGTGGCTAGCTAGTTGGGCTAGTGCGACCGATTAGCTAGGCCGCTGCCACATTTTTTTCACCCTTTTTTTATCTCCTTGTCGGCAGGTAAATTTAAATATCCATCGCGGCGTTGCTCTAGTCTTTGGGTGCGGCAGGCGCGGCAGGATTTTTAATTTTTTGATTGACTGGAGCAGGCGAGGCGGGATTTTTAATTTTTTGATTGACGGGAGCAGGCGCGGCAGTAATTAGTCACGATGACTCCGCCTGTAAAACCCGATGCTCCCTGATGTGAGAAGTTGTCAACTGGTGTTTTCCCATGGTGAAAACCTAAAGATTCCCCGCTCCTCGGCCGGCTCCCTCCGCCTTCCGTAGATTGCATTGCCTTTCAGTCGTTTCGCCCCCTTTGCTTCCTCTCCCAATTACTTCTACCTGGTGCCATGGCAGCGCGGCAGATCACGAAGTCTGAGGTGAGGCGCCTGACACAGGAGCTCGAGGCCAAGGATGCGGAGCTCAGGGCCAAGGACGTGGAGCTCCATGAGCTCAAGGAGGAGAGGACTGCCATCCTCGTCCGTTATGTGCGGGAGTCCACGGAGCTTCAAAAGCGGCAGGCGTCCACCACAAAGATGCTCGAGGCGTCGGCAGCGTTGCTGCAGAAAGCAGGAGATACAATAGGCCGTCAGGGGAGGCGGCTGGAGCGCGAGCGGGCCGATTGTGACGGGGTCCAGGATCGCCTCAGCCACTTTGTGGACCAAGTTTCCACGCACGTGTTGCGGCTACGTGATGCCTACCGTCGTGCCAACACGACCATGCTGGCCGTCGGGCTAAACCCGTTCGACCACCCCGTCGACTTTAACGAGATGCGGCTTCCTGACCTGGTCTCCTTCTTCACCTATATCTCCGAGGAGCTGAGCCATCTCGGCGCAATGGTGGGGCCGGAGCTGGACAAGGAGGGGTTGCGGGCTGTCGCCGTTGCCGGGCGAATCCTCTCAGGGCTCCGTCACCGGAATCCATTCGTGCCATTGGATGCCGTGTTTAACGTGCTGGCTCCCGTCGACCGGGAGCGGGCGCTGCGGGCCGTTGCACCCTGCATCACCAACGCCGTGCGCCTCGAGAAGCAGAGGGACTTCGGTGGTATTTAGGCGTCCTCTGCATGGGCATGTCCATGTCTCGGCGCAACATGACCGTTGGATCAAAATCAGACGGTGCAGATCAGTCACTGTAGCACAAAGCGTGTGGGTGTGTTTGGTTGCATTCTCGTCTCAATATAGTTACATTACTGTTCATATAGTTGACATGCGCACAACATCATTTGTTATCGTCATATCTTACTCCTACACTAGCAACAATATTATGTAGTACTGACGTATGAACCACTGCACATGCCTAGTAGTAGGAGCACTGTGTATGTTCAAGTGGCTACCGTGTTTCACACTCCTCCGTCGTAAGAGTGGAAATGCTTGTTCTAATCATTTTTTCTTCAAAAAAATAGTGGACTCGCTCTACCATGCGCATCCTCCTCGACGGTCGTCGGGAACTTTGCTACTCACTTTCGCCGACGTGTGGGACAACCATCATCAGGGTCCACCAGCCATGCACTAAATTATTCCGTAGTAGAGTGCCCAACTGCACGGTAGACTTCCCCGATCGAAGTGTCACAGTAATGCCCAATGAGCCGTCAAATCAAAAAACCCCCTCCTTTCCAGCAACAAGTTCGACGGACGAAGCAACCATCATTTCACCCTTCTCTCTCAGCTTCCTCTCTACCCAACCCTCGCTTCTCCCTCATCTTGTTCCTCATTTCTTCAACAAAACCCCGACCTGCTTCTGCCATTGTTCTTCTCTCCCAAATAAGGAAAGGTGAGCGCATCAATGGTGTTGATTCTGGCCAAGGCCCGGTCTTGCAACCTCGAGACTGATCCTATAACTCCCTCTTTGTTCTTCTTTTGGGTTTGTGATTATGGTTTCTTTTCTTTTATTTCTATTTGACAGTTTCTTGATGGACGCTGGAGCACCGGCCGAAGTGATGTCTATGGCTCTGGCCAAAACCATCGAGGCTCATGGTACGAAGAAGCGCAAGCACCCCACCGAGACTACCGCAGACAAGCTCAAAGCCATCGCCCTGTCCAAGCCCCCCTCTCCAGGATCCCTCATTAAGCAAGTCCAGGTAATATCTCTTCTTGACGATATTTTTCTCGATCTTGATCGTGTTTTTTCATCTAACACGCAGTACTAGTACTAGTAGTACAACTTTCTGGGTGATCTTGAATGTGATTTTTGTGTGCCAAATGACGGTTCTAAATTCTTCTTTTAACAAAAACATGCTAGAGGTTGACACTGATTTCTTATAGATTACTTTCAACTACTTTATGAACATCAATGCTACCTTTGAAGAGGGTATATTTGCATCAGTAACTTGTGTTATGGATATTCCAAGTAATCCCTCTGCTCTCATGCCTTTGAAGACATGTTCTAGTGTCTTTGTTCACTCATTTCTGTGCGTTGTAGTCATATAAGGAGTAAAATATTGAGAATCATCTTATATTTCTGAACGGAGGTAGTAATAAATATTTGGTTTTTGTTTGAATTAGAACCATGTCCGCGGTGCAGATGAAGTTCTCAAAGTCATGCCATGTGAACTGGAAGACCTGAGGATAAGTTCTACTGCTAAACTATCCAGCTGTTGTGTCCTTGTCGCCACGTGTCCTGAACTAGTGTTTTCATATAGCATTGTTGCCAGGCGTGTTCTCGAGGTTGTACTTGGCCACAACAATTTCCTGGTTGTGCCTTCGATTACGAAGGGTTTGGTTCTTGTAAAGCTTCCTGACAAATCTGATGCGGCCTGTCTTCATCGTCATGTTTATGAGTGGAAAGACCACTCTGTTAGGTTCTCCAAGGTTGAGGAGATGGTGATGGTGCCGGTAGACATCTCTCACGAAGTCCATGGCCTAATCAGTTATGTGGGGTTCATCCCGTAGGTCGGTGGCAAGAAATAGTCTGCAGAGTTTAATTAGTTCAACTTTGCTTGTCTGTAGTAAGTACTATTGTTCAGTACTTGATTTGTGTTTGTGAACCCTGTATTGTTTAGTAAAGCCATTTTGGTGTGTGGTGAGTCCTAAGAACAGTCTATGTTAATGTATGTCCACTCAATTTAGTCTGTATATTTTGAATTATCCGGATCATCTTTTTTGTGAGGACGTTTTATCAATTATTGTTACACTCCAATATCTATATGCATTGCAGGATTTATCGCACCAACCAGGATTTCCAGTCCCACGGATGTTCGGTCCATACGATTTGTCACGACCTTTGGACTGTCCTGCTTGTGGGAGTAGGTGGGGGCCCTGCATGCCACGCGTAGTTCGACGACCAATCTTCTGTTTAGTACTTCAACATAGTGATTTCTTGGTAAGGATTCACTCGTGTCACATCAAGTAAATCTTATTGATTTACTGTCTAGATCTTATTGATTTAATGTCATGTTTTCTTTCTTTTGCTGCAATTTTACGATGCAGGTTTTTCCATGTGACATTCACCACAGAATAAACCGTTCAGTTTGCTCTATGATGGATATTTTTGTAGGTTTCACTTATTATGTCGTGTCAGTAACGAAGGCACTGTATATCACTTATATTAATCGAAAAAATTGGATCAGTTTGTGGTCTGAGTACAAGCTGAATCCCTATGATGAACTACAGTTTGGTTTAACAAACACGCCACAATTAGTCCTTCTCGCGTTTAAAAGAAATGACGAAAAAGACTGGATCGCGAAAAAAATTAATGTGACTTAGTCTGTTTCTGCCCACTTATCTGTCCTATAAGACCATTGATGTATTGAATAGCTGTCAATCTCCATATTTGTGTGCACCTTGTTATCTCCAGCCCTTGGCACTTCTCCTACCTTGGAGAAATTTAACAAGTAAAAATCTGCAGCTGTTTGTCAATCTCCATATTTATGTGCAGCTATTTCTGTTTATAGCTCCATATTTATCCATACAAAAAAGTAGATACAACTAGCTTGACACCTAAAAGCTTGTTTAAACTCTTGGGCAACTGATTGACACCTAAAAGCTTGTTTAAACTCTTGGGCAAATAAGTATTTAGTAATCTGGAAACTAAGCATATTTAATATGGCAACTAGATACTATATAGAGGGAGTACTTCTATTTTCTGGCAACTTATCACTTGCAATGTTTGGTGGCAGTAGTCAGTGCCAAAGAGTAGTGAGGCCATGTTGTAGAGTGTTCTGTTACATACTAGCTTGGGGCCATTTCACTATGTTTTCTTGTGCACTTTGCCCAAGGTGTGCTCAAATTGACTTACAACAGCCAGTGCAACAAATAAAAAGTAAAAAAAAATAGTGATTCTGTACCGTGTTTCTTTGCATGTTTTTCTTGCTAGGATGTTTCTTTAGACGTTTGTGTCCATTCTAATTGGTCTCCCCACTGTCATGCTCTTTTTGCATTTTTTTTAAAAGAAGAGGAAAGACATGAATGATACATGCATTCAACAGTTGACGATGCTGCTCCTACATCATTCTAGATAGATGCCGACATTTCTACCAATTTAAAACTCTCTCTCCCTGCTAGTGTGTTGTTGTACCATAGTCACATGCACGTATAGTAGTCTGCCTAGCTTCAGTTGTACGAATGCTCTAGAGCTTTGGTCACATTGTTGGCTCACCCGCGAATCCCTGAAATTTTGGCCATATGATTGATAAATCCAACGACAAGTGTGAATACTAGAAGATGGCTGAATGTTCATGTACAGTTTGGTACCTTGATTGACAACTGCAAGTTTCTCTTTGTCTTCCCCTTTTGAGCTTTTTCAAGGGTCTCATGTATTTCACATAAAAATTATTCATGATATGTGGTTTATAAAATGGAACTATAGACTGGACGTGCATAGTGCCAGTGTACTAGTAATGATAGTAATAATAGTACAATAATGCCATATCACTATTCAGGAGTTTTGAACAACTTTTTGGTTAATTACACTTTCTTGACAATTCTTGACAAATTCGTATGCAATATTTTCAGGTACTTAGGCACCTAGCATTGGATGTGAGGAGGACTTGGAGTATCTTGGAACATACATGGGTGTGCGCAGTATTTTGGAAGCCAACTTCAATGTCATGAATCTGATGTGTGTTTTGAACCATTTGGTGCTTCAAGTGTTTTGGAGTAGAAACTTTGTGCTCATGGATGTGACTTGTGTGCTCTGGATTAGTGTTTGTGTGATTTGTGTGTTGTGGATGGTTAAACTATACTTCTGGTTGTGCTTGTGAACCTATGTCGATATATATGTCTATTTGTGAACCTATGTCAAGATATGTCATTAAGTGAACCTATGTCAAGATATGTATGTTTGTGAACCTATAATCATTGTTGTCCAATGTGTCCATATTGATGTTGTTTATCAATTGCATCTCAATATATATGTGAAATTATTGGTTTGGCTTTGCACTACTTACCAACAAGTTATCTGTTGGTAAACAAATTCTTCTTGAGCAACTCATCGGCCATGGCTACTAGCTAGCTAGGCATGAAAAGTGTCGACAAACATACATACCTAGACGAACAGACTATGTGTTGGCCAAGATATATACCTATATAGACAGCATAAGTGTCAAAAGGTGCAAATATATCCAAATGAATATTTGTCGGGATAGTTATATACCTAGAAGAACAACATATGTGTCGACAAAAGTAGGGTGTAAGTGCACACTGAACTGTCGGCGTACCTAGGATGTATGCCCACAAACCATCCGTCGGGTGCGTGAGGGTGTATGTCCACAAGCATACTTGTCGGCGTGAGGTAGGGTGTATCTTGTCTGAAAAAGTGTCGGCAAGTGAACTTACATCGGCAATGCCTTTCCTCACAGCAAGTCCTCCGACCGCTTTCTCTTTGTCGACAGATAATGTGTTAGCGACAAGCTATGTGTCGGCAAAGGTACCCTATGCCAACAGATTGTTGTGTCGCCGAAACTTGACCGTGGTGTAGTGCGCGGTCACGGAGCCTAGTCAAGTTAGAAAGCTGATCATAGAAGATCAGACACAATCGCCGCTGTCTCGCACATCGGTACCACCTAAAGCAACGGATCGAGCACCGGCAGTTGCTCTTGCACTGACAGTGGCAGCAGCTCAGTCTGATCCAGCTGACGATTGGGCACCGACCGCGTCAGCGAATCAGGCTGATCTACCGGAGGATCGGGCATCGACACCGGCACCTACTCCGACACCGGCACCAGCTCTACAAGGAGCACCATCTCCGGAAGCAGCAGGGGCACTACCAGTCGCATCGGCACGGGCACCAGCAACGGCTTCGGCACCTGCACCAACACTTGCACTTGTATCTGCTCGAGCCCGTGCAGCGACAACGGAACCAGCAGTTGCAATAACAACAGACTGGGCTGCAGTTCGCACTTCATATACCAAAGTCCTTAAAAAACCGACATGTCCACCTTCTTGGTAAGCATTGGCCGCCCAAGTACTTCGTTCTTTTTTATTTCCATGTTGTTTCACATGATTCACTATGTTGATCTAACTGTTTGTGTATGTCTTCTTGTTTGCAAACAGAGAATTCCTAGAGCAACGAGGGAGTCGTTCAACAATCCGGGCGACCGTGGCCAAGTTTCTCTTACCATGCACAGCCTTGGTGTGAATGAACCTGCTAAATATACCGTAAGTACAAAGGATGGTCGCATGATGATTGATGCTAAAGGATGGTCAAGGTTCAAATCGAAATCATATCTTGCGGTAGGGGATGATGTCAAAATCGAACTTTCTCCGCAACGAGAGCTGGTCCAAATCAACTTTGAAATTATTCAGTAGCAGCACGCAACTGCCGAACTGATCTATCCTCTGAGAGATTTTGATGTAATACTCTAGCATGGTGAAACAAGTGTCCTTTGTGTATAAGTAGTATGACAGTATCGTTGATAGAAATGCAACTTTGATTGCTTGTTAGGAACTATCGTTTGATTTCATTCCAACAGATGTCGTGCTTTATTCAATTTTGTGTATTCGCCTTGCAACGGCATCTAAAACCAGCGCCGTATCGACCGCTTGCAATATGAAAAGCGTTGAGGTAGAACACATGGGCCCCCAAACATGCAGGCCCACCAGCCTGTGGCCCAAAGTCCAGAACCGTGAGCCTGTCTGAGTATTTCTCAGCTGAACCCCCATAATGTCCGTGCATTGCACGTAACATCAAGATGCATTTGTATGAGTTTTTTATCTTGTGAGAGAAAAGGATGAATGAGGGAAGGCCTTATTTGCAAATGTGGAGAGGTGTGTAGGTACCCTTTTGCAAAATTGCCATAGTTTCCTTCCTATCCGTCAGATATAAATCGGACGGCCTATATTGCAGGATGGCAGGCACACCATCATCACCAACTCGTCTATACCGTGTAAAAAAAACTCTATTTTTTATAAATATATATGTTATATATATTCCCCTTGATTTATCTTATGAATAAAGTTGTGATATAAAAGATCTTTATATTTCTTTACAAAGGGAGTATCTCTCTGTCAAAAATATATTTATGTGTAACTAGTTACTCCTGTCTTTCTACTTCCTTTGACTGATATGTGGGGCATCCGGCAACGGGGTCCACGTGCCATATGCACGAAATTAGAGTGCACAACTGCACGGTAGACACACCCCGGTCGTAGCACCGCAGTAATACCCAATGAGCCATCAAATCACAAAAACCCCCACCTTTCCAGCTTTAGCAGTAAGCTGGACGGACGAAGCGGCAATATTTCATTGGGCCTGAATCCCCTTCTCCCTCGCCTGCTTGTTCAGAGAAAACCCCCACTCGGCGATTGCATAGGGTTTTATCATGGAGAACCTGGTACGAATTCTTCATCCATCCCCGATAAATCCAAGTCTCTTGGTTGCGGGTACTCCTAGGATGGCAGCCGCCATGCTTGATGCATTTTCTTCCTCTGAATCTAGTGTGTTTCATTTGCGATTGCCCAAAGTGCGAGGACCCTATAGGTTTCTGCGCCCTCGACAAGACGCCACACTTGTTCCTTCTCATCCTAACACAGGATTTTAAAAGCAGCATGCAGATGTTCCTAGAATCCTCTTTTCTATCCGGGAGGGTGGGGTTTTTGAACATCTTTGTCGACTAATTTGGAAATTTGAATTGCTATATTTGGATAAAAGGTACTAGTACCATGGTCAACTCTGACGTGAAGGAGGAAATTATTTCTAGATTTGGATATAGTGAATACATTGTGTTCACATATTATTTTTCCTGCAGTGCATTCCTTGCTCTGCCAGAATACATGTACTCAAGATGCTCGGCCTTGCCATAACTGAATACACCAGTTTAATCGTCACAGTGAAGACAAGCCATGGATATAAGTTTCCAGTTGGGTTCATGAACCAAGAAGATCGCTTCTTTTTTATGGCCGAACTTGGATAAACTCTCTCAAGTGTTACAGACTGAAAGTTGACGCACGAATGTTGATGGAAATAGTAGAACCTGGTCTCATCTTCACTGCGATCTTCCACCCCGACGTCATTCCAATTGTTCATCCATGTTAGTTTTGTATCTGGTTCTTTCTTCTTGCCTCGATTACTTCTTAATCCACCTATTCTGTCTAACTAATCACAATTTAACTTTAGAAGTAGCAACGAATCTCTCACGAAGATGCTACTTCTAACTAATATTTTCTTATAATTGGTGGCATGTGTAGGTTTTTTCTAAGTTAAGCAGGCTACTCGTTTGTTATTCTATAAGAACTCGGCTGTTACTCATGGCACTGAAGTTGACTTGCACGACATCCACAAGTTCCTACACTTAATTGATCGTCTTGAGGTCCTTGTGGGGCGTTTCAATGGTGGAAGTCCATGTGGGATATGTGTGCCACTGCTGCACTCGTTGAACAGGTCCAACTATGTTGAGAAAATTATGATACGAACTGTTTTCTGTTATATATGTTGTTCATAAACTCTTGCTTATGCACAGTTTTACAGCTGTGATCTTCTTGAAACAGGAACTGCCCAGGTCTATTGTTCCTATACAGATGCCTAACCATGGTCGGGTCAGACTTGCGCTTGGTCACAACATGATGTTTATGTCGACCTACTCCATTCCCCTTGGAGGTGAAAAGATACTTATTCATGGGTGGTCTCAAATAATGAAGGCCCGTCCATCTTGGAGAATAGGACAGAAGATCATGTTCCTGCTTTTCCATGGCTCTAAAGCGAATATCCTATTTATTGACCACATTGCGAGATGAATCCGCTTTCAGAAGGTTGTGGATGCGCGGGGTGGCGCCTGGGCCTTGTCCTGGGGCCTTGCGGCCTCATTGTTTGGTTAACTGTAGGTAAAGTAGCACTGTTTGAGGCATGATTTGTACGGTTGAACCTGTATAAGTACTCATACTGCTTTCAGCTATGGTTGTTAAGTGCCCCTGCTGGTTTCAGTTAAGGTTGTTAAGTACTCCTGCTGCTTTTACAGTTTGTCGTGTTTATTCAGTCCTGTCTTCCTCCAGCCGCCAAAACCAAACCAGCACCGGCGGGGCCGCCTGCTTCTGCCTCCCACGGCTAGCTGCCCCTCAGCGCACGCATCGCCGCCCCACCGTCTCCTAAATCATTAACTCTGACCTCCGAGGCCTCGTCGTTAGTCCTCCACAAGGCTTTGCTTGCGTTCGCATGATGCCACCCTCTCGCGTTGTCAAAATGGTCAACAAACAAGAGGAATCGGCAGAGGACTGTATGTGGAGAGGATGACAGTACGGGCCCACCATGTCCATGGCCGGATGCAAGGAAGTTCCTCATTATATATATATATATATATATATATATATATATATATATATATATATATATATATATATATATATATATATATATATACTCCATTGTCAAGATATGGAAAAAGGAAATGCTTCTTGCTAGTGGTTTCTCGACATCTGGGACCCATGACATTGTCAGTGTATATAGTAAATAGACAAGAGAACATCACAAGATCGGCTCACACCTGGGCCGTAGCTACTCGAGCAGTATTTTTTTTGTTATTGTTGAGACAGAGCAGGGTTTCAACTGGGCTGTGGCCTGTCTAGCCCAGGCTTATATTTTATGTTCACCACATGACCAGCCCAGCTATTTTTTTTGTGAAAATGAGCCCAGTTTATTTTTTTTTGAAGAATACCCAATCCAGGCCTACTTATTTTTCTATGCCCTAATGGGCTGCAACTCTTTCAAGACGCCTGGAAATCTTGAAAGTAATATGAAATGGGTTGTAAATATAAAAAACAGATGACAAATTGGCAATTACTTTATAATTTCTGAATTTTTTCACATTTTCAGATTCCAATTTCACTGGTCTTTAACCTAATTCAAATGTATATTCAAAATACTTTAAATCTGGCTCGACATTTCGGTATTAAAAATAGTCTGGAACCCACGAAAATATGCAAAAATTTGTTAAATTTTTAACCCTGGCCCTGGCCAACAAAAAATGGACTGCAATAAATTGCATAAGAAGTTGCAATGAGCTAAATATAAATTATTGAAAAAATAGGGAATGGTATGACTTGTGGGCCTATTAAGTTGACGGGTATGCAAGATTTTTTACTTATTATATACAACAACAAACGATTCTAGCAGACGTAACCATTGGATGTCAATCCAATAGCCGTCGTGTTTGCGCAGGCCTCACCGCCCCCTACTACTCCCACCACTGGCCAGGCCATCTCTCTACTCACCCACATCCCTCCATTGTTGTGGCTTCGCCACCTTCGGGTCATTCCCTTCCTGGGTGTCGCCGTCGTCCATCGCGCTGGTGTTCTCGGCACGGCGTGGTCAACATTGTCAACAAACGACAACATCGGAAGAGGGACATACATGGAGAGGCTGACAGTTGGGACCCACATGGCCCATGGCTGCACGCAAGAAAGTACCTCCTTATTACGCCAAAAAGAATGAATACTCCCGCTGACAGCTCGGACCCACCAGCTATATCTTCGCACGCAAGGAAGTGCCTCCTTATTATGCACAAAAAATGAATACTCTCCCTGCTAGCTGGGACCCACCATAGTGGGAGGCTGACTACTAAGTTCACGGGGACGGAGGGCTTTATCAACTTAGACCCAGTTCTTTCTGGTGGCTGTCAAAATAACCCGCTCCTCCCCAGCTTATTCTAGAAGCCACTCTCAGATTTTTTTGGGGGCTTCTACACTAGTTAACCATCCTTAACTAGTTCAACAGCCCAAAAATATTTTAGGGAGGCTTATACAACAAGTTGGGGAGGGGTGGCTTATGCCATAAGCCACCATAAGCTGTCAAAAGAACAGGGCCATAGTCAATATGAACGATTCTAGCTCCAGTGACCGTACGATGTCCATCCAACAGTGGTAGTGCTTCTTCAACCTCTGGTCTTGTTGCTCCAGCCGCCCAAACCAGCGTCGGTTGTGCCTCGTGCTCCTGCTTCCCGTGGCCGGCTGTGATGCCGCGGAGGCCTCACCGCCCCCTACTACTCCCACCGCTGGCCAGGCCCTGCGGCGATGGCAGCCTCACACCGCAGCCGAACCAGTGAACCCTCATACTCCTCTCCGCGTGGGCATCCACTGCTACGTCTTCCCCGGCTCCGCGTCGTCCCCTTCCTAGGCCTCGCCATCGTCCACCGCCCTGGTGCTCTCGCCGCGGCGTGGTCAACATGGTCAAGGAACGACTTCCATCAAAAGAGTATTGTACGTGGAGAGGCTGACAGCTGGGTCCATGGCCGCAGCAAGGAAGTGCCTCCTTATTTCATGGAAAATAATGATTCCTCCACCAGACAGCAGGGACCCACCGAACGGGCCACCGTATTTCGCGAAAAAAACGTTTCCCCCTTGACTGCTGGGACGCACCAGCTACATCTTCGCACGCAAAGAAGTGCATCCATATTACGGGAAAAAAATGATTCGCCCCCCTGACTGCTGGGTCCCACCAGCTACATCTTCGCACGCAAGGAAGTGCCTGACAGTCGGGACCCACCTGGTCGAAGCGTACGTAGCATTGTCATTCAGGTCACGAACGTGTACGTACATACGATCGGTCTGTCTGCAGGCTGCAGCGGTAAACCGTGGCCGTGTAAGGAAGGGCACGTGTCGTAGTAGAGGCGCGCACGTGTCGTAGTAGAGGCGCACACGTAGCATGTACACGTACGTACAGTGGCCATGTTGCAAGAAAGTAAATCTGACCACATACGCATATCTGGCGGGTCTCGAATGCCTACTCGCGCATACGTATGGCCAGGGCTCGTGTACATGGCTGTGGCTGGGTCGGAACGGAGAAACTGCGTCGTCGTCGTGTTCATGGGGAGCCAACGGAATGTGTCATGTTCATCGGGAGGCAACGGAATGCGTGATGTTCATAGGGAGCCTGCCAACTTGGACGGAACAGCCGATGGAAACGAGGCCTGGCATACTGCAGAACAGAGGAAACGGCCTTGTGTTCGACAGGCCAGGGTAGAAATGGGATCTTGTTCATCGGGAGGGGTCTGGCGTACCGCAAAATGGAGGAAACGGCCCTCCTACGGTCGAAACGGGGTCCTGTTGATCGGGAGGGGTGTGGCGTACCGCAAAACGGAAGAAACGGACTTGTGTTGGAGTGCTATGGTCGAAACGGGGGTCCTGCTCATCAGGAGGGGTGTGGCGTACCGCAAAACGACACTCCACGGGATACTGTTCATCTCCATCGTCGACTGCCTCCACGGGCTACTGTTCATCCACCGTCGACCTCCTCCAGCCTCCACCTGCGACTGTTCATCCACGGGCTCCTGTTCATCCAGCCTCCACCGCGCACTCCTCCACCGGCTACTGTTCAACAAGCCCTTTCCACGGGGTCCTGTTCAACCACCCCTCCATGGGCTACTGTTCATCCAGCCCTCCATCACTACTTTTCAACCAGCCCTCCACCGGCTACTGCTCAACCAGACCTCCACGGGGTCCTGTTCATCCAGCCCTCCACGGGGTCCTGTTCATCCACCGGCTCGATCGATCAGGGTATTGTTCATCCAGCTGCAACGGCCTCTACTACCACGGGTTCCTGTTCATCTAACCCCCCACCGGGAACTGTTCATCCAAACCCCCTCAACAACGCTCACTGTTCATCTAGGGAAGGAGCAGCAGTGTTTGATCGGCTTCAGTTAGCAGCAGTAGCGCAGGAATCACTCGGGTTCAGTTAACAACAAGGGATCGATCGGTCGCTCGGGTTCAGTAACGCGTAGCCTACAGTGCAATCGCTCGGGTTCAGTTAGAGCCCAACGCCTCGCACACACGCGCGTACGTATGAGAGAAACACGCATCGCTCGGCCCCCGACCACCCACCGTAACCGGGAACTCCCCGATATTTTCCTCGCCCTCGCTTCTACCACGTTTTTTTCCGTCATGGACGGCCCAAAGAATGTCATGCAGCTTTGTATCCGGCCCGCCCAGGAAGAAAAGCGCATTTTCTGTCATGATTTTTTTCATAGAAGTAGGACCCCACCACATCTATGATGATACCGGGTTTTGTCACAATTATCGTCATAGAAGTGTCATAAATATGACGGAATAAAATTTCATTCGGCCCAAAATGTCACGAAGATGTCTTTTTTTGTAGTGGTGGGCACTACCCGCCTGGGCCCCCAGGCGCGCCGTGGTGGGTTGTGCTCCCCTCGAAGCACCCCTTAGGTACTTTCTTGGCCCATACGGTGTTTTCTAGTCCAGAAAAAAACCACAAAAAGTTTCGTTGCGTTTGGACTCCGTTTAGTATTGATTTCCCGCGATGTAAAAAACAAGCAGAAAACAACAACTGGCACTGGGCACTATGTCAATAGGTTAGTACCAAAAATGATATAAAATGATTGTAAAACATCCAAGAATGATAATATAATAGCATGGAACAATAAAAAATTATAGATACGCTGGAGACGTATCAGCATCCCCAAGCTTAATTCCTGCTCATCCTTGAGTAGGTAAATGGTAAAAACAGAATTTTTGATGTGGAATGCTGCCTAACATGTTCACCACATATTCTTTTCTTTGTAGCATGGACATTTGGACTTTTATATGGTTCAAAGCAATAGTCTAGTTTTGACATGAGGACTTCAATACTCAAGCATATCAACGAGCAACCATGTCTTTCAAAATATCAACACTAAAGCAAGTTATCCCTAGCCCATCATGCTCAATCATTGATCCATTCATGAAACACACTCGCATATTAGCTACACCCAATGCTCAAGTACGATCATAATGCCCCTTAGTTGGTGCTTTATTAGAGAAGATAGAGACTCAAATAAAAAACAAAAATTGCATAAAGTAAATAGAAAGGCCCTTCGCGGAGGGAAGTAGGGATTTGTAGAGGTGCTAGAGCTCAAAGCGAAAAAGATAGAGATAAAAACATTTTGGGAGGCATGCCTTTCCTGTCAACGAAAATGATTGAGTAGTTCCCAATGCTTTCCATGCTAGATATATCATAGGCGGTTCCCAAACAGAAAATAAAGTTTATTCCTTTTTCCACCATACTTTCACTTTCCATGGCTAACCGTATCCTCGGGTGCCTTCCATACCAACACTTTCCAAGGAATTTATTATTTGACAACATAAAGTATATTCATTTTTCATTTCAGGACTGGGCATCCCTAATACCTTTGTCGTACTCTCGTGCAATGACAAGTGAATAAACACTCGTCTTGAGAATAACACATCTAGCATGGAAATATATTAGCCACCCCCTACCGTTTCATGAGCGCTACGAGCATACAAAAGAGAAATTTATTTTGCAAATTAGAGATGGCACATACAAATTTCCTTAGAACGGCAAAAGAATAACGCATATAGGTAGGTATAGTGGACTCATGTGGCAAAATTGGTTAAAAGGATTTTGGATGCACAAGTAGCGATCATACTTAGTGCAAATGAAGGCTAGCAAAAAGATTGAGAAGCATCATCCAAGAAACAAAAAATCTCATAAGCGAGCATTAAGCATAACTAACACCGAATAATGCACCACAAGTAGGATGTAATTTCATTGCATAACTATTGACTTTCGTGCTTGCATAGGGAATCACAAACCTTAACATGATTATTCTTACTAAAGCACAATTACTCATCAACATGACTCACATATCATATCATCATATCTCAAAACTATTACAAGGAATAAAGTTTATTTTGTCCAATGATCTTCATGAAAGTTTTTATTATATCCTCCTTGGATATCTATCACTTTGGAACTAGTTTCATATGTTGCTTTTAATAAGCTCAGACAAATATAAGTGAAGATCAAGAGCATAATTTTTTTCTCTTCTCAAATAATTTAAGTGAAGCAAGAGAGAATTTCTTTAAAAAAATTACTAACTCTCAAATAAATTTAAGTGAATCATGAGAGCATTTCTTCAAAAATAACCAAGAACAACCTGCTCAAAAAGATATAAGTGAAGCACTAGAGCAATTCCATAGCTCATAAAGATTTAAGTGAAGCATAGAGAGCAATTCTAACAAGTCATAGCATAATTTTGGCTCTCTCAAATAGGTGTGTCCAGCAAGGATTCATGACTCAAAATAAAAAGCAAAACAAGCAAAGAATCATATCATACAAGACGCTCCAAGCAAAACTCATAATATGTGATGAATAAAAATATAGCTCCAAGATACCAATGGTTGTTAGAAGAAAGAGGGGATGCCACTCGGGGCATCCCCAAGCTTAGTTGCTTGATACTTCTTGAATATTATATTGGGGTGCCATGGGAATCCCCAAGCTTAGCGTTTTTCTAATCCTTATTCCTTCATCCATTGTAATATCACCCAAAACTTGAAAACTTCAATCACACAAAACTTAACAAAACCTTCATGAGATCCGTTAGTATAAGAAAGCAAATCACTACTATAAGTATTGTTGCAAACCCATTCATATTTTATTTTTGCATTATATCTACTATATTCCAACTTTTCTACTCTTCGAGGAAAACCATAGAATCATCAAAACAAGCACACAACGCAAAGAAAATAGAATCTGTCAAAAAGAGAACAGTCTGTAGCAATCAGGATATTTCGAATACTTCTGTAACTCCAAAAATTCTGAAAACTTAGGACCACGTGAAAAATTTGTATATTAATCGTCTGCAAAAAAATTGGTATTTTTTGACGCTTCTGTTAAAAATGATAATTATGTTCATGGGCGCAAAAGTTTCTGTTTTTCAGCAAGATCAAATCAACTATCACACAACATGATCCCAAAGGCTTTGCTTGGCAAAAACACTAATTAAAACACAAAAACATAATCATAACAATAGCATAATCGTGAAAAAACTCAAGAACAGAAAGAAAAAGACAAAAATAAATTTTATTCATTGGGTTGCCTCCCAACAAGCGCTATAGTTTTACGCCCCTAGCTAGGCATAATGCAAAGGATCTAATTATTGTCATATTTAGTCTTATTTTCCTTAGAGGTGTTTTCCTCAAGACGTTTTGCAAAAACAACATAAAAAACCTTATACATAGAGACTTTAGCACTATCAAGTTGCTTATCATCACAACCCTTTTGATTTCAGGCAACAATCCAAGAATAGTGTTGATTAATATCATTGGAAACTTGTTGGATTACATCTAAAACAGGGACGTCCTTCTTAAGATTCTCATCAAAGATTTGATTATCCCCAAACAAATGTCTTAGCACATAATCACTATTATAAAGAATTTCATCTATCACTGGTGCCATAGAAATAAAAAATTTCCCTTGCATCCCGTACTATGTAATCAAATTCATTCATAAGAACAAGGGTGGCCAATTTTTTAGCTTTAGGATTCTTTATAACGGGTAACTCAAAAACAATCTTTGCAAGGTAGGATGAGTACGGATCAATTTATCTTCAAGTTTCAGGTTTAGTGCTGAAATAGCTTCCGCATAAGATTTAGTCCTATTAAGTATAGGAACATCATCAAGACTTAAATTTCCAACACAATTGAAAAATTCTTGGATACGTTATTTTCCTATAATATTCTCTTGCCCCATAACATAAGTTTTAGCATCCAGATTGCTAGATCATCCAATTTTAGGAGTTAGGACGTCAACTTTTTCTACCATACCGAAATCACTCATGATTGCAAGCAAAGGATAGATCTGAGAAGAAAACAGCGAACGAAAAAGAGGGCGAATAAAACGACAAATTTTTGTGAAGTGGGGGAGAGGAAAACGAGAGGCAAATGGCAAATAATGTAAATTGCAATGAGATGAGATTTGTGATTAGGAACCTGGTAGATGTTGATGATGTCTCCCCGGTAATGGTGCCAGAAATTCCATTTGATGTTTGCTTGAACTACGTCGGTATTTCCCCAAAGAGGAAGGGATGATGCAACACAGCAACGGTAGGTATTTCCTTCAGTGATGAGACCAAGGTTATTGAGCCAGTAGGAGAACCACGCAACACCACGTAAACAGCTCCTACAAACAAAGAACAAATACTTGCAACCCGACGTAAGAGAGGGGTTGTCAATCCCTCATGGGTAAAAAGATAGGTAAATTTGTACTAGATGGGATAAATAGATCTCGCGGGAACACGAGATAAAATAAATACATAAAAATTGCAGCAAGGTATTTTCGTATTTTTGTATTAAAAGATCTGAAAATAAAAGCAAATAAAAATAGATGTGAAGGCAAATATAATAAAGAAGAGACCCGGGGGCCGTAGATTTCACTAGTGGCTTCTTTTGAGAAAAATAGCATATGGTGGGTAAACAAATTACTGTTCGGCAATTGATAGAACTTCAAATAATCATGATGATATCCAGGCAATGATCATTATATAGGCATCACATCCAAGATTAGTAGACCGACTCCTGCCTTCATCTACTACTATTACTCCACACATCGACCGCTATCCAGCATGCATCTAGTGTATTAAGTTCATGGAGAAACGGAGTAATGCAGTAAGAACGATGACATGATGTAGACAAGATCTATTTATGTAGAAATAGACCCCCTCTTGTTATCCTTAATAGCAACGATACATTTTTGTCGGTTCCCCTTCTGTCACTGGGATCAAGCACCGTAAGATCGAACCCATCACAAAGCACCTCTTCCCATTGCAAGATAAATAGATCAAGTTGGCCAAACAAAACCCAAATATCGGAGAAGAAATATGAGGCGATAAGCAATCATGCATATAAGAGATCAAAAGACTCAAATAACTTTCATGGATAAAAACATAGATCTGATCATAAACTCAAAGTTCATCGGATCCCAACAAACACACCGCAAAAAGAGTTACATCATATTGATCTCCAAGAGACCATTGTATTGAGAATCAAGAGAGAGAGAGAGAGAGAGAGAGAGAGAGAGAGGAAGCCATCTAGCCACTAACTACGGACCCGTAGGTCTACAATGAACTACTCACGCATCATCAGAGAGGCACCAATGAGGATGATGAACCCCTCCATGATGGTGTCTAGATTGGATCTAGTGGTTCTGGAACTTGCGGCGGCTGGATTGATTTTTGTCGACTGCCCTAGGGTGTATGGAATATTGGGGTTTTTATAGGGCAAAGAGGCGGTGCGGGAGGCCACCGAGGTGGGCACAACCCACCTGGGCGCGCCTGGGCCCCCTGGCACGCCCTAGTGGGTTGTGCTCCCCTTGGAGCACCCCTCACGTACTTTATTGGCCCATACGGTGTCTTCTGGTCCAGAAAAATCCACAAAAGTTTCACTGCGTTTGGACTCCGTTTGGTATTGATTTATTGTGATGTAAAAAACAAATAGAAAACAGCAACTCACACTAGGCACTATGTCAATAGGTTAGTACCAAAAAATGATATAAAATGATTGTAAAACATCGAAGAATGATAATATAACAACATGGAACAATAAAAAATTAGAGATACGTTGGAGACTATCAAGCGCCTCGGTGTTTATCTTAGGGTGTGTTGGGCCTAGGAGCTGCTGGCGCCTGATCTGGAGGTTGGCCAGGATTAAAGGGATGGCCGGGGGGCGCTGCCAAGCACGGCGGTGGTGTGAGGTCAATGGGAGGTCGGGGCGGCGGATGCAGGGGTCTAGCCCGGTGGTCGCTCGCGGTTTGAGAAAGATCGTCAACAGTGACTGGCGGGAGGTAGACGAAGGCCATCTGCCCGTTTCTTATAGATCGTATGGTTCATAAAAAAATCGACTAACCTATATATTTTCAGTTGATTGTTATTTTGATAGGACCACATGTGGTGGTGTGCTGGAGGAGTACCTGCATTTCCCAGACATCCCTGTGCTCATATATTACAAAATCATGCGGAGTAGAATCTAATTTTGTTTGCCATGCAATGTTGTAGAGCTATCATATGTCTCCTGACATTTATTTTTCAGCCACCTGCTATCTGCTACTTTTACAGTGTACTAATTATGCACACACTTCGCCCTTACTCTCACTATTGTTTTTTTATGCATCGGTATTTCAGACTCTACCAACCGGTTGATAGAAGCATGAAATAAAAGAGAGAAACAGCTCCAGATTTCTTTGGGCTTAGGCAAGAAACGTTTAAGCCTTATAAAGGGTGCAGTCTCAGCAGATGGAGACGGTAAACGTAGCTCTAGAGTTGATGACCTCGCTTGCCATGAACCACCATCCCAGGTGTTTCTTTATCTTCGCGGTGTCATATGTGGTTGCATGTTGCATATGGTGTCTAGCTTGTATTCGAAAGGCCGAAGTCGGTCTATGTTAAGAAAAGGAAAGATGGTTTTTACATGAACCACCATCCCGGGAGCACCAGAAGACAAATGTAACATCCCAAAATTCTAAATTTTGGAATGTTATATTAAATAAATAGTTTTGATTATTGTTTTATTGTGGTGTGGTTGCTTGTGTGAAATTGAGTGGAATTTGAAACTTTTTGAAAGTTAAATGAGAGGGAATAAAAGGACTTCCGCAAACTTTCACTTTGCATTCTGATCTCCATGAATTCAAATTCATTTCCTCACAAAACCCTGGAGTGAAGATGATATGACTTCTTCCATTTAATTAAATGAAAAAGGGTTTTTGAAAAGGTTTGAATTCCATTTGAAAATATTCCAAATTCGAAAACTTTATGCAACTCAATGAGTTTCATGAGAGAAGATAAAATGACTTCTTCAAATGCTAAGAAAGAGAGTGGGAAGTTTCAAAGAATAAAATCGAAAGTCCCTTTGAAGTTATTTTGAAACCCATTTTCAATTTGGATTTATTTGGTTTTATTCAAATTAATTTTCTCCAATAAAATATATGGAAAATAGGGTAAACTTATTCCTATAGTAGAAAATTGGAGAAAATGAGTTTGAAATTATTTTGGTATTTTAAAATATGTTTATTTGGTTTTTAAATGAAACAGTAGCACTATTTGCTTTATTTAATTTTTTGTTTAATTTATTTGCGCTGAAAATATGTTCATGTTTTAGGAAATATTTTTCTGAAAATTCTCAGCGCAAATAAATTAAACAAAAAAATATGCAGTGTACACTGGAAAAAAAATTGAATAACGAAAAAAAATATGTTCATGTTTTAGGAAATATGTTCATGTTTTAGGAAAATTGAATAACGAAAAAAAAAATCACGAAAGACAAAAAAAACTGCTGCGCAGTGTACGCGCGCGCGGCCGGGCTGAACTCTTAGCCATGATTGTTTTTTTCAATTTCATCTACGTATATATATGTTTAGTCCCACATTGCCTATCCTTTGATCCCTCAGCCTCTTTTTCATCTATAAATATAGACTCGTAGAGCCTCAAAAAATCATCCGATTCGGGTTAAATCAATATTTTGGTTTGACTAGATTCACTAAAAAAAATATTTTTCCTCTCCGAAGGGAATTCTGAAAGTTGTCTCTTCTCTCCGAAGTTCGTCTTCATTCGGCCTATCTAGTGAATCTATCAAATAAACTTTTTGCAACTTTCAAATTTTGAAATTTGTTCAGATTCATATTCAAACTTATTTTGATCATATCTTTTTATCTGTAGCTTCGTTCCCGATGAACCCAACTGCATCGGATTCGTATTGAAGTAATCTTTCCGTTCGCACAATTAGTGTCATCTTTCCAACATATAATTTTGATCTTCAACGAAACCCGGATCCTTTTCAAAAACGAAGGGGCCCGCATCGCCCCTCAAGCCGGCTCGCGCTTGGCCGGGTTGCTCAACCCGGCCTAATCCTCGACCCGGCCACACTCCTCAACTCGGCCCACAACCAGCTCAAGACAGCCAAGCCCGGCGCACCAAGACTTCTCCAACAAGCCAGCTCCCCCTTTGGCGTGTTCTCCAACCTGGCCAAGGCTCAGCCGCCATCCCATCCCAGCCGTACGATGGGACGAGTCTCCACCAACTGATGACCAAAGCCATAGTGCCCCGCCCATGCCTCTGGTCAGCCGGGCGAGGCAACAGTGGCCCCCACAAACCCGCTGACCAGGGACGGCGTGGCAAAAGTGCACCCGTCGTCACCCATGACGCCAGCAAGCGGCGACCTGACTGAGCGCCACTGTAGCCGACTCAACCCGGCCACTCCCTAACGATCGACAAGACGGCCAACAGTGCCCCCGTACCCGGCGGGTCCCATGCCCCGGTAACCCAACGAGGCCTGGTACCCGGTGGGTCCCAGCATCGGGTTCCTGGACACTGAGGACCCAGCCCTACAACCTTGTAACATTACCATTGTACCCCTGGGGGGTTGACCTATAAAACCCCCCAGGAGCCCTGATGCATACAGGCAACTCCTTCACTCGCACAGGCGATCACACACACACACACACACACACACACACACACACACACACACACACACCTAGCAAGCAGCACCCGAGGAGAGGGAGCTGCCTAAGCCTCGGCCAGCCTTCCTTCTTCCTCCATACAACTCTAGGAGCAACCCTATATTGTTACATATAAACCACACTCAGCAGGACTAGGGGTGTTATCTCTCCGGAGAACCCCGAACCTGGGTATGTCTTGCGTCCCGCGCTCGCTCATGCCGACCTCGCCTCTGGAGCCCACCAGTGCCCTCGAGCCTCCTCCTCTCTTTAGCCATCCCTTGGCATCTGGCGTGTGCCCACCTCGACAGTTGGCGCCCACCTTGTGGCAGCTCAAGGTCCTGGCCGGGAGCATGCTTCAGACGGGGCTCCTCTCCGACTCCGACGAGCCGGTCACGCTGGCGGACGACGTCATCGACACACTCGCCACCTCCTTCGCCACGCTGCGCATCTCCGACGCGCCTGTGGCGACGAGTACCCCAACGAGGTACTTGACTTTTCCGACTCCCCCCTTTCCCTCGGCGGCGGCGCTCCCGCAGGGGCGATGGACCTCTGCGTGGAGGTTTTCGTCACCGACACCAGCGCTGCTTTCTCGTCCAGCGCGGCGAGGAAGGCCGCCAAAGCCAGGGCCGGAGTGGAGCGGGCCAGCCCGCCCAACCAGCTGCGTGCCACGATGCAGAGCGTTCGCGTCCCCATCGGCACCGGCATCGACGCCTCTGACATCGCCGACTCCCGGACTCACCTCAACGAGGACCACCAGCGCCTGCTGAACCTCACCGAGACGCTCGCTGCCACGCAGCGCCGCCTCGACTCCGCTCAGCTGGAGCGCAACGCCGCCTACGGCTTCACACCGGACGCGCCCGAGCCAAACTGGGTCGCCGACGTGCGGGCCCGAAGGCGCCGTCCCTCCTGTCTACGAGACTCCTGTGAAGAACATGCACGCTGCCTAGGCAGCCGCGGTCGACCTAGACCAGCTCACAGGCGAAGAGCTGCAGGACCGCCTCAAGAGGGTGAATGACCTCCTCGATGCGGCCAGCGCGCAGCAGGACCGCCTCAACCAACTCGCCAAGCCGGCCGGATCCGGCTCCGCCCACGTCTGGACCCGGCGACTTCCAGCACACGGCATCCTCGCCACCCGGGGAGGCGCACTCCGGCCACGCCCGGACCCGACACAACCCCGCCCCGGCGACAGCCGGTGGCTTGGGCGACGAGCCGGCCTCGGAGGCCCGACGCCGACTCGACCCTCTGCTCCTACCCAGCCGATGTCCGACTGGAGGCGACCCGGGCCCCCGCGGCGAGGTCGCCGACCGGCTGGGCCCGCGCGCCATCGACGACATCGACGCCCGTCACAGCCTCGACCGACTCGCCCTCTCCCAAGAGCTGGAGGAGACCGGCCCCATCGGACCGGCGTGCTTCGGGCCGCGCATCTGGGGTGAGCCCTTTACTAAAGGGTTCATGCTCCCCCGCGACACCCCCAAGTACAACGACACCGTGAAGCCGGAGGACTGGCTCACCAACTACACCACCGCCATCGGCTTCACCGGCGGCAATCGCCGCCTCGCCGTGCGCTACGCGCCTCCCATGCTCCAGGGGTCGGCCCGCACCTGGTTGAACAGTCTGCCGGAGGGCAGCATCAACGCGTGGGTCAACTTCGAGCAAGCTTTCGTGCGCAACTTCACCGGCACGTACAAGCAACCTGGCCACCCCAGTCAGCTCGCCATGTGCGTGTAGGGCCCGGCGGAGACCGGCCGTGAGTACCTCGCACGCTGGACCGAGCTTCGGAACAGCAGCGAGGGCGTCCACGAAGTCCAAGCAATCCAATACTTCGTCAATGGGTGCCGGGACGGCACCCTCCTCAAGCACAAGCTCTTTCGCTCCGAGCCGGCCACCATGGCCGCGCTCATGGTGACGGCTGATGCGTCTCCAACGTATCTATAATTTTTGATTGCTCCATGCTATATTATCTATTGTTTCGGACTATATCGGGCTTTATTTTCCACTTTTATATTACTTTTGGGACTAACCTATTAACCGGAGGCCCAGCCTAGAATTGTTGTTTTTTGCCTGTTTCAGTGTTTCGAAGAAATGGAATATCAAACGGAGTCCAAACGGAATGAAACCTTGGGGAACGTGATTTTCTCATCAGATAAGACCTAGGAGACTTGGACCCTCCATCAAGAAAGCCACGAGGCGGCCATGAGGGTGGAGGGCGCGACCCCCCTACCTCGTGGGCCCCTCGAGGCTCCACCAACGTACTTCTACCTCCTATATATACCTACGTACCCCAACAGATCAGATACGGAGCCAAAAACCTAATTCCAACGCCGCAACTTTCTGTATCCACGAGATCCCATCTTGGGGCCTGTTCCGGAGCTCCGCCGGAAGGGGATTCCACCACGGAGGGCTTCTACATCAACATCATAGCCTCTTTGATGCAGTGTGAGTAGTTTACCTCAGACCTTCGGGTCCATAGTTAGTAGCTAGATGGCTTCTTCTCTCTTTTTGGATCTCAATACAATGTTCTCCCCTCTCTCCTGGAGATCTATTCGATGCAATCTTTTTGTGGTGTGTTTGTTGAGACCGATGAATTGTGGGTTTATGGTCAAGATTATCTATGAGCAATATTTGAATCTTTCCTGAATTCTTTTATGTATGATTGAGTTATCTTTGCAAGTCTCTTCGAATTATCCGTTTGGTTTGGTCAACTAGATTGGTAGTTCTTGCAATGGGAGAAGTGTTTAGCTTTGGGTTCAATCTTGCGGTGTCCTTACCCAGTGACAGAAAGGGTTGCAAGGCAAGTATTGTATTGTTGCCGTCGAGGATAACAAGATGGGGTATTTATCATATAGCATGAATTTATTCCTCTACATCATGTCATCTTGCTTAACGCGTTACTCTGTTTTCATTAACTTAATACTCTAGATGCATGCTGGATAGCGGTCGATGAGTGGAGTAATAGTAGTAGATGCAGGCAGGAGTCGGTCTACTTGTCTCGGACGTGATGCCTATATACATGATCATACCTAGATACTCTCATAACTATGCTCAATTCTGTCAATTGCTCAACAGTAATTCGTTCACCCACCATAAAATACTTATGCTCTTGAGAGAAGCCACTAGTGAAATCTATGGCCCCCGGGTCTATTTTCATCATATTAATTTTCCTACGCTTTATTATTGCTTTGCTCTTTACTTTTCCTTTTTATTTTACTTTGCATCTTTATACCAAAAATACCAAAAATATTATCTATCATCTCTATCAGATCTCACTCTCGTAAGTGACCGTGAAGGGATTGACAACCCCTATTCGCGTTGGTTGCGAGGAGCTATTTGTTTTGTGTAGGTACGAGGGACTTACGCGTGGCCTCCTACTGGATTGATACCTTGGTTCTCAAAAACTGAGGGAAATACTTACGCTACTCTGCTGCATCATCCTCTCCTCTTCAGGGAAAACCAACGCAAGCTCAAGACGTAGCAAGAAGGATTCTGGCGCCGTTGCCGGGGAGTCTACGCAAAAGTCAGCATACCAAGTACCCATCACAATCCCTTATCTCTCGCATTACATTATTTTCCATTTGCCTCTCGTTTTCCTCTCCCCCACTTCACCCTTGCCGTTTTATCCGCCCTCTCTTTCCCAATCTCCTCCTCTTTTTTTCGCTTGCCTTTTTCCTGTTTGCTCGTGTGTTGGATTGCTTGCTTGTCACTATGGCTCAAGATAATACCAAACTGTGTGACTTTACCAATACCAATAATAATGATTTCCTTAGCACTCCGATTGCTCCTCTTGCCAATACTGAATCTTGTGAAATCAATACTGCTTTGTTGAATCTCGTTATGAAAGATCAATTCGCCGGCCTTCCTAGTGAAGATGCCACTACTCATTTAAATAGCTTCGTGGATTTGTGTGATATGCAAAAGAAGAAAGATGTTGACAACGATGTTGTTAAATTGAAGCTATTTCCTTTTTCACTTAGAGATCGTGCTAAAGCTTGGTTTTCGTCTTTGCCTAAAAATAGTATTGATTCTTGGAACAAGTGCAAATATGCTTTTATCTCTAAGTATTTTCCTCCCGCTAAGATCATCTCTCTTAGGAACGATATTATGAATTTTAAGCAACTTGATCATGAACATGTTGCACAAGCTTGGGAGAGAATGAAATTAATGATACGTAATTGCCCTACTCATGGTTTGAACTTATGGATGATTATACAAAAAATTTATGCCGGATTGAATTTTGCTTCTAGAAACCTTTTAGATTCGGCCGCAGGAGGCACTTTTATGGAAATCACATTAGGAGATGCTACTAAACTCCTAGATAATATTATGGTTAATTATTCTCAATGGCACACTGAAAGATCTACCAATAAAAAAGTGCATGCTATAGAAGAAATCAATGTTTTGAGTGGAAAGATAGATGAACTTATGAAATTATTTGCTACTAAGAGTGTTTCTTCTGATCCTAATGATATGACTTTATCTACTTTGATTGAGAATAGTAATGAATCTATGGATGTGAGTTTTGTTGGTAGGAATAATTTTGGTAACAATGCGTATAGAGGGAATTTTAATCCTAGGCCTTATCCTAGTAATCCTTCTAATAATTATGGAAATTCCTACAACAACTCTTATGGAAATTTTAATAAGATGCCCTCTGTATTTGAGAGTAGTGTTAAAAAGTTTATGAATTCACAAAAGAATTTTAATGCTTTGCTTGAAGAGAAATTACTTAAAGTTGATGAATTGGCTAGGAATGTTGATAGAATTTTTCTTGATGTTGATTCTTTAAAGCTTAGATCTATTCCTCCTAAGCATGATATCAATGAGTCTCTCGAAGCCATGAGAATTTCCATTGATGAGTGCAAGGAAGAACCGCTAGGATGCGTGCTATGAAAGATGCCTTTATTAAAGCGTGTTCTTCCAATTTCCATGAAAATCAAGATGAAGATCTAAAAGTTATTGATGTGTCTCCCATTAAATCTTTGTTTTGCAATATGAATCTTGATAATGATGAGATTGAATATGAGTCACCTTTACCTAGAAGGCGTTCTAAAAATTCGGAGCTTTTAGATTATGATGCTAAAATTGATAAAAGTGGGATTGAAGAAAGTAAAACCTTAGATGTTGCTAAACCCACTATTTTGGATTTCAAGGAATTTAATTATGAAAGTTGATATTTAATTGATTGTATTTCCTTGTTGCAATCCGTGCTAAATTCTCCGCATGCTTATAGTCAAAATAAAGCGTTTACTAAACATATCTTTGATGCCTTAATGCAATCTTATGAGGAAAAACTTGAGTTGGAAGTCTCTATACCTAGAAAAATTTATGATGAGTGGGAACTAACTATTAAAATTAAGATTAAGGATCATGAATTTTATGCTTTATGTGATTTGGGTGCTAGTGTTTCCACTATTCCCAAAACTTTGTGTGATTTGCTAGATTTCCGTGATTTTGATGAATGCTCTCTAAACTTGCACCTTGCGGATTACACTATTAAGAAACCTATGGGAAGAATTAATGTTGTTCTTATTGTTGCAAATAGGAATTATGTGCCCATAGACTTTATCGTTCTTGATATAGATTGCAATCCTTCATGTCCTATTATTCTTGGTAGACCTTTCCTTAGAACGATTGGTGCAATTATTGATGTGAAGGAAGGGAATATTAGATTCCAATTCCCATTAAAGAAAGGCATGGAACACTTCCCTAGGAATAAGATAAAATTACCATATGAATCTTATGAGAGCCACTTATGGATTGCCTACCAAAGATGGCAATACCTAGATCTATCCTTGCTTTTATGCCTAGCTAGGGGCGTTAAACGATAGCGCTTGTTGGGAGGCAACCCAATTTTATTTTTAGTTTTTTAGTTTTTGTTTCTGTTTAGGAATAAATAATCCATCTACTTTCTATTTAGATGTGGTTTTATGTTTTAATTAGTGTTTGTGCCAAGTTAAACCTATAGGATCTTCTTGGATAATAGTTATTTGATATTGCTTTAATTTCCAGAAACTTTCGGTTCACCTAAACAATTGTTAAAAATCACCAGAACGTGATAAAATAGTGATTACAATTGCTGCTGATCAATAAAAAAAATTCCTAGGTCTTCCTATTTTGGCTGAAGTTTTGGAGTTCCAGAAGTTTGCGTTAGTTACAGATTACTATAGACTGTTCTGTTTTTGACAGATTCTGTTTTTCGTGTGTTGTTTTCTTATTTTGATGAATCAATGGCTAGTAAAATAGTTTATGATCCATAGAGAAGTTGGAATACAGTAGGTTTAACACCAATATAAATAAAGAATGAGTTCATTACAGTACCTTGAAGTGGTCTTTTGTTTTCTTTCGCTAACGGAGCTCACGAGATTTCTGTTGAGTTTTGTGTTGTGAAGTTTTCAAGTTTTGGGTGAAATTTTTGATGGATTATGGAACAAGGAGTGGCAAGAGCCTAAGATTGGGGATGCCCATGGCACCCCCAAGATAATTCAAGGACACCAAAATGTCGAAGCTTGGGGATGCCCCGGAAGGCATCCCCTCTTTCGTCCACTTCCATCGGTAACTTTACTTGGAGCATCTTGTATTATTTGCGTCTTTGCTTGTTAGTCTACCACAATCATCCTTGCTGTACACACCTTTTGAGAGAGACATACATGAATTGGAATTTGTTAGAATACTCTATGTGCTTCACTTATATCTTTTGAGCTTGATAGTTTTGCTCTATGTGCTTCACTTATATCTTTTGAGCTTGATAGTTTTGCTCTAGTACTTCACTTATATCTTTTAGAGCATGGTGGTGGATTTATTTTAATGCAACTATTGATCTCTCATGCTTCACTTAGATTATTTTGAGAGTCTTAAATAGCATGGTAATTTGCTTAATAATAATATGCTTGGTATTCAAGATTTGTAAAACTTTCTTTTGAGTGCGTTGAATATTAAGAGAAGTTTGATGCTTGATAATTGTTTTGAGATATGGAGGTAGTAATATTAAAGTCATGCTAGTTGAGTAGTTGTGAATTTGAGAAATACTTGTGTTAAAGTTTGTGATTCCCGTAGCATGCATGTATGGTGAACCGTTATGTGATGAAGTCGGAGCATGATTCATTTATTGACTGTCTTCCTTATGAGTGGCGGTCGGGGACGAGCGATGGTCTTTTCCTACCAATCTATCCCCCTAGGAGCATGCGCGTAATACTTTGCTTTGATAACTTGTAGATTTTTGCAATAAGTATATGAGTTCCTTATGACTAATGTTGAGTCCATGGATTATACACACTTTTCGCCGGTATCATACACCCACCATAAAACCTTCCTCAAAACAGCCACCATACCTACCTATTATGGCATTTCCATAGCCATTCCGAGATATATTGCCATGCAACTTTCCACCATACCGTTCTTCATGACACATTCATGATTGTCATATTTCTTAGCATGATCATGTATTTGACATAGTATTTGTGGCAAAGCCACCGTTCATAATTATTTCATACATGTCACTCATGAATCATTGCATATCCCGGTACACCGCCGGAGGCACACATATAGAGTCATACTTTGTTCTAAGTATCGAGTTGTAATTGTTGAGTTGTAAGAAAAATAAAAGTGTGATGATCATCATTTTTAGAGCATTGTCCCAAGTGAGGAAAGGATGATGGAGACTATGATTCCCCCATAAGTCGGGATGAGACACCGGACGAAAAATAAAAAAAAGGAAAAGAGGCCAAAAAAAAATAAAAGGCTCCAAAAAAAAGAATTGAGAGAAAAAGAGAGAAGGGACAATGTTACTATCTTTTTACCACACTTGTGCTTCAAAGTAGCACCATGATCTTCATAATAGAGAGTCTCTCGTTTCGTCACTTTCATATACTAGCGGGAATTTTTGATTATAGAACTTGGCTTGTATATTCCAATGATGGGCTTCCTCAAATTGCCCTAGGTCTTCGTGAGCAAGCAAGTTGGATGCACACCCACTTAGTTTCATTTGTTGAGCTTTCATATACTTATAGCTCTAGTGCATCCGTTGCATGGCAATCCCTACTCACTCACATTGATATCTATTGATGGGCATCTCCATAGCCCGTTGATACGCCTAGTTGATGTGAGACTATCTTCTCCCTTTTTGTCTTCTCCACAACCACCATTCTATTCCACATATCTTGTTATATCCATGGGTCACGCTCATGTATTGCGTGAAGATTGAAAAAGTTTTGAAAATGTCAAAAGTATGAAACAATTGCTTGGCTTGTCATCGGGGTTGTGCATGATTTAAATATTTTGTGTGGTGAAGACAGAGCATAGCCAGACTATATGATATTGTAGGGATGAACTTTCTTTGGCCATGTTATTTTGAGAGGACATAATTGCTTAGTTAATATGCTTGAAGTATTATTATTTTTATGTCAATATGAACTTTTGTCTTGAATATTTCTGATCTGAATATTCATACCACAGTTAAGCAGAGTTACATTCAAATTATGCCAAGTAGCACTCCGCATCAAAAATTCTCTTTTTATCATTTACCTGCTCGAGGACGAGCAGGAATTAAGCTTGGGGATGCCTGATACATCACCAACGTATCTACAATTTTTGATTGCTCCATGCTATATTATCTATTGTTTTGGACTATATTGGGCTTTATTTTCCACTTTTATATTACTTTTGGGACTAACCTATTAACCGGAGGCCCAGCCCAGAATTGCTGTTTTTTTGCCTATTTCAGTGTTTCGAAGAAACGGAATATCAAACGGAGTCCAAACGGAATGAAACCTTAGGGAACGTGATTTTCTCATCAAATAAGACCTAGGAGACTTGGACCCTCCGTCAAGAAAGCCACAAGGCGGCCACGAGGGTGGAGGGCGCCCCCCTGGGCGCGCCCCCTACCTCGTGGGCCCCTCGAGGCTCCACCGAGTACTTCTTCCTCCTATATATACCTACGTACCCCCAACAGATCAGATACGGAGCCAAAAACCTAATTCCACCGCCGCAACTTTCTGTATCCACGAGATCCCATCTTGGGGCCTGTTCCGAACTCCACGGGAGGGATTCCACCATGGAGGGCTTCTACATCAACATCATAGCCTCTCTGATGCAGTGTGAGTAGTTTACCTCAGACCTTCGGGTCCATAGTTAGTAGCTAGATGGCTTCTTCTCTGTTTTTGGATCTCAATACAATGTTCTCCCCCTCTCTCGTGGAGATCTATTCGATCTTTTTGTGGTGTGTTTGTTGAGACCGATGAATTGTGGGTTTTTGGTCAAGATTATCTATGAGCAATATTTGAATCTTTCCTAAATTTTTTATGTATGATTGAGTTATCTTTGCAAGTCTCTTCGAATTATCCGTTTACTTTGGCCAACTAGATTGGTAGTTCTTGCAATGGGAGAAGTGTTTAGCTTTGGGTTCAATCTTGCGGTGTCCTTGTCACGCCACCGGAATGGGGTCCCAGGACTTGCACTGCTGCCTCCGCTGGCGTGGCTCAAGTAGGGGCCCAGCATGGCCCAGCTTCATCGGCTCAAGCTCAAGACCCTCGCGAGGGGCCAAGCCTCACGGGGCGGATGACAAGAACATTCCTCAGGGGCAGCCTCGTCAGGAAGGCTCATGAGGAGGCGAAGAGATCAAGGCAGGGTACCTCACGAGGGTGCCTCGTGACGCAAGCCATGACGATCGAGACCAGGCGGGCGCCAGGCGGGCGCCGGCCTGCGCAGTGTCCTCATTTCCCCTTTGGTGCAAAGGAGGCAAGCACATGCCAAGACATCAGGCAAAGGTTACCACTTCGGTGCAACAAGACCAAGACCAGTAGAGCGGCAGGAAGGAGGACATCGTGGAGCCCAGGACGGCGTCACCGTCAGAGCCTTTGGCAGTCGAAGACCAACTTTAGTCCGGATAAGTGTACTAGATGTTCCCCTTCAAAATGGCCAATTGTTGGCGCCCTTCCCGCTCATTATTTGGGAAGAGGCCCGAGGCCTCCCTCTATAAATAGGACTAGCCACCACAGACAGACCAAGAAGGGTTGAACCGACCAGAGAGAGAGAGAGAAGCGACTGGACTCACCCAAGCAGTCCACCGCTCCAGCTCAAGAACAGCCCCTCGCGAGGTTGTTCTTCCTTTGTACTGTTCATCATCAGCCCCTGAGGCAATCCACCACACCACACACTGGAGTAGGGTATTACACCACAACGGTGGCCCGAACCAGTATAAACCTTGTGTCCCTTGTGTTGTTCATCGTTCGTAGTTGAGATCCCTCACTAACCATTCACCCGTGAGCTGGTAGGGGAAAGATCTACGTGCGCACCCCAGTGTTCGAACCTCAAGGGTCTGCCGGAACCCGAAATCTGACATTTGGCGCACCAGGTAGGGGTGCGCCGGAATCTTTCTTCCGCTGGTCGTGTGTGATCTTCCATCGTGTCCATGGCTGACGCTCGCCGAGCTCGCGCCGCTCGAGTTGCCCAGACGGCTCCCGTCGGCGGACACCCCCGTCGTTCCCCGTCGCCTGCCGCCAACGCCGCCACCGGCCCGGTGGGGAACGAGCAGCAGGCCTCGTCCCTGCATCCATCGGTGAGGCGAGAAGGCCGCACCGCTACTCCTTCGCTCGCCCCTGCTGGTTCTTCGTCCCGCGCGGACCGCGCTTGCATGGAGGCCCAAGCTGCGCTCATCGCGGCGAATGAGCTCCTGCGCTACCGCCCCATCGACAACGTCTACGACGAGTGGCTCGATCGCGTCGCCAAGCTCGTCCGCGCCGCAGGAGGCTCCCCCGCGCCGTCCCTCTCGCTGCCTCGCCCTTCACCCTAAGCGGGAGGCAGGGAGCCGGAGGTGCCCCTGCCACCTCCTCCCCAAGAAGGTGCCCTGGCTCCAAGGCGCGTGGCCCCGGGCCGAAACCCTTCGCGTCCGGCGCCAGCGCAACAAGAAAGGAGCTGCCAGGAGATCCCTCGTCCCCAAGAAGGTGCTCGCGTTCTCCCAGCACCGGAGAGTCGCGACCGCGCTCCAGCGCCACCGCGTCAAGACCCCGCGCTGCTCCAGGCAGCGGTGCACGGGAATCCACAAGATCAAGCTCCGCATCAGCAGAGATCCCCGGTGGCCACTGCAGGCTGCCGCGCCTTCACAGCCGAGCTACGCAGCATCGCATGGCCCGGCAAGTTCAAGCCAGACCTGCCTCCTCGCTACGACGGCACTGCCGACCCCGCGGAGTTCCTTCAGCTCTACGAGCTGGGCATCGAAGCCACCAACGGGAACGAAAAGGTCATGGCGAATTGGTTCCCCATGGCGCTGAAGGACGGAGCCTGAACCTGGCTCCCGGCACGATCTCCTCCTGGGACGAGATGCGCACTCACTTCATCGCCAACTTCCAAGGCACTCGCGACCGGCCTCCGGCCGTGAGCGACATGCGCCGCATCAAGCAGCAGCCAGGAGAGACCCTGGAGAAGTACATCCGGCGCTTCAACAACGCCTGCCTCAAAATCCCCAAGGTGACTGAGGAAGCCATCATCTCAGCCTTCTCCAACGGCGTGCATGACGTCAATATGAAGGAGGAGCTAGCAATGCATGAGGACCTGTGCACATCCCTGGAGCTATTCAACTTGGCGACCAAGTGCGCCAAGGCTGAGGAAGGGCGCCTCTCCCTCTTTGAGCTTCCGGCTGCCGATCCAGAAGAAAAGAAGCCCAAGGCCAAGGACGTGAAGCCCAAGGCCAAGGACGTGAAGCGCAAGGGGGCTGCCATGCTCGCGGCAGAACCAGACACCAAGCAAGGCAGGGATCAGCCCGAGTCATCCAAGGGCAGCCGGTACTGCGTATACCACGACCTCCACACCCACAACACCAACGAATGCCAGGAGCTCAGGGCCGTGCGAGAAGGGCGTATCGGCCGACGCCCCGAGCGCAGTGATCGGGGCTACGGCCGAGGAGGAGGAAGAGGCACAGGACGCTGGGAAGACCGTGGCCCCGTCAAGGATGCCGTGATAGACCTCGCGAGGACCGCTGGCAGGACCAGCCTCGCGAGGGAGGTTGGAGGGACCAACCTCGTGAGGATCGCCCTCAAGGCAACGCAGGGCTCCCACCTCTGCCGCAGCCGCCAAGGAGGTACGAAGACAATCATCAGGACGAGGGGGCTGGGGGCTTCTAGGAGCCACGCGCGATCGCTTGCATCCTGGGTGGCGCTCAGGCCCCAGCCTCTCAGTGCATCTTCAAGCAGTTTGCTCACGAGGTGAATGCAGTCCTCCCCAAGCCTAAGGCCACATGCCCTCTCAGGTGGTCGTCGTGCGCTATCACGTTCAGATCAGCGGATCAGCTCAAGTGCGCGGCAACGGCAGGAATCCTCCCATGCTTTGCTCACGGTCATCGACAGCGTGCAAGTCACGGGACCCTCATCGGCGGCGGAGCAGACTCAACGTCCTATCGGTCGAGACATTCAACGATCTCCAAGTGCCATACGATCAGCTTCAGCCGACCAGGCCCTTCTCAGGAGTCACCGATGGCTCCACCGTCCCGATAGGGCAAGTTTGCCTTCCCGTCACCTTCAGACAGCACAACAACTACCGCACCGAGCTCATCGACTTCGACGTCGCCCACATTCGCCTTCCATACAATGCCATCCTCGAGTACCCAGCTTTGGCCAAGTTCATGGCAGTGACTCACCATGGCTACAATGTCCTCAAGATGCCAGGAAGCGGAGGAGTCATCGCAGTGCCTTGTGAGAAAAGGGATGCAGTGTGCTCTCTTGAGCATGGCTTCCAAGCCGCAGCAATCGAAGACCCAGATCACAGGAGCGGGAGACTTCCCGAGGCGATCCCTAAGAAGATGAAGGCTTTGCCAGGTCCAAGCCCTCATGTGGTAGGCACCTCCGGAGGTGTGGCAACAGGACCCGCGCCTGTTCAAGGGGCCCCACCCTCTGTCGCATAGGAAGGCGCGCCCGGCGCCCTCCTCAGGCAGGGCTCGGGGGCTCTTTCATGGCGAGCCACTGACCTAGCCGGGGTCACGAGGGAGGCGCTCAGGTACCACTTGGAGGCGTGCTTCAAGGCACGTTTCCCTCAGGAAGGTATGAGTCAAGGAGGGCCAAACCCTCAGGAGTTCATCACGAGGAGCACCCAGGAGCTACAGGAGTCAAGAGTCATGCGCGGCTATCGCCGCTTGCCCGCCGTGGCCCCACATCCAGGCGAGGATGCCGGGCTGCGAATCTGCATCGACATACCAGGGCTTAACCGGGCCGCGTCTCAGGAGCGCCTCTGGCCCTCACGCGTGGGACGTTGCGAGGGTCCACCTCACAGCTACGTTCGCTTGCCTTTCGGCCTGCTGAACGCGGGTGCTGACCATCAGCGCCTGCTGAGGTGCGGTCTGGAGGCTCAGGAGGTCAAGCAACGCGCGGCCCTGGCAGAGATGGAGATGGCTCTCGACGAACCCCCCGTGCCCCCGGAGCCTCCCGAGGCTCCAGGTCCGGAGGGCTCGTGAGGGCCAACTTCCTCATCACGCATCATCCGCTACCTCAACATCCCGCCATCTCCGACCATATCAGGTAACACCTTTCCAAGTTCCACTTTCAGCTGGGAGCGCCCCTCGGGCTGCATAATTCCCAGGCCGCATGGGTCCGTCCCTGTGGCATGTATCCGTTTTGCTTATGTTCTTTACTTACCTTGTTGGGGGCGCCCCTCGGGCTGCATTATCCCCAAGCTGCTTGGGCAAGACCCAGTGGCGTATGCTTTCTCTGCACCTATCTAGATGGATTTGCTCCTTCGCGCTTAACCTGATTCACACAATTATTGCCTACTACCTGTCGCGGGCCTCTCCGCCCTAATGCAAAGCGCTTGCATGTTAAAAGGGGGGTACCTGAGCATCGCGACTCATGGGCTCTTACTGGCTCTCCAGCCCTCACCCCCTGGCCTTGACCCACGGCATCGCGACCTGTCATACCAGCGGCGGCTGAGCTCGCTCGAGGGCCGGAACCTGAGCACGTAGAGCATTTGCATTCTAACCCTGCAAGAACACACCAATGATAAAGGCCCAGAGCCAGGCGCAACCCGCCTCGAGGTAGGGCCTCGTGAGTCCCGCGCTGGCTCACGGGTGCCCAGATACACCTCTCCTAGGCCTACCGTGCCGGCCATGTGTCAGGGCGGGGCTGTACATGCCCCGGGGGCTCCTCCCGGAGGGGAGTCCCCTCCCACGAACCAGTGGAAGCACCATGCTCCGCGCTGGCTGACGACACTGCCGAGGAGCGGCTATGCCGTACACATATGGAAGCGCTATGCTCCGCGCTGGTGATAAACAACTGAGGGCGGCTCACAACCGTATCAACCACAGGGAGCCAGGAGCTTAGTGTCTGGCGCCATCGCAATGCCTCCCCTCGGGAGTGCCGCGTGAGGGGGCTGGACACGGGGGCTGCGCCCGGGCCACGCCCGAACGTACGCCACCCAGCCAGGTCCCTCGGACCTGGTCGTCGCGCGCCTCCCCGAGCGGAGCCAAGGTATGAAAATTCGTTTGAACGTCAAGGGGGACTCCTGAGCATCGCGACTCAGGAGCCTAACTGGTCACGTAGCCCCTCACTCCTTAGTCCCGTCCTGGTCTCCGGTCGGGGCTAACGGCGGCTGAGGTATGCGCGGGGCCAGGCCCTGCCGACGTAGAACGACCAATCCACTCCTATGCCTCCTGTCCCTACTTGCTGTTCGCGCGTCAAGGGGGACTCCTAAGCAACGCGACTCAGGAGCCTAACTTGCCACATAGCCCCTCACCCCTTGTTCCCGTCATGGTCTCCGGTCAGGGCTAACGGCGGCTGAGGTATGCGCGGGGTCGGGCCCTGCCGACGTAGAACACACGCAAGTAGGAGGGAAGAATGTGAATTCAAAGAAAATATTACAAGCCACAAGTCGTTTCACAACGCCAAACACAAGTTTAAACGCCTCCACGAGGCATGGTGCATGTTGCAGGAATTAAAACAAAGCGGAAGGTGTGAAGGGATCACTCTCCTGTGCCGCCCCCACCTCCCAAGGCCGCGGAGCTGGCGGCACCACGCCTGTGCAAGGTCTTTGAAGGCGCGAACTTCCCAGCGAGGGCCTCGGCACGGCCTTTCACGGCCTCGGCGATGGCAGCGCAAGGTCACCGCTCACGTGCTCCAAAGAGGTCCGTCAAGGTCGACGCTGGGGTCGCGAAGGTAGACGTGGCTGAGGACGCGCGTCAGCGCTGCAGAAGACAGGGCATGCGCCTCGGCCTCGGCCGTGGGGCCAAGGCCGTCCGCGACATCTTCAAGTGCTCGGACAAAGAAAGGAAGCAGCTCGGCGGGGCCGTCCTCTGCACCAGCCAATGGCTTCTCCAGGCCACCCTCGTAAAGCGTCTTCAACGCGGCGCGAGCCTTCTCCTACAACCTGGCGAAGGCCACCTGATCCTCAGCCAGGATCTTTGCCTTCCTGTCGAGCTCGGTCCTCTCCGCTTCCAGCGACTGTTCCAGCATCTCCAACCGGCCACGTCAGCCATCAAGCTCGGCGTCCCGGTCCCTGACGGCGGCCTCCCGAGCCTCCATCTCCTTCTCCTTCCCCTGGCGGCCGTGGACCTCCTTGGCGAGCTTGTCGCGCAGGCCTTGCAGCTCGACCTCCAGCGCCTTGCAGTGGTCCCGGGCGTCTGCGGCGTCGCCCTGGGCAGCATCGCGAGCGGCCCTGGCCTGGCAGGCGGCTTGTTTCTCCCCATCGGAAGATGATGCGGCTTGGCTCAGTGCCGCTCGGACGGAGGCAGCAGAGCGGGCCCAGCCAGAAGCCAGCTCCAGGCGCCCGGCCACCAGATGGGGATCAGCATTCCGGAGATCCTCTTGCAGCCGGCTCAGTTCGCTGGCAGCCTGGTCCAGAATGGCCGAGGGATCAGAAGGACTGGAGCCGATGGAGCAGGTGTAGAAGACGGCAGCGTGATCACGGCTTGGGAAGGAGGATCCCCAGGGCCTTGGGCACCTCAATGACAACGTCAGCGCGAGCACCTCCAGTCGTCGGGGCCACGGGCTGACTCACCACCGAGTGCCCTGCTGGGTTCGCGAGGATGACCGGGCGGGGGCGCGAGCCGCTGCCTCCTTTCCTGCAGACGGAGCCGCAGCCACAGCAGCGATCCCGCCTCAAGCAGGGCGCGAAGCCCCCTTCGCCTTTTTGCTCTGAGTCTTGACCTGGTCAAGAGAATACAGACGTCAAGCCCCGGCGGCAGAAGCAAAGCAAAACACGGATCGAACACTTACTGGTCGCTGTCCGCGGGCTCAAGCAGCCTCTGGCCGAACTTGAAGCCTGAAAGCCTGCAGCTAGGGTCAGCCTTGGGAGGACCGAAAGCAGCGGGCGCGTCGGGAAGGCCGGAGGTGGCCTCAGACCGCCCCGGAGTCAGAACGGACCCTGGGAGAACCAGCCCCGACCTGCCCTTCCTCGGAACCAGGGGAGAATCCTCCCCTCCTCGCCTGGCCACCGGCCTCGTCGTCGTCCGGCATGGAGCGAAGGGCGTGGGACCTGCGCCGAGGGAAGGAATCCCCGACTCCTCGCCAGTCGCCTCGAAGTCAGACTCTTCTTCCTCCACCTTCTCTTCTTCCTCCTCACTCCCGCTGGAGTTGCTGGAGGAGGCGTTCACCGTCGCCAACATCATCAGATCCTCGGGAGTCCCGGCGGGCACCAGCCCCTCACCATTGAAGGTGGGCATGGCGTTCACCACTTGCTCCCAGTCGTCGCGAAGGAACAGGGGGACGGGAGCGCCCTCCGGCTTCGCCACGTCTCCCCCGACAAAGGAACGGAGAGCCGCGGCCAGATATTTGTCAGAGAGGGCCTCGGAGCTCAGGCGAAGGGCGTCACCTGCCTCCCCAAGCCTCCACAACAGGAGCGAATGCTCCCGAAGTGGAGCCACCCGGTGTTCCAGGAACTCCCTCAGGAGCGTGGCCCCGGTCAGCTTCGCCGCCCCCAAGCTACCTGGCCTCAGGTCCGCGTCTATCCTCTTCAGCACCATCTTCGCATGAGATTCGACGAGCTCCGCGCGAGACCACGCATCAACGGTCTTGGGCTGCCACGACGGCGCCGCGGTCGGGGTGGATGCACCGACATCCACCATGACCCACTTGCTCTGAAGCCTTGATCCTCTTCCGGGCTTGGAGATGGAGTTGGAGCTGGAATATGCGACAAAGCTCGCGCATGCAGTAATAGAGCCACGAGAGACCTGGAGGTAAAAGTAATGGCGCAGCAAAGCAACCAAGGGTTTTATCCCAACGTTAGCCTTACAATAGTAGGCGAAAATCGCTAGGAGAAGAACAGAGTTGGGGTGGAGACGCAGAGCTTGGAAGTTGTATTGGCGGAGAACAGCGAAAAAGAACTCGGAAAAAGGAGGGACCAGACTGGCTATGATGGCGCTCACAAAGAACGGGTAGAAGGTGCTCCCCTGGCCTTCAGGCTGATCTGAGCCGGCCTTGAGCACAGTCGCTCCCTTGTTGCCCTGCACCACCGTCCTCTGGCGCACAAGGGCGAGATTCTTCTCCGACACAGTCGAAGATCCAGAGCCGGGAGGTACCAGGCCTCGGATGGAGTCTTGCTGTCATGCCCAATATGCGACCCTATCCAAAAGGAACTCGAAGGTCCCACCAAGGATAGACCCGCATATTGAAACACTTTTGCAAGGTGGATATCATTACATCAACATTACATAATACATAGGGATACATACATAAGGCACGAATGCCACAAGAATACATCATCATCATACAAGAACAACATCCGACTACGGATGAAACATAAACAGAAACTCAAACAATATCCACCCTGCTAGCCCAGGCTGCCGACCTGGAACCTATCCCCTGATCGAAGAAGAAGCAGAAGAAGAACTCCAACACAAGCGAACATCGCTCTCACGTCATGAGCATCGCAAACCTGTACCTGCAACTGGTGGTGTAGTAATCTGTGAGCCACGAGGACTCAGCAATCCCATTACCATGGGTATCAAGACTAGCAAAGCTTAAGTAGGAAAGGAAGGGGTAAGGTGGTGAGGTTGCAGCAGCGACTAAGCATATATGGTGGCTAACATACGCAAATGAGAGCGAGAAGAGAAACAAAGGAACGGTCGTCAACTAGTAATGATCAAGAAGTGATCCTGAACTCCTACTTACGTCAGACATAACCCAGAAACCGTGTTCTCCTCTCGATCAACCCCGAAAAGAGACACTCACGGTTACACACACGGTTGGTGTATTTTAATTAAGATCAACTTCGGGTTTTCTACAACCGGACATTAACAAATTCCCATCTGCCACATAACCGCGGGCACGGCTTTCGAAAGTTCAAACCCTGCAGGGGTGTCCCAACTTAGCCCATGAGAGAGCGACTCCCAAGGGAAAAAGTAGGTGGTGGTGAGGCAAATGGTAAAACCAATGTTGGGCCTTGCTGGAAAAGTCTTATTCAAAGCGAACTGTCAGGGGGGTCCCATAAATCACCCGACCGCGTTAGGGACGCAAAAATCCGGGAACATAATACCGATATGACGGAAACTAGGGCGGCAAGAGTGGAACAAAACACCAGGCATAAGGCCGAGCCTTCCACCCTTTACCAAGTATATAGATGCATTAATTAAATAAGATATATATTGTGATATCCCAACAAGTAAACATGTTCCAACAAGGAACAACATCTCCATGTTCCAACAAGGAACAAACTTCATCTTCACCTGCAACTAACAACGCTATAAGAGGGGCTGAGCAAAGCGGTAACATAGCCAAACAATGGTTTGCTAGGAAGGGTGCAAAAGGTTAGAGGCTGACATGGCAATATGGGATGGCTTGAGGAACAAGTGATAGGTAGCGCAACATAGCGAAAGAACGAAGCAACTAGCATAGCAATGATAGTAGTGAGATCCAGGGTAGCGGTCATCTTGCCTGAAATCCCGCAAGGAAGAAGAACGAGTCCATGAAGAAGATGAACGAGTCCATGAAGAAGATGAACGGATGAAGCCGAACCAAGCGTAGACGAACGAATCCTCACGATCGCAACGCAACAGGAACTAACAAGAAGAAGCACACAACATAGTAAACACCCCACACATGAACAAGGCATGATGCACAAACAAGCATGATGCATGACAAAACTATATGAAGCTACTCATGGCAAGGGATGATGCATACAAGAGCAACACAACAAGACAAGTTTAAATGAGGCCGGAAACAACATAGAACCATTCCGGTAAGTCCTCATATGCAAATTTCGAAATTGGTCCAGATCTGAATAAAACTTATGTTCAAGTTGTTAAACAGCAAGTTAAGATGCACCACGATGATCTACACGAAATTCTAGTCAAGTTACATATAAAGTTCATTAGATTCGGAGCTACGGCCTAGAAGATATGAGCAAAACAAGTTAAACAAGGCATTGATGCAAAATGCATACAAACATCAAGCAAACACCTCAAAACAAGGATCCAACATGATAATATGAAACTACATGCAAAATCAAGCAAGTTTCATATAGAGCACACTCAAAACGGAGCAACGGTTCAACACATACACCCAATACAAGTTATGACAACAACCTGTCCAAAACAGCAAGTAGGCATAATGCAAGCATCAAAACAATATGCTACAGCACCCCAACATAATAAAAAAAGGCATGGGCATGATGTACAGGTAAAGCATTACAAAACATGAACACTGAGCTATCTCCAGAAATGACTAGAACATGCTCAAAATGACATGGCAAGATTGCAACTAATAACAGTTTCAGGCATTGGCAGAAATAACATCAGGTTGCAATGTTTAGAGCTATGAAACAACATGTTACAGGAACTTATCATGGCAAACAAAGGCATGGCATGAATCTACTAATTGCATAGAACAAAAGTCCTTTAGTGACCATAAGCCAAAAAGGATCACAAAATATAGTAACACCCATGTCAATATTGAAAGTTTCGTTAACAGATTCAGCAACATGGCATGTCAAAAACTGATAACAAGTAGGCATGTTTACAAGCTCAATGCACTCACTACAGAGCCTTATATGATAAACTAAGCATACATACGTCAAGAATACATGGCATAGAATACATACATGGCAAGAACAACAATATAGCATGCAAGGATCAACTACAACAACCTTGGCAAAATTGAATAACATGTAAACAATCTGCCAGGAAACATTTTGTAGCAAAAGTAGAGCTCGATTGACTCAATCTATGGCACTCCATAATTTCAAGCAAGGGCATGGATGGATAGAGCAAGATATGCTTTACAAAACATCCTTACTGAAGTATCTCAAAATATGCATGGAACTCTCTGTAGCATCAAGTTAACATGGCATCAAAATATCAGCAAAACAGAGCTGAAATCAGCAACAACAAGACACCTAGTTTGCATGCTTGTGCTAGTCACCACATAGATCACAAAAATACATAGCAAGCACCAATGGAAAGAAGACATGGCATATGACAAAACACATGTAGGACTCAAGTTCATTAGATGCACACATCAATCATGGCAAAAATGACAAAAGTGCAAGTTCTGTTAAGAAACAGAAACTAACATTACATAGCACTCTTCTAACAGCATTTATGGCATCAAGATGAGCTCAAATGAAAATGATGCAATGAGATGAAATGATCTAATCTTCAAGACAAACATTTTGACGTATTACACGCCCAAAACGGAGCTACGATGACATAGATATGATGCAATGAAAAAGCAATAAAATAATCACAGTTTCGGGGACTTAGGCATTTTCACAGATCTGAAAAAAAAAACTTGCTGGGCCAAAAGTGGGGATCTGGGCTGCTCACATTGGGCTTCGCCCAAGAGGGGAAGGACGCCACTGGGCCTGGAGGCAGCGCCGCTGGGCCGGGAGATGGGCCAGCGGGGTGCGCCCACGGGCGCCGGAGGCGCTGTCCTCCCGCGAGGACATGGCGGCGGCGGTGGAGGCCACTCCGGCGACGAGAGCATGGAGGGGTCCGATCCGGCGGTGGGAAGGCAGATCCGGCACAAGGGTCCACTCCGGACGGATCCGCGGGAGGAGTGGCGGCGACGAGAAAGAGGCGGCGGCGCGACCTGCGAAGGAAAGGCCACGGGCGGTTAGCGATGAGGAGAGAGAGAGAAGAGAGAGGAAGGCGAGGGCGGGCTGGCTCAGCTCCGGCGCCAGGCGCAGACTCGGCGGCTGTGCTCGCCGGTGGCGACTCGGCGAGGTTCATAAGGCGGCGACGAGGAGGAGGCGGGCTCCGGCGGAGGAGGCGACCGAGCGGGTGGCAGGCAGCCTTCGGGCGCAGTGGGAGGTGCTGCTGGCTGGCGGGGCCTGCTGCCCGGCGGCGGGCCTCCCGCTGGCTCGGGCGGGCAGCGGCCGCTGGCGAGGGCAGGTGGCGCAAGGGGAGTGGGCGAGGGCGGCGCACGGTGGCGCAGAGCCAATGGCTACGCGCCAAGTGGCGAAGGCGAGGTGGCCGTGTGATTTGGAGGTGGGAGGCTCGACTCGAGGAGGAGGGAGTGGCTGCGGCCGGGAGGTAGGGAAGGGTTAGGCTGCCAAATTTGGAAGGGGTGTCCATATATAGGCAGGGGTGGCTAGGGTTTGGTTTAAGGGGGGTTTTCGGAACCTCCGATCGCGATCCGACGGATCCGATCGCGAGGGGGCTTAGGCAGGTCTCGGTGGGCTGCGACGAGAGGTCTGACTGAGGGAGAGAAGAGAGGTGCCGTCCGTGGCAGTTTTGGAAGCCGAAACGTCCGACGAAAGTACCGATAACGATACCGCTATACATGACGGTTGGGCTATCAAATGGACTCCGAACGCGACGAAACTTGACAGGCGCTCTGTCTACACTATAATAAGACCGCATGCCAAGCTTCGACCCATTCCGAGAACATTTAACACCCGCACACGAAAAGAGGTAAAAGGGGGCGCCGGGAGACATAGGAGTGCCGGATTGCAAAACGGACAACGGGGAAAATGCTCGGATGCATGAGACGAACATGTATGCAAAATGAAATGCACAAGATGACATGATATGAAATGCAGATGATGACATGGCAAAGAGAGACACGCAAGCACATGACATGGCAACGACGACGAATAACTGGCAGACACCTGGCGCATCGAATCCGGGGCGTTACAACACTCCTCCACTAACAAGAGATCTCGTCCCGAGATCTTAGGACCGAGACGGAAGGGAATAGGGATGAGGTGAAACAAGAACTCAAGAGAGGAAACAAAGAATCGAGAGCACTCGAGAAGAAGAGAGGAACGACGAGAATGACGAGAATCAAAAGCTCATGGAAACATAATAGACTCAGAAACAACTCCGGTTCGAACGAGATAAGAAATGAATAAGACTGAAAGGATTTAGGCAGCACACCGGTTAAAATGGAAAGATTAGAACACGAACTTAAGAGGATGGAATGATACTTGATGAAGACATGAAACAAAACCTCCGGAAGGAATTGATAGAATTGAATGAAAAGAACGGAGAAGAAAATGACAACTTGTGCCACGAATGAAATAGATAGCAGACTCAGAAGAAAGGATTGAACGGAGTTGTTGAGAAAATCAACAACGAAAGAATAAGCTTGTTGTGGACTTATGGAAAACATCTCAAGATCATAAGGTGATAACCGGCCACAAACGGAAATGATTGGATAGCTGAGAAGAACGAAGAAATGCAGAACTCCACTTCAAAAGAAAATGAAGAATTAATTGCACTTCGAGACGCGAAAAGAAAAGATACTTGAACTCCACCAACAAAATCTTGATGAACTCTTGAAGAAATGAATTAAATCATGAAGAGCCACCATGAAAACTCCGGTAACAAAAAGGATGATGAGATAGAATGAAGGAAGAAAGAATAAGACGAGCCTCGCGATGATTTAGATGGAGGTTCCGACGAAATGGCTGAGGAAATTTGAACTCCGGAAAAGAAAACATGAAAACACTTGGAACTAGAATTTATTCCTCAGAACAAACTCCGAAGAAAAAGATTAATCACTTGGATGAAATAAGAATAAGATTTATTGTATGCTTATCCTTCATCAAATTAAATTGATGACAAGCAATGGATTTGCATACTACTTATTCTTCTTGAATAAAAAAGGATTAAGGGGAAACATAGCACAAAACTTGAGAAAGTCATCCTGAACCACCGGTAGGATTGGAAAGAATGAATGAATTAAATGATAATCAAAGAAAAAGAATCTTGAACGAACCACCGTTAGAATTCGAAAATGACTGATGAAAGAGAATGAATCACCGGGAAGAATTAGAAGAACAAATATGATTGAGGGAATTTAGAGGAAAGAGATCGAAGAGATCGCGGACTGATTAAAGAGAAAAACACCGGAAGAATATTGAGACGAACGAAGGGGCACGAATATAGGATAATTGAAGAACAACTTTGAAAACTTGGAACGAAGAAATCTTCCGAAATGGAGGCCTCCGGATAATCGAGACAGAAAACAACTCCTGAAATACTCCGGATGGATGAAAAGAATTGCACAACGGAAACAACTAGATATGATAACATCGAGCTAGCACCATGAACCTCCGGGAGAATGGACAAGATTTAGAGGAAAGACTCTTCTTCGATCTTCAACTGACGACGAGAAACACCACCAAAATAACTGAGGTACTCCGGTAAAATGAAGAGCAAAGAGGTTGAGTCAACAATGAAATGGTTTGAAATCGATCTTGGAAAAGGCATGTGACTGATGAAATTCATTCTTACGTCACACTTCAAAAAGAACTTGAGAATAACTCCGGAATAATTAGAAGAGTCAGGTAAGAATCCTGGGAAAAAGACCTGTGGGTTAGGGCCCACTAAAAGAAAAACACCATTGGAAAGGATTGTTGAATAGATAGATGATGCACCGGAATGATTGAAATATTTAAATGAGGTGACAGTCTCGAATTAATTGGAACATAGACGGATCTCCTGAGATGTCTTCCGAAATCCGGAATGATAAACTGGCGAGAGGCGAACGAGCAGGGAAAACACTTGATCCAAGGAAAAGAATGTGATCAACCCGAAAAACTTGAATTGAATCCACCAGAAAAGAAAAGAGATGAAGAATGTCGTACAAAACGAGAATTCACCGGTTGAAATAATTGACGAAAGACTGAAGATACTCTGCACGAATGAAATTGATGGTCGAAAGAGACTCAAACTCCGGGAAGAAAAAGGGTGGGAGGGCGGGAAAACAAAGACAATTGGAAGGGGAAGAACGACGAATTTCTTGAAAAGACAACACCGGTTGAACTCATTGAGAAAAGAAAGCAAAGACTTCGCATGAGTAGGATGGATACTCGATAACGGACTCCGGTTCCGAGAAGAAGAACAGGGAGGGAGGGTGGGAAAAACAAGGACAACTTCGGACAGGGAAACAACATCGATCGAAGATAGCTGAGGATTGATCTCCCAAAGACAAAGAGGGTCGAGTCGACTTGACGAGAAATGCACCGGATAAAAAGAGATGAGAACCAACGATCGGAAAAACCAACTGCGTGATCCTAAAAAAAATTTGAAGGGGAAGAGGAGTAATTCAAAACACCTACGCCAAGATTCCTCACCGAGCGATTTAAGGACCGAGGAGTAAAAAGAATTCCTACTCTCGATATAACTAAACTCCGAAAACAGTTTTATTCTAGACTCAACAACGGCCAAACTACACGATCAATCAAGGGGCTCCTAAGGATTTGTCGAGGCTCGATACCAACTTGAACACGCCCAATATGCGACCCTATCCAAAAGGAACTCAAGGTCCCACCAAGGATAGACCAGATATTGAAACGCTTTTGCAAGGTGGATATCATTACATCAACATTACATAATACATAGGGATACATACATAAGGCACGAATGCCACAAGAATACATCATCATCATATAAGAACAACATCCGACTACGGATGAAACATAAACAAAACTCAAACAATATCCACCACGCTAGCCAGGGCTGCCGACACGAACCTATCCCCGATCGAAGAAGAAGCGTAAGAAGAACTCCAACACAAGCGAACATCGCTCTCACGTCATGAGCATCGCAAACCTGTACCTGCAACTGGTGGTGTAGTAATCTGTGAGCCACGAGGACTCAGCAATCCCATTACCATGGGTATCAAGACTAGCAAAGCTTAAGTAGGAAAGGAAGGGGTAAGGTGGTGAGGTTGCAGCAGCGACTAAGCATATATGGTGGCTAACATACGCAAATGAGAGCGAGAAGAGAAACAAAGGAACAGTCGTCAACTAGTAATGATCAAGAAGTGATCCTGAACTCCTACTTACGTCAGACATAACCCAGAAACCGTGTTCTCCTCTCGATCAACCACGAAAAGAGACACTCACGGTTACACACACGGTTGGTGTATTTTAATTAAGATCAACTTCGGTTTTCTACAACCGACATTAACAAATTCCCATCTGCCACATAACCGCTGGCACGGCTTTGAAAGTTCAAACCCTGCAGGGGTGTCCCAACTTAGCCCATGATAAGCTCTCGCGATCAACGAAGGAATAAACCTTCTCCCCGGGATGACCCGATCAGTCTCGGAATCCCGGCTACAAGACATTTCACAGCAATAAAACAAGACCAGCAAAGCCGCCCGATCTGCCGACAATCCCGATAGGAGCTGCACATATCTCGCTCTCGTGGCAACACCGGATGAGACTAGCTACGAGTAAAACCAACCCTCGGGTTGCCTCAAGGTGGCCCATGCAGTAGCTCGTTCGGGCCAAGACTTAGAGTAGCACCGGTCCGGGGGGCTAATAAAGATGACCTCGAGAGAGCGACTCCCAAGGGAAAAAGTAGGTGGTGGTGAGGCAAATGGTAAAACCAATGTTGGGCCTTGCTGGAAAAGTCTTATTCAAAGCGAACTGTCAAGGGGGTCCCATAAATCACCCGACCGCGTTAGGGACGCAAAAATCCGGGAACATAATACCGATATGACGGAAACTAGGGCGGCAAGAGTGGAACAAAACACCAGGCATAAGGCCGAGCCTTCCACCCTTTACCAAGTATATAGATGCATTAATTAAATAAGATATATATTGTGATATCCCAACAAGTAAACATGTTCCAACAAGGAACAACATCTCCATGTTCCAACAAGGAACAAACTTCATCTTCACCTGCAACTAACAACGCTATAAGAGGGGCTGAGCAAAGCGGTAACATAGCCAAACAATGGTTTGCTAGGAAGGGTGCAAAAGGTTAGAGGCTGACATGGCAATATGGGATGGCTTGAGGAACAAGTGATAGGTAGCGCAGCATAGCGAAAGAACGAAGCAACTAGCATAGCAATGATAGTAGTGAGATCCAGGGTAGCGGTCATCTTGCCTGAAATCCCGCAAGGAAGAAGAACGAGTCCATGAAGAAGATGAACGAGTCCATGAAGAAGATGAACGGATGAAGCCGAACCAAGCGTAGACGAACGAATCCTCACGATCGCAACGCAACAGGAACTAACAAGAAGAAGCACACAACATAGTAAACACCCCACACATGAACAAGGCATGATGCACAAACAAGCATGATGCATGACAAAACTATATGAAGCTACTCATGGCAAGGGATGATGCATACAAGAGCAACACAACAAGACAAGTTTAAATGAGGCCGGAAACAACATAGAACCATTCCGGTAAGTCCTCATATGCAAATTTCGAAATTGGTCCAGATCTGAATAAACCTTATGTTCAAGTTGTTAAACAGAAAGTTAAGATGCACCACGATGATCTACACGAAATTCTAGTCAAGTTACATATAAAGTTCATTAGATTCGGAGCTACGGCCTAGAAGATATGAGCAAAACAAGTTAAACAAGGCATTGATGCAAAATGCATACAAACATCAAGCAAACACCTCAAAACAAGGATCCAACATGATAATATGAAACTACATGCAAAATCAAGCAAGTTTCATATAGAGCACACTCAAAACGGAGCAACGGTTCAACACATACACCCAATACAAGTTATGACAACAACCTGTCCAAAACAGCAAGTAGGCATAATGCAAGCATCAAAACAATATGCTACAGCACCCCAACATAATAAAAAAAGGCATGGGCATGATGTACAGGTAAAGCATTACAAAACATGAACACTGAGCTATCTCCAGAAATGACTAGAACATGCTCAAAATGACATGGCAAGATTGCAACTAATAACAGTTTCAGGCATTGGCAGAAATAACATCAGGTTGCAATGTTTAGAGCTATGAAACAACATGTTACAGGAACTTATCATGGCAAACAAAGGCATGGCATGAATCTACTAATTGCATAGAACAAAAGTCCTTTAGTGACCATAAGCCAAAAGGATCACAAAATATAGTAACACCCATGTCAATATTGAAAGTTTAGTTAACAGATTCAGCAACATGGCATGTCAAAAACTGATAACAAGTAGGCATGTTTACAAGCTCAATGCACTCACTACAGAGCCTTATATGATAAACTAAGCATACATACATCAAGAATACATGGCATAGAATACATACATGGCAAGAACAACAATATAGCATGCAAGGATCAACTACAACAACCTTGGCAAAATTGAATAACATGTAAACAATCTGCCAGGAAACATTTTGTAGCAAAAGTAGAGCTCGATTGACTCAATCTATGGCACTCCATAATTTCAAACAAGGGCATGGATGGATAGAGCAAGATATGCTTTACAAAACATCCTTACTGAAGTATCTCAAAATATGCATGGAACTCTCTGTAGCATCAAGTTAACATGGCATCAAAATATCAGCAAAACAGAGCTGAAATCAGCAACAACAAGACACCTAGTTTGCATGCTTGTGCTAGTCACCACATAGATCACAAAAATACATATCAAGCACCACTGGAAAGAAGACATGGCATATGACAAAACACATGTAGGACTCAAGTTCATTAGATGCACACATCAATCATGGCAAAAATGACAAAAGTGCAAGTTCTGTTAAGAAACAGAAACTAACATTACATAGCACTCTTCTAACAGCATTTATGGCATCAAGATGAGCTCAAATGAAAATGATGCAATGAGATGAAATGATCTAATCTTCAAGACAAACATTTTGACGTATTACACGCCCAAAACGGAGCTACGATGACATAGATATGATGCAATGAAAAAGCAATAAAATAATCACAGTTTCGGGGACTTAGGCATTTTCACAGATCTGAAAAAAAAACTTGCTGGGCCAAAAGTGGGGATCTGGGCTGCTCACATTGGGCTTCGGCCCAAGAGGGGGAAGGACGCCAGCTGGGCCTGGAGGCCGGCGCGCTGGGCCGGGGAGATGGGCCAGCGGGGGGGTGCGGCCCACGGGCGCTGCAGCGCCGTCCTCCCGAAAGGTGGACATGGCGGCGGCGGTGGAGGCCACTCCGGCGGCACGACAGAGCATGGAGGGGTCCGATCCGCGGGGGGGAAGGCAGATCCGCCAAGGGTCCACTCCGGACGGATCCGGCGGGAGGAGTGGCCGGCGACGAGAAAGAGGCGGCGGCGCGACCTGCGAAGGAAAGGCCACCGGGGCGGTTAGCGATGAGGAGAGAGAGAGGAAGAGAGAGGAAGGCGAGGGCGGGCTGGCCTGGCTCCGGCGCCGGCGTGTGACTCCGGCGGCTGTGCTCGCCGGTGGCGACTCCGGCAGGGTTCCGCAAGGCGGCGACGAGGAGGAGGCGGGGCTCCGGCGGGAGGAGGCGACCGAGCGGGTGGCCGGGCAGCCTTCGGGCGCAGTGGGAGGTGCGCGGGCTGGCGGGCCTGTTCGCCCGGGCGGGGCCTCCCATGAACTGGGCGGCATGGCGGCGCTGCTGGCAGGCAAAGGTGGCGCAAGGGGAGGGGCGAGGGCGGCTGCACGGTGGCGGCGCAGCCAATGGCTACGCGCCAAGTGGCGAAGGCGAGGTGGCCGGCGTGGATTTGGAGGTGGGAGGCTCTGACTCCGAGGAGGAGGGAGTGGCTGCGGCTGGGAGGTAGGGGAAGGGTTAGGCTGCCAAATTTGGAAGGGGGGTGTCCATATATAGGCAGGGGTGGCTAGGGTTTGGTTTAAGGGGGTTTTCGGAACCTCCGATCGCGATCCAACGGATCCGATCGCGAGGGGGCTTAGGCAGGTCTCGGTGGGCTGCGACGAGAGGGTCTGGACTGAGGGGAGAGAAGAGAGGTGCCGTCCGGCGGCAGTTTCGGAAGCCGAAACGTCCGACGAAAGTACCGATAACGATACCGCTATACATGACGGTTGGGCTATCAAATGGACTCCGAACGCGACGAAACTTGACAGGCGCTCTGCCTACACTATAATAAGACCGCATGCCAAGCTTCGACCCATTCCGAGAACATTTAACACCCGCACACGAAAAGAGGTAAAAGGGGGCGCCGGGAGACATAGGAGTGCCGGATTGCAAAACGGACAACGGGGAAAATGCTCGGATGCATGAGACGAACATGTATGCAAAATGAAATGCACAAGATGACATGATATGAAATGCAGATGATGACATGGCAAAGAGAGACACGCAAGCACATGACATGGCAACGACGGCGAATAACTGGCAGACACCTGGCGCATCAAATCCGGGGCGTTACACTTGCGAGGCGCCATGGCTTGCAGGATGGGAAGGATTGAGATAGATCTGGAGGATTTCGGAAGCAAGCAGGAGAAGGGCGAGAAAGGGGATCTGGAGCAAGGCGAGCAAGAACGAGCACCAAGTCTGGCCCGGGCCTCCTTTTTGTCAGAAGGACGGTTGCCGAGGCGTCGTGGGGAGCGGAGACGACCACGACCAATCAATCGCCACGCGGCGCCCAAGGCTGCCGGCTGTTGGGGCCTATGGCGCTTCGCATTTGCCCCTTCGCTTCTCTGCTAAGCCAAGTCCGGGCGCGCCTTGGGCTCAGGGGCTACTGTCGGTGTTCTGGGAACGGGGGTCCCCAGACTTGCCTGCCTGCGGCCTGCGGGGTGGCTCAAGTGGGGGACCAGCGTGGCCCAGCTTCATCGGCTCAAGCTCAAGACCCTCGCGAGGGGCCAAGCCTCGCGGGGCGGATGACAAGAACCTTCCTCAGGAGCAGCCTCGTCAGGCAGGCTCACGAGGAGGCGGAGAGATCAAGGCAGGGTACCTCACGAGGGTGCCCCATGACGCAAGCCATGACGATCGAGACCAGGCGGGCGCCGGCCTGCGCAGTGTCCTCATTTCCCCTTTGGTGCAAAGGAGGCAAGCACAGGCCAAGGCATCAGGCAAAGGTTACCACTTTGGTGCAACAAGACCAAAAGAAGCAGAGCGGCAGGAAGGAGGTCATCGTGGAGCCCAAGACGGCGTCACCGTCAGAGCCTTTGGCAGCCGAAGACCAACTTTAGTCAGGATAAGTGTACTAGATGTTCCCCTTCAAAATGGCCAATTGTTGGCGCCCTTCCCGCTCATTATTTGGGAAGAGGCCCAGGGCCTCCCTCTATAAATAGGACTAGCCACCACAGACAGACCAAGACGGGTTGAACTGACCAGAGAGAGAGAGAGAGAGAAGCGACTGGACTCACCCAAGCAGTCCACCGCTCCAGCTCAAGAACAACCCCTCACGAGGCTGTTCTTCCTTTGTACTGTTCATCATCAGCCCCTGAGGCAATCCACCACACCACACACTGGAGTAGGGTATTACACCACAAAGGTGGCCTGAACCAGTATAAACCTTGTGTCCCTTGTGTTGTTCATCGTTTGTAGTTTAGATCCCTCGCTAACCATTCACCTGTGAGCTGGTAGGGGAAAGATCTCCGCGCGCACCCCAGTGTTCGAACCTCAAGGGTCTGCTGGAACCCGAAATCCGACAGTCCTTACCCAGTGACAGAAAGGGTTGCAAGGCACGTACTTTATTGTTACCATCGAGGATAACAAGATGGGGTATTTATCATATTGCATGAATTTATTCCTCTACATCATGTCATCTTGCTTAAGGTGTTACTCTGTTTTCATTAACTTAATACTCTAGATGCATGCTGGATAGCGGTCGATGAGTGGAGTAATAGTAGTAGATGCAGCAGAGTCGGTCTACTTGTCTCTGACGTGATGCCTATATACATGATCATACCTAGATACTCTCATAACTATGCTCAATTCAGTCAATTGCTCAACAGTAATTCGTTTCACCCACCGTAAAATACTTATGCTCTTGAGAGAAGCCACTGGTGAAATCTATGGCCCCCGGGTCTATTTTCATCATATTAATCTTCCTACGCTTTATTATTCCTTTGCCCTTTACTTTTCCTTATTATTTTACTTTGCATCTTTATACCAAAAATACCAAAAATATTATCTATCATCTCTATCATATCTCACTCTCGTAAGTGACCGTGAAGGGATTGACAACCCCTATTCGCATTGGTTGCGAGGAGCTATTTGTTTTGTGTAGGTACGAGGGACTTGCGCGTGGCCTCCTACTGGATTGATACCTTGGTTCTCAAAAACTGAGGGAAATACTTACGCTACTCTGCTGCATCATCCTCTCCTCTTCGGGGAAAACCAACGCAAGCTCAAGATGTAGCAACGGCGGACAAGTACGCTAATGATGACTCCGCCATGAAGATCCAGGTGGCGCTGGATGAAGCCGGCAAAGCTAAGCCGGTCCCCCACTTCGAAGCCGGCTGGCGAAGGCAGGCGGCAACAGCACAACCAGCAGAACAACAAGCGCAAGGCCGATCAGCCGGCCCAGCGCTATGACAACCGGCTCGTCGCGATCGCCGAGCAGGCGCCCGCGGCCGACCCGGCCGCCAAGCGCCGGCAGACCGGCAAGACGACGTGGAAACCCGCCATGAGTTTCGAGGAGATGCTCGACGCTCCCTGCAAGCACCACAGCGGCACGAGGCCGTCCACGCACACGCTTCGGCAGTGCGCCATCACCAAGCGCATCCTGAGGGGCGACATCCCACCTCCTCCAGCCCCGGCTCCAGGAGCGGGATAGCCGCCTCCACCCCCGTCGCCGCCACCGGCTGGCGACGTGCTGCGCGACGACGCCTACCCGGCCCAAAACGCGACCTACGTCGTCTTCACCAGCCTCGGCGATGACAAGCGCAGCAAGCGCCTCCTTCGGCAGGAGGTGAACACTGTCTTCCCGGCCAAGACGGAATACATGCACTGGTCGGAGCACCCGGTCACCTGGACTCGGGAGGACCACCCGGCAGGCATGCTGAACCCGGGTGGTTACGCCCTCGTCCTCGACCCCACCATCGTCGTGCCTCAGCGTGCATGCAAGTTTTCCTGGGTTCACATCGACGGCGGCAGCAACATCAACATCCTCTACCGCGACACCATGACCAAGCTCGTCCTCGAGGCCAAGGACCTGGAGCCAACCCGGACGGTTTTCCACGTCATCATTCCCGGCCTCTCTTGCTCCCCGATCGGCCGGCTCCGGCTCGACGTCCTGTTCGGCGACAGCAGCCACTTTCGACGCGAGCTGATCTGGTTCAAGGTGGTGGACCTGTCCAGCGCATACCATGCGCTGCTGGGCCGGCCCGTGCTCGCCAAATTCATGGTGGTTCCCCACTACGCCTGCCTGAAGATAAAGTTGCCGGGTCCGAAGGGCCTCATCACCGTCACCGGCGACTACCGCAAGTCCATAGAGTGTGCCCGAGACGGTGCCAAGCTGGCCGAGTCGCTGGTTGTAGCCGAGGAGTGGCGCCAGCTCGATCGGATCCTCGCCTTGGCCCAAGAAGAGTCGGCCGCACCGGTTCCGGCCGAGGACCCAGCCGACGAGGCCTCGTTCAAGCCCTCCAAGGAGACCAAGAAAGTGAAGCTGAACCCGGAGGACCCCAGCTGCAGCAAGTACGTTGTCGTGGGCACCCGCCTCGACAACAAATAAGAAGGCGAGCTCGTCGACTTCCTCCGTGAGAATCGGGATATTTTCGCATGGACCCCAAAGGACATGCTGGGTATCCCGAGGAAGTACGCCGAGCACAAACTCCATGTCCGCAAGGATGCCAAGCCCGTCCGTCAACCCCTGCGACGTTTTTCCGAAGAGAAGAGAAGGACCATCGATGAAGAGATCGCCAAGCTTTTGGAGGCCGGCTTCATCATGGAAGTGTTTCACCCCGAGTGGCTGGCCAACCCAATCCTCGTCCTGAAGAAGAACAAGACGCCCACCGGCTCAAGTACGCGCTGCAGATCCACTTCGCCGCCTCCAACAACGTCGCCGAATACGAAGCCCTTGTGCACGGCCTCCGTCTTGCCAAGGAACTCGGCATCTGGCGCATCTTGTGCTACGGCGAAGACGGCATCGACCTGCTCGAAGAAGCACGTCTCCTAGCGCTCAGTCGCTCAGCCATGTACCAGCAAGGCCTGAGGCACTACCACATCAAGAAGATCAAGCCCCTCACTTTCCGGGAAGGAGACCTCATCCTCCGGCTCGTCCAAGAGCAGACCGGCCAACACAAGCTGTCCTCCCCATGGGAGGGCCCCTTCATCGTCAGCAATGCCTTGTGCGATCGCAACGCGTACTACCTCATCGACGCCCGCAAGTCAAACAAGCGCAAGAGGGACACCACCGGTGAAGAAACAACCCAGCCATGGAACGTAGAGCTCCTCCGCCCGTTTTACAGTTAGCCGCATGCACGTATGTATCGCTGCCTTTTGTAATCATCTGAAAACTATGGGATCCCCGAACGACGCTCATGGGCTGCCCTTTTTGTGACCAAGTTATTGTGTCCCCTACATTTGTGCATTACTTTCCTCTTAAGCCAACCCGACCACCAGGTCGACTAGCTCGACCCGGGGGCTCAGACCCGAGGGCTGGCCGGCTTGGCCACCCGTCATTTTCCTTTAGCGGCTCCTAATGCGTTGGATCGCCACAGCCTCTCACTTCGCCCTAAGCCGCAGAACCGGCTTCGTTTATTGGCTGGCAAGCGCATGAGACCAAAGCACCGGCACACCATGAACACTAAGTCAGAAACCGCCGGGTCGCCCAACTCGGCTCCGCCACTTTAAGTTGCTGCACGACCGGCTAATCGCGAGCCCGGCCCCGACGGATCGCCGCCAGCCGGCCCAGTGGGTGTTTGGCTCACGCTCAATGTTTCAAAAGCCTAAGTATCGCACGCTCCTCCCAAAAGCCGAACCCCTTGTCACGGACCGGAGCCTCGGCCGTCAAACTTGCGGGGGGACCAAAGGGGAAAGTTGCGAGAAAACGGCTCCAGAGACAAAGCGAGAGCGCAGGTATCCACGAAGTTTTTACATACCGCCAGGTTGCTCAACCCGGCTTCGCCACTTTAAGTTGCTGCACGACCGGCTGCTCGCCAACCTGGCCCCGCCGGATCGCCGCCAGCCGGCCCAGTGGGTGTTTCGCTCGCGCTCAACGTTGCGAAAGCCTAAGCACTGCACGCTCTTCTCAAAGGCCGAACCCCTTGTCACAGATCGGAGCCTCGTCCGTCAGACTTGCGGGGAAGAAGCCCAGGAGGGGAGAGTGTTGGAAAACAGCTCAAAAAAAAATCAAAGGCGCAAACATCCACAAAGCTCATACATCATAAATTCATAAACAGGCCCAAGGCCAGAGTTCATTACACCCAGTAAACCCCCAGTGGGTGGGTGGACCTGCTACCTAACAGAAATTTTTACTAAGTTAAAAGTCAGGCATTCCCGCCGCCGGATCGCGCAGCTCCCGGGTCAGCTGAGGTACCGGTATCCTCCTCCCCTGCGTTTGCGTCGCGGTAGACATCCATCTCCTCAGAGCTGCCCTCCAGGTCGTCCAGAAGCAGGCCGTAGTAGTCGGCAGGCAAGACCCCGCCATCCTCCGCCCGCTCCGGCTGGAACTCATCATGGATTGCAAGCCCGGCGATATAGCTAGCCCGGGCGGCGATCCGTCTGGCCTCCGCCTGCAGCTGGCTCTCCGAGCCGGCTCGCTGGCCCATCAACGCATCCAGCGCAAGGTCCGGATGCCAAGACACCGCGAACCTGAGCGCCATCTCGGCGCCGGCACGAGCGGCATAAACCCGCCACTCATGAAGACGGTCCGGACCAGCCTCCAACCACCGCGCCAGCCGCGTGAAGCTAGTCGGCGCGACGGCACCCGGCCAGAGGGTCGCCGTCATCGTCGCGCCGGCCTCAGAGAGCCGCCCCATCTGCTCTCTCAAGACTCGCAGACGGGCCTCGGCAGCAGCCATGATCTTCGGGAAGGTCCAGGCCACCCGCGGGTCAGTCCCGGAGCCGACGATCCCATGCGGGTCGCGCCGAAAGTGGACCGCCTCCTCCGCCAGCTAGCGCATCTCCGGGAAGGCCCCTGTCAAAAAGAAAAGAAAATCAGAAGAAAAGTCACCAAGAACAAGAAGCCGGAGTCCCAACCCGGCAACAACAACAAAACCAAAGGAAAGCACTTACTTGAGAAGGACTCTTCCAGGTGCTGCGCTTCGAGCAATGTACCACGCCGCTCCCGGGCAATGGTGCGGTCACGCTCCAGGAGCATCTTCTCCAGATCAGCGACCTTGGCAAGGCCGCCTTCACCTCGGCGTCCTTGTCCTCGGTCGCCTTCATGGCCTCCTCACGATGTCGGGTCTCCTCCGCCGTGGCCACCGGCGCCTTCAGGCGCTCAAGCTCGGCCTGGAGCTGCCCCTTGTCGTCGGCCAGCTTGCCGCGTTGCTGGTCCGCCTCGGCAAGGGCCTGTTGCGCCTCCACAACCTTGGCGGCCTCCGCCTTGAGGCGCTCCACCTCGGCCTCAAGACGGCCCTTCTCGCCCGGCAGCTGCTCCTGCAGCTAGCTGGCTTCGTCGAGCGCCTGCCGGGCTCTCGTCACCTCCGCCCTCGCCCTCTCCACCTCGGCTCCAAGCCGACCGACGTCGACAACGAGCCGGTCGTAGTGGAAGCCAGCCCGAATCAGCCGGGTCCTCCAAGACAGCACCTCGGCTGCAAAAGAGAGACTCATAAACAAAGTACTAAGACCGTGCTCCCCCTCCAACGATGGGACAAGGACCGTCGTCGGCGCCACCGTCCCTGCCGGCATCTCCGGCCACGCCGGCTCGCGCCCACGTCGGCGCGGCGCTAACCCAAGCCTGGGTCGACGCCGCCTCCAACTCCGCCTCGGCCCGGTTCTGTTCCCGCCAGGCCAGGCCTTCGGCGTCGGCCGGATCCAGACCGAGGTCCGGATCCGCTCGCTCCACCTCCTCCTCGTCCCGGTCGACGGTGCCGGACCGGCTCCTCCGGAACGCGGCACCCTTGACGGACGCCGCATCCGCCGCCGCCAGCGCCAGCGAGATCGGTGACCTGAAACACAAGACAAACTAAATAACAGGCCAAGCAGAGCCGCTCAGCAACTCGGTTCAAGCCAAAAAGAAACTCCCCCAGCACCACCGGAACGGCGGGCCTCGTCGCCCTCTCCTGCGGCATGGCGCGCCTCCTCTTGGCGGGCGGCTTCGCCACCCCGGCCGGGTCCGCCGCACGCTTCACGATCGGGGCTCGCGGCGCGATGCTGTCCTTCCCGTGCGGCCGCCTCACTGCCGGCACCCCCCGAGACGACCCGCCTCCGACCGCACCGCCGCCTCCTCCACCCGGCGCCGCTACATCAACGGCTCATGTCAGCACCCACAATGTCGTAACCCGACCGGCAACTCAAGAAGAAAACACATGACTTACCAGCTCGACGCCCTGCGCCCACGTCGGCGGTCGCCTCCTCCTCCCCGCCGTGGGCCTCGGGCTCCTCCGAGGCGACGCGCACCACCTGCGCCCGTGCCCGGTCGTAAGGATGCCGGATGGCGTTCAGAAGCACCTCCCGCGTCGCGTCGGGGCGGATAAGAAGATAAGCAGCAGCGTAATATGGAGACCAAGGACTCACCATCGGTGCCGGGTTCACGCGGCTGTACGGGGGTTTCCCGAACTGCCAGTCATCCCGCAGGTTGGCCTTGGAGATGTCGTTCACCCGGCGCGCGACCTGGTCCGCCGCCAGCCGCAAGTTCGCCATGCGGTTGGGGTCCTTAAGACCGGTCATCTGACCGATGAGGTGGCTGCGCTGCTGCAGCGGCAGCATTCGGCGGACGATGAAGGCGGTCATGAGGTCGGTGTTGGTGAGCCCCTCCCGCTCCTTCATCACTGACACCCGTTCGCACAGGTTAAGCACCTCCTACGACGGATGCTTGGGGTAGTACCCCCAGTTCCGCTTCTCCTTCAGCGGCGAGTTGATGAAGGGCGGCAAGTTGATGCGGTCCGCGCTGAGGTTGCGGACGTAGAAGAAGGAATTCTGCCACTTCTTGGCAAAATCCTCCAGGCATCTTCAGGCAGTCAGCGCCCGACCGCTTGGAGATGACGGCGGCCCCACACTCAGACATCTCCCCAGCCCTCGGCCCCTGCTGCTTCAGGGAGAAGAAGCACACCCAGAGGTTGATCGAAGGCTCGACCTCCAGGTACCCCTCATAGAGGGTGACGAAGTTCGACAGCTGCACGTTGGCGCTGGCGCCCAGATGATGGGGCTGGAGCCCTAAGAACTCCAGGAAATCGCGGAAGAAGCCGCTCGCGAGAAGCCCGAACCCGGCTTTAAATGAGGGAAGAAGATGACACCCTCCATGCCCTCGGGCCGCGGCTCCCGTTCACCCTGCGGGAGGCGCGCGGCGACCTCCGTCGCCCCCGGCAGGCGCCTGGTGGTGCGGAGATAGGGGATGTCATAGAGGGTGACGGTCGAGCCCATCCACGAGCCCGTCGGTAGCGCCATCGGCAAAGATGCGAGAGAAGGGAGAAGACGGTGGCTACAAAGCTCTGCTCAAAGCAGCGGGCGTCGCGGTGCGCAGCGGTCGCAAGAAGCAGACGAAGGAAGACGAAGGCAGGGGCGCGAGCGAGAATGATTTCCGCCGCCCCCTCCTCGCCCCAATTTATAAGCCACGGTTAGAAACGTGGGGGAGTGGGATCGTTTGCGCTCGCCTTTCCCACTTCCTCGCAATAACTGCGCACGTACGCGCGCAATAACTGCCTCAAGAATGGCAACCGACTTGCAGACGCCGCAATAAATCCGTGCGCGTGGGCTGAGGGCACGCGGCCGCGGGCCCTGCGCGTCGCCCCGTCCCGTCACGTGTGTGGCCTGCCAGGCCTCTCCGGGTCCCAGATGCCACATCGCGCCCGCGCGAAGCCCAAAAGATTGCCTCAAAGATTCGGTGGACTCCTCGTTTCCCGCTGCTGCCGGGATGCCGCGATCCGGCTTTCGGAAGACGGCACACAGTGGGTGTTGCCGGACCCGGCGGTCTCAAAATTCGCCTCCTTCAAAGGGGGAAACTGCGAAGGCCCTCCCGTCCGAAGACGGCGGACCTTCACAGCTTCGGGGACAACAATCGGGGGGATGAACCCGGGCACGCAACGGAACCTGGATCCTTTTCAAAAACGACGGGGCCCGCATCGCCCCTCAAGCCGGCTTGCGCTTGGCCGGGTTCCTCAACCCGGCCAAGCCCCTCTACCCGTCCTAATCCTCGACCCGGCCAGGCTCCTCTACTCGGCACCAACAACCATCTCAAGACAGGCATGCCCGGCGCACCAAAACTTCTCCAACAAGCCAGCTCCCCCCTTGGCGTGTTATCCAACCCGGCCAAGGGTCAGCGGCCATCCCATCCTAGCCGTACAATGGGACGAGTCTCCACCAACTGATGACCAAAGCCACAGTGCCCCGCCCATGCCTCTGGTCAGCCGGGTGAGGCAACAGTGCCCCCACCAACCCGCTGACCAGGGTCGGCGTGGCAACAGTGCACCCGTCGTCACCCATGACGCCAGTGATAACCCACAAGTATAGGGGATCGCAACAGTTTTCGAGGGTAGAGCATTCAACCCAAATTTATTTATTCGACACAAGGGGAGCAAAATAATATTCTCAAGTATTAGCATTTGAGTTGTCAATTCAACCACACCTGGATAACTTAGTATCTGCAGCAAATTATTTAGTAGCAAAGTAATATGGAAGTAACGGTAACGGTGGAAAAAGTAACAGTGATAGTTTTGTAGTGATTGTAATAGTGGCAACGGAAAAGTAAATAAGCGAAGAACAATATGTGAAAAGCTCGTAGGCATTGGATCGGTGATGGATAATTATGCCGGATGTGATTATTCATGCAACAGTTATAACATAGGGTGACACAGAACTAGCTCCAATTCATCAATGTAATGTAGGCATGTATTCCGAATATAGTCATACGTGCTTATGGAAAAGAACTTGCATGACATCTTTTGTCCTACCCTCCCGTGGCAGCGGGGTCTTAATGGAAACTAAGGGATATTAAGGCCTCCTTTTAATAGAGTACCACACCAAAGCATTAACACATAGTGAATAGATGAACTCCTCAAACTACGGTCATCATTGGGAGCGGTCCCGATTATTGTCACTTCGGGGTTGCCGGATCATAACACATAGTAGGTGACTATAGACTTGCAAGATAGGATCAAGAACTCACATATATTCATGAAAACATAATAGGTTCAGATCTGAAATCATGGCACTTAGGCCCTAGTGACAAGCATTAAGCATAGCAAAGTCATAGCAACACCAATCTCAGAACATAGTGGATACTAGGGATCAAACCCTAACAAAACTAACTCAATTACATGATAAATCTCATCCAACCCATCACCGTCCAGCAAGCCTACGATGGAATTACTCACGCACGGCGGTGAGCATCATGAAATTCGTGATGGAGGATGGTTCATGATGACGATAGCGATGGATTCCCCTCTCCGGAGCCCCGAACGGACTCCAGATCAGCCCTCCCAAGAGAGATTAGGGCTTGGAGGCGGCACCGTATCGTAAAACGCGATGAATCCTTCTCTCTGATTTTTTCTCCCCGAACACGGTGGAGCACCAGGGGGCCCACGAGGCAGGGGGCGCGCCCAGGGGGCAGGCGCACCCCCACCCTCGTGGACAGGGTGTGGGTCCCCTGGCCTTGATTCTTTCGCCGGTATTTTTTTATTATTTCCAAAAATAATCTCCGTGAAGTTTCAGGTCATTCCGAGAACTTTTGTTTCTGCACAAAAATAACACCATGGCAATTCTGCTGAAAATAGCGTCAGTCCGGGTTAGTTCCATTCAAATCATGCAAGTTAGAGTCCAAAACAAGGACAAAAGTGTTTGGGAAAGTATATACGACGGAGACGTATCAACTCCCCCAAGCTTAAACCTTTGCTTATCCTCAAGCAATTCAGTTGATAAACTGAAAGTGATAAAGAAAAACTTTTACAAACTCTGTTTGCTCTTGTTGTTGTAAATATGTAAAGCCAGCATTCAAGTTTTCAGCAAAGATTATGAACTAACCATATTCACAATAACACTTAGGTCTCATGTTTACTCATGTCAATGGCTTAATCAACTAGCGAGCAATAATAATAAATCTCGGATGACAACACTTTCTCAAAACAATCATAATATGATATAACAAGATGGTATCTCGCTAGCCCTTTGTGAGACCGCAAAAAATAAATGCAGAACACCTTTAAGAATCAAGGACTGACTAAACATTGTAATTCATGGTAAAAGAGATCCAGTCACAGTCATACCCTATATAAATTAATAGTAATGGATGCAAATGACAGCGGTGCTCTCCAGCTGGTGCTTTTTAATAAGAGGGTAATGACTCAATATAAAAGTAAATAGATAGACCCTTCGCAGAAGGAAGCAGGGATTTGTAGATGTGCCAGAGCTTGATTTTAAAGCAGAGATAAATAATATTTTGAGCGGCATACTTTCATTGTCAACATAACAACTGAGATATGGCGATATCTTCCATGCTACTCACATTATAGGCAGTTCCCAAACAGAATGGTAAAGTTTATACTCCCCCTCCACCAACAAACATCAATCCATGGCTTGCTCGAAACAATGAGTGCCTCCAACTAACAAGAGTCCCGGGGGAGTTCTGTTTGCAATTATTTTGATTTGATTTGCATAAAGCATGGGACTGGGCATCCTGGTGACCAGCCATTTTCTCGTGAGTGAGGAGCGGAGTCCACTCCTCTTGAGAATAACCCGCCTAGCATGGAAGATACAGACAACCCTAGTTGATACATGAGCTATTCGAGCATGCAAAACAGAATTTCATTTGAAGGTTTAGAGTTTGGCAGATACAAATTTACTTGGAACGGCAGGTAGATACCGCATATAGGAAGGTATAGTGGACTCATATGGAATAACTTTTGGGTTTAAGGGATTGGATGCACAAGCAGTATTCCCGTTTAGTACAAGTGAAGGCTAGAAAGAGACTGGGAAGCGACCAACTAGAGAGCGACAACAGTCATGAGCATGCACTAAAATTAATGAACATTGAGTGCAAGCATGAGTAGGATATAATCCACCATGAACATAAATATTGTGAAGGCTATGTTGATTTGTTTCAACTACATGTGTGAACATGTGCCAAGTCAAGTCACTTGAATCATTCAAAGGAAGATACCACCCTATCATACCACATCACAACCATTTTAATAGCATGTTGGCACGCAAGATAAACCATTATAAACTACTAGCTAATTAAGCATGGCATAAGCAACTATAATCTCTAATTGTCATTGCAAAAATGTTTATTCATAATAGGCTGAATTAGGAACGATGAACTAATCATATTTACAAAAACAAGAGAGGTCGAGTTCATACTAGTTCTCTCATATCAATCAGTCCATCATATATCTTCATAATTGCCTTTCACTTGCACGACCGAACGATGTGAATAATAATAATAGTGCACGTGCATTGGACTAAGCTGGAATCTGCAGGCATCTGATACAAAGGAGGAGACATGGTAATATGGGCTCTTGATTAAATCAACAATAATGCATATAAGAGCCACTTCAACATTTTCATTATAGTCCTCTCGACCCCCAAAGAAAAGAAAAGAAATAAAACTATTTACACGGGTAAGCTCCCAACAAGCAAAAGAAGAACAAGAAATCTTTTTGGGTTTTCTTTTTATTTATACTACTACAACAAGGAAGTAAACTAGCTAAAAGCTATTACTAATTTTTTTCGTTTTTTCTTAAGGTTTATCAAACACACAAGAAGAAGGCAAGAAAAGGAAAATAAACTAGCATGGATAGTACAATGAAAGAGTATGAACACTGACAACTAGCATGAGTGTGTGAACATAAATGTAATGTCGGTGAGAAATATGTAGTCCCCCAAGCTTAGGCTTTTGGCCTAAGTTGGTCTACTGCCACGGCTGGCCTGGCGGATATCCAAAGTTGTAGTTGGGGTCGTACTGAGATGCAGCAGCTATTGCATCGTGGGCTGCAGCTTGGAGGCGAGCTGCCCTCGTCCTTCTTTCATACTCATTTGCCTCCTCCCTGGTTATGACATATCTTCCCTTTTCCCGAAAGTCAAAGAAAGTAGGAGCAGGAAGAGCGACGTGATAGGTGCGTCGTCTGTCAAAGATTAGTCGGTACTGGAGGAACTGATCGTTCCTCTCGACAAACTGATGACAAACCATAGCCTCATAATCTAAATAAACAGGAGGCAACTCAACATCATACTCACGTATGGGTATATCAAGAAAATTAGCTACACGGGTTGCATAAATTCCACCAAAGAAATCTCCATGAATTCTATTATTATGCAACCTACGTGCAACAATGGCTCCCAAATTATAATGTTTATCTCCTAATACAGCACTCCTGAGAACACTGAGGTCAGGGACACACATGTGACATGCTTCATCCTTACCATTTATACACCTACCTATGAAGAGAGCAAAATAATGTATAGCAGGAAAATGAATGCTCCCGATGATAGTTTGTGTTATATCTATAGACTCCCCCACAGTTATACTAGCAACAAAATCTATAAACTCAGATTTGAGAGGCTCACTAGTGCTACCCCATTGTGGAAGTTTGCAAGCAGTATTAAAATCCTCTAAGTCCATAGTATAAGGATTTTCATAAAGATCAAACAGGACAGTTTGAGAATTGCGTGATGATGAAAATTCAAACCTTCTCACAAAGGAATCAGTGAGATAGTGGTACTGGCGGCACTTATCTGCCTCGAAGCTCTCAAGATCAGCGTTATGCACGTATGCGTTAAGTTCCTCCTTGATTCCTGCTGGATCCATAAAGTCCTTTGACGGCCATTCACAAGCCCGCACCTGAGCTTCCCTCGGTTGTTCATCGTCGGCATCGCGTATTGCGAGCGTGGGTCCTTGCTTCCTTGAAGGACCACCTTGGTACATTTTCCTAAACATATTTCTTCCTCTGAAAAATTTCTGAAAATTTTAGTAACTTCAAATAAAAGTGAACCAAACTCAACAAAATTGATAGCAACTACTCCCACAAGTGCCTAGAGACTATATCATGCATTAGAACTACTTGGAACCATATAAATTTGACATGCAAGCTCAAGAACATGGTCACCTAAGCAGCAAAAATTTGCAATGAATAAAGCACTAGAACAAAAACTAATTGGACCATTGGAGGACTCACATACCGAAGAACAATCCCCCAAAGCAGTTTTGTGAGTTGAGCTTTGAGCAAGGAGATCAAAAATCACAGCAAAATGAGCTAGAACTCGTGCTTGAGCTGGTTGGTGAGTTTTTTGGGAGGAAGAAGGAGTATGCGGTGGTTGGAATGAGTGGAGGGGAGCCACCATGGGCCCACGAGGCAGGGGGCGCGCCCTGGACCCTCGTGGCCAGGTGCTTGCTCCCCCTGCTGTGTTCTTAGTGCCAGATATTCTCAAATATTCTAGAAAAAAATCATATTTAATTTTCGGGGCATTTGGAGAACTTTTATTTTTGAGGTATTTTTTATTGCACGGATAATTCAGAAAACTGACAGAAAAATACTATTTTTTCTTTATTTATTCTAAATAACATAAAGTAAAAGGGGGTACAGAAGGTTGTGCCTTCTAACTTCATCCATCTCATGCTCATCAAAAGGAATCCACTAACAAGGTTGATTAGAGATGGCACCCGCAGGGTTTGGGTATGGGTGGAGCCACCTCATACCCTTACTCGTCCCATTTAAGCTTACCCATCACCTGTACCCATACCCGTTAGTGGGTACATATTTTTCCCATACCCGTCACCTGACAGGGTAAATGGGTACCCACGGGTAAAAATACTCATGTTTGCATAACATCAATGGAGCAACACATAATCATAAACAACAACATACAATCATAATTTATAAACAACAACACATAATAACATGAATACATACATATAAACAACAACACATCATAAACATCAACACTTTCTTGTACACAACAACACATCAACACATCAACAAGTAGTCATAAATAGTAGCACATAGCCATACAGGGTAGAGGTATTTTTTTCGTGCTTGCTAGATTTTATAAGGGTACATGGGTATGCGGGTATGGGTTATATGATCTCATACACATACCCGCTCTAGCCGGTGGGTTTAACATTTCCCTATTTACATACCATGGGTAATTTTTTTATCCCATACCCTTATCCTAATAGGGTCTTTACCCGCAGGGTACGTGGGTAATGGGTACCCATTGCCATACCTAAGGTTGATCAGGTCTTGTTAACAAACTCATTTCGAATAACATGGAACCGGAGAAATTTTGAATAACACTATGTTACCTCAACAGGGATATGCACATCCCCAACAATAAGAATATCATATTTCTTCTTGACAGTAGGAAGAGGAAATTCAAAACCTCCAATAATAATCGATGGAAATTTTCCAATAGAATTGATACTGTGAACTTGAGGTTGTTTCCTCGGAAAGTGTACCGTATGCTCATTACCATTAACATGAAAAGTGACATTGCCTTTTTTGCAATCAATAACAGCCCCTGCAGTATTCAAAAAGGGTCTTCCAAGAATAATGGACATATTATCGTCCTCGGGAATATCAATAATAACAAAGTCCGTTAAAATAGTAACGTTTGCAACCACAACAGGCACGTCCTCACAAATACCGATTGGTATAGCAGTTGATTTATCGGCCATTTGCGAAGATATTTCAGTAGGTGTCAACTTATTCAAATCAAGTCTACGATACAAAGATAGAGGCATAACACTAACACCGGCTCCAAGATCACATAAAGCAGTTTTAACATAATTTCTTTTAATGGAGCATGGTATAGTTGGTACTCCCGGATCTCCTAGTTTCTTAGGTATTCCACCCTTAAAAGTATAATTAGCAAGAATGGTGGAAATTTCAGCTTCCGGTATCTGTCTTTTATTTGTGACAATATCCTTCATATACTTAGCATAAGGATTCATTTTGAGCATATCAGTCAAACGCATACACAAAAAGATAGGTCTAATCATTTCAGCAAAGCGCTCAAAATCCTCATCATCCTTTTTCTTGGATGGTTTGGGAGGAAAAGGCATGGGTTTCTGAACACACGGTTCTCTTTCTTTACCATGCTTCCTAGCAACAAAGTCTCTCTTATCATAACATTGATTCTTTGATTGTGGGTTATCAAGATCAACAGCCGGTTCAATTTCTACCTCATTATTATTGCTAGGTTGAGCATCAACATGAACATCATTATTAGCATTATCACTAGGTTCATGTTCATCACCAGATTGTGTTTCAGCATCGGAAATAGAAATATCATTGGGGTTCTCAGATGTGTCAACAACAGGTTCACTAGAAGCATGCAAAGTCCTATCATTTTTCTTTTTCTTCTTTTTAGAAGGACTAGGTGCATCGACATTAGTTCTCTGAGAATCCTACTCAATTCTCTTAGGGTGGCCCTCGGGATATAAAGGTTCCTGAGTCACTTTACCCCCTCTAGTTGCAACTCTAACAGCAAAGTCATTATTCTTACTATTCAATTCATTGAGCAAATCATTCTAAGCTTTAAGTACTTGTTCTACTTGAGTGGTAACCATAGAAGCATGTTTACTAATGAGTTTAAGTTCACCTTTAACTCTAGACATATAATCACCCAAGTGTTCAATCATATAAGCATTGTGTTTTAATTCTCTACCAACATAAGCATTGGCTAGCAGACTTATAACGAAGAATATCACCTTCATCAAATCTATAAAGAGAATTTACCTTTACTACCTGTGTTGGGTTATCAAGACTATGTGTTTCTTCAACATGCGCTAAATTAAGACCATGTATTTCTTCAACAGGAGGTAAATTCTTAACATCTTTAGCTTTTATACCTTTTTGTTTCATAGATTTCTTTGCCTCTTGCATATCTTCAGGACTGAGAAATAGAATACCCCTTTTCTTCAAAGTTGGCTCAGGAGTTGGTTCAGGAAGTGTCCAATTGTTTTCATTTGTCAACATATTATTCAATAGAATTTCAGCTTGATCAACTATTCTTTCCCTGAAAACACAACCAACACAACTATCCAGGTGGTCTCTCGAAGCATCGGTTAGTCCATTATAGAAGATATCAAGTATTTCATTTTTCTTAAGAGGATCATCAGGCAAAGCATTAAGTTATTGGAGAAGCCTCCCCCAAGCTTGTGGGAGACTCTCTTCTTCAATTTGCACAAAATTATATATTTCCCTTAAAGCAGCTTGTTTCTTATGAGCAGGGAAATATTTAGCAGAGAAGTAATAAATCATATCCTGGGGACTACGCACACAACCAGGATCAAGACAATTAAACCATATCTTAGCATCACCCTTTAATGAGAACGAAAATAATTTAAGGATATAATAGTAGCGAGTTTTCTCATCATTATTGAACAGGGTAGCTATATCATTTAGTTTAGTAAGATGTGCCACAACAGTTTCAGATTCATAGCCATAGAAAGGATCAGATTCAACCAAAGTAATTATCTCAGGATCGAAGAGAAATCATAATCCTTATCAGTAACAAAGATAGGTGAAGTAGCATATGCAGAATCATATTTCATTCTAGCATTCAGAGTTTTTTCTTTCAGCTTAGCTAATAATTTCTCAAGATCACTCCTATCATTGCAAGCAAGAAAGTCTCTAGCAGTTTCTTCATCCATAACATAACCCTCAGGCACAACAGGCAATTCATATCTAGGGGGAGAATCTTCATCATCACTTTCATCAATATTATCAGTTTCAATTATTTCATTCTCTCTAGCCCTAGCAAGTTGTTCATCAAGAAAATCACCAAGTGGCACAGTAGTACCAAGCATAGAAGTAGTTTCATCATAAGTATCATGCATAGTAGAAGTGGCATCATCAATAACATGCGACATATCAGAATTAATAGCAGAAGCAGGTTTAGGTGTCGCAAGCTTACTCAAAACAGAAGGTGAATCAAGTGCAGAGCTAGATTGCAGTTCCTTACCTCCCCTCGTAGTTGAGGGATAAATTTTGGTTTTCTCGTCTTTCAAGTTCCTCGTAATGACCAGAGGATATAAATCCCAAGTGACTCAAAGAATAGAGATATGCTCCCAGGCAACGGCGCCAGAAAATAGGCTTGATAACCCACACGTATAGGGGATCGCAACAGTTTTCGAGGGTAGAGTATTCAACCCAAATTTATTGATTCGACACAAGGGGAGCCAAAGAATATTCTCAAGTATTAGCAGTTGAGTTGTCAATTCAACCACACCTGGATAACTTAGTATCTGTAGCAAAGTATTTAGTAGCAAAGTAATATGGAAGTAACGGTAATGGTGGCAAAAGTAACAGTGATAGTTTTGTAGTGATTGTAATAGTGGCAACGGAAAAATAAATAAGCGAAGAGCAATATGTGAAAAGCTCGTAGGCATTGGATCGGTGATGGAGAATTATGCCAGATGCGATTATTCATGCAACAGTTATAACATAGGGTGACACAGAACTAGCTCCAATTCATCAATGTAATGTAGGCATGTATTCTGAATATAGTCATACGTGCTTATGGAAGAGAACTTGCATGACATATTTTGTCCTACCCTCCCGTGGAAGCGGGGTCCTAATGGAAACTAAGGGATATTAATGCCTCCTTTTAATAGAGTACCGCACCAAAGCATTAACACATAGTGAATACATGAACTCCTCAAACTACGGTCATCGCCGGGAGTGGTCCTGATTATTATCACTTCGGGGTTGCCGGATCATAACACATAGTAAGTGACTATAGACTTGCAATATAGGATCAAGAACTCACATATATCCATGAAAACATAATAGGTTCAGGTCTGAAATCATGGCACTCGGGCCCTACTGACAAGCATTAAGCATAGCAAAGTCATAGCAACATCAATCTCATAACATAGTGGATACTAGGGATCAAACCCTAACAAAACTAACTCGATTACATGATAAATCTCATCCAACCCATCACCGTCCAGCAAGCCTACGATGGAATTACTCACGCACGGCGGTGAGCATCATGAAATTGGTGATGGAGGATGGTTGATGATGACGATGGCGACGTATTCCCCTCTCCGGAGCCCCGAACGGACTCCAGATCAGCCCTCCCGAGAGAGATTAGGGCTTGGCGGCGGCTCTGTATCGTAAAACGCGATGAATCCTTCTCTCTGATTTTTTTCTCCCCGAACACGAATATATAGAGTTGGAGTTGAGGTCGGTGGAGCACCAGGGGGACCACGAGGCACGGCGGTGCGCCCAGGGGGGTAGGCGCCCCCACCCTCATGGATAGGGTGTGGGCCCCCTGGCCTTGATTCTTTCAGCAATATTTTTTATTATTTCCAAAAATAACCTCCGTGAAGTTTTAGGTCATTCCGAGAACTTTTGTTTCCGCACAAAAATAACACCATGGCAATTCTGCTGAAAACAGCGTCAGTCCGGGTTAGTTCCATTCAAATCATGCAAGTTAGAGTCCAAAACAAGGGCAAAAGTGTTCGGAAAAGTAGATACGACGGAGACGTATCAGCCAGCAAGTGGCGACCTGATGGAGCGCCACTGTAGCCGACTCAACCCGGCCACTCCCTGACGATCGACAAGACGGCAACAGTGCCCCCGTACCCGCCGGGTCCCACGCCCGGGGAACCTGGCAAGGCCTGGTACCCGGCGGGTCCCAGCACCGGGTTCCTGGACACTGACGACCCGACCCTACAACCTTGTAACATTACCATTGTACCCCTGGGGGGTTTACCCATAAAACGCCCCAGGAGCCCTGATGCATACATGCAACTCCTTCACTCGCACAGGCGATCACACACACACACACCTAGAAAGCATTGCCCTCGAGCCTCCTCCTCTCTTTAGCCATCCCTTGGCATCATGCCGACCTCGCCTCTGGAGCCCACCAGTGCCCTCGAGCCTCCTCCTCTCTTTAGCCATCCCTTGGCATCTGCCGTGTGTCCACCACGACATCGACCAAAGAGTTATCACGCAACATTCTAAGTAGATTCAATGTTATGTTGAATTACTTTTATATTTTGATCCGTTATTTCCAATCTAGTAATTGTTCTTCCTACATGTTCCTATTAACTCCCTACAACATCATTAGTTTCAATTTTTGAACCTTTCAAACTATTTGAACCTTCATTTGATCATATCTTGTAAACTGTAACGCACTTTCAATTGATTGCTTTTGCAATTGAATCCCTAGACGTAATCCATCATCTTGAGCCATCACCACACTTTGTCAACAAAATTAGGAACTGATCTTGCAGAATAATTTGATTTGGTTCTTTCAGAAATTTTTGCAGTCTTTCTTTGCCTTTTCTTCTGGATCTGTGAGTGATTGCTTATGTGTGGTTATAATTGCTTGCTTACGATAGATTGAACGGAGTGTGACGAGTAGAACTATCAGGAATTATGAGTGCGCCGAATCTTCATCAATAGTACAAGGCAAGTTCACACTTTGACCATATTTTTCATACCCAGTTTTTATGCATTAGTTTTACCCTCAAAGATTGCATGAGTAGGATTGGAAATTGGGCTCTGCTATGTAGTTCATGACGTAGGAACCTACTACCTTTAATCACCCCGGGAATATACGCTTTGTTACTTATGCTTAGCCATGCTCGTAGACGTGGATTGGTATGTGAGATTCATGAAAGTTGCGAGAGTAATATTACCTAAGGGAAACTTAAGGTGGCTACTTTAATACACATCTGGGTGGAATGGTTGGGGCACCCTAGAGCACCCAATGGTTTGCCCGGGCACCTGGAGAACCAAGTGCTTGCCCAAGGGGATCCCGGAGTACCCGTGTGATGACACTATGGAATGCCACCCAGGCTTAAAGGGATCATAATATTATTAATGCTAGAAACTTCCGTGTGTAGCCACAAGCCATTATGGGTTGTGGCATAGTTGAGTATGTTGTGTGACCTCTTTCAGTGGTAGACTAGCAGATGTAGGGGAAAGTAGGTGGTACTGTCTACCCAGAGTAAAGAGTTAATGCTTCGGAAAGACTATGTGTCGATCATCCGTTTCTCAAACATCATTTAGTGCGAGAAATTCAACGGAGGAGATCGAGTCTTGTGGGGAAAAGTGCGCAAGCCTCTGGAGAGTGTACAAACTAATCATGATTAGCCGTGTCCCCGGTTATGGACATTTTGAGTATCTGGTATTTGAATTATTGGTTGATCTCATCACTCTATTTAATGAAATTGTTGGGTTATTAATGATTTGGGAATTTTGGGATTGAGTTGGGGTTACCTTCTCAATATGGGTAATTTAACTTAGTAGTAAATAAAATTTATTCCTTCGTTGTAGGGAAAAATCAGCTTTATGTAAAAATTTATACTTAGAGCCTCCACCATCCAAATATGCATATAGAGATAGACAATTCTCATTATTACTCTATGGTGTGAAATTGCCAGTACATTCAATGTACTGACCTACATGGCTGCAATGTCTCATGTTGCAGGAATCTTACGACGAGTAAGTGATACGTTAGGGTTACGATGTCTACACTCAACTTTGTCATTGGTGTTGTTGGGACTCCACAGTTTTGTTGTTTCTTCCGCTATTTGGATTGAGGTAATAGTATTTATGTTACTTTATACATGTTATTTACCTCTGTTATAAATCCTCGAGTACTGTGTGTGTCAGCATACCGATCCAGGGTGACACTTAAGTACAGAGACTTCGATCCATTCGGGTCGGGTCGCTACAACAAATAGCTAGTCAGGGCACTGGCCGAGCCAGTGACAAGCCCAGCATAAACATGCATCACCTGGAAGCCAACTAAAAAGCCACGATGGTGGCAAAGCAGCCCGCCTCCCACCAGGCTCTCAGGTCCTCGATGATCATGCTCACCACTCCAGCCGGATGTCTAGCTTGTATTGCTTCCAATTTGGTTAAATTGCATCTTCTTAGCTTACACATTATACCTTTGAATATGACATGCCTTCCTGTTTTTGGTACATACTAGTAAATATGTCTATTAACCATGTTCTTACGTCAAACTAATGTTCTTGTGTATCCCTCATCAATCACTTGTGATGAGACAGTCACGCTAGGGGTTTACTGTGAGAAAATACACTCTTTTAAAGAATGAAGTGTCAGCCTCCCCACATGATTCTCAAGAAACAGCAAGGCTAGATGAAGATCGTGAACGTCGCTCTATAGTTGATGACCGCATTTCCCCTACACCAGCGTCGCAGGTGCTTGCTCTAACTTGGCAGCGTGATATGTGGTTGCATGTTGCATATGGTGTCTAGATTGTAATTCTTCCAATCTGGTTAAATTGCATGTGTTATTCTGCTTAGTTTATACATTATACCTGTTAATGTGACATGTCTTCGTTTTTTAGTACATAGTACATCTATTAAGCATGTCCTTACATAAAACTATTTTTTTTGCATCCTGCATCAATCAACATGACGAGACACCTTTAGTATATGCAGTGTGATATTAGTTGCATCTTTCATATAATTTATAGCATGCGCTGCTTCTAATTTGTTGAAACGCCATTTATGATGGGATGCTTTTAACTTGGCAGAGTCATATTGGTTGCATCTTTCATGTGGTGTCTAGCTTGCATTGCTTTTTATTTGTTGAAATGGCTTCTGCTTAGTTGTGAATATGCTACGCCGTCATGTTTTTCTTACATATTCCATCCTAGTATCATGTGTTTGCCTTACATCAAAGTAGTGATTGTCAGTATCATGCACGAATGAGTTTTGAAGAGTGAATTTTATTGCTTTTTCTTGCCGGTTTTACTTGACAATTCAAAACCAATAAAGCGGAAGGAAATTAGCAAGGCAGTGGATAAAGGCGCTCCTTCCAAACGGAGGGCCTCTACAGATTCTACTCTGCCACCACCCCCAAGAAGATTTGCAAGACAACACATGCATAGACACTCAAGGTAGTTGGTGTTGATGATGAGCACGTCTCCCCTAGTGCACCATCACAGGTGCTCCCTCTAACTTGGCACTGTTATATGTGGTTGCATGTTATGTATGATGTCTAGCTTGTATTGCTTCGAATTCCATCTGCTCACGTTACACATTATACTTCTGAATAAGACACGTGTTCATGTTTCTAGAATATACAATATTTGTCTATCACACCATGTTCTTACATCAAAGTACTAATGTTGTGTAACCAGCAACAATCACTTATCATAAGTCATGTTTGACTTGGGAGTGTGATATAGGTTACATCTCGCATTCTTTTCTAGCTTGTACTACTTCTAATTTGTTGAAATGGCACTTATGACGAGACAGTTTTAACTTGGTAGAGTGATATTCGTTGCATCTTTCGTATGGTATCTAGCTTTCATTGCTTCTAATATGTTGAAATACCTTCTACTTAGTTTACACATCATAGCTATGAATATGCAATGCTGTCCTTTTTTCTTACACATTCATTCGTCCTATCATGCGGTCGCCTTACATTAAAGTAGTACTCGTTAGCATCCTGCATCAGTGAGTTCTGAAAAGCGTTTTTATCCATTTTTCTTATGGGTTTGACTTGACAAGGCAATACAATTAAGAAATAGGAAGGAAACAAATAAGGCAAGGACTGATGGTGGTCTTCCGGTGAAACCGGCATCCCAGGTGCTTTCTCTAGCTTGGCAGTGTGACATTGTCTTGCATGTGGCATATGGTGTCTCACTTATGTTGCTTGTAATCGATTAAATTATTTCTGCTTAGTTTACACAAATAGTTGTGAATATGCCATGCCGTCCTGTTTTTCGTCCATATTCCATCCTCGTATCATGTGTTTGCCTTACGTCAAGGTAGTGATTGTCAGTATCATGCATGAATGAGTTCTGAAGAGTGAATTTAATTGCTTTTTCTTTTGGTTTCACTTGAAAATGAAAAATCAATAAAGCAGAAGGAAATTAGCAAGGCAGTGGATAAAGGTGCTTCTTCCAAATGGAGGGCCTCTCCACATTCTACTCGACCATCCCCCAAGAAGATTTGGATGACAACACATGCATAGACACTCAAAGTAGCTGTGTTGATGATGAGCACGTCCCCCCGTGTCCACCATCACAGGTGCTCCCTCTAACATGGCACTATTATATGTGGTTCCATGTTATGTATGATGTCTAGCTTGTATTGCTTCTAATTTTGTTGAATTCCATCTGCTTACTTTACACATTATACTTGTGAATAAGACACGTGTTCCTGTTTCTAGAACATACAATCTATGTCTATGACACCATGTTCTTACATCAAAGTACTACTGTTGTGTAACCTGCAACAATCACTTTTCACAAGACACGTATAACTTGGGAGTCTGATATAGTTTACATCTCGCATTATTTTCTAGCTTGTACTAATAATTTGTTGAAATGGCACTAATGAAGAGACAGTTTTAACTTGGTAGAGTGATATTCGTTGCGTCTTACATATGGTGTCTAGCTTTCATTGCTTCTAATTTGTTGAAACGCCTTCTGCTTAATTTACACAACTTAAGTTGTGAATATGCAATGTCACTAATGACGAGAGACCTTTAACTTGGCAGTGTGATGTTGTTTGCATCTTGCATATGATTTATTTCTTGTACTGCTTCACATTTGTTTAAACTCCAGTTATGACGAGACACTGTTAACTTGGCAGAGTGATATTTGTAGCATCTTTCATATGGTGTCTACCTTCCATTGCATTGCTTCTAATTTATAGAAATGCCTTTTCCTTAGTTTACACATCATAGCTCTGATTATCTCATCCCGTCCTATTTTTTGTACGTATTACATCCTCCTATCATGTGGTTGTCTAACATCAAAGCTCAGTTCATCTATATCACGCATCAATTTGTTCTGACTAAATTTCTGTTCCTTTTCTTGTCGGCTTAACTTAACATGGCACAGAGAAAGAGGAAGGAACACAGAATGATAGGGGATGGTGTTAGTACTAAGGACACACAGAAACGGAAGTGGAAGAATTATGCAGATTCTGCTGGTATTGATGGTGCAATAGAAGGTCAAAGTCTAGCGAAAATTGTACAAATGCGGTATCCCGTGCTACGCGAGCTGCAAAATAAGCCAAACAGAAACTAATAGCTGCCACCAAATGTAACGCCCGAATAATTAGGCTACAGTAAAACTCTCCTAATGATGCCATGTCATCTGTGATTACTGTTGCTAATCTTTCGTTAGTTCAAAACTGATACAAAAATCAATTAAAAATATGGCAAACAACAAAAGTTTTCTAACATTGAAACAAAAATGTTCGGTGGGTGCCAAATATTGCACTGGTAATTATTGTGGAGAAAACATTTTTTAGAAAATGCCTAAATGTTTTAAAGTGAAATAAAATAGAAAAGAAAATAAATAAAAAGAAAAGGTGGAAACAAAACCAAAGGAAAAGAAAAGCAATCACCCCACCCCCCTCCCACTTGGCTTCGCCGCAAGACGACCTCGCGGACGCCTCCTTCCCGCCGGACTGCCCCTCTTCGCTGCATCGTCTCCGACCTCCACCTCGCGCCCCGCTGCCACTTCCCTACCTGCCCCGTGAGCTTCCCCCTCCCTCCTTTCTGCTGCCGTGTCGCGCGCATGCTCCGCCGTGGTTGCGCCCTCTCCCCCGCTGCTCCCTCGTCCTGCAGCTCCACGCCGGCACACGTGCCTCGCCCTAACCCCTGCTTACCGCGGCCTTGCCCTGACCGGCGTGCCTCCGCACGCGCCAACAACCGCGCCCCCTCACACACACCCAGCGCGTGCCCCGCGCCCGTGCCCACCTTCCCCTATCCTCGGCCGCGGCCGCTCGCGTCACCGCCGTCCACTTCCGCCACGCTGCCCAGCTCCAGCCGCTGCGCCGCCTCGATGTCCCCCTCTCTACGCTGCTAGCCAGCCTCTGGCGGTGCCCTGCCGCACCCGTCGAGCCGCCTCTGCTGTTACCCCCTGTCCCTGCTCGCGCGCTTGCACTCCTCGCCGTGCTCGCCTGCCCTCTCGACCTCGTCGTCCCGAGCATCGAGCACCGCCACGGCCACCACACTGCACCGCCTCGCCATCCGCCGCCCGCGCTGGCCCCGCCCGCTGCCCTGTTCCGCACTGTTGTTGAAGCCGAAGGCCACCGCTGCTCGCCCTTTTCCCGGCCACCGCTCCCCGCGCCGACCTCCGCATGACGGCTGCTTCGCAGCCCCTGGCGCCACCTTGCCGTGGCCTTGCCACTCCCGCCTCTGGCGGCTAGCCTCGCTGCGCCTGTGGCCGGCGCCACGCCTGTCGATCTGGCCGTATGCCCAATCGGGCTGGGCACCAGCGCCCGTTAACGCCCGACCCACTATGGACCTTTGGGCCACTGCCAAACGGGGCCCACGCCCCAGAACGTTTTAGATAAAATTAATAATAATAATAATAAATTTAATTAATTAATTAATTAAATTAATTAAGTTAATTAATCATATTTAATTAATCTTATTAACCTGTTAGTTTAATTAAACAACAATTAGTTTAACCTAAACCCTAATTAACCTAATAGTGTATGACAGGTGGGTCCCACTGAGCCCACACTTCAGTTTGACCAGTCAACACCTCTGTTGACTGCTGACGTCATGATGACATCAGCAAACACTATTCTGGATAATGTTGAACTAAATTAATTAAATAAATCCTAAAAATGAGTTAAATCTTTTAAAATTAATATAAAATAAACCGTAGCTCAGATGAAAAATACTTTCTACATGAAAGTTGCTCAGAACGATGAGACGAATCCGGATACGTAGCCTGTCCGTCAGCCACACATCCCTAACATATCTAACTCGCAACTTTCCCCCTCCGATTCATCTGTCCGAAAACGCGAAACACCGGGAATACTTTCCCGAATGTTTCCCCCCTTCGCCGGTATCACCTCTTACCGCGTTAGGGCACACCTAACAACGCTGTTTGCTTTGTCATGCATCGTTATGAATCTGTTTGCATTGTATTCATTGTTTCTTCCCCCTCTTCTCTCCGATAGACTACGAGTCGACGCCACTGCTGGTGCCCCGACAGTCTACGCTGTTGACGACCCCTCCTTCTTGCCAGAGCAACCAGGCAAGCCCCCCCTTGATCACCAGATATTGCCTATTCTTCTCTATACTGCTTGCATTAGAGTAGTGTAGCATGTTACTGCTTTACGTAATCCTATTATGCTGCATAGCCTGTCTTTGCCACTACTGTTGTTACCTTTACCTGCAATCCTACATGCTTAGTATAGGATGCTAGTATTACATCTATGGCCCTACATTCTTGTCCGTCTGCTGTGCTATACTATCGGGCCGTAATCACTTGGGAGGTGATCACGGGTATATACTATATACTTTATACATGATACATGTGGTTACTAAAGTCAGGTCGACTCGTGGAGCACCCGCGAGTGATTCACGGATTGGGGGCGGAAAGGACATTTGTCCCGACGGCCCTCTGTGTGGATCTTGGTGGCGGAGCGACAGGGCAGGTTGAGACCACCTAGGAGAGAGGTGGGCCTGGCCCTGGTCGGCGTTCACGGTTACTTCAAAATAACACGCTTAACGAGATCTTGGTATTTGATCTGAGTCTGGCCACTTGCCTATACGCACTAACCAACTATGCGGGAACAGTTATGGGCACTCGACATCGTGGTATCAGCCAAAGCCTTCGTGACGTCAGCGACTGAGCGGCGCGTGCCAGATTGGACTGCGTAACCGTGACTTCCTTTGTAATGGAGGTTGCTAGGTCTGCTTCCGGCCGCGTTCGCAACGTGCAGGTCTGCGATGGGCCCAGACCCCTGCTGTCGGTGTCAAAACCGGCGGATCTCGGGTAGGGGGTCCCGAACTGTGCGTCTAGGCGGATGGTAACAGGAGACAAGGGACACGATGTTTTACCCAGGTTCGGGCCCTCTTGATGGAGGTAAAACCCTACGTTCTGCTCGATTGATATTGATATTGTGGATGTTTACAAGAGTGGATCTACCAAGAGATCAAGGAGGCTAAACCCTAGAAGCTAGCCTATGGTATGATTGTAAGGGTTGTTGTGATGTTGTCCTACGGACTAAAGCCATCCGGTTTATATAGACACCGGAGAGGGCTAGGGTTACATAGAGTTGGTTACAATGGTAGGAGATCTACATATGCGTATCGCCAAGCTTGCCTTCCACGCCAAGGAAAGTCCCATCCGGAGACGGGGAGAAGTCTTCAATCTTGTATCTTCATAGTCTTGTAGTCCGGTCGATGATGATAGTCCCGCCAATGATAGTTCGGCTGATGATGGTAGTCCGCTATCCGGACACCCCTAATCCAGACTCCTCGGTAGCCCTGAACCAGGCTTCAATGACGATAAGTCCGCGCAGTATATTGCTTGGCATTGCAAGGCGGATTCCTCCTCCAAATGATAGAAGATTGTGAACACCAGATAGTGTCCGGCTCGCAAAATAAATTCCACATTCCACCGTAGAGAGAATAATAATATATACACAAGTTCAATCTGTCGACGTTTTTGTGGCATGACGTCACACCACTACCAAGCCATTACTCGAATTGTTTTTACTTTACCACCTCGGTGCATTTAGCGGCGATTTCCTTGGCACGTCTTGTCGAAGCAGAGATCGTGTTTCCCTTAATCCGAGATTCTCATCAATATGGGCGTGGGTAACCCAACGCGCGCCTGCTCGCCGCCTCTATCGGCGAGTCCCAAGCGGTCACGGAGGCGGCTCTTGGTATTCTCCTCTTTATAACGGGACCAAGGCTCGTTTCTTTGTTCTTCAATCCTTCACAAATCCCTCCCGCTCCAAGTTCCAGCACCTAGAGCTCCAGATTCGAGCGCTGCGGACTTCCAACGATGTCCGGTTCCGACCTACAGGGCCGGTGGATGCCCTCCTCCGTCACGGAGGACATGCTAAAGTTGCGGGAGGCCAAGTACCTGTCTTACGAGATTTCAGACAGGTTGCTGCCAAGGGCAGGCCATCCCCACCCCCGAGCCCGGCGAGTATGTCGTTTTTGTATCCCACCTCCGTCGGGGTTTAGGCTTCCTGATGGATCCTTTTGTGAGAGGGCTCATGTTTTATTATGGGTTGGAATTCCACGATTTGGCTCCGGAGTCCATCCTCCATATTTCCGCATTTATCGTCGTCTATGAAGCCTTCCTCCGCGTCACCCCTCACTTCGGCCTGTGGCTGAAGACCTTTAATGTGGCGCCGAAGATGATCGGGGGGCGTCAAGCGGAGTGTGGCGGGGCGGCCATAAATAGGAGGGCTGATGCCCCGTGGCCCGCTGGCTCCTTCCAAGAGGAGCTCGGCCTGTGGCAGCAAGAGTGGTTCTATATTACCGTTCCGAGGGGCCGCAGACAAAAGCCGCCGCCCTTATTCCGCCCGGGACCTCCACGATGGTTGATGTCGTGGGTCAACCAAGGGCTCAACGGGGGTCGTCAAAGGGCGTGCCCCTCTTGCGAGGCGGATTCGAGATCTCCAAATGAGGATATCGATATGGTGGTGGTGATGCGAGTTATGCTGATTAGGCGCCTCCGCCTCCGCAAGCGCCGCCCTCTCCGGCTATGGGAGTTCAATCCGGAGGGTCCACGGATTCTTCAACACTTCATGGGTATGACACCCCTGGAGATGTACAAATTATTCTTCGGATAGCAAGAGGTGCGTTTGGAATTGACCGAGGATGCTGGCCTAAGCTGCAATCGCTCGGATACTCAAGTAAGTAGTTCCGAGTCCGGACATACCGTTTGTTTGCCTTTCGATGATTAGCTTTATGACCAAATTCCTTCTATACAGGAGTGGATAGCGGAAGCAAAATTGATCTGATGTCCGCCCCCCCCCGAGACCGCGCGGATCCGTGCTGGTCCGGATGTTGAGGTTGCGCCTTGGAGGAAGGCGAAGGGGAAAACAGAAAGCTACTGCCTCGCCTAAGGAGGCTCTTGAAAGAGGGGATCGAGAATCCCTCCCTTCAAGGGAGAAGAGGGCTGCCTCAGGGACCGGGGCAAAAGCCCCTAAACGGGGGAAGAAATCTTCGCCAGATGGCCATGCGTCTGGGGAGGCCCTGGCCGCACAATATCCATTAACGAGTCAGCCCTCCAACGAGCCGTAAGTAGAAAGAAAGGAGTTTTATAATAAGGGACATCCCTATTTGTGCTTCTGAGGATAACTAAAGTTTTTACCTTGTAGTTCGGATCTCCGTCCTTCGCAAATGAGCTCGTCTTCGGGGGACCTTCGTCCGGAGATGATAGAGAGCGAGACGCCTCCGTCCGGGGCGCCGTCGGATAGGGCGGACGAGCCTGAAGTGTCGTCACGGAAGGAGCCCCCGGGTTTGGCAAAGCCGGATAGTTTGGCGCCAATTGGTGTACGGCTGAAGGATCTGCTTGAGAAGGTGTCTATCTCAGAAGATCAGCACGCATTGATGAGCATGGTGATTGAAAGGATTTCGTCCACCGAAGGCGGGTTACACGATGCCGTCAGGAGTTTGCTGACGGGGTTTGAGGTACGTAAGAATGACACACCTTTTAACAGTTTTGCATATAGAATGCGCCCTGTATAGATAGTAGCCCCTGAGACTCGGTAGGTTGTCGAAATCGACAGCGTGCCGAGGATCAAAATCGCAGGTTTAAATTCCCGTCTTGCCGATGCAGGTGGCGGGTTGTCCGGGGGCCAGCCGGACTGATGGGGTTGCTGAACTAAAGCGGCAACTCGATGCTGCAGATGTGGACATCACGCTGATCAGCGAGCGACTTGATGAGTCGCAAGGTAAGTGTTCTTGCGGTCACTTGGTAAGGGCGAAGCCATCTCCTTAAAACATGTGCGTGAAATGCAGATAGTGCCGCTGCGTGGAGAGCCTTTGGGCGAACTTGCTCAAGCCAAGGAGCAGGCGGAAGGAGTAAGCGGCGGCCTCGAGGCGGCCGAGGAGTTAGCGGCGAAAGGTCGCTGCTGCGCCGGAGCAGGAAGAGATAGCGAAATGGCCGTGAAGTTAAAAGATGCTACCGACCGCAATGAGGCTCTTGGGAAGGAGCGCCTAAGCGGGCAAGAAGACCTGCGGAAGGCCACCGCCGAAGCCAAGAATGCCCGCTCGCAATGCGGGCTATGAAGGAAAAGCTGCGCCAGGCGGAGATATTGTAGCTGGCAAGCCTTTTTCTGCTACGAAGGTTCTGGATCAAAATATGCTCATTTGGGCCAATCTGGGGTTCAGAGGACCCTTATATGGACTTAGCAGCGAGTCGGGCGGATGCCGTTGTGCATTCAAAGTCGGAAGGATCACAAGGCGGAAGAGTTGTTTTGGTCTCAATTCCATAGTCCGGCGTTCACTTCCGCTCACCAACCGTTTGGCTGAGTGGGCTGAGCTAAATAGGTTGTCCGGCTTGCTATAGCGGATATAGTGACTCATATCCGGCGGATAGGCCCCACCCAAGAGTTATTTTGGCTTATTGCAGCAATTTCTTGGGCGGTGCCGCATATCAAAGCGATGAAGAGGTCGGCCTGCATAGAGGTGCGCGGATGGCGCTCGCCGTGTGAAGACACATTGGACGAGATGGATGCCACGCTGTTGCGACCCGGGTTCGGATGATAACCGGTTACCCGTCGAGCACTATTTTGGCGAAATCTGCGTGGTGCTCGTGTAATAGAGTCACAATGCTCGAAAAATGTTACGTTCAAATGAACGTTTATATGATGTAAAATGATATTTATGATGTAAGCGCCTTTTATACTTGTGCGTTCAAGTAATAGAATATCTCCTATGCGGCCGTTCATGTATACATGTGTATAACCTGAAAGATGGCAGTCGTCGGCTTCAGCCCCCACGCACAAGGTGCGGGGGTGTTCTCAGAAAAATAGCGCGTTTTCACACTTAATCCGACGTGTCGGTCCTGTAAAGGAGGTGGTAGCGTAGCAAACGAGGCAACGGACTATAATGTTTTATCACTTTCACTTAGCCATGGAGTTCGAGGGTGGGGCTACGACATAGCCCCAGAGGGCACCGCGCTCTCCGGTCGGGGCGCGTATGTGCTGGCGAAAAGAAACGGCCCTTCGTCAAAGCGGAGGAATCCTAAACATTCCATGGTCAATCGAGTGGTTGACCAGTCTCTCGCGATATCATGACGGTCAGTTTTCGGCTTTCTCTCTTGAGGTGCTCGCCCAGCCGAATCGGGGCACAATCGCAGATAGTTCTCCACGGGCAGCGTTAGCCGATGATCTGGAGCGTAAGGCAGCAAAACACGAGCCGGGCAAACCCAACATTGGACCAAAGACATGATTGGAGCTGGTGCATATAAGGCCTAACTTTCGAGGCGCCGAACACTCCGAAGGTGTTCGGTCTTTATAATAGCGAGCAAAACAAAGCCCTAAGCCCCTTGTGTCCAGTGCAGGCAGATTCTTACAGCGCGCCCGATGCCAAAACGCCGATCTCCACTCTGGTTATAATGATAAACCAGGGGATTATAGCAACAAGAGACAGTGAGAAAGGTTTACGTAGGGTCTTAGTCTGAAAAGAGTCCTTACAGCGGGTCCCTCTTGCGTCTGCGCTGTGTCTCCGTTGTGCCGTATCCTGGACGGGTGTGCATGTTGTTCATCTGTAAAAAAAGACAGGAACTTGGTTGGAAAAGAAATCGTGCGAGAAAGTGCATAAAAAATTGAAATATAGATTAAGAAAGCTGAGCCTATGCTAGCTCATTATGGCTTATATGTGCAAACCCTTGTGAAGGGATGTGCGGCTGGGTAGCCCCTAGCTTATTTATTCGGACTCGTCCGATCGTGTCCGGGGTGTCAGCGACCTTTTAATGAAATGATGCCACGTGGACGGGCATTTTAAGCGTAAGAGGCAGCGTAATGTGGTATTGCATTGAAGCGGACGAGAGCTTCCCGTCCCATGATGCTTGATAGCTACTTTTAAATGGGGCGACATGAAAGGTTAGCTTTTCTCGTCGGATGTTGTCGGTGACCACGACACAACTTCTAGTAATAATGAAACTATGCTTTGGCGTAGGGCTGGCGCCACTCCTTTGAAGGAAGTGCGGCTATGCGGTGTAGTAAGGTCTATCCCAACTTGCGGATTGTGTCCGGAAATAGCAGGTTCAAGTCCTTTGCCGCCGTCCATCAAAACCTGCGTTAATTGCAGTCCGTCTATTATGGGATCCACTATCAGGGCAGTCTATCCTGCATTCCGGATACTTCTGGACTAATCCAGATGGTCGAAAGTGATTGGTTTTGACGTCCAATCTCGGTCCACTGGGGTGGATCGCGCGACACTTGTCTTAGCGAGTGCCGTGTTGGCTTTCCGTACTATCACGTGAAGCGAGTTTACTGTTTTGACTTCTTGTGGGAAAGTCTTTTGACTTCGGTGCTCTCTGGGAGGGTTCGTCATCGTCCTCGCTTGGCGCATCGAGGCCCTTGTGTCGGCGTTGAGTCTGCGGACTGTTTAAAACCCAACAATTTCTGTTGGTATGGTTTGCGAGCCTTCCGAATCTCGTGGATTTGACATATCCGATCTAAAATTTTGTTTAAATTTGATAGCTCGTCTCTGTTCTCCTTAAGAGGCCGTGTTGTATTGTTTGGCATGAGCTTTTGAATCCGGCGTTGACCGCCGTGCCCTTTGGGCTTTTTGTTTATTCCGCTGGTCTTTCTGCGCGTGACTATCGTTCCATCTCGATCTCGGATGTACTCGGGTCGTTGGTGCTGCATCTTGCTAGCCAGCTGTCTTCTCCTCGCGCAAAGCGCGTCATGAGATTATTAGCGGGCCATTGTTCTTGGCTTCTCTTGGCGAGGTGTCTGGCGAGCCATTCGTCTCGGACGTTGTGTTTAAAAGCTGCTAGGGCTTCTGCGTCCGGACAATCGACTATTTGGTTCTTTTGGTAAGGAACCTATTCCAAATTCTTGTGCTGACTCTCCGGGCTGTTGGGTTATATGACTCAGATAAATGCGCATCCGGGCGGACATAAGTCCCTTGAAAATTTGCTCTAAGCGCGTCCTCAAGCTCTTCCCAACTTCCAACAGTATTTTACGGGAGGCTTTTGAGCCAATGCCGAGCTGGCCCTTTGAGCTTGAGGGTAGGTATTTTATGGCGTGGAGATCATCTCCTCTAGCCATGTGTATGTGTAGTATGTAATCTTCTATCCAGACTCATCTGGGTCTGTTGTGTGTCGTATGCCTCTATGTTTATGGGTTTGAACCTGCTGGAAATTCATGATCCAGCACCTCATCGATAAAACATAAGCGGGTGTCTGGCGCCCTATATTTGGGTGTGCCGCTGTCTTGAACACTTGTCGTGGTGTGTTACTTCTGGGGTCCTCTTTTTGGCCCGTAGATGGACCTAGTTGGGCCGTCCGTTTTCCCAGGATTATAATTAGGCTTGTGTGCAGCCCGCTTGTCGCTTTGGGCTGTCATCGGCGTCTATCCGACCAGTGGCCTCTTTATTTTTGACCGTGAAGGCTCTATGGCTTCCTCGTAAAATTCTGGCAGCAGCTTGCGCCGGGTAGCTCTTAGTTTGATGGCCATTGCCATATTTGTCTGCAGTCTTGAATACTTTGCTCCACTTCATTACGGCGTGTCTTACGCTGTTTTGAGCTTCCGTTTAGCCTTCTTCAAACTTCTTGCGTGGCGGCGAGTTTTATGTGTATGTTCTTATGCTCCGGTGTTGTTTGGACTGTTGATTGCTCCGTGAAGGGTTGATTATCCGGCTCGTCCTGTTAAATCGTCCGCTGGTTTGCCTGCTCTATCGCTGGAGTCGTTAGGAAGGCTGCTTTGATCGGCGGGACTTAGGGCGGCGTCTCGTCGCCGTTTTGCTCTTTATCGGCGAGATTATCCTCGATCGCGTCCGTTGTTCCTCGTTATCGCTTCCTTGGGGTGTCCACCATGTATATGTCGTATGGCGAGGTGGTCTTCGATGTCTGTAGGCCTTTGGTTCTTGGTAATCTCCGGAATCGTCGTCCATACCGTCGATGTCTTGGTCGTAGTTAATCGTCGGTTAAATCGTCGGCGGTGGCTCTGAAGTGGGTGGTGGGTGGGCTCTGAATTTCTTCGTCGTCCGCATCCCAACCGTCCTGGCCGTAGTTCGGCCAGGGCTCTCGAATAGCGAGATGCTTGATGAATTTATGATATCGCCAAGAGCGAGTCTTGAAAGATGTCGCGGGTGAATTCCATGATCGGCGTGTCGGATTCGGTGGCGGCGCGGGGAGGTTGGTCCGGCACCTCGGAGTCATGAGCTTTATGCGGGACAAGGTAAGTATTCGGCTCCATCGCCGTAGAAGTTGCAGCTCCGGCGGTGTCCAGCCATCCGTCCTCGATCCGAGCGATCGGCTCCGGACTATGGGTCGGGCGGTTTGTGTCTTGACCTCAAAGGTGCTGTCCGTGGCGAGTTAGGTCATGCCCATCGTGACAGCCTGGCACGCTTCGGCTGTGGCTTAGATCCATCGAAGATCAAGTCCCCGCGGATATCGGCCGTGAATTTTAGGCTTCAAACCTGACTGACGGCCAGGCGTAGCTTCGATCTGCTCGGATGGCCAGCGAGTTGGCCCGCGATCGCGAAGGCCGCCGAATCTGAAGATCTGTCCGGGAGAAAAGTCTCAGCCAGGACTGCGTCGTTGTTGATTGAAGAGGCCATCAAGCCTATCGGTGACGACATAGAGGAACTCTCAATGAAAGCACCAACGTCGGTGTCAAAACCGGCGGATCTCGGGTAGGGGGTCCCGAACAGTGCGTCTAGGCGGATGGTAACAGGAGACAAGGGACACGATGTTTTACCCAGGTTCGGGCCCTCTTGATGGAGGTAAAACCCTACGTCCTGCTCGATTGATATTGATATTGTGGATGTTTACAGGAGTGGATCTACCACGAGATCAAGGAGGCTAAACCCTAGAAGCTAGCCTATGGTATCATTGTAAGGGTTGTTGTGATGTTGTCCTACGGACTAAAGCCATCCGGTTTATATAGACACCGTAGAGGGCTAGGGTTACATAGAGTCGGTTACAATGGTAGGAGATCTACATATCCGTATCGCCAAGCTTGCCTTCCACGCCAAGGAAAGTCCCATCCGGACACGGGGAGAAGTCTTTAATCTTGTATCTTCATAGTCTTGGAGTCCGGTCAATGATGATAGTCCGGCCAATGATAGTTCGGCTGATGGTGGTAGTCCGGCTATCCGGACACCCCCTAATCCAGGACTCCCTCACCTGCGCCATAGGATTTAGACCAGCGTGCTGACCTCTCTGTTGTGCCTAGGTGGGGCTGCGACGTGTTCATCTTCCGAGGCCGGGCATAACCCAGGAAAGTGTGTCCGGCCAAATGGGATCGAGCGTGTTGGGCTATGTGGTGCACCCCTGTAGGGAAGTTTATCTATTCGAATAGCCGTGTCCCTCGGTAAAAGGACGACCCAGAGTTGTACCTTGACCTTATGACAACTAGAACTGGATACTTAATAAAACACACCCTTCCAAGTGCGAGATATAACCCGGTGATTGCTCTCTAACAGGGCGACGAGGAGGGGATCGCCGGGTAGGATTATGCTATATAATGCTACTTGGTGAACTTACCATCTACTCTCTTCTACATGCTGCAAGATGGAGGTGGCCAGAAGCGTAGTCTTCGACAGCATTAGCTATCCCCCCTTATTCTGGCATTCTGCAGTTCAGTCCACCGATATGGCCCTTTACACATATACCCATGCATATGTAGTGTAGCTCCTTGCTTGCGAGTACTTTGGATGAGTAGTCACGGTTGCTTTTCTCTCCTTTTTCCCCTTTCCTTTCTCTCTGGTTGTCGCAACCAGATGCCAGAGCCCAGGAGCCAGACGCCAGCGTCGACGAAGACTCCTACTACACCGCAGGTGCCTACTACTACGTTCAGGCCGCTGACGATGACCGGGAGTAGTTTAGGAGGATCCCAGGTAGGAGGCCTGCGCCTCTTTTGATCTGTATCCCAATTTGTGCTAGCCTTCTTAAGGCGGACTTGTTTAACATATGTCTGTACTCAGATATTGTTGCTTCCGCTGACTCGTCTATGATTGAGCACTTGTATTCAAGCCCTCGAGGCCCCTAGCTTGTATTATGATGCTTGTATGACTTATTTATGTTTTAGAGTTGTGTTGTGATATCTTCCCGTTAGTCCCTGATCTTGATCGTACACGTTTGCATGCGTGATTAGTGTACGATTGAATCGAGGCGTCCTGAGATTAATGTCGAGCCATTGCTGTAGAATCCCCTTCCACACTCCTTGGCCGAAGTCGAGTCTAGACATTGCAAAACTTTTTACTAAAATGGCCGTGTGTCTTACGGGCCCACGTCGCCATTGGGTGGTACTAGGATCTTTTACTCTTCGACCTTTACTCTGGGACTCTGAACTCTCTTCTACTCGGGTTAAACAAATTTACTAACTCTAACACTAGGATCCCCTGACCACATTCACCCCAAAGTTGGATAAGCGATAGTTATTCCTTAGAATAGTATTTTGAACAATTCCCACACCGTCATTTGACTCCTTTGAAACATCTTTGTTTTCAGATGGAACCCACAAAGGCGGGTAAATGCGCCACGATGTGCCACTGGTGCCTCGGGATCACTGTTGTGCTAGCTGAGATGATGACATGTGCGGGTTATCGGCGGCACCTGATGCGCCGTCTCTCGAGGAGTACCGGGACTTTAACCGAGGCGATGTCGTGCCGCCGTCCACCTCTACTCTCGGGAGTATGACTCCACTACTGTGCTGCACACCGCTCATGGTGTTGGAGTGACCATCGATATGGCAGTTCACGATGCTGCTTATGCTGCTCTGACACGTCTTCGCGGAGAGTATCGGGAGTTGGACACCTCCCCCTTCAGGCACATTGCTATCACATCCGATGTTGGTGCGGAGGGATACTACACTGCTTCCTACTCCACTGTCACCCGCGAACCCTTCTACCATCAGAACCTGGTTCTGCATGCTGATGGGCTGGATAGAGCTAACCGAGCTCTTCGCCACGAGTTGTACACCACCCGTCAGCACCTTTACCGTGCTCTGACACTGTTGCACCCCCTTGTCCGATCTGATGGTCTGCCGCGTTCTGCGATCTACCCAGCCAGGACCGTGATGCCCCAGGGTGTCGGCTGGCCAGATGCGGGAGGCTACTCTCCTACACTTGGTCCTTCTACCACTTGAGCATCGGGTTCTGCACCAGAGTATCCGCGTACCCCAGGTTGCTGACGTGGAGTGCCCGATGCGACACTACCAGCTTTCAGGCTACACCTACCTCCACAGTTCCTCCTGGGACTGATGTAGGCTTGCTTGTTAGTGTTAGATGCATTCGTCGCGAGCCTGCGTGCCTCCTATGATGTCTTTAGTCTATGTACTGAACTCTGTGTACCAAACTCTATGCATGATCCCTTTTGTAAGATATGCCGGCTACTATGTAGTATCTATCATGCTCCTTTCATTATGCATGTTTCATCATGAATGCTTCTTGTCTTTGTAAATTTCTCAATGTTGAACTACCCCTGTTATATATTAGCAGGATGGTTAGACCAGGTGGTCGTGGTAGTGGTGGCAATGCCCCACCACCACCTGAGTACATGGCTGCTATGATCCAACAGTTCGAACTGAACTGCCAATTCATGGAAAATATGATGGCTCAGTTTCCTCGCCCCAATATGAACCAGCTGCCAACCCCAGTAACTCTGCAGGATTTCATGCGCCTTAACCCAACTGTGTACTGCAGCTCAACTCAGCCTCTGGATGCTAATGACTGGCTCCGTGACATCACCTATGAGATGGAGTCTGCTGATGTAGTCCCTGCCAGCTATGTCACCTTTGCTTCCTTCTTCCTGAAGGGACCCGCGGCTCAATGGTAGGACAGCCACAAGCGTACTCTGCCAGCTGGAACAATCATCACCTGGCCAGATTTCCAAGCTGCTTTCCGTGCCCGCTTCATTCCTCAGGGAGTCATGGACCGAAAGAAGCGTGAGTTCCGCAACCTTACCCAAGGCAACAAAACTGTTGAAGCTTATCGGCGGGAGTTTACGGACTTGTCCGCTATCTTTGAAGAGGACATTACAACCGATGCTCGTGAACATGAGCAGTTTAAGTGGCGGCCTTCAAGTGACATCAAGCTCGCCTTTGCTAGTGCATGACTTTCTTGATTTACGCCACCTTGGTGAACAAAGCTATCAATGTCAAAACTGGTCTGCAAGAACACCAGAGCTCTCTCAGGCGCAACCGTGATACGGGCTCATCTTCGGGCCCGCTCTTGCAGAAGCGTAAGATCTGGATCCCGAACAGCATGTACCATCCAAATGCACCTGCCCCAAGCAGACCTATGCTGCACCTCGTCTGTCTTCCCCACCATCTTGGCAGCCAAGACTTCCAGCTCCACCACCCAGAGCTCCTGTTCCCACTCCCAATAATGGTCTGCGCTACAAGTATGGTCAACCAGGTCACCTTGCCAGGAACTGCTATCAGAATCAAAACCAGAATCAACTGGGCCTTCCAGCAGCTGGCCATGGAAACAACCAGCCCCGCAACAACAATGCCAAGTCTTATGGTCGTGTTCATGCCAACCACGTTGATCTCAATGAGGCTCAAGACCAGCCTGCTACTGTGATGGGTACTCTTCTCGTAAATTCAGTACGGGCATCCGCTTTATTTGATACAGGAGCATCGCATTCATTCATATCAGCAGATTTTGCATTCATGCATGGCATACGAAGAGATGAACACTCCGCTAGTGGTACACACCCCTGCGGGCCAATGCCAAACCTCTATGGTTAGTCACGACGTTCCTGTTGAAATTGAAGGATTGGAATTCGTTGTCTCTCCCATCGTACTGAAGTCCTGTAGCATTGATCTCATTCTGGGAATGGACTGGTTGAAAGCGCATACTGCTTCTATAGTTTGCGCCACTAAGACCGTCCATCTACTACACCCTTCAGATGAAATAGTTACTTACCAAGCTCATCTGGTGCAAAATGCCGAGGCAAGGCTCTATGCACTGAATGCATTGAACGCTGCACCACTCGAGGGCATTGAAAACATTCATGTCGTTCGTGAATTCCAAGACATCTTTCCTGAAAAACTTCCAGGGATTCCCCCTGCTAGAGCTGTTGAATTCATCATCGACTTGAAACCAGGCACCACTCCTATAGCCAAACAACCCTACAAGATGCCGCCGCATGAACTCCTTGAGCTTAAGGAGGAAATCGACAAATCTCTTCGCAGTGGTTTCATTCGCCCAAGTTGCTCTCCTTGGGGAGCACCTTCTCTATTTGTCAAGAAGAAGGATGGGACAAAACGATTGGTCCAAGACTACCGCCCTATTAACCAAGCTACCATTTAGAACAAATACCCTCTTCCTCGGATCAATGATCTATATGATCAACTGGCTAGTTCATCAGTGTTCTCCAAACTCGACTTAAGGTTGGGTTACCACCAGATCCGTGTTCGTGAAGAGGATATCCCAAAGACCGCCTTCGTGACTCGATATGGTTCATACGAGTACACTGTCATGTCATTCGGCTTAACCAATGCTCAAGCCACCTTCTCTTGTCTTATGAACTATATATTCATGGATTACCTCAACAAGTTTGTCGTGGTTTATCTGGATGATATCCTGGTATTTTCCAAGAACGAAGAAGAGCATGCTGAACATCTTCGTCTTGTGCTAGAAAAGCTGCGAGAGCATCAACTATATGCCAAGTTCTCCAAATGTGAATTCTGGCTACCCGAAGTAACCTATCTTGGGCATGTCATCTCTAAGGATGGTATTGACGTCAATCCTGAACGAGTCCAAGCTATTCTCGATTGGACTCCTCCGAAGAATGTCAAGCAAGTCAGAAGTTTCCTCGGACTCGCCAGCTATTGCCGTCGATTCGTCGAGAACTTCTCCAAGATCGCCAGGCCTTTGACTAACCTATTGCATAAGGGCGTCAAGTTCCAATGGACAGACAAATGTCAGGAAAGTTTCTAGGCACTCAATGACAAGTTGACTTCTGCCCTAGTGCTAGCTCCACCTGATACTAAGAAGGACTTCGTCGTTTACTGCGACGCTTCCCGTCAAGGGTTAGGCTGTGTCCTAATGCAAGACCACAAAGTGATTGCTTATGCCTCTCGGCAATTGCGCCCTCATGAAGAGAACTACCCAGTTCAGAACCTCGAGCTTGCTGTTGTCATTCATGCGCTAAAACAGTGGCGACATTACCTTCTCGGTAATTGTTGCGAGATCTTCACCGACCACCAAAGTCTGAAGTATCTGTTTACTCAGCCAGACCTGAACCTCCATCAGCAGAGATGGATGGAGATTGTCGCAGACTTTGACTTGGGTATTTCCTATACACCAGGCAAGGCTAATGTGCTGGCTGATGCCTTGAGCCGCAAGTCTTACTGCAGCCACCTCTAGGTTCGCAAAGTTCAGCCCTTGCTTGTTGAAGAATTCAGAAAGCTGAACCTCCATATTGTTCCTCCGGGTGCACTCACTCCCCCTCCTAAGGAGTTTCGCAAGATGAACCTCCATGTTGTTTCCCAAGGTTCCCTCAATACCCTGGCTGTCGAACCAGATCTCTTGGAATCCATCAAGTGAATACAGGGATATGACTCTGAAGCCCACAAGATTAAGCGCTACCTCGCAGAAGGAAAGCCCTCATTCTTCACATTGCTGATGATGGCACTTTGTACTTCAAGGGCCGCCTAGTGGTGCCATGTGCAGAGAAAAACCTGGATATGACACAGGAGGTTATGAAAGAAGCTCATGATACGCCTTTGTCTATTCATCCCGGTAGCACCAAGATGTACCAAGACATTAAATCAAAGATTACGGTGGTCTAATATGAAGCAAGACATTGCTCGTTATGTTCTTTGAGTCTGACGTTTGCCGTCGTATCAAAGCAGAACACCAAGCGCTTCTGGAACTCTGCAGCCTATCTCTATTCCTGAATGGAAATGGGACCATGTTGAAATGGACTTCGTCACTGGATTTCCAAAATCGCAGAAAGGTAATGATGATATTCTTGTCGTCATTGACCGGCTTTCTAAAGTTGCACATTTTCTGGCAGTCAAAGAAACGATCACTGCTAGTCAGCTGGCAATTCTCTATATGTCCAGGATTGTTTCACTCCATGGTATTCCATTGGTTATCAGCTCAGACCGTGGCAGCTTATTCACTTCAAGATTCTGGGCAAGTTTCCAAGAAGCTATGGGAACTCATCTGTCATTCAGTACTGCATTTCATCCTCGGTCGCAAGGGCAAGTTGTGCGTGTCAACCAAGTTCTCGAAGACATGCTTCAAGCTTGTGTTATTTCCTCCAGCAAGAAATGGGAGGAATCTCTCCGGTATCCTGAGTTCTCTTATAACAATAGCTATCAAGCTAGTCTGAAGATGGCCCCCTTCGAAGTGTTATATGGACGAAAGTGCCGAACCCCTCTGAACTGGTCAGAAACTGGGGAACTCCACTCTTCGGTCCGGATATTATCCAACATGCCGAAGAACAAGTCCACATTATTCGCGAGAATCTCAAGACTGCTCAATTGCGTCAGAAGAGTCAGTATGACCGTCATCATAAAGAGATGGTCTATCAACCTGGCGAAAAGGCTTATCTTAGAGTTACACCAATGAAGGGTGCTCACCGCTTCGGGGTCAAGGGCAAGCTAGCTCCTCGCTATATTGGTCGATTCCCTATTCTCGAAAGGTGTGGAAAAGTGGCATATCAACTGGAGCTTCCACCGAACCTTTCTCAGGTTCACGATGTGTTCCATGTGTCACAGCTCCGCCGTTGATTCAAGGACCCAATCCGAGCAGTGGATCATGAAGTGCTCGAATTGCAACAGGACCTCTCCTATAAAGAGCATCCGGTCCGCATCCTCGACCAAGCTGAACGCCGCACACGTCAAAAGGCGATCAAGTTCCTCAAGGTCCAGTGGTCGCACCATTCTGAAGATGAAGCCACTTGGGAACGCGAGGATCGCCTGCGTGATGAATACCCCGCCCTGTTTCCTTCTACCTCCTAATTCTCGGGACGAGATTTCTTGTAGTGGAGGAGATTTGTAACGCCCGGATAATTAGGCTACAGTAAAACTCTCCTAATGATGCCATGTCATCTGTGATTACTGTTGCTAATCTTTCGTTAGTTCAAAACTGATACAAAATCAGTTAAAAATATGGCAAACAACAAAAGTTTTCTAACATTGAAAAAAATGTTAAATTGGGTGCCAAATATTGCCTTTAGTAATTATTGTGGAGAAAACATTTTTTAGAAAATGCCTAAATGTTTTAAAGTGAAATAAAACAGAAAAGAAAATAAATAAAAAGAAAAGGTGGAAACAAAACCAAAGGAACAGAAAAGCAATCACCCCCCATCTGGCTTGGCCCGATGGGCGGGCCAACCGCCACCCCCCTTTCCCCATATCCCCTCACCCCCCGAAACCCAAACCCCCCACTACTCCAACTCGCACCACTCCTCTTTTCCCCCCGATCTGGATCGAGATCGGGGGCAAGGAACCGACGCGCCCGACACCACCTCGCCCTCGCCGCACGACGACCTCGCCGGCGCCTCCTTCCCGCCGGACTGCCCCTCTTCACCGCGTCGTCTCTGACCTCCACCTCGCGCCCCGCTGCCACTTCCCTACCGGCCCCGTGAGCTTCCCCCTCCCTCCTTTCTGCTCTGTGTCGAGCGCACGCTCCGTCGTGGCCGCACCCTCTCCCCCGCTGCTCCCTCGTCCTGCAGCTCCACGCCCGCATCTTGGCGCCCGCTGCCGTCCAGCGTGGCGCCTCACGCCCCTGCTCACCGCTGCTCGCTTCGACCGGCGTGCCTCGCCGCGCCAGCGACCGCACCCCTCCGCACACCCGCGCCCACGCCACCTTCCCCATCCTCGGCGCGGCACTCGCGTCTGCCCGTCCACTTGCCGCCGCCGCGCCCGCGCTCAACAGCATAGCGCCTCCCGGCGTCCCCCTCTCTACGCTCCTAGCCAGCCTCTGGCGGCGCCCTGCAGCACCCGGCGAGCCGCCTCTGTTGTTGATCCTCCAGCACCGCGAACCCCCTGCCCCTGCTCGCGCGCTTGCGTGCCTCGCCTTGCTCGCCTGCCCTCTTGACCGTGTCGTCCCGAGAACCGAGCACCGCCACGGCCACCACACCGCACCGCCTCGCCATCCGCTGCCCGCGCTGGCCCGCCATCGCCCGTTCGCCTTTGCTATGAAGCCGAAGGCCCTTCTTTGCTTCGCCCATCCCAACCACCGCTCCCCGCGCCCACCTCCGCAGCAGTTCTTGCCCAGCGCCAGCGCCACCCCGCCGTGGCCTTACCACTGCCGCCTCGTGGCCTGGCCTCACTGCCTGTGGCCTTTGTCGATCTAGGCGTATGCCCAATCGGGCTGGGCACCAGCACCCGTTAACGCCCGACCCACTATGGCCCTCACACACGCTTTGCAGCCCACGCCCCAGAACATTTTAGATAATAATAATAATAATAATAATAATGAATTTAATTAATTAATTAATTAACTAAATTAGTTAAGTTAATTAATCCTATTTAATTAATCTATTAGTTTAATTAAACAGTAATTAGTTTTACCTAAACCCTAATTAACCTAATAGTGTATGAGAGGTGGGTCCCACTGGGCCCACACGTCAGTTTGACCAGTCAACACCTCTGTTGACTGCTCACGTCATGATGACGTCACCAAACACTATTCTGGATAATGTTGAATTAAATTAATTAAATAAATCCTAAAAATAATTTAAATCTTTTAAAATTAATATAAAATAAACCGTGGCTCAAATGAAAATACATTCTACATTAAAGTTGCTCAGAACGACGAGACAAATCCGGATACGCAGCCCGTTCGACTGCCACACATCCCTAACATATAGAACTCACAACTTTCCCCCTCCGGTTCATCTGTCCGAAAACGCGAAACACCGGGAATACTTTCCCGGATGTTTCCCTCCTTCGCCGGTATCACCTCTTACCGCGTTAGGTCACACCTAACACCGCTGTTTGCTTTGTCATGCATCGTTATGCATCTGTTTGCATTGTGTTCATTGTTTATTCCCCCTCTTCTCTCCGGTGACTACTGAGGCCGACACCCTTCTTGGTGCCCGGCCGTCTCACGCTGTTGACGACCCTCCTTCTTGCGAGCAACAGGCAAGCCCCCCCTGATCACCAGACATCGCCTATTCTTCTCTATACTGCTTGCATTAGAGTAGTGTAGCATGTTACTGCTTTACATAATCCTATTCTGCTGCATAGCCTGTGTTTTCCACTACCTGCAATCCTACATGCTTAGTATAGGATGCTAGTATTACATCTGTGGCCCTACATTCTTGTCTGTCTGCTGTGCTATACTATCGGATCGTGATCACTCGGGAGGTGATCACGGGTATATACTATATATTTTATAGATGATACATGTGGGGACTAAAGTCGGGTCAGCTCGTGGAGCACCCGCGAGTGATTCATGGATTGGGGGCTGAAAGGAACTTTGTCCCGGCGGCCCTCTGTGTGGATCTTGGTGGCGGAGCAACAGGGCAGGTTGAGACCACCTAGGAGAAAGGTGGGCCTGGCCCTGGTCGACTTTCGCGGTTACTTCAAAATAACACGCTTAATGAGATCTTGGTATTTGATCTGAGTCTGGCCACTCGCCTATACGCACTAACCAACTACGCGGGAATAGTTATGGGCACTCGACGTCATGGTATCAGCAGAAGCCCTCATGACGTCAGCGACTGAGCGATGCGCGCCAGATTGGACCGCGTAACCTGACTTCCTTTGTAATGGAGGTTGCTAGGTCTGCTTCCGGCTGCGTTCGCAACATGCAGGTGTGCAATGGGCGATGGGCCCTGACCCCTGTGCCATAGGACTTAGACCGGCGTGCTGACCTCTCTGTTGTGCCTAGGTGGGGCTGCGACGTGTTGATCTTCCGAGGCCGGGCATGACCCAGGAAAGTGTGTCCGGCCAAATGGGATCGAGCGTGTTGGGTTATGTTTGCATTGTTTGCATATGTTTGCTTGTTTAATGGTTCTATTTGAGGATAGGAGTATTAAATATGCAGAGGCATTTAGTATGCAATGTTGAATAATAATTTTAGTGATTTGTTACAGTATAAAATAATAAGGTTTTGCATTGGTTTATACTAACCTATCTCACGAGTTCTTGTTGAGTTTGGTGTGGATGAAGCTTTTGAGAAATAGAGAAACCATGATATGAGAGGAATTAAGGAGACACAAAAGTTCAAGCTTGGGGATGCCCAAGGCACCCCAAGATAATATTTCAATAAGTCTCAAGCATCTAAGCTTGGGGATGCCCCGGTAGGCATCCCACCTTTCTTCTTCAACAACTATCGGTTTGTATCGGTTGAGCCTAAGTATTTGCTTCTTCACATGAGTTGTGCTATCCTTGCAATGTCATTTTATTTTGTTTTGCTTGATGTTTGAATACAATACCAAGATCTGAAATTCTTTTATGAGAGAGAGTCTTCGCATAGTTGCATAATTATTTAGCTACTCATCGATCTTCACTTATATCTTTCGGAGTAGTTTGTCATTTGCTCTAGTACTTCACCTATATCTTTTAGAGCACGGTGGTGGTTTTATTTTGAAGAAATAGATGAACTCTCATGCTTCACTTATATTATTTTGAGATTCTTAAATAGCATGGTAATTTGCTTAAATAATCTTAATATGCTAGGTATTCAAAAATAGTAAAAACCTTCTTATGAGTGTGTTGAATACTAAGAGAAGTTTGATGCTTGATGATTATTTTGAGATATGGAAGTAGTGATATTAGAGTCATGCTCGTTGAGTAATTGTGAATTTGAGAGATACTTGTGTTAAAGTTTGTGATTCCCGTAGCATGCACGTATGGTGAACCGTTATGTGATGAAGTCTGAGCATGATTTATTTATTGATTGTCTTCCTTATGAGTGGCGGTCGAGGAATGACGATGGTCTTTTCCTACCAATCTATCCCCCTAGGACATCGCGTAATACTTTGCTTTGATAACTTGTAGATTTTTGCAATAAGTATATGAGTTCTTTATGACTAATGTTGAGTCCATGGATTATACGCACTCTCACCATTCCACTATTGCTAGCCTCTCTAATACCGCGCACTTTTCGCCGGTATCATACACCTACCATATATCATCCTCAAAACAGACACCATACCTACCTATCATGGCATCTCCATAGCCATTCCGAGATATATTGCCATGCAACTTTCCACCGTTCCTGTGACGCCCGGGTGATTACGCTACAGTAATCCGCACTGATGATGCCACGTCACCTCGGTTACCGTTGACAACTCTCGCGTTGATTCAAATCAGATTCAAAATTCAAATTCAACAAGGTCAAACATTAAAAGTTTTCAAATATTAAACTTTATATGTTCGGAGTGAACCAAATAATTCATAAGTATTTATGGTGGTGAAACCCCCACTTTTATAAAATGTTTGATTACTCTAAGATGAATAAAACCGTAGCAAATGCATTTATTTAAGTGCTTCAAATTTAAAAAAACATTTTCAAGACTAATCATGATATGTAATAAACTATTGTGGCGTGGCATAAATTGTAAATTCTATTAGGTGCCACTTTAGTAAATTGCTAAAACTAAAACAAAATAGAAAAGTAAAAAGGTAAAATAAATAAAAAGGAAAACAAGAAGAAAAGTAAAAAGCAGAAAAGAACACACCCCCCCCTCATTTGGGCCCACGGCCAGATGGCCTCGTGTGTCGGGCAGCCCAGCCGATCACCAGTCGGCCCTCCCCTCGCTCCCACCCCAAACCCTAGCCCCTCACGTTACCCCCACTCACCCGATCCCATCGGATCGATCCCCCTCACACCGCTCGCGTCACCCTTCCCTCCCGTCCCGTCGTGCGAGTCGCCCGCCTCCCAGCGCCGCCCGCCCCACTCTCCGGCGCCCGCGTCGGCATGCGCCCATGCGCCTCTCGCCCTCGGCCTCATGGCCCCCCGCTCCCATAAGTGGCGCTGTTGATCCCGCCCGCTCCCCCTCGCCGTTTCCTGCGGTGCCCTTGATTGCCGTGGCGGCCGGTGCGCCCGCGCCGCCCGTCTTGTCTGACGCCCGTCGAGCGCCGCAGCCCGACCCGCCCGTGGCGATCCGAAACCCGACGGCCCACAGGGCCTATGGCGAATGGGCCCCACCCAAAACATTATTTTGTTTAACAAAACAAAAAAATAATAAATAATAAATAATAAAAAGATAAAGATAAAACTATAATAAATAGATAAATAAATTAATTAATTAATAATTAATTAATTAAGTAATTACTTAAGTTAATTAATTCGGGTTAATTAATTCAATTAGCTAATTAAGTTTAATTAAACTATAGTTAATTTAACCTAATCCTAATTAACTTAATTAGGGGATCACAGGTGGGTCCCCCTGGACCCACATGTTAGGGTTGACTCAGTCAACCCTGTTGACCGATGATGTCAGCATGACATCATGCTGATGTCATAAATACATTTCCAAATTAATTAAATAATTAATAAAATTCCAGAATTTAATAAAATCTTTTAAAAAATCATATCTTTTAATCCGTAATCCGGTTAAAATATTTTCAACATGAAAGTTGCTCGAGCGCACGAGGCGAATCCGGATCTGCGATCCGTTCGTCCACCACACGTCCTAACCTATCGAACCTACAAATTTTCCTCTCGGTTCATCATCGACGGGCGTCCGGGCAGGAGAACTTCCGGATGTTTCCCCTTAACGATCACCTCATACGCGTTAGGGCACACGAACACAGCGTATTGTCTTGTTACGCTTTGTTATGCTTTGATTGCTCTGTTATTTATTATGTTCCCCCTCGGTTACTTTTCCGGTGACCCCGAGACCGCTGCCGTACCCCCCCCCGATCGACTACGGTGTCGGCGACCCCTCTCTCTTGCGAGCAACCAGGCAAGCCCCCCCCTTGATCACCAGATATCGCCTACTCTTCTCTATCTTGCTTGCATTAGAGTAGCATAGCATATTCTTGTTTTCGGATACTCCTATCTTGTTGCATAGCTTTGTCCTTGTAACCATTGTTACCTTACCGCAATCCTATATGCTTAGTATAGGATGCTAGTACATTCATCTGTGGCCCTTCATACTTGTCCGTCTGCCGTGCTATACTATCGGGCCGTGATCACTCGGGAGTTGATCACGGGTATATACTATATACCTTACACTATACATTACATGTGGTACTGTTAGGAGATGGGGGCTGAAAGGACAGGTGGTTCCATCCGGTGAGGTGGGCCTAGGTTCCCGACGGCCCCATTGATACTTTGTGGCGGAGCGGCGGGCAGAGTTGAGACCGCCTAGGAGAGAGTGGGCCTGGCCTGTTGGCGTTCATGGTTACTTAACTGCAGCAGCGAGGTCTTGGTATTTGATCGGGTCGACTCACGAGCTTATCGCACTAACCATCTACGGGGAGTAGTTATGGGTATCCGGCGTCGTGGTATCGGCGAAATACTTGAGACGTCGGCGACGGGCGGCGCGCCGGATTGGTGGAACATCTGCTGGGCTAGAATGCGCTTCGGCCGCCCTACATAGCGTCGCGGTGTGCTTTCGAGGCGATGGGCCCGGACCCTGCGCGCTTAGGTTTAGACCGGCGTCTGGCCTCTCTGTTGTGCCTAGGTGGGGCTGCGGCGTGTTGATCTTCTGCGGCGGGCATGACCCGAGAAAGTGTGTCCGGCCAAATGGGATCAAGCGTCTTTGGGTAAGATGGTGCACCCTGCGGAAGTTAATCTATTCGGATAGCCGTGATCTTGATAACGGGGCGACTTGAGTTGTACCTTGAGCTTATGACAACTAGAACCGGATACTTGATAAAACACACCCTTCCAAGTGCGGATACAACGGTGGTCGCTCTCGCTCGGGGATATGAGCGGGGATTGCGGGTAGGATTATTGCTATATGATGTTACTTGGAGGACTTCCGTTGTCCTCTTACATGCATTGCAAGACCGGTGTCGAAGCGTAGTCTTCGTTAAGACTAACTATCCCCTCTTATTACGGCATTCTGCTGTTCGGTCCATTGATATGGCCTTTACACATATATCCATGCATATTTAGTGTAGCTCCTTGCTTGCAGTACTTTGGATGAGTACTCACGGTTGCCTTGTTCCCCTTTTTCCCTATCGCTCGCGATTCTGCAATCGGTCGATGGAGCCCAGGGCGACGCCGCCGCCTATGGCGGCTACTACTCGGGGCGCCTACTACTACGTGCAGCCCACCGACGGCGACCAGGAGTGACCTAGGAGGATCCCGGCAGGAGGCCTGCTCCTCTTCGATCTGTATCGGTTTGTGCTAGCCATCTTATGGCACCTTGTTTAACTTATGTACGTACTCGGATATTGTTACTTCACTGACTTCGTCTATGATCGAGCACTTGTATTCGAGCCCTCGAGGCCCTGGCTTGTATTATGATGCTTGTATGACTTATTTTATTTGTAGAGTTGTGTTGTGATATCTTCCGTGAGTCCTTGATCTTGATCGTACACATTTGCGTGCATGATTAGTGTACGATTGAATCGAGCGTCTGAGTTAATATCGAGCCATTGCTGTAGAATCCCCTTCCACACTCCTTGGCGAAGTCGAGTCTAGACATTACAAAACTTTTACTAACTTGGTGTGTGCCTTACGGGCCCACGTCGCCATCGGGTGGTATTAGGATCTTTTACTCCTCGATCTTTACTCGGGATTCGGACTCTCTTCTATTCGGGTTAAACGATTTTGCTAAAAACAAAACTGACTTTAGGTTCTATAAGTACTTTCTCCGGAGAGCCCTCACTTGAAGATTGGCTGCTAATCGAAAGATTCGAAGATACTCTCGATGTTCTCTCGAGACTTTGTGCTCATCACTTTTGCTATTCGACCACCGATAAATCCGTATGGATAACTACTTACCCTTGCCATTCATACGATCATTCCCGGAGATCTTGTTATTACAAGATACCCGAAGTTTTCTCTATTGACCGAGAATACTTTGTGCCTCTTGCCTAGCAGTCTTTGCCACATGAATACCCCTTCAAATAAACCCTCGCACTTGTCGGTATCCGCTCAATCCCTGTTGTTCATGTGTTACACAAAATTCTTCAAAATACTATTCGATCTTCGAGAATCCTCTGGAGCCTTTGGCTCTTGAAATTCTTCTTGCTTGCATTATGGTTAATCCCATAAGTCTACGTAGTCATATTGACATTCCTTGTCATTATCATTTTGGGTCATTGACTCAATATGTTTGCGAATACCCACAATCATCATTGATTCTTATAAGTTACCTTTACGGCTGATCGCCATTCTTTTAAGCTGGAATTGGTTCTCGACCAATCCAATTGCCGTTGATTGTACCCTAAGGCTATTCAACTTATCCCTCCTAATCGAGCATTGCTTGATCCCTTGATTTAGAATCATAATTCCTGTGCATTTGACAATTGAGTTAGTCGGTTGTTTCTATAGTTTGATCTCCTTACATTCTTCTTCCTCTAGTTGAGTCTTGATGCTCACGTCGGATCCCTTGTGGACCGCCTTATCCACTGTTGGATTATAATCTGACAGTGTCCTTCATAATTAATCACTTTGCGAGTTCCTTCTCCGATACATAATGCCTTTGGTAAATTGTATCCTTCCCTTTTGCCAACCATGCTCCGCTATCGAGCTGGTGGAATTTACTATTGAAGCTTCGGTATATGTTTCCATGATACCTGCGGGTTGAACCTATGTCTTCCTTTATATGTGTGAACTCGGAAGTTTTCACGAGTCATACTCATCTGGTATTTCACCAGGTACAACTTTCAACACTAGTGCCTTTATCAAAGCGAGAAGCGAATGGAAGGTTATACATTGAAGAAGTGGGAGTCGACCTTGAACTTGTGTTCATGCCCATGGACACGATGTAGATCCTGTCATGGTAACTTCTTGTAATAATAACTGTTTTCTTGGTAAATATCATCGGTATCGTGAATTGATCCTACGCAACCGTGGTTCCGACCATGTTTGTTCTCCTTGATTCTAATTCTCGGACAAGTTAGAGTACTTGTCTTACGTAGAGCAATAACCCCCGTCCAACCTCTACTTTGATATGTCATCGAGTATTACCCCTGTTATCTCGAGATTATCATGGAACTGCATAACTCCTTATGAGTTCTTCATTAAGTGCTACCGTCCCCTGATTCAATTTATCACGGGCTCTGAGTTGTTAAACACTCAAAGACACCGATAAGCGAACCGAGTTACTTTACGGTTCAACAACTCTTCGATAGCTTCCATAAGTACGAGTTTGTACCCGATCACGCCATTCCTAGCCTGTTTGGCTATATCGTTGTCGTGATGATTTTATCGGTACTACCCGTTCCTTCTTCACGGAGCACAATTTTCGACGAGGAACTGACCTTACGTCGATCCTCATCGACATATCATTTCGCCTTGAACAACAAGTTTGGTTTCGAGTTTGTGTCGTACCCTTGGTTCTAATAACCTTTCACTTCATCATTACTTTGACTTGATGTCGTCGCTGTTTGATTACATCTGCATGAAATCTCTCGACAATTGTGTCGTGATCATCATCAACCTTATGAGCTCTTCCAGGAATTCAATTGAATTCATGATGGGTAATACCATCCTTGCCCTCGATGATTCCTGTTCTCATCGACCACTTTATTGCCTTCCGATCAACACAAGTTGTTCGTGTTTTGTGTAAACCTTGAGATCCCTGCTATCCAGCATTTGTTCTTCTTTACCTTGGAGTATTACCATCTGTTAATATCAAGGATGTTGTGAGGACTGCTCCACCTCTTAAGAAATTCTTGGTATTGAGATGCTTCTCACCATCACCATTCTTTCTTGGTCCCCGTGTTGCTTCCAACCGGTGTACCAACAAGTGAACGGTGCTGTTTGAATTCTGCCCTTCTAGCAAGCCTCTTGCTTTGAAGTGAAATTCTTAGACTATCGACTATTGAATCACCATTCTGACATTGGTGGTGCAACCCAACCCATCGGGCGCACCTTTCAACCAATGTTACTTGTGTATGTTTTCCTCGAGCATATTTCCTAGTATCATTTGTTTCGACAAGGTTATCTCCTTGTTCACTTAAATGTGGAGTCTATCTCTTGGGAATCTCGGTGAATTGCCGTTGAGTTCACGAGACACCCCTTGTACTCTCCTTGGGTTAATGATGGACTCTTGTTAGCGGAAATCACATCATAGTTCATTTCCCGAGGATCTTACATTGTCATCTCGTCAATTTGCGTTGCACCTTTTCTTCTCGGTATCCTAAGTCCGAGGTATCTTTACACCAATCGGATCTGAATCTCGGTCGGATATGATGGTTGGGACCATTTTCCAAGATTTATGTTATTGGTCCTTTAATGAACCGTAGCATGATGTCATGCCTAGCACCCCGGTGGAGGACCTATCATTATAGATTCCTTTTCAGCGAGGTTATCCATTCATCCATGAGGGAATTGTAATCTGATTCTACAAGTTATTCGGATGGATCCTTGAGATTCAAAGTCTGATCTCCACACGAAGGCCATGTCAATGCTATCTCGTAGCATGTCTGTGATACTTTGATTTTCAACAAGAACATTCGAAGCCCAATGCTAAATGTTTCTTGCTCAATTATCCGAACACCGTTGTATGGGTAATGACATGGAATTTCTCTCCCCTTACCTAAAGGGTTTTCTACATTATCTCCTATCGTGGATATCTTGCTCTGCTTGTCCTTGGGAAGGATATGCCCTTGAATTATGTGTTTAAACACATTTTCCTTTCCATTGTTTTGTTTAATATGATAATCATATTTTACTTTCCATTGGTTGGTTGAACCTTTCTTGGAATATATATAATCTAGCGGTGATAATCCCACCTTAGGTAAGCACCTCGTTGTACCACTCTGTAAGTAAGACCCTATTACTATTGTTGATGACATTCCGGTAACCACCGTGGGCGAGAACCTTGCCTATTGGTCCGCCTCGTTCAACGAAAGGAAAATGGTTCTCTTAGTCCCTCGCCTTAGTACCTATGTTGTTGCCGACATGAACCTCGGACTCTCCTCGACCGGCCTTGCTTACGAGATCGTGCAAGATGTCACCAACCTTCTACCTTTAACCACATGGTGGGCCCATAACCCACAGTTTCACGGGATCGAAACCGACTCTTACAGCCCCTGTTCCCAAAGTTATTCCTCCGCGTGTACCCGTATGTAATTCACGAGCCACCGTCATAGTGATCTATTCGGTATCGACGCGATACTTACTCGCGCTACTCTGAACCCCTTTCTCACTCTGGTTCAAGCTTGAGCAACTACCTACCGCTTGGGGCCTATTATGGTACCTTCGTACCTTACTCTCGAGGTATTTCATAAGTTCAACTCGAGATAATCTTATACTAATTCATGGGTTACCCCAGTTGTTCCCCTCAAAAGCATTATGTCGTAGTGAGCTGCCCTTTTCTTTCGTAAGTACAATGGAGTTCCCCAAGAAATGATGACGGTTTATCATGATGCATCGGAATAAAGGATTGAAGACATCAACGAAGGGATTAACTTCTTGAGAAGATCCGTTAGATTATCGTAACGGACCTTTCCCCTTGCTCCCCTCTTAAATCTCGGGGAGATTTCTTGTAATGGAGGAGAATTGTGGCCTTGGGTGATTACGCTACTGATAATCCGCCTTGATGATGCCACGTCACCTCGATTTACCGTTGACAACTCTCGCGTTGATTCAAATCAGATTCAAAATTCAAATTCAACAAGGTCAAACATTAAAAGTTTTCAAATATTAAACTTTATATGTTGAGTGAACCAAATAATTAATAAGTATTTATGGTGGTGAAACCCCACCTTTATAAAATGTTTGATTACTCTAAGATGAATAAAACCGTAGCAAATGCATTTATTTAAGTGCTTCAAATTTAAAAAAAACATTTTCAAGACTAATCATGATATGTAATAAACTATTGTGGCGATGGCATAAATTGTAAATTCTATTAGGTGCCACTTTAGTAAATTGCTAAAACTAAAGCAAAATAGAAAAGTAAAAAGGTAAAATAAATAAAAAGGAAAACAAGAAGAAAAGTAAAAAGCAGAAAGAACACCCCCCCTCATTTGGGCCACGGCCGAGATGGCCTCGTGTGTCGGGCAGCCAGCCGATCCCCCCAGTCGGCCCTCCCCTCGCTCCCACCCCAAACCCTAGCCCTCCGTTACCCCCACTCACCCGATCCCATCGGATCGATCCCCCCTCACACCGCTCGCGTCACCCTTCCCTCCCGTCCCGTCGTGCGAGGTCGCCGCCTCCCACGCCGCCCGCCCCACTCTCGGCGCCGGGCGCGTCGATCGCCCACAGCAGCCATGCCTCGCCCTCCCGGCCTCATGGCCCGCTCCCGTGGCCGTGGCGCCTGTTGATCCCCCGCTCCCCCTCGCCGTTTCCTGCGGCTGCCCGCCGATTCTTGTGGCGGCGGTGCGCGCCGCCCGTCTTGTATCTGACTTGCCCGTCCGGGCGCCATAACGCCGACCATACATGGCGACCAAAACCCGGCGGCCCACAGGGCCTATGGCAGATGGGCCCCACGCCCAAAACATTATTTTTGTTTAACAAAACAAAACAAAAAAAATAAATAATAAATAATAAAAAGATAAAGATAAAATTATAATAAATAGATAAATTAATTAATTAATTAATTAATTAATTAATTAATTAATTACTTAAGTTAATTAATTCGGGTTAATTAATTCAATTAGCTAATTAAGTTTAATTAAACTATAGTTAATTTAACCTAATCCTAATTAACTTAATTAGGGGATGACAGGTGGGTCCCCCTGGACCCACATGTCAGGGTTGACTCAGTCAACCCTGTTGACCGATGACGTCAGCATGACATCATGCTGATGTCATAAATACATTTCCAAATTAATTAAATAATTAATAAAATTCCAGAATTTAATAAAATCTTTTAAAAAATCATATCTTTTAATCCGTAATCCGGATTAAAATATTTTCAACATGAAAGTTGCTCGAGCGACGAGGCGAATCCGGATCGCGATCCGTTCGTCCACCACACGTCCCTAACCTATCGAACCTGCAAATTTTCCTCTCGGTTCATCATCGACAGACGTCCGGAGCAGGAGAACTTCCGGATGTTTCCCCCTTAACCAAGATCACCTCATACGCGTTAGGGCACACGAACACCGCGTATTGTCTTGTTACGCTTTGTTATGCTTTGATTGCTCTGTTATTTATTATGTTCCCCATGATTACTTTTTCCGGTAGACCCGAGACCGCTGCGGTACCCCCCCCAGTGATCGACTACGGTGTCGACGACCCTCTCTCTTGCCGAGCAACCAGGCAAGCCCCCTTGATCACCGGATATCGCCTACTCTTCTCTATCTGCTTGCATTAGAGTAGCATAGCATATTCTTGTTTTCGAGATACTCCTATCTTTGTTGCATAGCTTTGTCCTTGTAACCATTTGTTACCTTACGCAATCCTATATGCTTAGTATAGGATGCTAGTACATTCATCTGTGGCCCTTCATACTTGTCCGTCTGCGTGCTATACTATCGGGCCGTGATCACTCGGGAGTTGATCACGGGTATATCTATATACCTTACACTATACATTACATGTGGTCTTGTTAGGAGATGGGGGCTGAAAGGACAGGTGGTTCCATCCGGTGAGGTGGGCCTAGGTTCCCGACGGCCCCGATTGTTACTTTAATGGCGGGCGGCGGGCCGAGTTGAGACCGCCTAGGAGAGAGGTGGGCTGGCCTGTTCGGCGTTCGCGGTTACTTAACACAACTTAACGAGGTCTTGGTATTTGATGCGGGTCGACTCTGAGCTTATCGCACTAACCATCTCTGCGGGAGTAGTTATGGGTATCCGGCGTCGTGGTATCGGCCAAATACTTCAGACGTCGGCTGACGGAGCGGCGCTGCGCCGGATTGGACTGAACGTCTGCTGGGCTAGGTCGCGCTTCCGGCCGCCCTCGCGCGTGCGGTGTGCTCGGGCGATGGGCCCGGACCCTGCGGCTTAGGTTTAGACCGGCGTCTGGCCTCTCTGTTGTGCCTAGGTGGGGCTGCGGCGTGTTGATCTTATGCGGCGGGCATGACCCAGAAAGTGTGTCCGGCCAAATGGGATCAAGCGTCTTTGGGTAAGATGGTGCACCCTGCAGGAAGTTAATCTATTCGGATAGCCGTGATCTTGATAACAGGGCGACTTGGAGTTGTACCTTGAGCTTATGACAACTAGAACCGGATACTTGATAAAACACACCCTTCCAAGTGCGGATACAACCGGTGGTCGCTCTCGCTCGAGGATATGAGCGGGGATTGCGGGTAGGATTATTGCTATATGATGTTACTTGGAGGACTTCGTTGTCCTCTTACATGCATTGCAAGACCGGTGTCCGAAGCATAGTCTTCGTTAAGACTAGCTATCCCCTCTTATTACGGCATTCTGCTGTTGGTCCATCGATATGGCCTTTACACATATATCCATGCATATGTAGTGTAGCTCCTTGCTTGCAGTACTTTGGATGAGTACTCACGGTTGCCTTGTTCCCCTTTTCCCTATCGCTCTGCGATTCTGCAATCGGTCGATGGAGCCCAGGGCGACGCCGCCGCCTATGGCGGCTACTACTCGGGCGCCTACTACTACGTGCAGCCCGGCGGCGACGACTCAGAGTGACCTAGGAGGATCGAGGCGGGAGGCCTGCTCCTCTTCGTCTGTATCCCGTTTGTGCTAGCCATCTTATGGCACCTTGTTTAACTTATATCCGTACTCAGATATTGTTACTTCCGGCGACTCGTCTATGATCGAGCACTTGTATTCGAGCCCTCGAGGCCCCTGGCTTGTATTATGATGCTTGTATGACTTATTTTATTTGTAGAGTTGTGTTGTGATATCTTCTCGTGAGTCCTTGATCTTGATCGTACACATTTGCGTGCATGATTAGTGTACGATTGAATCGAGGGCGTCACAGTTCCGTTTATTATGACACGCTCCATCATTGTCATATTGCTTTGCGTGATCATGTAGTTGGCATCGTATTTGTGGCAAAGCCACCGTTCATAGTTCTTTCATACATGTCACTCATGAGTCATTGCACATCCCGGTACACCGCCGGAGGCATTCATATAGAGTCATATTTTGTTCTAAGAATCGAGTTGTAATTTTTGAGTTGTAAGAAAATAAAAGTGTGATGATCATCATTTTTTAGAGCATTGTCCCAGTGAGGAAAGGATGATGGAGACTATGATTCCCCCACAAGTCGGGATGAGACTCCGGACAAAAAATAAAAAAAGGGAAAAAAGAGGCCATAAAAAAGAGAAAAGGCCCAAATAAAAATATAAAAAAAATAAAAATGAGAGAAAAAGAGAGAAGGGACAATGCTACTATCCTCTTACCACACTTGTGCTTCAAAGTAGCACCATGATCTTCATGATAGAGAGTCTCCTATGTTGTCACTTTCATATACTAGTGGGAATTTTTCATTATAGAACTTGGCTTGTATATTCCAATGATGGGCTTCCTCAAAAGTGCCCTAGGTCTTCGTGAGAAAGCAAGTTGGATGCACCCCACTTAGTTTCTTTTGTTGAGCTTTCATATATTTATAGCTCTAGTGCATCCGTTGCATGGCAATCCCTACTCACTCACATTGATATCTATTAATGGGCATCTCCATAGCCCGTTGATACGCCTAGTTAATGTGAGACTTTCTCCTTTTTTGTTTTCTCCACACAATCCCCATCATCATATTCTATTCCACCCATAGTGCTATATCCATGGCTCACGCTCATGTATTGCGTGAAGGTTGAAAAAGTTTGAGATTATTTAAGTATGGAACAATTTCTTGGCTTGTGATCGGGGGTATAGAAGTTGGGAACATCTTTGTGTGACGAAAATGAAGCATAGCCTAACTATATGATTATGTAGGGATGAACTTTCTTTTGCCATGCTATTTTGAGAAGACATCATTACTTTGATTAGTATGCTTGAAGTGTTACTATTTCTTCTGTCAATATTAAACTTTTGTCTTGAATCTTTCAGATCTGAATATTCATACCACAATTAAGAAGAATTACTTTGAGAATCATGCTAGGTAGCATTCCACATCAAAAATTCTGTTTTTATCATTTACCTACTTGAGGACGAGCAGGAATTAAGCTTGGGGATGCTTGATATGTCTCCAACGTATCTATAATTTTTTATTGTTCCATGCTATTATATTACCTGTTTTGAATGATTATGGGCTTTATTATACACTTTTATATTACTTTTGGGACTAACCTATTAACCGGAGGCCCGGCCCATATTGCTGTTTTATTGCCTGTTTCAATATTTCAAAGGAAAGGAATATCAAACGGAGTCCAAACGGAATGAAACCTTTGGCAACGTGTTTTTTTTTGGAAGATTATCATCCTGGAGGCTTGGAGATCAAGTCAGAAGATCCTCGAGGAGCCCAGGAGATAGAGCGCCCCCCTCTGAGCACGACCCCTGTCTCATGGACCCCTCGAGCACCCCTCGACCGACTTCTTTCGCATATATAGTACCACGTACCCTAAAAACATCCACGGAGAAGATAGATCAGGAGTTCCGCCGCCGCAAGCCTCTGTAGCCACCAAAACCTCTCGAGTCCGTTTGACACCTGCGGGGGGAACCCATCACCGATGGCCATCTTCATCATCCGGCGCTCTCCATGACGAGGAGGGAGTAGTTCACCCTCGGGGCTGAGGGTATGTACCAGTAGCTATGTGTTTGATCTCTCTCTCTCTCTCTCTCTCTCTCTCTCTCTCTCTCTCTCTCGTGTTCTCTCTATGGCACGATCTTGATGTATCGCGAGCTTTGCAATTATAGTTGGATCTTATGATGTTTCTCCCCCTCTACTCTCTTGTGATGAATTGAGTTTCCCCTTTGAAGTTATCTTATCGGATTGAGTCTTCGATTTGAGAACACTTGATGTACGTCTTGCCGTGTTTATCTGTGGTGACAATGGGATATCACGTGCCACTTGATGTATGTTTTGGTGACCAACTTGCGGGTTCCGCCCATGAACCTATGCATAGGGGTTGGCACACGTTTTCTTGACTCTCCGGTAGAAACTTTGGGGCACTCTTTGAAGTACTTTGTGTTGGTTGGATGAATCTAAGATTGTGTGATGCATATCGTATAATCATGCCCACGGATACTTGAGGTGACAATGGAGTATCTAGGTGACATTAGGGTTTTGGTTGATTTGTCTCTTAAGGTGTTATTCTAGTACGAACTCTTTAATAGATCGACCCGAAAGAATAACTTTGAGGTGGTTCCGTACCCTACCATAATCTCTACGTTTGTTCTCCGCTATTAGTGGCTTTGGAGTGACTCTTTGTTGCATGTTGAGGGATTGTTATATGATCTATCTATGTTATTATTGTTGAGAGAACTTGCACTAGTGAAAGTATGAACCCTAGGCCTTGTTTCCTATCATTGCTATACCGTTTGTGCTCACTTTTATCATTAGTTACCTTGCTGTTTTTATTATTTCAGATTACAAATACCTATATCTACCATCCATATTGCACTTGTATCACCATCTCTTCGCCGAACTAGTGCACCTATACAATTTACCATTGTATTGGGTGTGTTGGGGACACAGGAGACTCTTTGTTAGTTGGTTGCAGGGTTGTTTGAGAGAGACCATCTTCATCCTACGCCTCCTACGGATTGATAAACCTTAGTTCATCCACTTGAGGGAAATTTGCTACTGTCCTACAAACTTGTGCACTTGCAGGCCCAACAACGTATCCAAGAAGAAGGTTGTGTAGTAGACATCATCGTGCTTCTGGCTCCGACGACTGGTGCCAGTGGCGGGGCCAGGGGGCTCCGAGCCTTGGCCCCCGCCTTACGGCAGGTGCGGTGGCCGCCCAAGTTCAAGCCGGAGATGCCACCACGCTACGACAACGCGGTGGAACCGATGGCTTTCCTGCTAGCGTACGAGGAGGCCGTCCTGAAAGCTGGGGGCGACGACAAGGTCATGGCCAACTGGCTTCCCATGGCCCTCACTGGCGTGCCGCGCGCCTGGCTGCTCAACCTCCCCGGATTCACGGTGGCATCTTGGGACGAGTTGCGCGGCCTCTTCGCCACGCGCTTCACGGTACAGGCGCCCCACGCGGTCGCGGCCCTCCTCGGTGGCTCGCAAGCACCGCCCACAGACCGCCATACCAAGCCATTCTTCTGCCAGATTGGCGCCACCTCCACGCGGCAGGGGGCTCCCCCGGGTTGGGCGGCGCCCGAGGCCGACCTAACCTTTGACTCGGGGGATCACCATGTCACCACTGTCGGCTCGGGCGTGCTCCCAATGCTCTGCACCCCCACCATCTGCAGCGTAGCCATCACCAAGACCCTTATCGACAGCGGCGTCGACCTCAACGTGCACTCTGTGGAAGCTTTTAGCCTTCTTCACGTACCACTCGAGCGGCTTCGCCCTAGCAAGCCCTTCTCTGGAGTCGGCGGCGGCTCCGCTAGTCCTCTGGGGCGGATCCACCTGCCCGTGACCTTCGGCACTCACGACAACTACCGCACCGAGCTGATCGACTTCGACATCACCCACATCGGCCTCCCGTACAACACCATTCTCGGGTACCCGGCTCTGGCTCAGTTCATGGCAGCGACCCATCCGGCCTACAACCTCATGAAGATGCCCGGGAGCAAGGACGTCCTCACCATAGTAGGAGATACCAAGGAGGCTCTGGTGGCACTCAAGCTTTTCCTCAAGACCACCTCGACGGTACAACCGGCTGACGCGGACACCTCTGGAATTAAGGAAGCCGCTGTCGGTGTCAAAACCGGTGGATCTCGGGTAGGGGGTCCCGAACTGTGCGTCTAGTATCGATGGTAACAGGAGACGGGGGACACGATGTTTACCCAGGTTCGGGCCCTCTCTATGGAGGTAATACCCTAGTTCCTGCTTGATTGAACTTGATGAATATGAGTGTTACAAGAGTTGATCTACCACGAGATCGTAATGGCTAAACCCTAGAAGTCTAGCCTGTATGACTATGGTAATGTGTATATGTCTATCCGGACTACGCTCTCCGGTTTATATAGACACCGGAGAGATCTAGGGTTACATGGCATCAGGGGGAATCTACATAGTCGGTTGCCAAGCTTGCCTTCCACGCCAAGTAGAGTCCAATCCGGACACGGGTACAGTCTTCGGTCTTCATGTCTTCATAGCCCATCAGTCCGGCCCACGGATAACAGGCCGGACGCCCGAGGACCCCTTAGTCCAGGACTCCCTCAGTAGCCCCCAAACCAGGCTTCAACGACGAGGTGTTTGGCGCGTAGATTGTCTTCGGTGTTGCAAGGCGGGTTCCTTCTCCAAGTAATATATTTGGCCGTTGATCCAATATCGCTCCCCTCGGCTTCTGTGCACTAATAACTCTGTCTTCCACGTGTCGAGCGAATGCGGAAAGTCAGGATATTTTTGCGAATAACACCCCGTCCACGCAAGGCAGAGCGCCTATTTAAAGATATTGGATCTTAGATCCAGGCGACACTACACCGAGAAAATCCCCGGAGACTGCCAAGAGAAACCATTCCAACATGGCTAGCATTCCCAGCTCCTCGTCCCGTTCCAGCCCAAAGAGAAGCGAGTGGGAGAAGTGCTCTGTGTCTCATAGTCAACTAGCAAAGTTGCAAACACAGGGGCTTCTTCCTCCCGCGAATCTGGTCCCTGTTCGAGCAGGGTCGGCCTCCTTCAATGGTGTGACTCAGGCGTTGGACTTCCCCAATCCATCCGGGGGGAGCGAGTGTGCTTCGTCCCCTATCTGCTAAGAGGCGTCGGATTTCCAGTCCATCCGTTCCTCCGAGGGCTTCTAGAATATTATGGCCTCCAGCTGCACAACTTCACTCCCGCCTCTATCCTGCATATCGCAGGTTACGTCGCTCTATGTGAGTTATTTCTGGGTGTTGAAGCCCATTTTGAACTGTGGAGAAAATTGTTCTGTATTGTCCCACTTAACCATGAGGGTTGAATATTTGAAGTGGGCGGAGCCAAAGTGTGGCGCATCGCCGATACCGGATACCTGTCCGGCACACCAAGGAGGGCATCAAAAGAGTGGCCTTCCGAATGGTTCTACATCGAGGTCGTTGCACTTCCCGACCCAGTTCGAAAGGGTTCCCTGAATTTGCAAGTATTCCGCTAAAGAAACGCCATAGTTGGCGTCCCCGGAGCCTTGAAGAGGATGACAGTGCGGAGGTTCGTCAGCTCCTAGGCAAGATAAAGACACTCGCCCAGTCCAGATTAACAATGGTTGAGGTAATGGCGATCTCCATAGTGCGAGGGGTTCAGCCGCTTCAATATAGAGGGCTCCCAATGTGGCACTACAACGGGGAGGACGACGCCTCCCGCTGTGGTCGGAAAGGTTCGGACACCCCCGCCGCTCTAGCCAAGATATTGGTCGAGCTGTTCAAAGGGGAGAAAGAGGAATTTCTTCGCATCAATCGTAGAGATGGATATTCTATGTATGATCCTCCAAGTTGGGTAAGCCCCAATCCTTCTGCTCTACTCATTCTGCTTCCCGGATTACCTTTGACAAATTTCTAATCCGCTTATGATAGCATTGGCGAAAAATCACCGAGGGTTTTTACAGACCCACCCCACAGACTGAGAACCACAACCGGGTGCTGGATCCTGGGTTCGAAGAAGACCCAGATATATTCGTGGTACTCGCGGAAGGGGTGTTTTATCAGGCGAGCTACGATGGCACGAAAGTGGCCATTATCGCCGATTACCCTGGTCTTCTTCCTGCTTCCCATGTAAGTTATCAAGAAAAAGTCTTGCCCGAAAGAGCTTCCTCGCACGGCCTCACCCATCGCACTGCATCGTGCTCCACAGGGGAGGCGTTCGGCGCGTTACGCTACTCCGGGGGCGGCTCCAAAGAGGGCGGCTCCAGCACCGAGCCAGGCCTCTAAAAGGAAGGTCGGTAAAGACACAACCGGTCCCTCGTTAAAGAGGTAAGGATTTGAAGGTATACTTTAGTAGTCACATCCTGCAACTTATAAGCTTGTCTGGTGCCAGGAAAAAGGTTCACCGGACTATGTCCGAGGGTCCAGCCGGCCGTACTCCCAGCGCCCGGGATTTAGACCCCGTCGGCGAGACGGGAGCTGATACGAGAACAATGTCGGACTGTCCTTCGGCCGAGGGTTCGGAGAATATGTCTGTTACCAACTCGGAAGTTGAGAGCGCCATGAATCATCGGCGGCGCAGAGCTATTTTTACGAGACCCTGAGTTCTCGGAAGAGACATTCAATGCCTTCAGTCCGGTTGATGCATATATACGAGCTACTCGAAACGGGCTTAGCAGAGCCACAAAGCAGCATTTAACAGATGTGCGGGTGAGTTTCCTTTGTCCGAATAGGATAGCCATATGCCAGTAGCCCCCGGGACTGAAAGCAGTTGGTAAAACTGATTTAAAGACCATTGTATGACCAGGTTCTTATAGAGAAGAACAACCTGCTAACCCAAGAGCTGGAACAATGTCGGGCGCAGCTAAATGCTGCTACCACCAAACTGGAAAAGTCCAAAAAGGCGTCGCCTGGTAATATCCCCTCCATCGAGAAAATATAATCATAGTCCATTAATGCTAATAGTCCTAACTATATCATGACATGATTGTCAGAGGAACTCAAAGAAGCACCTGGAGTCGCGCAAGCGAATGAACAGGAAGCCAAGAGGCTACATGCTGCGGGTGAACGTGTGCTGAAGCAGGCCATTGTTGAGAAAAATCAGCTCCAGGATTGCAAAACCCAGCTAGGCGAAGAGCTGAAGGATGTGCGGGCCCAGCTAGCCGATTCCGTGAAGGAGAACAAGAAGCTGCGGGGCGGCATATTCAGTATGTGTCCGAACTATTGTTTAAGTAGTTCGGAGATAGATGGAACTGATACAATTATGATTGCAGGTATATGACGGGCCGTCCTGAAGAGGAGGTGTCAGGATCATCGAGTGATCTACTGTCGCAGGTGCACGAACAGGCGCGGCTGGCGATGCGGAGTGTTGCCAAGGCCCTGTGGGCATCCGCCTCCCCTCCAGGAAGTATGGAGGAGCTTCTAGAGCTGTTCAAAGGAGCGCGGCGGCGTATCCGACTATGGAAGATATCGACCTGTCGAGAGGGTGCGCGAGAGGCTTGGGCCATGGTGAAAACTCGGTATACCAAGCTTGATCCTAATCACATGGCTCGGGTTGGACCGCTAGGGTCGAATGGGGAAGAAATTCCCGTTAGTTTAGTGTATGACCAAGTAGAGGTGGCCACCAAATATTCCCAACAGGATTGTAAGTTAGACCGCCTGTTGGACGGTGTAGAGAAGGAAGTGTTTGAGTCCAAGTGACTATGTACTTTCCTTACCCTATGTAATTCTAGCTGAATTGTATAGTATTTTTCATGGCAGACCTTTTCGCTTCAACCTCCAGACTCGATGGTGCGGAGCGTTTCTGAATACCCTCGCGGCCGAATAGACCGGGGTATGCTTGGAAAACTAGGCGTAGGGGTCATAGTTGCTTGAACAGACAAGTTGTATTCTGCTAGTTATGTTATATTACTTTGAAATAGTAAGAAACATCTTCCAGAGAGAATAGTTCCGTTAAGGGTTCCTTTCCCTAGGTGTGCATGCATTAGGATACATGTCCGAATTGTGATGTGAAGATCACAGCGTGTACGGCTTCTGGGGGTTCGTAATGGAGTGAGTATAGAAAACATCTTTAATTCGCCGACCGAATATTCCCTTAAGAACGCTAGCTTTCGGCTTCACCCAGTTTGAGGTACACATCCGGATGACCCGACAGTAACAATCACAAAGGTGCTCCCTTTATGCCCTAGCCGAACTAACGGAAACGTAGGGCATAAGAACAGGAGCCAGGCAACCCAGCTTGGCCAAAATTTAAGTCATATCGATGCATATAGTGGCGAAGAAAAGGCACATGTGGAAAGACTCATATGTGAAGAGCATGATGCTCAGTGAACTAATGAAAACTTCTGTCCAAGAAGCCCCCACGTATAATGGGCGTACACATGTAAAGATGTGTACGTCGGCAGTGTTCAGTCAAGCCGTATGAGAGCTTTAAAGCGGAAAAAGGTGTAAAAAGAGAGAAAAATAATGGAAACAAGGGGAGAAGGAGACTAACAAAGAATTCGGTGCTAGGCATAGAACTGTTGGAGTCTGGCCGCGTTCCAGGGGTTCGGCTCTAGGCGGTTGTCTTATGCATCACGAATACGATACACTCCTTCGGTGAGAACTTAGTCAATTATGAAGGGACCCTCCCATTTGGGCTTGAGTTTGTCCTTTTTCTCCTCCGGCAAGCATAGAACGAGTTCACCAATGTTGTAAGTCTTGGCCCGTACTTCCCTGCTTTGATATCTTTGAGCCTGCTGTTGATAAAATGCTGAACGGGCTTTGGTGACGTCGCGCTCCTCCTCCAGGGCATCTAGGTTGTCCTGCCAATCCAACTCGGCCTCTTTCTCTTCGTACATATGCACTCGAGGTGAGTCATGTATAATATTGCAGGGCAATACAACCTCTTGCCCATACACCATGAAGAAAGGTGTGTATCTGGTAGCACGGTTGGGCGTGGTCCGCAACCCCCAGAGTATGGAGTCGAGGTCCTCAACCCAGCGCTTGTCTGATTCTTTCAAAGACCGCACTAGCCTGGGTTTGATGCCGCTCATAATAAGTCCATTGGCTCGTTCGACTTGACCGTTTGTTTGCGGGTGGTAGACATAGGCATGATCGAGCTTAATGCCCATATTAGCACACCAGGTTTTTACCTCATCGGCTGTGAAATTGGAACCGTTGTCGGTGATGATGCTGTGCGGGACACCATAACGGTGCACCACATCGGATATAAATGCAATCACCGGTCCGGACTAGGTCGTTTTAACTAGTCTAGCCTCTATCCACTTGGTGAATTTATCCACCATGACCAGCAGATATTTTTTATTATGGCTTCCCCCTTTAAGGGGTCCAACCATGTCCAAGCCCCAGACCGCAAAGGGCCATGTAATGGGTATTGTTTGTAGGGCGGTTGGGGGCATATGGCTTTGGTTGGCGAAGAGTTGGCATTCCACGCAGTGCTGGACGAGGTCCTGCGCGTCTGCTCGGGCCATAGGCCAATAAAATCATGTTCGGAAGGCCTTGCTGACAAGTGCCTTGGCTGCGGCGTGGTGCCCACCGAGACCGGCATGAATTTCTGCCAAGAGTTGCCGCCCCTCCTCCTCGGAGATACACCTTTGAAGGACTCCGGTAGTGCTTTTCTTGTAGAGCTCTCCTTCGTGAACTTTATAGGCCTTCGAACGTCGGACAATGCGGCGAGCCTCGTTCTGATCTTCTGGGAACTCCTTCCTGTTAAGGTAGGCCAAGAATGGTTCGTTCCACGGGGCAATGACTGTCATAATGAGGTGGGCCGGTGGTGTTATTTCGGTGGCTGAGCCTCCGATGATATCGCATGTTCGCTATCTATGTTTGTGTTCAGAACGGGACTGTCGTTGTTGTCTCCCCCTTGCCTCACCACGGATGGCTTAAAGAGCCTTTCGAGGAAGATGTTAGGTGGGACGGGGTCGCGCTTAGCGCCGATGCGAGCAAGGACGTCTGCCGCCTGATTACTTTCGCAGGCGACGTGATGAAATTCGAGCCCCTCGAACCGAGCCACCATTTTTAAGATGGTGTTGCGATAAGCTGCCAACTTTGGATCTTTGGCATCAAAGTATCGAATAATTTGGGATATTGCGAGCTTTGAGTCCCTGCGCACCTCCAGGCGTTGTATGCCCATTGATACGGCCATCCGAAGGCCATGTAGCAAGGCCTCGTATTCGGCTGCATTGTTGGAGTCTGTGAATAATATTTGGAGTACATACTGGATGATATCTCCCGTGGGGGACGTTAATACGACGCCCGCTCCTTGCCCTGCCAGCATTTTGGAGCCATCAAAATGCATAACCTAGTTGGAATACGCGTCGTACTCTTTAGGGAGTTCGGCCTCTGTCCACTCGGCGACGAAGTCGGCCAGTACTTGGGATTTGATGGCTCAACGTGGTTTGTACGTGATGTCGAATGGAAGGAGCTCAATGGCCCATTTGGCAATCTGGCCCTGGTATCCCGGTTGTTTATTATATCATTGAGGGGTACTTCAGAAGCCACCGTGATCGAACACTCCTGAAAGTAGTGTCGTAACTTTAGAGATGCCATGAAGACTCCATATGCTATCTTTTGATAGTGACGGTACCGGGATTTGCATGGTGTGAGGACGGTCGATACGTAGTATACCGGCTTTTGGAGTGGAAATTTGTGTCCGTCTTGTTCTCGCTCGACAACGAGTACGGCTGATGTCTACTACACAACCTTCTTCTTGTAGACGTTGTTGGGCCTGCAAGTGCACAGGTTTGTAGGACAGTAGCAAATTTCCCTCAAGTGGATGACCTAAGGTTTATCAGTCCGTAGGAGGCGTAGGTTGAAGATGGTCTCTCACAAGCAAACCTGCAACCAAATAACAAAGAGTCTCTTGTGTCCCCAACACACCCAATACAATGGTAAATTGTATAGGTGCACTAGTTCGGCGAAGAGATGGTGATACAAGTTCAATATGGATGGTAGACATAGGTTTTTGTAATCTGAAAATATAAGCAAGGTAACAAATGGTAAAAGTGAACGTAAACGGTATTGCAATGCTAGGAAACAAGGCTTAGGGTTCATACTTTCACTAGTGCAAGTTCTCTCAACAATAATAACATAATTGGATCATATAACTATCCCTCAACATGCAACAAGGAGTCACTCCAAAGTCACTAATAGCGGAGAACAAACGAAGAGATTATGATAGGGTACGAAACCACCTCAAAGTTATTCTTTCCAATCAATCCTTTGGGCTATTCCTATAAGTGTCACAAACAGCCCTAGAGTTCGTACTAGGATAACACCTTAAGACACAAATCAACCAAAACCCTAATGTCACCTAGATACTCCAATGTCACCTCAAGTATCCGTGGGCATGATTATACGATATGCATCACACAATCTCAATTCATCTATTCAAACCAACACATAGAACCTCAAAGAGTGCCCCAAAGTTTCTACCGGAGAATCACGACGAAAACGTGTGCCAACCCCTATGCGTAGGTTCATGGGCAGAACCCGCAAGTTGATCACCAAAACATACATCAAGTGAATCACGTGATATCCCATTGTCACCACAGATACGCACGGCAAGACATACATCAAGTGCTCTCAAATCTTTAAAGACTCAATCCGATAAGATTACTTCAAAGGGAAAACTCAATCCATTACAAGAGAGTAGAGGGGGAGAAGAAACATAAGATCCAACTATAATAGCAAAACTCGCGATACATCAAAATCGTGCCAAATCAAGAACACGAGATAGGGAGATCAAACACATAGCTACTGGTACATACCCTCAGCCCCGAGGGTGAACTACTCCCTCCTCATCATGGAGAGCGCCGGGATGACGAAGATGGCCACCGGTGAGGGTTCCCCCCTCTGGCAGGGTGCCGGAACAGGGTCCCGATTGGTTTTTGGTGGCTCTGGAGGTTTTGCGGCGGCAGAACTCCCAATTTAATCTCTGTTCTGGAAGTTTTAGGATACGTAGGTATATATGGGTGAAAGAAGTACGTTGGTGGACCGAAGGGGGGCCACGAGGCAGGGGGCGCGCCCTAGGGGGGTGGGCGCGCCCCCCACTCTCGTGGGCACCTCCCTTCTTTCTTGACATGCACTCCAAGCTTTTACGGTAGCTTTCCTTCCAAAAATAACTTCTCCAGTTGATTTCGTTTCATTTTGACTCCGTTTGATATTCCTTTTCTTCGAAATACTGAAATAGGCAAAAAACAGCAAATCTGGGCTGGGCCTCCGGTTAATAGGTTAGTCCCAAAAGTAATATGAAAGTGGAAAATAAAGCCCAATATTGCCCAAAACAGTAGATAATATAGCATGGAGCAATCAAAAATTATAGATACGTTGGAGACGTATCAAGCATCCCCATTCTTAATTCCTGCTCGTCCTCGAGTAGGTAAATGATAAAAAGATAATTTTTGATGCGGAGTGCTACTTGGCATAATTTCAATGTAAAACTTCTTAATTGTGGTAAGAATATTCAGATTCGAAAGATTCAAGACAAAAGTTCATATTGACATAGAAATAATAATACTTCAAGCATACTAGCTAAGCAATTATGTCTTCTCAAAATAACATGGCCAAAGAAATTTCATCCCTACAAAATCATATAGTTTAGTCATGCTCCATTTTCGTCACACAAGAATGCTCTCATCATGCACAACCCCGATGATAAGCCAAGCAATTGTTTCATACTCTAGGAATCTCAAACTTAGAAACCTTCACGCAATACATGAGCGCGAGCCATGGACATAGCACTATGGGTGGAATAGAATATGATGATGGGGGTTATGTGGAGAAGACAAAAAAAGAGAAAGTCTCACATCAACGACTCTAATCAATGAGCTATGGAGATGCCAATCGATTGTTGTTAATGCGAGGAGTAGGGATTGCCATGCAACGGATGCACTAGAGCTATAAATGTATGAAAGCTCAACAAAAGAAACTAAGTGGGTGTGCATCCAACTTGCTCGCTCATGAAGACCTAGGGCACTTGAGGAGGCCCATCGTTGGAATATACAAGCCAAGTTCTATAATGAAAAATTCCCACTAGTATATGAAAGTGACAACATATGAAACTCTCTATATGAAAAACATGGTGCTACTTTGAAGCACAATATATGAGACTCGCTATATGAAGAACATGGTGCTACTTTGAAGCACAAGTGTGGAAAAAAGGATAGTAGCATTGCCCCTTTTTATATATATTTTTATATTTTTTTTGGGCCTTCTTTTTTTTTGGCATTTCTCTCTTTTTTTGGGACAATGCTCTATTGAATGATGATCATCACACTTCTATTTATTTACAACTCAATGATTACAACTCGATACTAGAACAAAGTATGACTCTATATGAATGCCTCCGTGATGTGCAGGATATGCAATGAATCAAGAGTGACATGTATGAAAGAATTATGAACGGTGGCTTTGCCACAAATACAATGTCAACTACATGATCATGCTAAGCAATATGACAATGATGAATGTGTCATGATGAACGGAATGGTGGAAATTTGCATGGCAATATATCTCGGAATGGCTATGGAAATGCCATAATAGGTAGGTATGGTGGCTGTTTTGAGGAAGATATAAGGAGGTTTATGTGTGAAAGAGCGTATCATATCACGGGGTTTGGATGCACCGGCTAAGTTTGCACCAACTCTCAATGTGAGAAAGGGCAATGCACGGCATCAAGAGGCTAGCAATGATGGAAGGGTGAGAGTGCGTATAATCCATGGACTCAACATTAGTCATAAAGAACTCACATACTTATTGCAAAAATCTACAAGCCATCAAAAACCAAAGCACTACGCGCATGCTCCTAGGGGGATAGATTGGTAGGAAAAGACCATCGCTCGTCCCCGATTGCCACTCATAAGGAGGACAATCAAAGAACACCTCATGTTTCAAATTTGTTACATAACATTTACCATACGTGCATGTTACGGGACTTGCAAACTTCAACACAAGCATTTCTCAAATTCACAACTACTCAACTAGCACGACTTTGATATTACCACCTTCATATCTCAAAACAATTATCAAGCATCAAACTTTTCTTAGTATTCAACGCACTCAAAAGAAAGTTTTTACTATTCTTGAATACCTAGCATATTAGGATTAAGCGTATTACCATGCTATTTAAGACTCTCAAAATAATATAAGTGAAGCATGAGAGTTCATTAGTTTCTATAAAAAAAATCCACCACCGTGCTCTAAAAGATGTAAGTGAAGCACTAGAGCAAATGACAAACTACTCCGAAAGATATAACTGAAGATCAATGAGTAGCCGAATAATTATGCAACTATGTGAAGACTCTCTAACATTTAAGAATTTCATATCTTGATAATTTATTCAAACAGCAAGCAAAGCTAAAGAAAATAAAATGACGCTCCAAGCAAAACATATATCATGTGGTGAATAAAAATATAGCTCCAAGTAAAGTTACTGATGAAGGAAGACGAAAGAGGGGATGCCTTCCGGGGCATCCCCAAGCTTAGGCTCTTGGTTATCCTTGAATATTACCTTGGGGTGCCTTGGGAATCCCCAAGCTTAGGCTTTTGCCACTCCTTATTCCATAATCCATCGAAGCTTTACCCAAAACTTGAAAACTTCACAACACAAAACTTAACAGAAAACTCATGAGCTCCGTTAGGGAAATAAAACAAAACACCACTTCAACGTACTGTAATGAACTCATTATTTATTTATATTGGTGTTAAACCTACTGTATTCCAACTTCTCTATGGTTTATAAACTATTTTACTAGCCATAGATTCATCAAAATAAGCAAACAACACAATGAAAACAGAATCTGTCAAAAACAGAACAGTTTGTAGTAATCTGTCACTAACGCAAACTTCTGGAACTCCAAAAATTCTAAAATAAATTGGTGGACCTGAGGAATTTTTCTAGTAATCATCTGAAAAAATAATCAACTAAATATCACTCTCCAGTAAAAAGTTGAAGCTAATCTCGTGAGCGCTAAAGTTTCTGTTTTTTACAGCATGATCATAAAGACTTCACCCAAGTCTTCCCAAAGGTTCTACTTGGCACAAACACTAACTAAAACATAAAACCACATATAAACAGAATCTAGATGGATTATTTATTCCTAAAAAGAACCAAAAAGTAGGAAACTAAAATAAAATTGGGTTGCCTCCCAACAAGCGCTATCGTTTAACGCCCCTAGCTAGGCATGATGATTTCAATGATGCTCACAAAAAAATAAGAATTGAAACATAAAGAGAGCATCATGAAGAATATTACTAGCACATTTAAGTCTAACCCACTTCCTATGCATAGGGATTTTGTGAGCAAACAACTTATGGGAACAATAATCAACTTGCATAGGAAGGTAGAACAAGCATAACTTCAAAACTTTAAGCACGTAGAGAGGAAACGTGATATTATTGTAATTCCTACAAGCATATGTTCCCCCCTCATAATAATTTTCAGTAGCATAATGAATTAATTCAACAATATAACAAGCATCTAAAGCATTCTTTTCATGATCTACAAGCATACAAATTTTATTACTCTCCACATAAGCAAAATTCTTCTCATTTGGAATAGTAGTGGGAGCAAACTCAACAAAATAACTATCATGTGATTGAAAATTAAGATCAAGATGACAAGTTTCATGGTTATCATTATTCTTTAAAGCATACGTGTCATCACAATAATCATCATAGATAGGAGGCATGCTTTCGTCATAGTAAATTTGCTCATCAAAGCTTGGGGGACAAAAAATATCATCTTCATCAAACATAGCATCCACAAGCTTGTGGCTTTGCATATCATTAGCATCATGGATATTCAAGGAATTCATACTAACAACATTGCAATCATGCTCATCATTCACATATTTCATGCCAAGCATTCTATGTAATTCTTCTTCTAGCACTTGAGCACAATTTTCCTTTCCATCATTCTCACGAAAGATATTAAAAGATGAAGCGCATGAGACAAACTTAATTCCATTTTTTTGTAATTTTCTTTTATAAACTAAACTAGAGATAAAACTAGAAACAAAAAGATTCGATTGCAAGATCTAAAGATATACCTTCAAGCACTAACCTCCCCGGCAACGGCGCCAGAAAAGAGCTTGATGACTACTACACAACCTTCTTCTTGTAGACGTTGTTGGGCCTGCAAGTGCACAAGTTTTTAGGACAGTAGCAAATTTCCCTCAAGTGGATGACCTAAGGTTTATTAATCCATAGGAGGTGTAGGTTGAAGATGGTCTCTCTCAAGCAACCCTGCAACCAAATAACAAAGAGTCTCTTGTGTCCCCAACACACCCAATACAATGGTAAATTGTATAGGTGCACTAGTTAGGCGAAGAGATGGTGATACAAGTGCAATATGGATGGTAGATATAGGTTTTTGTAATCTGAAAATATAAAAACAGCAAGGTAACAAATGGTAAAAGTGAACGTAAACGTTATTGCAATGCTAGGAAACAAGGCCTAGGGTTCATACTTTCACTAGTGCAAGTTCTCTCAACAATAATAACATAATTGGATCATATAACTATCCCTCAACATGCAAAAAGGAGTCACTCCAAAGTCACTAATAGCGGAGAACAAACGAAGAGATTATGGTAGGGTACGAAACCACCTCAAAGTTATTCCTTCCAATCAATCCGTTGGGCTATTCCTATAAGTGTCACAAACAGCCCTAGAGTTTGTACTAGAATAACACCTTAAGACACAAATCAACCAAAACCCTAATGTCACCTAGATACTACAATGTCACCTCAAGTATCTGTGGGCATGATTATACGATATGCATCACACAATCTCAATTCATCTATTCAAACCAACACATAGAACCTCAAAGAGTGCCCCAAAGTTTCTACCGGAGAATCACGACGAAAACGTGTGCCAACCCCTATGCATAGGTTCATGGGCGGAACCCGCAAGTTCATCACCAAAACATACATCAAGTGAATCACGTGATATCCCATTGTCACCACAGATACGCATGGCAAGACATACATCAAGTGTTCTCAAATCTTTAAAGACTCAATCCGATAAGATTACTTCAAAGGGAAAACTCAATCCATTACAAGAGAGTAGAGGGGGAGAAGAAAAATAAGATCCAACTACAATAGCAAAGCTCGCGATACCTTAAGATCGTGCCAAATCAAGAAAACAAGAGAGGGAGATCAAACACATAGCTACTGGTACATACCCTCAACCCCGAGGGTGAACTACTCCCTCCTCGTCATGGAGAGCGCCGGGATGATGAAGATGGCCACCGGTGAGGGTTCCCCCCCAGCGAGTTGCCTAACAGGGTCCCGATTGGTTTTTGGTGGCTCTAGAGGTTTTGCGGCGGCGGAACTCCCGATCTAATCTCTGTTCTGGAAGTTTTAGGATACGTAGGTATATATGGGTGAAAGAAGTACGTCGGTGGACCGAAGGGGGGGGGGGCACAAGGCAGGGGGCGCGCCCCCACCCTCGTGGGCACCTCCCTTCTTTCCTGACGTGCACTCCAAGCTTTTCCGGTAGCTTTCCTTCCAAAAATAACTTCTCCAGTTGATTTCGTTCCGTTTGGACTCCGTTTGATATTCCTTTTCTTCGAAATACTGAAATAGGCAAAAAAACAGCAAATTTGGGCTGGGCCTCCGGTTAATATGTTAGTCCCAAAAGTAATATAAAAGTGGTAAATAAAGCCCAATATTGCCCAAAACAGTAGATAATATAGCATGGAGCAATCAAAAATTATAGATACGTTGGAGACGTATCAACGGCGCTCGCCACTGTCGTGGTTCTATGTCTGACAGTAGAATGGGGTAGGTATGTAGAGGCAAGATCTTAGCTATGGAAGAGTTGTACACGCAAGTTTTACGAGTTCAGGCCCTCCTCGGAGGAAGTAACAGCCCTACGTCTCGGATCCGGAGGCGGTCGATGGATTATATGCGTGTGAGTTACGAAGTGCGAACCCTTGTCCCAGAGGAGGGGTGGCTTATATAGAGTGCGCCAGGACCCCAGCTCCCCTCCGTTACACAGGGTTGAATGTACATCAAGAGGGGGGCGTTACTGGTAACGCCAGCAATAAAGATACATAATGACCATTAAAGCTATGACTTAATTCCCGACCGTTGCAGTGCAGAGTGGCTCTAGATCTTCTGGTAGTCGAGTGGTAGTCTTCACGGTCGAGTGACTTCAAGACTGCCGAGTGGAACATGTTGCGGAACATTGCAGAAAATAAAAAAATTCATACGGTTTCACCAAGATCCATCTATGAGTTCATCTAGCAACGAGTGATAGGAGTGCATCTACATACCTTTGTAGATCGCGAGCGGAAGCGTTTAAGAGAACGGGGTTCAGGGAGTCGTACTCGTCGTGATCCAAATCACCGATGACCAAGTGCCGAACGGACAACACCTCCGCGTTCAACACACGTACGGAGCAGATGACGTCTCCCGCACCTTGATCCAGCAAGGAGGAGGGAGAGATTGAGGAAGAAGGCTCCAACAGCAGCACGGCGGCGTGGTGGTGATGGAGTGGCAGTTCTCCGGCAGGGCTTCGCCAAGCACACGCGGAGGAGGAGAGGTGTTGGGGAAGGGAGGGGCTGCGCCTTGGATTGTCTGCAGCCCTCCCCTCGCAACTCTATTTATAGGGGAAGGGGGAAGGGGGCCGGCCCCCTCTAGATGAGATCTAGAGGGGGCGCCCAGGGAGGGCTTGCCCCCAAGCAAGCGCCCCTCTGGGTCCCCCTCCCCCCAGACCCTAGGCGCATGGGCCCTAGGGGGTTGTGGCGCCCCAGCCCACTTGGGCTGGTTCCCTTCTCCATACAGCCCATAAGGTCCTCCGAAAGAGGTGGCCCCTCCCAGTGGACCCCTGGAACCCCTCCGGTGGCCCCGGTACAATACCGATATGCCCCCAAAACTTTCCGGTGACCGTATGACAAATTCCCATATATAAATCTTTACCCCCGGACCATTCCGGAACTCCTCGTGACGTCCGGGATCTTATCCAGGACTCCGAACAACATTCGATAATCACATACAAGTCTTCCTAATAACCCTAGCGTCACCGAACCTTAAGTGTGTAGACCCTACGGGTTCGGGAATCATGCAGACATGACCGAGACAGCTCTCCGGCCAATAACCAACAGCGGGATCTGGATACCCATGTTGGCTCCCACATGCTCCTCGATGATCTCATCGGATGAACCACGATGTCAAGGATTCAAGCAACCCCCTATACAATTCCCTTTGTCAATCGGTATGTTACTTGCCCGAGATTCGATCGTCGGTATCCCAATACCTCGTTCAATCTCGTTACCGGCAAGTCACTTTACTCGTACCGTAATGCATGATCCCGTGACCAAACACTTGGTCACTTTGAGCTCATTATGATGATGCATTACCGAGTGGGCCCGAGGATACCTCTCCGTGATACGGATTGACAAATCCCAGTCTCGATCCGTGACAAACCAACAGACACTTTCGGAGATACCTGTAGTGCACCTTTATAGTCACCCAGTTATGTTGTGACGTTTGGTACACCCAAAGAAATCCTACGGTATCCGGGAGTTACACGATCTCATGGTCTAAGGAAAAGATACTTGACATTGGAAAAGCTCTAGCAAAACGAACTACACGATCTTGTGTTATGCTTAGGATTGGGTCTTGTCCATCACATCATTCTCCTAATGATGTGATCCCGTTATCAATGACATCCAATGTCCATAGTCAGGGAACCATGACTATCTATTGATCAACGAGCTAGTCAACTAGAGGCTCACTAGGGACATGTTGTAGTCTATGTATTCACACGTGTATTACGATTTCCGGATAATACAATTATAGCATGAATAAAAGACAATTATCATGAACAAGAAATACAATAATAATCCTTTTATTATTGCCTCTAGGGCATATTTCCAACAGTCTCCCACTTGCACTAGAGTCAGTAATCTAGTTACATTGTGATGAATCGAACACCCATAGAGTTCTGGTGTTGATCATGTTTTGCTCGCGGAAGAGGTTTAGTCAACGGATCTGCGACATTCAGATCCGTATGCACTTTGCAAATTTCTATGTCTCCATCTTGAACATTTTCATGAATGGAGTTGAAGCGACACTTGATGTGCCTGGTCTTCTTGTGAAACCTGGGCTCCTTGGCAAGTGCAATAGCTCCAGTGTTGTCACAGAAGAGTTTGATCGGCCCCGACGCATTGGGTATAACTCCTAGGTCGGTGATGAACTCCTTCACCCAAATTGCTTCATGCGCTGCCTCCAAGGCTGCCATGTACTCCGCTTCACATGTAGATCCCGCCACGACGCTTCGCTTGCAGCTGCACCAGCTTCGCTCCACCATTCAACATATACACGATCCGGTTTGTGACTTAGAGTCATCCAGATCTGTGTCAAAGCTAAGCGTCGGCGTAACCCTTTACGACGAGCTCTTCGTCACCTCATAAATGAGAAACATGTCCTTAGTCCTTTTCGGTACTTCAGGATATTCTTGACCGCTGTCCAAAGCTCCTTGCCAAGATTACTTTGGTACCTTCCTACCAAACTTACGGCAAGGTTTACATCAGTCCGTACACAACATGGCATACATAATAGATCCTATGGCTGAAGCATAGGGATGACACTCATCTCTTCTTTATCTTCTGCCGTGGTCGGGCATTGAGCCGAGCTCAATTTCACACCTTGTAATGAGCAAGAACCCTTTCTTGGACTGATCCATTTTGAACTTCTTCAATATCTTATCAAGGTATGTGCTTTGTGAAAGACCTATGAGGCGTCTCGATCTATCTCTATAGATCTTGATGCCTAATATATAAGCAGCTTCTCCAAGGTCCTTCATTGAAAAACTCTTATTCAAGTAGGCCTTAATGCTGTCCAAAAGTTCTATATCATTTCCATCAAAAGTATGTCATCTACATATAATATGAGAAATGCTACAGAGCTCCCACTCACTTTCTTGTAAACGCAGGCTTCTCCATAAGTCTGCATAAACCCAAACGCTTTGATCATCTCATCAAAGCGAATGTTCCAACTCCGAGATGCTTGCACCAGCCCATAAATAGATCGCTGGAGCTTGCATACCTTGTTAGCATTCTTAGGGTCGACAAAACCTTCCGGCTGTATCATATACAGTTCTTCCTTCAGATAGCCGTTAAGGAATGTCGTTTTGACGTCCATTTGCTATATCTCATAATCATAGTATGCGGCAATTGCTAACATGATTCGGATGGACTTCAGCTTCGCTACGGGAGAGAAAGTCTCATCGTAGTCAACCCCTTGAACTTGCCGATAACCCTTAGCTACAAGTCGAGCTTTATAGATGGTAACATCACCATCTGCGTCCGTCTTCTTCTTAAAGATCCATTTGTTTTCTATCGCTCGCCGACCATCGGGCAAGTCTGTCAAAGTCCATACTTTGTTTTCATACATGGATCCTATCTCGGATTGCATGGCTTCAAGCCATTTGTTGGAATCTGGGCCCGCCATCGCTTCTTCATAGTTCGAAGGTTCACCTTGTCTAACAACATGATTTCCAGGACAGGGTTGCCATACCATTTTGGTGCGGAACGTGTCCTTGTGGACCTACGAAGTTTAGTAGCAACTTGATCCAAAGTACCTTGATCATCATCATTAATTTCCTCTCCAGTCGGTGTAGGCACCACATGAACATTTTCCTGAGCTGCACTACTTTCCGGTTCAAGAGGTAGTACTTCATCGAGTTCTACTTTTCTCCCACTTACTCCTTTCGAGAGAAACTCTTTTTCCAGAAAGGATCCGTTCTTGGCAACAAAGATCTTGCCTTCGGATCTAAGGTAGAAGGTATACCCAATGGTTTCCTTAGGGTATCCTATGAAGACGCATTTTTCCGACTTGGGTTCGAGCTTTTCAGGTTGAAGTTTCTTGACATAAGCATCGCATCCCCAAACTTTTAGAAACGACGGCTTAGGTTTCTTCCCAAACCATAATTCATACGGTGTCGTCTCAACGGATTTAGACGGTGCCCTATTTAAAGTGAATGTAGCTGTCTCTAGAGCGTATCCCCAAAATGATAGCGGTAAATCAGTAAGAGACATCATAGATCGCACCATATCCAATAGAGTGTGATTACGATGTTCGGACACACCGTTACGCTGAGGTGTTCCAGGCGGCGTGAGTTGTGAAACGATTCCACATTTCCTCAAGTGTGTACCAAATTCGTGACTTAAATATTCTCCTCCACGATCTGATCGTAAGAACTTTATTTTTCGGTCACGTAGATTCTATACCTCATTCTGAAATTCCTTGAACTTTTCAAAGGTCTTGGACTTGTGTTTCATCAAGTAGACATACCCATATCTACTAAAGTCATCAGTGAGAGTGAGAACATAACGATATCCTCCGCGAGCCTCAACGCTCATATGACCGCACACATCGGTATGTATGATTTCCAATAAGTTGGTTGCTCGCTCCATTGTTCCGGAGAACGGAGTCTTGGTCATTTTGCCCATAAGGCATGGTTCTCATGTGTCAAATGATTCATAATCGAGAGACTCTAAAAGTCCATCAGCATGGACCTTCTTCATGCGCTTGACACCAATGTGACCAAGGCGGCAGTGCCACAAGTATGTGGGACTATCGTTATCAACTTTACATCTTTTGGTATTCACACTATGAATATGTGTAACATCACGTTCGATATTCATTAAGAATAAACCATTGACCATCGGAGCATGACCATAAAACATATCTCTCATATAAATAGAACAACCATTATTCTCGGATTTAAATGAGTAGCCATCTCGTATTAAACGAGATCCTGATACAATGTTCATGCTCAAACTTGGCACTAAATAACAATTATTGAGGTTTAAAACTAATCCCGTGGGTAAACGTAGAGGTAGCGTGCCGACGGCGATCACATCGACCTTGGAACCATTCCCGACGCGCATCGTCACCTCGTCCTTCGCCAATCTTCGTTTATTCCGCAGCTCCTGCTGTGAGTTACAAATATGAGCAACGACACCGATATCAAATACCCAGGAGTTACTACGAGTACTGGTAAGGTACACATCAATTACATGTATATCAAATATACCTTTAGTGTTGCCGGCCTTCTTGTCCGCCAAGTATTTGGGGCAGTTCGCTTCGATGACCCTTCCTTTGCAATAAAAGCACTCAGTCTCGTGCTTGGGTCCATTCTTTGACTTCTTCCCGCAATCGGCTTACCAAAGCGCAACATCCTTGCCGTCCTTCTTGAAGTTCTTCTTACCCTTGCCCTTCTTGAACTTAGTGGTTTTATTGACCATCAACACTTGATGTTCCTTCTTGATTTCTACCTCTGCTGACTTCAGATTGAAAATACTTCAGGAATAGTTTTCACCATCCCCGCATATTGTAGTTCATCACAAAGCTCTTGGAGCTTGGTGGGAGCGATCAAGGATTATGTCAATGATCGCCTCGTCCGGGAGGTTAATGTCCAGTGGGACAAAGGTTGTGCAACCTGGACATTTTGAGTATGTGCTCACCGATGAACTATTTTCCTCCATCTTACAACTATAGAACTTGTCGGAGACTTCATATCTCTCGACCGGGCATGAGCTTGGAAAACCATTTTTAGCTCCTCGAACATCTCATATGCTCCGTGTTGCTCAAAACGCTTTTGGAGCCCCGGTTCTAAGCTGTAAAGCATGCCACACTGAACGAGGGAGTAATCATCAGCACGAGACTGCCAAGCGTTCATAACGTCTTGGTTCTCTGGGATGGGTGCTTCACCTAGCGGTGCTTCTAGGACATATTGTTTCTTGGCTGCTATGAGGATGATCCTCAGGTTCCGGACCCAGTCCGAATAGTTGCTGCCATCATCTTTTCAGCTTGGTTTTCTCTAGGAATGTGTTGAAGTTCATGTTGACATGAGCATTGGCCATTTGATCTACAAGACATTTTTGCAAAGATTTTAGACTAAGTTCATGATAATTGAGTTCATCTAATTAAATTATTTAATGAACTGCCACTCAGATTTGACATCCCTCTAGTCATCTAAGTGTTACATGATCCGAGTCGACTAGGCCGTGTCCGATCATCACGTGAGACGGACTAGTCATCATCGGTGAACATCTCCATGTTGATCGTATCTTCCATACGACTCATGTTCGGCCTTTCGGTCTCTTGTGTTCCGTGTCCATGTCTGTACATGCTAGGCTCGTCAAGTTAACCTAAGTGTTTTGCATGTGTAAAACTGTCTTACACCCGCTGTATGTGAACGTAGGAATCTATCACACCCGATCATCATGTGGTGCTTGAAGCGATTTAACTTTAGCAACGGCGCACGCTTAGGGAGAACACTTTCTTGAAATTATTATAAGGGATCATCTTATTTACTACCGTCGTTCTAAGTAAACAAGATGCATAAACATAATAAACATCACATGCAATTATATAGTAGTGGCATGATATGGCCAATATCATATAGCTCCTTTGATCTCCATCTTCGGGGCTCCATGATCATCTTGTCACCGGCATGACAGCATGATCTCCATCATCATGATCTCCATCATCGTGTCTCCATGAAGTTGCTCGCCAACTATTACTTCTACTACTATAGCTAATGGTTTAGCAATAAAGCAAAGTAATTACATGGTGTTGAATCAATGACACGCAGGTCATACAATAATTAAGACAACTCCTATGGCTCCTGCCGGTTGTCATACTCATCGGCATGCAAGTCGTGATTCCTATTACAAGAACATGATCTCATACATCACAATATATCATTCATCATTCATCACAACTTTTGGCCATATCACATCACAAGGCAATTGCTGCAAAAACAAGTTAGACGTCCTCTAATTGTTGTTGCATCTTTTACGTGGCTGTAATAGGGTTCTAGCAAGAACGTTTTCTTACCTACGAAAAACCACAACGTGATTTGTCAACTACTATTTAGCCTTCATAAGGACCCTTTTCGTCGAATCCGCTCCTACAAAATTGGAAGAGACAGACACCCGCTAGCCACCTTATGCAACTAGTGCATGTCAGTCAGTGGAACCTGTCTCACGTAAGCGTACGTGTAAGGTCGGTCCGGGCCGCTTCATCCCACAATACCGCTGAAGCAAAATAAGACTAGTAACGGCAAGAAAGTTGACAACATCTACGCCCACAACAGATTTGCGTTCTAATCGTGCAATAGAGAACTACGCATAAACCTGGCTCTGATACCACTGTTGGGGAACGTTGCAGAAAATAAAAATTTTCCGACGGTTTCACCAAGATCCATCTATGAGTTCATCTAGCAACAAGTGATAGGAGTGCATCTACATACCTTTGTAGATCGCGGCGGAAGCGTTCAAGAGAACGGGGTTGAGGAGTCGTACTGCCGTGATCCAAATCACCGATGACCAAGTGCCGAACGGACAGCACCTCCGCGTTCAACACACGTGCGGAGCGGATGGCGTCTCCGCACCTTGATCCAGCAAGGAGGAGGAGAGGTTGAGGAAGAAGGCTCCAACAGCAGCACGACGGCATGGTGGTGATGGAGTGGCAGTTCTCTGGCAGGGCTTCGCCAAGCACACGCGGAGGAGGAGAGGTGTTGGGGAGGGGAGGGGCTGCGCCTTGGATTGTCTGCAGCCCTCCCCTCAGGCCCTCTATTTATAGGGGAAGGGGGAAGGGGGTCGGCCCCCTCTAGAAGAGATCTAGAGGGGGGGCGGCCAAGGGGAGGGGGGCTTGCCCCCCAAGCAAGGGGGCGCCCCCTCTAGGGTTCCCCCCAAACCCTAGGCGCATGGGCCCTAGGGGGTTGTGGCACCCCAGCCCACTTGGGCTGGTTCCCTTCTCCATACAGCCCATAAGGTCCTCCGGAAGAGGTGCCCCCTCCCGGTGGACCCCCGGAACCCCTCTGGTGGCCCCGGTACAATACCGATATGCCCCCGAAACTTTCCGGTGACCGTATGACAACTTCCCATATATAAATATTTACCTCCGGACCATTCCGGAACTCCTCATGACGTCCAGGATCTTATCCGGGACTCCGAACAACATTCGGTAATCACATACAAGTCTTCCTAATAACCCTAGCGTCACCGAACCTTAAGTGTGTAGACCCTACGGGTTCGGGAATCATGCAGACATGACCGAGACAGCTCTCCGGCCAATAACCAACAGCTGGATCTGGATACCCATGTTGGCTCCCACATGCTCCTCGATGATCTCATCGGATGAACCACGATGTCGAGGATTCAAGCAACCCCGTATACAATTCCCTTTGTCAATCGGTATGTTACTTGCCCGAGATTCGATCGTCGGTATCCCAATACCTCGTTCAATCTCGTTACCGACAAGTCACCTTACTCGCATCAGAATGCATGATCCGTGACCAAACACATGGTCACTTTGAGCTCATTATGATGATGCATTACCGAGTGGGCCCGTGATACCTCTCCGTAATACGGAGTGGCAAATCCATTCTCGATCCGTGACAACCCAATGACACTTTCGGAGATACCGTAGTGCACCTTTATAGTCACCCGATTCACGTTGTGGCGTTTGGTACACCCAAAGCACTCCTACAGTATCCGTGAGTTACACGATCTCATGGTCTAAGGAAAAGATACTTGACATTGGAAAAGCTCTAGCAAAACAAACTACACGATCTTGTGCTATGCTTAGGATTGGGTCTTGTCCATCACATCATTCTCCTAATGATGTGATCCCGTTATCAATGACATACAATGTCCATAGTCAGGAAACCATGACTATCTATTGATCAACGAGCTAGTCAACTAGAGGCTCACTAGGGACATGTTGTAGTCTATGTATTCACACGTGTATTACGATTTCCGGATAATACAATTATAGCATGAATAAAAGACAATTATCATGAACAAGAAATACAATAATAATCCTTTTATTATTGCCTCTAGGGCATATTTCCAATAGAACATAGCTTCATGGTCGAGTGGATGATGATTCTTCTTCAAATGCTTCTGGTTTTTTGAGAGATGTCCCTGGGGAGGGTATCTTGGACAGGTCCATGACCCTTCCCTAGGTACATAGCTTCATCATTAGCCCCCGAATGGATCAGGGTTTGAGTGGGGAAGGAGTTGAGAACACTTCCGACTTGTTTTTCATGCTATGAGTATATCTTGTTCTGGAATAATGAACCGAGGTGACGATACCAACTTCTTTTTCAGTCGCCTTGATCCATTCCTAGTTTTTGTCGAGTGAACTTTTACTGGAAGAGCTCCGAGTGATGATGTGGAATAGACCTTCCGTCTGACAAGTTGTTCTACTGGCCGCGGATTTCGCGGGATTCGAATTTTGGGAAGCGCGCGAGGTGGAGGAGGCCGCAGTAATCGGGCTGGATTAGGCTGGGCCCCCTTCGATTTCCGCGCCGCCTTTTTTGCCAGGTATCGCATGCGCGACTGTTGCGGGATTGGATAAGATTGCCTGGGCCTACAAGTCAGTCACTCGGAAGTAACCTCATATAAGGCGCCGGACCAGGGCTTTTGAACAGTGCGCCCTCATTTTTCTTCTTCTTCCTTAGAGTTCTCCTTCACGCTTGCTTTCGCTTTAGTGCCGCCGTGCCGTTCAAGATCCATCTGCGACGATGGGGAAAGAGAAGACGGTGGCTCTCGAGCGCGCGAAGAAGGCGACGGCGAAGGCGAAGGGGAAGAAGTCCAGCTGGGGCGGATCTTCCTCGAGGTCTAGCCTGCCGCCGGGCTGGATCCAGGGCGACTGGATTCGCTCGGTGATCCGCCAGGACGACATCGACGACTTGGTCGAAGGGGGACTTATTCCCCATGAATCGGTGCGGCTCCCGGGGAACGAGACCGAGCCATAGTCGCATGAGGGTGAGTGCGTCCTCCTCGCCACTCGCATTGACCGCGGGTTCTCCTTGCCTCCTCACCCTTTCTTCTGAGGTTTCTTGAATTTTTTCAGGGCGCAACTCCATCATTTCACCCCAAACACCATTGTGTACCTTGCTGCCTTCGTGTCTTTGTGTGAGAATTTATTGGCTTGCCGACCCCACTGGGGCCTCTTCAAGCACATCTTCACATGCCGCTCCCAGTCGATCAAAAAGGCAAATCCGAGTGATGAAAGGACGCATGTGATCCAAATGTGCGGGGGCCTTGGTATTCAGATGAGGGGCAAAAGTTCTTTTGCAGCCATGATTCTTCCTGACTCGGTCCGTGGGTGGAAGTCGACCTGGTTCTACTGCAAAGATCAGCCGACTCCAGGGCAGTCGACTGGACTTCCCCCTTTTTCTTTGGCCCGAGTGGGGAAACCCACCCCTTTGAAGGTGATCCCGGAAGAGAAGGCACAAGTCAAGGTGCTGGTCGATCGAGTAGTTCAACTTGTCCGCGATGGGGTGACTGGTATGGATTTGCTGGAGGTTTTCCTTCAGCGACGCATCCAAGCGCTTCAAGCTCGTGACCATCCGATGTGGATGTATTCGGGCACTGATGACACCACTCGGACTCATCCGGAGGAGGTCGACGAGACCACGTTGGAGGGGTGGCTGATGAGTATCACAGGAAACAAAGACAACCCCAGGGGAGCCAGGAGAATTCCTCCAATCGACCAATCTTACGAACCAGACAAGGTCCAATTCTGAATTACCGACTGTAATCTTGATTTATTCGCATAGTTGTTTATGCTTTACCGACTGACTTTGTCCTGCTTGTTTTCCTCCAAGCTCTTACCGAAATGTACTCGATGCCCAATGGAGAGCAGGAACAGGATCCGGAGGGCGAAGCAAGCGGAGGCAAAAGCGGCGAATGGCATTCTGATGGAGAGGGAGATGGGGAGAGCGACGACTCGAGTGTCGAAGAAGAGATCGGCTCTCCTCCCCGTAGGGAAAGGCGATCCAAGCTTGCGCAAGATCCAGCGAGCGCCCGTGACAAGGCGATCGTTCCGACTGGGCAATCGTCAAAGTGTCCTTGGACATCCTCTCCAGCACCAACTGAGAAGGCCCCAAAGCAGACCAAGGTCGTCGCGCAGAAGACTCGGAAGGCGCTGCCAAAAATCAAGATTGACATTCCTGTTGCCTCTGCGTGAGTGTTCTTCTTTCGCTTTTACTCGACGCTCTATGATGTTTATCTTTCCTTTGGTTTGATCGAATGAACCTTGAAATTGGCAGTGCCGCTACCTCTGGGACTTCAGCTTATAGAAACGAGGATGAGGAAATGGAAGACGCGGTCACCTCCAATCCGGGTACAATCTTTGTTATTCTGTCGTCCTTTTGTCGACTGAACTATGATATATCCGATCGGGCGATGAAATGTTGGCGACTGAACTTTTTGTAGCTCCCAACGTTATTGACCTCCCCGACGATGATGATGACGAGCCGCAGAGGCCCTTGGGGAGAAGAAACAGGAAAACGTCCGCTGGCAAGACACCTCAGTCGACGCCAGTGGCGGAACCGGCAGTTCAGGACGCCGGTGACGCCAATCGGACTTCCGTTTCTTTCGCCATACCGCTGTCGAGTGCTCGACCTTCTGCGTCAGCCGCGCATGCTCCTGCCGATCCACCTTCAGTTTTTGCTACACATCACGTCCCAGAAGACGAAGTGGGTGCTACCAAAGAAGCTATACGCCAAGCAAGCATCATGATGGAGAAGATGAAGATGGTGCGGGATGCCAGCCAGGCTGCTTATGATGCCAGCTCCGCTCTCCAGAGCAACGTTCAGGTTAGTTTTTGTCGACTGACTCTCTTGACTTGTTCTGTTAGGATATGGTACCTGAAAACTCCCTTTCCAAGGATCTTCGCTTCTGTACAACCACTGGGTGTTTCGATTTGTCACTGAGCAAATTCGTACTTGGAACTGAATCTGATGTTGTTGTCGATTGAATTTTTTGGACTAGTGGGGGCACGCTGAGTGCACCCACTGGGTGTAGTCCCGAAACTATGGTGGACTGCGGGCAGTCGACTGTAGTTTTGAATTTTGAATTTATTCACTCGGTCTGAGCAGGTCATGTTGAGTGGATTTTTGAACCAGTGGAGGCATGCTGAGTGCACCCACTGGGTGTAGTCCCCGAGACCGTGGTCGACTGCTGGTAGTCGACTATGGTCTGAAGAATCTGTTTGTTGCTGTCTCTCTCTTTTTTTTGCACTCACCTGAAAAAGGCCTTGTCGAGTGTAAACTGAACCAGTGGGGGCACGCTAAGTGCACCCACTGGGTGTAGTCCCCGAGACTACTGTTGGATGTTTGATTCGGCAGTAGTCTTAGAATTTGTTGGCTTTATCCTTTTACCTCTCTGAAATAACAAATCTTTTATCTAGTCGACTGACTCATTCCTTGATTGCAGAAATCTTGTGATCTTGGAGTTGGCTTTGCTAACTTGGAGAAACAGCAGATTCAACTCAACCTTGACCTGAAGTTGGCCAAGACAGAACTGCAGAAAGCCAAGGATGACGCCAATGGTAAGAAAGACTTGTCGACTGGTTTGTCTTTGATCTGGATTTCATTTTGCTCTTTCTGAATCAAGCATTATTTCTTTTCAGAGAAACTGAACCAAGCTCTGGCCAAAAAAGACCAAGATCTGGCTGCCGAGCAGAAGAAGGCTGACGGCAAAACTGTTCTGGCTGAACAAAAGCTGGCTTCAGTCGGCAAACTGGAGGAAGAAAACACCAAGATAAAATCTGCCCTGGACGAAGCCAACAAGGAAGTAACCCACTTGAAGAAGGACAAGGTCAATCTGAACGAGAGGATGGAAGGCATTGCTCGCAGGAGGGATGATCTGGAAAGTTATGTGAGGAGCCTTGCCAAGAAGCTGTTCATCAAGCTTGAAGGTATATACTCTGTTCCGACTGGTTTATCTTTGTCGACTCGGCATACGACTATTGACTCATCCTCGGATTGTGCATGCAGAGTTTTGCCGAGATTTCGAGGAGGAGACCGGGCAAATTGAACCAAGCTTGGACCCCATCAACTCCCCCGTGAAACATGAAGCTGCTATGAACTTGCTCCGACTGGAATCCCGCATCGACGGTGTTGTTGACTACCTTGATTGACTGAAGGTCGCAATGTCACGGATCGACAAAGCACTCTGGCCAAGGGCAACGCTCCCGAATGACCTGAGTCTCTGATGACTCGACTTAACGAGATCCTGTGTCGAGTGCAGAGTGGAAAAAGTCTTCGCCCGGTGTGGTGCTTGGCGTGGCTCGCTTTTGGTTCATGTCCATTGCAAGGAGGCGAGAAGAGAAGTCGGCGATCAAGGTTGCCAATACCAAGAAGCATGACTTCCAATCCTTCATGGAGACTTTCATTGTTGCCGCCACTCGGATTGCTGATGGCATTGACCTGGATGAATTCGTCGAGCCTGCCAGCCCTCCTCCTGCGGAGTGAACAAACTTTCATGCTCCACCTTAAATTTGCCTCAGGATGCCGAGTGGTTTTTGTAACGTTAAACTCTTTCGGGCTGAGTGCCCGAGTACTTCTGCGGTCTTGAACTTTTAGGGTTCGTCTGGACTTGATTTATCTCGGGATATGCTTGCAATTGCTTTCAGAATTTGTTCTACACTTGGAATGACCTTTGTGTTTGAGATGCAGCTCCAAAGTGGAGACTTCAATCGACCTGTGCCTCGTCGTCCTTGCAGACAAGGATGGAGCGCATGTTGTATTTGTGGCGTAGCTCCGAAGGAGAAGGTTGCAGTCGACATGCACCTCGTCGTCCTTGCGGATAGGGATGGAGCGCATGTTGTATTTGTGGCGTAGCTCCGAAGGAGAAGGTTGCAGTCGACCTGCACCTCATCGTCCTCCGGATAGGGATGGAGCGCATGTTGTATTTGTGGCATAGCTCCAAAGGAGAAGGTTGCAGTCGACCTGCACCTCGTCGTCCTTGCGGATAGGGATGGAGCGCATGTTGTATTTGTGGCGTAGCTCCGAAGGAGAAGGTTGCAGTCGACCTACACCTCGTCGTCCTTGTGGATAGGGATATGTTTCAAACTTAGGCGAGTATAAGACTGCAGCTAAGCCTCCGAGTGGGAGGATCGCTCACCATTCGGTAAGATTTTTTAAACTTAGGCGAGTACTGGACTGCAGCTAAGCCTCCGAGTGGGAGGATTGCTCACCACTCGGTAGGATTTTTTAAACTTAGGCGAGTACTGGACTGCAGCTAAGCCTCCGAGTGGGAGGATTGCTCACCACTTGGTAGGATTTTTTTTAACTTAGGCGAGTACTGGACTGCAGCTAAGCCCCGAGTGGGAGGATTGCTCACCACTCGGTAGGATTTTTTAAACTTAGGCGAGTACTGGACTGCAGCTAAGCCCCCGAATGGGAGGATTGCTCACCACTCGGTAGGATTTTTAAACTTAGGCGAGCATCGGGACTGCAGCTAAGCACCCGAGTGGGAGGATTGCTCACCACTCGGTGGGATTTTTAAACTTAGGCTAGCACTCTTGCAGCTGCAGCCCCCAGTGGGAGGATTGCTCTCCACTCGGTAGGATTTTTCAAACTTAAGCAAAACGGACTCGCAGCTAAGCCCCCGAGTGAGAGGCTTGCTCATCACTCGGTAGGATTTTTTAAACTTAGGCAAGTACTGGACTGCAGCTAAGCCCCCGAGTGAGAGGCTTGCTCATCACTCGGTAGGATTTTTTAAACTTAGGTGAGTACTGGACTGCAGCTAAGCCCCCGAGTGAGAGGCTTTCTCCTCACTCGATAGGATTTTTCAAACTTAGGGGAGTACTGGACTGCAGCTAAGCCCCCGAGTGAGAGGCTTGCTCATCACTCGGTAGGATTTTTCAAACTTAGGCGAGTACTGGACTGCAGCTAAGCCCCCGAGTGAGAGGCTTGCTCATCACTCGGTAGGATTTTTCAAACTTAGGCGAAACGGATTCACAGCTAAGCCCCCGAGTGAGAGGCTTGCTCATCACTCGGTAGGATTTTTCAAACTTAGGCGAAATGGATTCGTAGCTAAGCCCCTGAGTGAGAGGCTTGCTCACCACTCGGTAGGACTTTACAAACTTAGGCGAAACGGATTCGCAGCAAAGTTACCCACTGGGGGATATCAAACGCAACAAAAGCAACAACAATTGTTTAGGAAGATTATAAAGCTCTTGTCTTTGATAAACAAACTACAAAGGTATTTCTTATTACATCTCATCCGAGTGAGTACTTAAGTATAAAAGGGGCGGAGCAGCTCCGCGTTCCAAGCTCGTGGCTCGTCTTTCTGATGTTCGACATTGTAAAGATGGTATGCTCCATTGTGGACAACTCTTGTGACAATGAAGGGACCTTCCCAAGCAGGGGCGAGCTTGTGTGGTTTCTGTTGATCTACCCGAAGAACCAAGTCTCCCTCTTGAAAGGCTCGACCCCTCACTTTTCTGGTGTGGAATCGACGCAAGTCTTGCTGATAAATGGTCGACCGGATCAAAGCCATCTGTCTTTCCTCCTCTAGGAGGTCGACTGCGTCCCGCCGAGCCTGTTCCACTTCATCTTCAGAGAAGAGCTCGACTCGTGGTGCATTGTGAAGTAAGTCACTCGGCAGAACAGCTTCAGCTCCATAGACCAAGAAGAATGGAGTTCGACCAGTCGACCGATTGGGAGTTGTCCTTAGACCCCAAAGAACTGATGGAAGCTCATCAACCCAGGTGTCTGATGCGTGCTTGAGATCACGCATCAGTCGGGGTTTCAGTCCTTTGAGAATTAGGCCATTTGCTCTTTCTGCTTGTCCATTCGACTGGGGGTGAGCGACTGAAGCAAAGTCGACTCGTGTGCCTTGAGAAGCGCAGAAGGCTCTAAACTCATCAGAATCGAAGTTCGACCCGTTGTCAGTGATGATGCTGTGCAGAACTCCGTATCTGAATGTCAATTATCTGATGAAACTAACAGCAGTGCTGGCTTCAAGATTCTTGATAGGCTTAGCTTCAATCCATTTGGTAAACTTGTCGACTGCTACAAGCACGTGAGTGAAGCCGCTCCTACCGGTTCTCAGCGGTCCGACCATATCCAATCCCTAAACAGCGAAGGGCCAGACGAGTGGAATGGTCTTCAGGGCTGACGCAGGTTTGTGCGACATGTTGGAGTAAAACTGGCAACCCTCACATTTGTCGACTATATCTTTCACCATTTCATTTGCTCCTGGCCAGTAAAACCCAGCTCGGTATGCTTTAGCCACGATGGTCCGATAGGACGCATGGTGACCACAGGTCCCCGAGTGGATGTCGTTGAGGATCATTCGACCTTATTCTGGCTTTATGCATTTCTGACTGATTCCCGTCACTCCTTCCCTGAACAGTTGTCCTCCTATCACAGTAAGGCTTTGGATCGACGGACGATCTGTCGATCTTCTTCTTCATCTTCTGGGAGTTCCTTCCTAAGAATATATGCAATGTACGGTACCGTCCAGTCGGGAGTGATGACCAAAACCTCCATGACCAGGTCGACCACGGCTGGGACCTCGACTACAGTTGGATCTGTGGCACTCTTAGGCTGCAGGGGCTCTTCGGTGAAAGGATCTTCTTGAACTGACGGTGTGTGAATGTGTTCCAAAAACACATTGTTGGGAATGGCTTCTCTCTTGGAACCTATCTTTGCAAAATCATCGGCAGCTTGATTTTTCAGTAGGGGTATATGATGGAGCTCTAACCCCTCAAACTTCTTTTCCAATTTCCTCACTGCATTGCAAAGAACCAGTCATGGTCGGGCTTCGACGTCCCACTCCTTCATCACTTGATTGACTACCAAATCTGAGATGCCTTAGACCATAAGGCGGCTGACGCTGAGTGAAATGGCCATACGTAATCCATACAGGAGTGCTTCATATTCTGCTTCGTTGTTGGAGGAATCAAAGTGAATCTGGAGGACATATCTGAGCTTGTCTCCTCGGGGGGATACCAGTACCACCCCAGCACCGGAACCGTTTAGAATCTTGGAGCCATCAAAAAACATGGTCCAGTGCTCCAAGTGAACTTGAGTTGGCAGTTGCTGTTCGATCCACTCGGCAAGGAAATCTGCTATTGCTTGGGACTTGATAGCTTTCTTTGCCTCAAACTTGATATCTAAGGGAAGGAGTTCAATCGCCCACTTTGCCACTCGGCCAGTTGCATCTCTGTTGTGCAGAATCTCCAACAATGGAGCATCGCTGACGACTGTAATTGAATGGTCAGAGAAGTAATGTGCAACCTTCTTCGTGGCCATATAAATCCCATAAACAAGCTTCTGATAATGCGGATATCTTTGCTTTGATGGAGCCAAAACTTCAGAAACATAATATACTGGGCGCTGAACTTTATAGGCTTTTCCTTCTTCTTCCCGCTTGACCATAAGTACTGTACTGACGACTTGTCCAGTGGCTGCAATGTAAAGCAGTAAAGGCTCTTTGCTGATTGGGGCAGCAAGCACCGGCTGGGTGGAAAGCAGGGCTTTTAGCTCTGCGAATGCTGCATCAGCTTCAGGAGTCCACTCGAACTTATCTGACTTCTTCATCAGTCGGTAAAGAGGCAATGCCTTTTCACCGAGGCGAGAAATGAATCGACTTAGGGCGGCCAAGAAACCAGTAAGCTTCTGGACATCATGCACAAGCACGGGGCATTTCATCCGGAGTATGGCACCCACTTTCTCTGGGTGAATATGAATCGGCTTCGTTTCGCCAGATGACTGAAATGCTGAATCCATGGCAGGCTTCTTAGCTCGCAACAAATCACTCGGATCTGCATTTTTCTGATACTCCTGCAATTCCACTACTGTCATCTGTGCATCGGCAATCTTCGAGCCTTTCTGGAAGCACTCTTCTGCCTTCTTTCGATTGCCAGTGATAGTGATCACACCTTTAGGACCAGGCATCTTCAACTTCAGATACACGTAGCATGGTCGAGCCATAAAATGTGCATAAGCTGGCCTACCCAGAATAGCGTGATAAGCACTCTGGAAATCCACAACTTCAAATGTCAATTTTTCTTTGCGGTAATTCTTGTAATCACCGAAAACTACATCAAGGGCGATCTGGCCGAGTGACTCAGCCTTCTTGCCAGAAATGACTCCATGGAAACTCATATTTCTTTCACTGAGTCTGGACATCAGAATGCCCATTACTTTCAACGTCTCCGCATACAGAATATTCAGGCCACTGTCGCCATCCATTAGAACTCTAGTCAACCGAGTGCCTTCGACGACTGGGTCGACCACCAGCGCTTGCCTCCCGGGGGTGGCTATATGCGTCGGGTGATCAGACTGGTCAAATGTAATGGCAGTCTGAGACCATTTCAAATAACTGGGTGTCGCTGGAGCGACCATGTTTACTTCTCTATTGATGACTTTCAATCGACTTTTGCTCTCAACATCAGCAAAAATCATCAGAGTGGAATTGACGTGAGGGTAACCATTGTCACTTTCCTCTTTGTCCTCAACTTTATCTGACTCTTTTTCCTTCTCTTTGGGTTGTTTCTCTCGGAACTGCTGGATTAGGAGCCGACACTGTCAAGTGGTATGCTTTGGGTAAATGAGATTACCCTCCTCATCTTTCTTTGTGTGAATGTGGCATGGCAAATCCAACACATCATTCCCATCTTGATCTTTTACTTTCTTAGGGTTCAACAGCCCCATGGGTTTCCCTTTGAACTTTCCTCGAGTCATGGCTAAGGCTTCTCCAGGAGCAGCTGGCTCGGCTTTGCGCTTCTGCTTCCGACTGGAGTTCCCTCCTCTGGTTTCGTGGACGACTGTTTTGCGCTTGCCACTCCGGAGCCGATCCTCCTCTTCACCATTGGCATACTTGGTGGCAATCCCCATCATCCGACTCAGAGACATATCTCCGGTCCGACCGAACTTCAGATTCCACTCTCGATATTTGACGCCTTCCTTGAAGGCACAAACTGCTTGGTGATCAGACACATTTTCCACTGTGTGATGCAACGTGATCCATCTCTGGATATAGTCCCTCAAAGTTTCATTCGGTTTCTGCACACAAGATTGCAGCTCTGTCAACCCTGCTGGCCGTTTGCACGTTCCTTCAGATGTTCTAACAAACACTCGGGTAAGATCTTCCCAACTGTAAATACTGTCGGGCGCTAACTGATTTAACCATGCTCTGGCCGAGCCCTCCAACATCAGAGGAAGGTGCTTCATGGCCACTTCATCATTGTCGCCGCCAATCTGAACAACCACTCTGTAGTCCTCAAGCCAAGTGTCAGGCTTGGACTCACCAGTGAACTTACTAACTCCAGTCGCCAACCTGAAGTTGGGAGGAATCACCGCGGCCCAGATGGCTCTGTTGAAGCACTCTGGACCTGAGACATGCACTCTGCTGCTGGTTGGAAAATCTCTGTCATGGACTTCTCTGTGAGCTCTGTTTCTGTCGACCAAACCTTGTACCTGAATAGATCTTGCATCAAAGCCCGGTTCCCTGGGGTCGACTGGAATCCTTCGCCCACCACTGTGAGGGTGTCTGTCATCATGCTGTCGAGGCACGTATGACCCACTCCTTGGGGGAGGCATGGGCACTCGACAATGATCATCGTGATCGAGTCGGTGATCATACTCCTCGCGGTTTCTGTATTGATCTCTCCGGCCTCCACGCCCCTCACGCCTCGGGGGCGATCTTGGGCTCTGGGCCGACTGGGTTGTATCTGCTACGACGGATCTGCTGTGGATCCTATTCCGCGACTAAGACACAGATGTATTGTATTCTCCTGCTTCCCGGAGTAAAGCCCTGATCTGCATCAAACCTCTGCCAGCTTCTGACTGGGACGGCTGGATTGACTCTGCTATTCGGGCTGCGGCTGTGAGATTCTGGATTGGAGTTCGATATACCTGAGTTGGAGGCGGAAAAAGTTGTCTTTGACTGGATTCTGGAACCCGCTACCGAGCACGCTCGTCGAGTGCGTGCTGGAGGTTGTCCAGTCGAGTGCGCTCAGCCAAGTTGGCCAGGCGCGCCTCCTCCAAGGCTCGGGCCTCGTGGGTTTCTCCAATGATAGGAGTATGAAGTGCATCCATGTTCCGGCAGCGAAGTTCTTCCCTCTGCTGCGAAGAGAGGGGCTCAGGGAGGTACTCCTTGTGGACACGTGACGGATCGCCTCCGCCATCTCCACCGTCAACGTGAGGGAAGCCAGGAGGGCTGCGAGGTCCATCGACCATCAAGACTTCCGCCGCAGGATCACTGATGTCGCACTCGGATGTAGTTTCTACGGAGCCAGTCGACAGATCGAACAGGCCATATAGAGTTTCGTCGGGCTCGATTGCCGCGACTTGGGGGATGGCCGACTGGCGGGACACCGCGTGCCTCACCCACCGCTGAAGCCTCGATCGACCGGAACGCTTGCGCCGGCGGGCAACAGGGAGGGAGGACACCACAGGAGCTGACTGATATTGAGTCGACGGCTGTCGCAGGAGGACGCCATGGACGCACGTGCGAAAGTGCGTTAACCCGCGGACGGGGAGCGCCTCGACATCGAGTGGAGCCTCTTGGAGCCAAGCGGAGTCATCGGCGACGAACACGAGCGCGCCGAGATGGATCTCGCGGCCCTCGGCCAAACCTCCGCTTGAAACCATGTCGATGGGGATCGAAAAAATCACAACTTCTCCAACAAGTCGCTAAGACACCTGCCCCATGGTGGGCGCCAACTGTCGTGGTTCTAGGTCTGACAGTAGAATGGGGGTAGGTATGTAGAGGCAAGATCTTAGCTATGGAAGAGTTGTACACGCAAGTTTTACGAGTTCAGGCCCTTCTCGGAGGAAGTAACAACCCTACGTCTCGGAGCCCGGAGGCGGTCGACTGGATTATATGCGTGTGAGGATTATATGCGTGTGAGTTACAGGGGGTGCGAACCCTTGTCCCAGAGGAGGGGGTGGCTTATATAGAGTGCGCCAGGACCCCAGCTCCCCTCCGTTACACATGGTTGAATGTACATCAAGAGGGGGGCATTACTGGTAATGCCAGTAATAAAGATACATAATGACCATTAAAGCTATGACTTAATTCCCGACCGTTGCAGTGCAGAGTGGCTCTAGATCTTCTGGTAGTCGAGTGATAGTCTTCACGATCGAGTGACTTCAAGACTGCCGAGTGGAACCTAGCTTCATGGTCGAGTGGATGATGATTCTTCTTCAAATGCTTCTGGTTTTTTGAGAGATGTCCTTGGGGAGGGTATCTTGGACAGGTCCATGACCCTACCCTAGGTACATAGCTTCATCAGCCACCTGGTGTGTTGCCGATATATATAGGAGCATTGGTTCGCCGATGTTTGGCGCGGCCAGGATTGGGTTGCTTGCCATAAGGGCTTTTATTTCTTCCAGTCCGGCCATCGCCGCGTCTGTCCACTTCAAGTTACCAGAGTGTCGTAGAAGGCGATAAAGTGGCAGTGCCTTTTCCCCCAACCTGGAGATAAAGCGGCTCAAAGCTGTCACACACCCAGCGAGTTTTTGGACTTGTTTAAGTTCGGTTGGCGTAGCCAATTGTGACAGAGCTCGGATTTTGGCTGGATTTGCTTCAATCCCTCTATTGGAAACGATGAAGCCCAGCAGTTTTCCGGCGGGGACGCTGAAGACCCACTTTTCCGGGTTAAGCTTGATGTCGTATGTGTGGAGGTTGTCGAATGTGAGACGCAAATCGTCTATTAGTGTTTCGACGTGTCTGGTTTTGATGACGATGTAGTCCATGTAAGCCTCCACTGTCTTGCTGATCTGTTTCCCGAGGCATGTTTGGATCATGCGCTGATAGGTGGCGCCGGAGTTCTTGAGCCCAAAAGGCATGGTATTGAAGCAAAACGGCCCGTATGGCGTAATGAATGCCGTTGCGGCTTGATCGGACTCCTTCATTTTGATTTGATGATATCTGGAGTATGCATGAAGGAAGCACAGCGAGTCTTGTACTGCGGTAGCGTTAATGATTTGATCAATGTGAGGGAGGGGGAAGGGATCCTTAGGGCAAGCCTTGTTAAGGTCTTTGAAATCGACGCACAAGCGCCAGGATTTATCCTTCTTTGGTACCATTTCCAGGTTTGCCAGCCAGTCCGGATGTTTAATATCTCTAATGAATCCAGCCTCGATGAGTTTGGCCAGCTCTTCCCCCATAGCTTGTCGTTTGGGTTCGGAAAAGCACCGCAGTGTTTGTTTGACCGGCTTGTATCCCTTCAGTATGTTGAGGCTGTGTTCGGCCAACTCGCGCGGGATTCCTGGCATATCTGAGGGGTGCCAGGCGAATATATCCCAGTTTTCATGCAAGAATTCTCGTAGTGAGGCGTCGACTGTGGGGCTGAGTTGCGCTCCGATAGATGATGTCTTCTTCGGGTCTGTTGGATGGACCTGAAATTTGACTATTTCTTCTGGTGGCTTGAAGGAAGTGGATTTGGGTCGTTTGTCCAGGATCACATCGTCCCTATCCACAGTGGAGCGTAGTGCGGTTAATACTTCGGCCGCAAGGGCCTCTGATAATGCCTCGAGGGCCAGGAATGCGGTTTTGTTCTCGGCGCGGAGTGCTATATCCGGATCGCTGACGAGGGTGATTATTCCATTGGGCCCGGGCATTTTTAGCTTCATATACCCATAATGAGGTACAGCTTGAAAGCGCATGAAGGCCTCTCGCCCTAACAGGGCGTGATATCCACTGTTGAAAGGGGCCACCTGGAAAGTTATTTCTTCGGACCGATAATTCTCCGGTGTGTCGAATACCACATCAAGTGTAATTTTTCCCGCACACCGCGCTTCCCGACTAGGAATGGTACCTCGAAAGGTTGTGCTGCTTTTCTCGATGCGGCTCCTGTCTATTTCCATCTTATGGAGCGTGTCCTCGTAAATGAGGTTTAGTCCGCTGCCGCCGTCCATGAGGACTTTTGTAAATCGAAAACCATCCATGATGGGACTGAGGACTAATGCGGCTGGCGCTCTTACTGTTCTATATGTAGGTTCGTCACTGGCGTTAAAGGTTATGGCCGTGTCGTTCCAGGGGTCAATTGCGGCAACCTGGCAGACTTCGGCGAGATCACGCAGTGCCCTTTTACGCTTATTGTTTGAAGCGAATGTCTCGAAGACCGTCAATACCCTTGTTTCGTTGTTTTCTGGAGGGTGCTGTTCTGGGGTGTCCTTGATAAGGATGTCCTCGCCGCTCTTGGCTACCTGCCGAAGTATCCAACATGCTCTAAGGCTGTGGGTTGCCACGGTGTCTGGCGTTGTGTGCATTTTGCATGGGCCATTGAGCCATCCCTCCAGAACGGTGCTATGCAGCGTAATGGGTTTACGTTTTTTGACTGTTGGGTTGGGCGTGCCACGGGGGTGCGTCCTCTTCGCTTTTATGAGGAGTTGAGTTGGGATCGACGGTTCCAGCAAGCTGCCTGAGTTTTCCAGGCGCTTTCCATCACACTGTACTTGTGTACAATAGTTTCTAAGTCAGCAAACTTTAGTATGTGGCGGCGATTGATGGCGTTCATGATACCTTCATCCGCGCAGTTGTTGCAAAATGCTGCTATCGCGTCTTCGTCGCGGCAATCCTTTACCTTATCTTCGACAAGAAGGAATCTGGCACAGAAGTGGTGGACCATTTCCTGAGACTGTTGTTTGATGCTCATGAGAGCGTGTATGTCCGGGTAAGTGGGTGGAATTAAATCCGAACCCTGACCCGATTTTGGATCCAGAGTTTGAAGATCAACCGAACCTGACAGTTCGGGCTCCGGGATATTGGCTGATTTTTTAGGCTCATCGCCCGACTCTATGTTCGGAGGACGAGACATGCCTTTCTGCCGGGGAATATCCCGCCCTTCAAGATCGGAGATCCGAACATAGTTTGTCTTCAATATAGCAGAAGAGTTGTTCCGCTCCTCGACTACAGCTATTTGGTGGGTGATCGGCGGAGTTTTAATTTCTCTCTGGTCGGGTTTAAGCCCAACCCAATCGTAGTCTGTAGCGACCCCCAAGGCGGTCATGCGATCCAGTAGTTCGTTCAACGATGATAACTCCGTCGGATCCATCCAAGAGGAGTATTCAGGATCAACGCGGAGGCGATTTTCGACGACTTGAGAGGTCATAGTCGGCTTAAGGGCCGAACTGGCGGTCATGACGAAGCCACCCAGCCGGAGGGTTGGGCCGGGGGCCAGGGCTCCTCCGGAGATGATATTATCCTTGACAATAAGGCGAGCCATCAACCCTTTTGGCGACGGCATAGTGGAACTCTCAATGAAAGCACCAATGTCGGTGTCAAAACCGGCGAATCTCGAGTAGGGGGTCCCGAACTGTGCGTCTAGGATCGATGGTACCAGGAGACGAGGGACACGATGTTTACCCAGGTTTGGGCCCTCTCTATGGAGGTAATACCCTACTTCCTGCTTGATTGATCTTGATGAATATAAGTGTTACAAGAGTTGATCTACCACGAGATCGTAATGGCTAAACCCTAGAAGTCTAGCCTGTATGACTATGGTAATGTGTATATGTCTATCCGGACTACGCTCTCCGGTTTATATAGACACCGGAGAGATCTAGGGTTACATGGAGTCGGTTACATCAGGGGGGGGGGTCTACATAGTCGGTTGCCAAGCTTGCCTTCCACGCCAAGTAGAGTCCAATCCGGACACGGGTATAGTTTTCGGTCTTCATGTCTTCACAGCCCATCAGCCCAGCCCACGGAAAACAGGTCGGACGCCCGAGGACCCCTTAGTCCAGGACTCCCTCAGCCGCACCAACCAAGAAGAAGCAGTTGTTCACTCAAGATCGGGCGGAAACCAAGCAGGTGCCAGTCAAGGAAGATGGGTCCTCGGGGGCCACCTTCACCATAGGTGCCAACCTCGCCCCCGATCAAGAGGAGGCATTGGTGACGTTCTTGCGTGCAAACAAGGGAGTGTTCGCCTGGGAGCCCGATCAGCTGGTAGGGGTCCCAAGAGGAGTGATTGAGCACCACTTCAAGGTGTGCCCCAATGTGCGCCCTGTGAAGCAGAGGGCGCGGCGGCAGTCCACGGAGAAGTAGTCCTTCATCGTCCAAGAAACCCGCAAGTTGGAGGCAGCAGGTGTCATTCGCGAGGTCCGGTACCCTGAATGGTTGGCAAACCCAGTCGTTGTGCCCAAGAAAGGCGAAAAGGAGCGCATGTGTGTCGACTTCACCAACCTCAACAAGGCGTGCCCCCCAAGATCCATTCCCGCTTCCTCGCATCGACCAGATCATCGACTCCACTGCTGAGTGCGACTTACTATGCTTCCTGGATGCGTTTTCAGGCTACCACCAGATCAAGATGGTGGTAGAAGATGTCGAGAAGACGGCCTTCCTGACCCCGTGCGGGGTATACTGGTACACTTGCATGCCGTTCGGGGTGCGCAACATGGGCGCGACCTTCCAATGGTTGATGCACATCACCCTAGGTCAGCAGCTCGGGAGGAACGCTGAAGCCTACGTCGACGACATTGTGGTGAAGTCTCGGGAGGCGAGAACCTTAATTCAGGACCTTGAGGAGACCTTCGAGAGCTTGTGCCGGGTGGATTGCGGCTCAACCCGGAGAAATGCGTGTTTGGTGTCCCTTCCGGCAAGCTGCTGGGTTTCCTCGTGTCCCACAGAGGGATCGAGGCCAACCCAGAGAAGGTCAAGGCAATCGAAGACATGAGTCCACCAAAAACCCTTAAGGAGATGCAGAAACTTGCCGGTCGCATGACCGCGTTGGGGCGCTTCATCTCCAAGCTGGGAGAGCGCGCCCTACCATTCTTCAAGCTGATGAAGAAGAAGGGCCCATTCTAGTGGACCCCGGAGGCCGACCAAGCGTTTCAAGACCTCAAGAGATCCTGACCAGCCCTCCAGTGATGGTGGCACCCCGACCTCTCGAGCCCCTGGTGATGTACCTTGCTGCCACCCCTTACTCTGCCCGCGCAGCTCTGGTGGCAGTTCGGGAGGAGCGCCGGGTCAGGGATGCGTTGCGCCAAGCCGCTCCCTTAGCTGAACCGGCGCAAGACCCAGAGGGAACCGCGAGGGCTGCTGCGACGTCAGCAAAGGACCAAGCTCATCAAGACGACGTACTTGGGCATGCGGAGGCCCCTACGAGTGACCAGGCTTTGGGGGCTTCGTCATCTCAGGAGGCGCCCCAACCTCTGGAAGCCGTGAACCTCATTAATGCACCCGCCCTCGTCGAGAACCATGTGTATTTTCTCAGCATGGTGTTGCGGGACGCGAGGGCATGGTACCCCATGCCTCAGAAGCTCCTGCTCGTGCTCTTGGTGGCCTCGCGTCAGCTGTGGCACTACTTTCAAGGTCACCCCATCAAGGTCGTCTCAGCCTACCCGTTGGAGAGGGTGCTCAAGAGCCCCAACTCCGCCGGGAGAGTCGTTGAGTGGAACATCGAGCTGCAGGCATTTCAGTGGGAGTTCAGCACAACCAGGGTCATCAAGGGAGCCGCGCTCGCTGATTTCGTGGCAGATTGGACGGACGCCCCGGGGCTTGAAGAAGGCGAGGATCAGTCCCTCTCGCCAGGGAGTGAAGTGCCAGACGGCTGGGTTATGTATTTCAATGGCGCCTTTGCGTGCCAGGGCGCGGGGGCTGGAGCAGTGCTCATCTCACCCACTCAGGACAAGCTTTACTATGCCGTGCAGCTCTGCTTCCAGCAGCGCAAGAAGGTCTCCAACAACATAGCATAGTACAAAGGCATCATAGCTGGTCTCAAGGTTGCGGTGGCCCTAGGAGTGAAGCGCCTCACCATCAAGGGCGGCTCGCAGCTCCTCGTTAACTTCTCCAACAAGGTATATGAGCCGAAGGATGAGCACATGGAGGCGTACCTCGTGGAGGTACGCAAGATGGAGAAGCAGTTCTTGGGCCTGGAATTGCAGCACGTGCCCCATGGCACCAGAAAAGAAGCCAATGACATTGCCAGGAGAGCATCCAAGCGGCTACCCCAAGAGCCTGGCATCTTCGAGGAGCGGCTCTTCAAGCCATCGGCAACACCACCACTTTCAAGAATAGCGCTGCCTCGGGAGGAGCTCCCTCAACCACCTGCCTCGGGAGCGCCGGCCTGCGGCCCGACCTCGGGAGCGCGCTTGCTCTTGGCGCTCGAGCCTCAGGATGGGTGTTGGACCAAGGAATTCAAGGAATACCTGACGCAAGGTACATTGCTGAAGAAGGAGGAGGACGCGGAGCGTGTGGCCTGACAGGCCACGGCATACTGCATCCAGGACGGTGAGTTATACAGGAAGCGGCCAAATGACTTTTCCATGTGTTGCATCTCCAGGGAGCATGGGAAAGAGTTGCTAGCCGACATACACGGCGGGGGCTGCTGGTACCACCCGTTGTCACGGACCCTCGTCGGCAAGGTGTTTCACAGCGGATTCTACTGGCCTACGGCACTCAACGACGCGACTGAGCTGGTGAGGTCCTGTGAGGCCTGTCAGTTCCACGGCAAGCAGATCCATCAACCGGCTTAGGGCCTCTAGACCATCCCACTCTGGTTGCCATTCGCGGTCTGGGAGCTGGATATCTTGGGCCCATTCCCTCGAGCGCCTGCGGGCTACCGCCATCGACAAGTTCACCAAGTGGGCGGAGGTAGAAGCCGTCCGCACCATCCCGGCCGGCTCCGCGGTCAAGTTCATCAAAGGTCTCATGAACCGGTTTGGGGTCCCCAACTGCATCATCACCGATAATGGCTCGCAGTTTACTAGCAATCTCTTCAAGACATATTGTGCTAACCTTGGAACGCAGATCTGCTACGCTTCGGTGGCACACCCCCGAAGCAATGGTCAGGCCGAACGCGCCAACGCGGAGGTCCTGAGAGGCCTCAAGACCAGGACCTTCAAGAGGAAGCTCGAGGCCTGCGGCAGGGGCTGGCACGACGAGCTCCAGTCTGTGTTGTGGTCCATCTGCACCACCGCCACCAAGCCAACGGGCGAGACCCCATTCTTCCTTGTCTATGGAGCAGAGGCGGTTCTCCCTCACGAGTTCAAGCTTCGCTCCGCACGGGTCCTGGCATTTGATGAGGCGCAGCAGGACGCCATGCGGGGGAAGGACCTCGTGCTGGGGGAGGAACGCCGCCGTGAAGCCACGCTACGGGCGGCAAGATATCAGCAGGCACTGCGACGGTACCACTATCGCAGCATCCGCTCCAGGAGGCTCGAGGTGGGTGACCTCGTCCTAAGGAGGATGCTCTCCAGGGAAGGGCTGCATAAGCTCTCACCCATGTGGGAGGGCCCGTTTAGGGTCGCCCACATCTCCAGGCCTGGCGCCGCGCGCCTGGAGACGCGGGACGGGTACCCATCCAGAACGCCTGGAACATCCAGCACCTCCGGAAGTTCTACCCATGAAGAAAGGCCCAACGCCTATGAAGAAGGCCCAGTGCCTGTGAAGGTCTTCGCTCGTGACACTCTCACGTAATAATGAGTGGGGCTGTACACGCCCCGGAGTCTCAGGAGTGCCGCCCTCGGGCCTTTGGGGCTCCCTCCCACGTCCTAGTGGCAGCACTTAGCTCCGCGCTGGTGAGAAGACAAGAAGACTACACTAGGTGCCGGATGCGGCTTTTCATTTGCTTTCCGTAGTTGGCTTGCCCGTCTTTAATTGATATTAGCTTTCTGGTGTTCCTTGCCGGTCGTGTTCCATCACCTTTTGCCTCTGTTTCTGCATTCGGTTCTCTGTTTGACATGACAGGTGCCCTCATGAGCATCTTGTCTGTTTTTTCGCGAGGCACTCTCGTTCGAGCCACAAGCCGGCGCTCCCCTCTCAGTCTGTGCCCCTCGGGTACCGTGATGCGAGGCGCTGGGCCATGGCCAGTGGCGCCAACGACAAGGGCTCGGGATCTCCTAACAAATTTTTGCAGTTCCTAGACGCCTCGCTAGGTACTGAGAAGTGCGCGCCTCGTGAGGCGGAAACTACTTCAAGCGCGTCAAGCTAAGTTATTCCTACATGCCTATATAAAACAATGATATTGCGACGCGACACAGGAACAATAAAAACAGCATAACAACTTGGAAATCATAGTTTGTTGCACCCCCCCCCCCACGGGGCCCCATACTTGTCTCTCTCTCTTAATGTAGGAAGAAAAGGAAGAACAAAACAAAAGTGGCGCTTGCCTTTGCGGCAGCTCGCGAGGGTGGACCCATGGCGCTTTCATGGGCTCAGCCAGACCCCTCCTCGCGCGTTACTGGGGCGCGACAACGAGACCCGCTGCCGCCCTCGAAGCGGGCGCGGCGGCGTGGTGACTGATTGTAGCCGCCGCTGCTGGAGCTATCACCGGAGGGGGAGTCGACGTAGTTGGGCGAGCGGCGGCCAGCACCAAAGGCAAGGCCATCCTCACCCTCCTCTCGACTGTAGCCAAGGCCGAGCACCTCGTCGCCATCGTTGTCCTCGGGACAGCACCCAACGCGGCGGTTGTCTTCCCCGAACTCCCTCACGTAGAGGGTCGCGTTACCTTCATACTTGAAGTGGAGGGTGCACCACCTACCCAGGCCGCGCGCGCAGGCAAACATCTGCCACCCGCAGGCCAGGGTTGTGTTGCCTGCGACGGAGACCGCGACTGCGACCCACAAAGCCTTGCTGCAGTAGCCGTCCGCCTGCAGCCAGAGCCCGCCTAGACCTGTGGCTGGCAGCTCGCCGATGAAGAAGCCCGGGAGCTGAAGCCAGGTGCCGGCCGGGTTCTCTGACCACATGACGAACTCCAGCAGCACCTCCCCCGAGTGGAAGCACGATCGGTGAGGCCGTGCGACCATGGCGCATCTCCCCTCATCGATGGGTCTACCACGACATGGGTGACTCCCGCCACGCGAAGGGGCGCCACCGCGGCCGTGGACGGCCATGGCGGGGGTCGCGGTGTGCTTACGAGGACGGCCGTGCCCGCGCTTGGCGAGCCTTCCCCTTCTCCGCGGCCGAAAACCTCTTCACAGGCGCCATGGGGGTCTCTACTAGCAGTAGAGCGAGGAAGGAGAAGCGAGCAGGAAGAGATGAGCAACGGGGGCTCTGTCCCCCTCCTCATTTATAGCAGGAGAAGGACAACCGGCGATCCCCATGATCACAGGTAATGATGACATTCCTCTGCATGCATTTTCAGTAGGTTCAGTAGGTTGATGAGCAATTCTTTGCTCTATTGGTCGGGGTGAAGATACCCCGAACAAGCCCCTCAGAGGATTACTTTCCATAGTAACAAGTGACAGTAAATTTCAGCACACTATATAAATTTTTCCTTACCAAATTCCACCTACCAAAGGCGCTTCACTCCCCCGCAACGGTGCCAGAAAAGAGTCTTGATGACCCACAAGTATAGGGGATCTATCTTAGTCCTTTCGATAAGTAAGAGTGTCGAACCCAGCGAGGAGCAGAAGCAAATGATAAGTGGTTTTCAGCAAGGTATTCTCTGCAAGTACTGAAATAAGTGGTAACAGATAGTTTTGTGATAAGATAATTTGTAACGAGCAACAAGTAACAAAAGTAAATAAAGTGCAGCAAGGTGTCCCAATCCTTTTTGTAGCAAAGGACAAGCCTGGACAAACTCTTATAAAAGGAAAAGCGCTCCCGAGGACACATGGGAATATCGTCAAGCTAGTTTTCATCACGTTCATATGATTCACATTCGATTCTTTGATAATTTGATATGTGGGTGGACCGGTGCTTGGGTGTTGTTCTTACTTGAACAAGCATCCCACTTATGATTAACCTCTATTGCAAGCATCCGCAACTACAACAAAAGTATTAAGGTAAACCTAACCATAGCATGAAACATATGGATCCAAATCATCCCCTTACGAAGCAACGCATAAACTAGGATTTAAGCTTGTCACTCTAGCAACCCATCATCTACTTATTACTTCCCAATGCCTTCCTCTAGGCCCAAACAATGGTGAAGTTTTATGTAGTCGACGTTCACATAACACCACTAGAGGCTAGACAACATACATTTCATCAAAATATCGAACGAATACCAGATTCACATGACTACTAATAGCAAGACTTCTTCCATGTCCTTAGGAACAAACATAACTACTCACAAAGCATATTCATGTTCATAATCAGAGGGGTTTTAATATGCATAAAGGATCTGAACATATGATCTTCCACCAAATAAACCAACTAGCATCAACTACAAGGAGTAATCAACACTACTAGCAACCTACTAGTACCAATCCCGGACTTGGAGACAAGAATTGGATACAAGAGATGAACTAGGGTTTTGAGAGGAGATGGTGCTGATGAAGATGTTGATGGAGATTTCCCTCTCCCGATGAGAGGAGCGTTGGTGATGACGATGGCAATGATTTCCCCCCGAGGGAAGTGTCCCCGCAGAACAGCTCTGCGGAGCCCTAGATTGGTTCCGCCAAGGTTCCGCCTCGTGGCGGTGAGTCTCGTCCCAAAGGTTGCTTATGATTTTTCCTTGATGAAAGACCTCATATAGCGAGAAGATGGCCGTCGGAGAGCCAACAGGGGCCCACGAGGTAGGGGCGCGCGCTGGGGTAGGGCGCGCCCACCCTCGTGGCTGTGGGTCCCCTCCGTGAACTTCTTCCGCTCAATATTTTTATTATTTCCAAAACGACTTTCGTGGAGTTTCATGACTTTTGAGTTGTGCAGAATAGGTCTCTAATATTTGCTCCTTTTCCACCCTGAATTCCAAATTTTGCATTCTCCTCCTTATGTAAACCTTGTAAAATAAGAGAGAATAGGCATAAGTATTGTGACATAACGTAATAACATCCCATAATGCAATAAATATCAATATAAAAGCATGATGCAAAATGGACGTATCAACTCCCCCAAGCTTAGACCTCGCTTGTCCTCAAGCAGAAGCCGATAACGATAAATATGTCCCCATGTTTAGAGGTAGAGGTGTCGATAAAAATAAAATACGGACATGAAGGCATCATGATTTTTCTCATAACAGCAACATATATAGATATTGTCATATGATTTCTTATGCTCAAGTAATAATCTATTCACAATGCAAATGTATGAATCAGAAACCTTATTGAGAACCAACAAACTATAATCTCAGTCATTGAAGCAATTGCAATTTATCATAACATCAGAAAGAGTCTATGTCAGATCTTTATAGCAAGTCCACATACTCAACTATCATTTAGTCTTTCATAATTGCTAACACTCACGCGATAGTTGTGGTTACGGATTTTTAATCGGACACAGAGAAAGATAGGGGCTTATAGTTTCGCCTCCCAACCTTTTACCTCAAGGGTAATGTCAACAATAATAACTCATGCTCCCCTACATCCAAATAGATATATCTATCAGGATCTTTCCAACATACTGTGCTTGCCAAAGGATAAAATGTAAAAAGGAAAGGTGAAGATCACCATGACTCTTGCATAAGGTAGAAGATAATAATAAAAGATAGGCCCTTCGCAGAGGGAAGCAGAGGTTGCCATGCGCTTTTATGGATGGATGCACAAAATCTTAATGCGAAAGAACGTCACTTTATATTGCCCCTTGTGATATGAACCTTTATTATGCAGTCCATCGCTTTTATTTCTTCCACATCACAAGATTGTATAAAACTTATTTTCTCCCACACTAATAAGTTATACATATTTAGGGAGCAATTTTTATTGCTTTGCACCGATGACAACTTACTTGAAGGATCTTACTCAATCCATAGGTAGGTATACTGGACTCTCATGGCAAAAATGGTTTAAGGGTTTTTGGAAGCACAAGTAGTATCTCTACTTGGTGCTGAGAGTTTGGCTAGCATGAGGGGGAAAGGCAAGCTCTACATGTTGGATGAGTGACAACATACTTTATCTCAGATATAAGAAAACATAACTCATTACGTTGTCTTCCTTGTCCAACATCAACTCTTTAGCATGTCATATTTTAATGAGTGCTCCCAATCTTAAAAGATGTCAATAATAATATATTTATATGTGAGACCTCTCTTTCCTTAATACTTCCTATTAATTGCAACGATGACCAAAGCTATGTTTGCCAACTCTCAACAATTTTTAATCATCATACTCCTTCTATGTGAAGTCATTACTCTCGATAAGATCAATATGATCTCTTTGTTTCCTTTTTATTCTTTTTCTCTTTTCTTTTATTCACTCAAGATCATGGCAAAATAATCAAGCCCTTAACTCAACACTAATCTTTATTATATATAGCTCACGGACTCGATTACATAGAGAGATCATAAAGCAAAACTCAAAACTATATCATGCCATAAACTTTATTCTACTAGATCAAGATACTACTAATAGGGTCGAACTAAGAAAAATGGTAAAGATAGGAGTGTGTTGGTGATACGATACCGGGGCACCTCCCCCAAGCTTGGTAGTTGCCAAGGGGAGTGCCCATACCCATGTGATTATATCTCCTTTGCTGGTGAAGAAGGTGGTGATGACGGATAGTCGCACATCAAGCGTAAGAGGTCCTCCAGCTTGCGGATAATGCCCTTGAGTGCAACAATATGATCCTTCAACAAAATATTTTCATGTGTGAGATACTTGTTCTGTACACGAGCTAACTCAATCATCTTGAAAGCTTCGATCTCAGTTGGGGTAAGAAGATTGTGATCAAGTTGAAGGATGTCTTCTGCTGCTGGAGCTTGTTCCTCCGTGGCCTTCTTGATCCCTCATCCTTGTTGATCTCCATGGGTTCTTCCCTCTTCAGCTCTATCTTCATTAGCCAAGCATTGTTGTCACCATTGTTGGAGGAGGGGGACGACATGATGCGTGGCCTTGACAACCCTGACAGAAAACAGCTCGAAACAAGAACAGAGGACAATTGCGTGATACTGGAGTTGAAACCTTCGGGAGAATATATAATGAATTTTTATCGACCAAAATACGTATCGTGCTAGAAAACGGAGTCCGGAAGGTACACGAGGTGTCCACGAGGTAGGGGGCCCTCGTGTCCTTCCCGGACTGCTACTTATTTTTCTATTTTTCTAAATATTCCAAAACGGATAAATATTGCCTTAAAAATGTTTTGGAGTCGGTTTACTTACCGTACCACATACCTATTCCTTTTCGGAGTCTGAAACGTTACGGAAAGTGTCCCTTATGTATTCCTCTGGGGTTATGGTTTCAATAACATTGGTTTCAACATTTATAGGATTACCTGAGATATAATGATTGATTCTTTGACCGTTCACCACCTTCGGATTTGTGCCTTCGAAGTTGTTGATTTTTATGGCACCGGAATGATAGACCTCCTCAATAACGTAGGGGCCTTCCCATTTAGAGAGAAGTTTTCCTGCAAAAAATCTTAAACGAGAGTTGTATAGCAATACATAATCTCCTACGTTAAACTCACGCTTTTGTATCCTTTTATCATGCCATCTTTTGACTTTTTCTTTAAACAACTTGGCATTTTCATAAGCTTGGGTTCTTCATTCATCAAGTGAGCTAATATCAAATAACCTCTTCTCACCGGCAAGTTTGAAATCATAGTTGAGCTCTTTAATAGCCCAATATGCCTTATGTTCTAGTTCGAGAGGTAAATGACATGCTTTTCCATAAACCATTTTATACGGAGACATACCCGTAGGGTTTTTATATGCAGTTCTATAGGCCCATAATGCATCATCAAGTTTCTTGGACCAATTCTTTTTAGACCTATTGACAGTATTTTGCAAAATTAATTTGAGCTCTCTATTGCTCAATTCTACTTGACCACTAGACTGTGGATGATAAGGGGATGCAATTCTATGATTAACATCATAATTAGCAAGCATTTTACAGAAAGCACCATGAATAAAATGTGAACCACCATCAGTCATTAAATATCTAGGGACTCCAAACCTTGGAAAAATAACTTCTTTAAGCATTTTAATAGAAGTTTTGTGATCAGCACGACTAGTTGGAATAGCTTCTACCCACTTACTAACGTAATCAACAGCAACTAAAATATGTGTATATCCATTAGAGGCAGGAAAGGGTCCCATATAATCAAAGCCCCAAACATCAAATGGTTCAATAACAAGTGAATAATTCATAGGCATTTCTTGACGTCTACTAATATTACTGATTCTTTGACATTCATCACAAGACAAGACAAACTTACGGGCATCCTTGAAGAGAGTAGGCCAATAAAACCCGGATTGCAATACCTTATGTGCAGTTCTATCTCCCGCGTGGTGTCCTCCATAAGCTTCGGAGTGACACTTGCGTAGGATCTGTTCCTGTTCATGCTCAGGTACACAACGTCAAATAACACCATCTAATCCTTCTTTATAAAGATGTGGGTCATCCCAAAAGTAATGTCTCAAATCATAGAAAAACTTTTTCTTTTGTTGGTATGTGAAACTAGGTTGTATAAATTTAGCAACAGTGTAATTAGCATAATCAGCATACCAAGGAGTACTACGAGAAGTATTTATGACATTTAATTGCTCATCAGGAAAGCTATCATCAATAGGTAGTGGGTCATCAAGAACATTTTCTAACCTAAACAAGTTGTCTGCAACGGGGTTCTCAGCTCCCTTTCTATCAACAATATGCAAATCAAATTCTTGTAGCAAGAGAACCCATCTATTGAGTCTAGGTTTAGCATCTTTCTTTTTCATAAGGTATTTAATAGCAGCATGATCTGTGTGAATAGTTACTTTAGAATCAACAATATAAGGTCTGAACTTATCACAGGCAAATACAACTGCTAAGAATTACTTTTCAGTCGTAGCATAATTTCTTTGAGCATTGTCTAGAGTCTTACTAGCATAATGGATAACATTTAATTTCTTATCAACTCTTTCCCTAGAACAGCACCTACAAAGATAATCACTAGCATCACACATAATTTCAAAGGGTAAATTCCAATCGGTGGCTGAACAATAGGTGCAGAGATCAATGCTTTCTTAAGTATTTCAAATGCTTCTACACAATCATCATCAAAGACAAATGGTATATCTTTTGTAATAAATTAGTCGAGGTCGAGAAATTTTGAGAAGTCCTTAATGAACCTCCTATAAAACCAACGTGACCAAGGAAACTTCTTATACCTTTGATGTCCTTGGGACATGGCATCTTTCAATAGCATCAACCTTGGCTTTATCAACTTCAATACCTCTTTCGAAACTTTATGCCCCAAGACAATACCTTCATTAACCATAAAGTGGCACTTTTCCCAATTCAATACAAGATTAGTTTCTTCACATCTCTGCAAAACTCGATCAAGATTGCTCAAGCAATCGTCAAAAGAAGATCCATAGACGGAAAAGTTGTCCATGAAAACTTCACAAATCTTTTCACAAAAGTCAGAGAATATAGCCATCATACATCTTTGAAAGGTAGCAGGTGCGTTACGTAAACCAAAAGGCATACGTCTATAAGAAAAAGTGCCAAAAGGGCAAGTAAAAGTGGTCTTTTATTGATCATTGGCCGACACAGGTATTTGAGAGAAACCAGAATAACCATCTAGAAAGCAATAGTGTGTATGTTTGCATAATCTTTCTAGCATTTGATCGATAAAATGTAAGGGGTAATGATCTTTCTTAGTAGCCTTATTTAATTTACGGAAATCAATTACCATCCTATAACCTGTAATAATTCTTTGCGGAATCAATTCATCTTTATCATTAGGAACAACAGTAATACCTCCCTTCTTAGGGACACAATGGGCAGGACTTACCCACTGACTATCAGCAACGGGATAAATTATACCTCCCTCTAGAAGCTTTAGTATTTCTTTTCTTACCACTTCTTTCATCTTAGGATTAAGCCTTTGTTGATGATCACGGACTGGTTTGCATCTTCTTCCAAATTTATTTTATGTTGACATAGAGTGGGACTAATGCCCTTAAGATCATCAAGAGTATATCCAATAAAAGCACGGTGCTTCTTCAGAGTTTTCAATAATCTCTCTTCTTCATGTTCTGAAAGGTTAGCACTAATAATAACAGGATAAATCTTCTTTTCATCAAGATAAGCATACTTAAGATAATCAGGCAACAGTTTAAGCTGAAACATGGGATCACCCTTGGGTGGAGGAGGATCCCCTAGGATTTCAACAGGCAAATTGTGTTTCAGAATAGGTTCCTGCTTAAAGAATACTTCATCTATTTTCCTTCTTTCATTCATAAACATATCATTTTCATGGTCTAGCAAATATTGTTCTAAAGGATCACTAGGAGGTACGGCAATAGAAGCAAGACCAATAATTTCATCCTTACTAGGCAATTCTTCTTCATGGTGTTGTCTACTAAATTTAGGGAAATTAAACTCATGAATCGTATCACCCAAACCAATAGTAACAACATTATTTTCGCAGTCTATCTTAGCATTAACGGTGTTCAAGAAGGGTCTACCAAAAATAATGGGACAAACGCTATCTTATGGGGAACCAAGAACAAGAAAATCAGCAGGGTATTTAGTTTTCCCACACAAGACTTCAACATCTCTAACAATTCCCATTGCTGATATAGTATCTCTATTGGCAAGTTTAATTGTAACATCAATACCTTCTAACTCAGCAGGTGCAATTTCATGCTTAATTTCTTCGTATAAAGTATGCGGTATAACACTAGCACTAGCACCCATATCACATAAGCCATGATAACAATGATCTCCTATCTTAACAGAAATAACAGGCACGCCTACCACGGGTCTATGTTTATCTTTAGCACTAGGTTTAGCAATTCTAGCGGTTTCACCGCGGAAATGAATAACATGCCCATCAATATTATCAGCCAAGAGATCTTTAACAATAGAAATATTAGGTTCAACTTTAACTTGCGCAGGAGGTGTATAAGTTCTAATATTGCTTTTACGAACCACAGTTGAAGCTTTAGCATGATCCTTTATTCTAACAGGGAAAAGTGGTTTCTCAACATAGGAAGTAGGAACAATAGGATCAAGTGACAATCTTTTCTTCAACTTTAGTAGGTGCAGCTACTTTTACTTCTATGGGGAGGATGATATTTAAACCACTTCTCCTTGGGGAGATCGACATAAGTAGCAAAAGATTCACAGAAAGAAGCTACTATCCTAGAGTCAAGTCCATATTTAGTGCTAAATTTATGGAAAACATCGGTATCCATAAAAGATTTGACACAATCAAACTTAGGTGTCATACCTGACTCCTTACCTTCGTCAAGATCCCAATCTTCAGAGTTGCGTTTAATTCTATCCAATAAATTCCATTTGAATTCAATAGTCTTCATCATAAAATAGCCAGCACAAGAAGTATCGAGCATGGATTGATTATTATGAGAAAGCCGAGCATAAAATATTTGAAGAATTATTTCTCTTGAGAGCTCATGATTGGGGCATGAATATAACATTGATTTAAGCCTCCCCCAAGCTTGAGCGATGCTTTCTCTTTCGCGAGGCCAAAAATTATATATATAATTGCGATCACGATGAACAAGATGCATAGGATAATACTTCTGATGAAATTCCAACTTCATTCATTTATAGTTCCATGATCCCGTGTCCTCACATAGCCTATACCATGTCGATGCATCTCCCTTCAAATATAAAGGGAAGACCTTCTTCTTAACAACATCATCGGGTATACCTGCAAGCTTAAATAATCCACAAACTTCATCCACATATAGTAGATGTTCATCAGGATGCTTTGTTCCATCTCCTGTAAAAGGATTATCTAGCAGTTTTTCTAACAAACCCGAAGGAACTTCAAAGGGAATAATTTCATTTTCAGTAGGTTCAGTAGGTTGAGGAGCAATTCTTTGCTCTACTGGTCGGTGTGAAGATACCACGAACAAGCCCCTCAGAGGATTACTTTCCATAGTAACAACTGACATTAAATTTCAGCACACTATATAAATTTTTCCTTACCAAATTCCACCTACCAAAGGCGCCTCACTCCCCGGCAACGGCGCCAGAAAAGAGTCTTGATGACCCACAAGTATAGGGGATCTATCGTAGTCCTTTCGATAAGTAAGAGTGTCGAACCCAACGAGGAGCAGAAGGAAATGATAAGCGGTTTTTAGCAAGGTATTCTCTGCACTGAAATAAGTGGTAACAGATAGTTTTGTGATAAGATAATTTGTAACGAGCAACAAGTAACAAAAGTAAATAAAGTGCAGCAAAGTGGCCCAATCCTTTTTGTAGCAAAGGACAAGCCTGGACAAACTCTTATATAAGGAAAAGCGCTCCCGAGGACACATGGGAATATTGTCAAGCTAGTTTTCATCACGTTCATATGATTCGCATTCGGTACTTTGATAATTTGATATGTGGGTGGACCGGTGCTAGGGTGCTATTTTACTTGAACAAGCATCCCACTTATGATTAACCTCTATTGCAAGCATCCGCAACTACAACAAAAGTATTAAGGTAAACCTAACCATAGCATGAAACATATGGATCCAAACCAGCCCCTTATGAAGCAACGCATAAACTAGGGTTTAAGCTTCTGTCACTCTAGCAACCCATCATCTACATATTACTTCCCAATGCCTTCCTCTAGGCCCAAACAATGGTGAAGTGTTATGTAGTCGACGTTCACATAACACCACTAGAGGCTAGACAACATACATCTCATCGAAATATCGAACGAATACCAAATTCACATGACTACTAATAGCAAGACTTCTCCCATGTCCTCAGGAAGAAACGTAACTACTCACAAAGCATATTCATGTTCATAATCAGAGGGGTATTAATATGCATAAAGGATCTGAACATATGATCTTCCACCAAATAAACCAACTAGCATCAACTACAAGGAGTAATCAACACTACTAGCAACCTACTAGTACCAATCCCGGACTTGGAGACAAGAATTGGATACAAGAGATGAATTAGGGTTTTGAGAGGAGATGGTGCTGATGAAGATGTTGATGGATATTGCCCTCTCTCGATGAGAGGAGCATTGGTGATGACGATGGTGATGATTTCCCCCTCCCGGAGGGAAGTGTCCCCGGCAGAACAGCTCTACCGGAGCCCTAGATTGGTTCCGCCAAGGTTCCGCCTCGTGGCGGCGGAGTCTCTCCCGAAAGGTTGCTTGTGATTTTTTCCTTGACGAAAGACCTCATATAGCAGAAGATGGCCGTCGGAGAGCCAACAGGGGGCCCACGAGGTAGGGGGCACGCCTGGGTAGGGCGCGCCCCACCCTCGTGGCCAGGTGGGTCCCCTCCGTGAACTTCTTCCGCTCAATATTTTTATTATTTCCAAAATGACTTTCGTGGAGTTTCGTGACTTTTGAGTTGTGCGAATAGGTCTCTAATATTTTCTCCTTTTCCAACCCGAATTCCAGCTGCCGCATTCTCCTCCTTATGTAAACCTTGTAAAATAAGAGAGAATAGGCATAAGTATTGTGACATAACGTGTAATAACAGCCCATAATGCAATAAATATCAATTTAAAAGCATGATGCAAAATGGACGTATCAGCGTCCTGGGAACGGGGGTCCCCAGACTTGCCTTGCTGCGGCCCACGGCATGGCTCACCAGCGGCCTTGTACGACCCATCTTCACCAAGCAAACACTCAAGACCCTCGCGAGGGGCCAAGCCTCGCGAGGCGGTCGACACAAGACCTCCTCGGGGGCGGCCTCACCAGGCTGGCTCGCGAGGGGCGGAGAGATCAAGGCAAGGGACACCTTGCGAGGTTCCTGTGACGCAAGCCATGACGACTGGAGCCAGGCGGGCGCCAGCGCACGCAGTGTCCTCGTTTCCTCTTTGGTGCTAAAGGGGCTAGCGCGGGCGAGGAGTCTCGAGACATCATGCAAAGGTTTCCATATCGGTGCAATGAGACCAAGACCAGCAGGACGTCAAGACGGAGGTCACCGTGGAGCCCAAGGCGGCGTCACCACCAGAGCCTTTGGCAGGCGAAGACCACCTTTAGTCAGGATAACTCGTACTAGTTGTCTCCCTTCGAATTTGGCCGTTGTTGGCTCCCTTCCCGCTCAATATTTGGGAAGAGGACTAGGGCCTCTATAAATAGGACTAGCCAGCACCAAAGGAGGCATCTGGATCTCATCTTGAACAGAGACACCACAAAGCACAAGAACACCTCTCCTCAGGAGGATGTTCTTCCCTTGTACTGTTCATCCTCAGCCAAAGAGGCAATCCACCACACCACACTAGAGTAGGGTATTACACCACAACAGTGGCCCGAACCAGTATAAATCTCATGTCTCTTGTGTTGCGGGTTCGTCGAGCTAAGCTTTGAGATCGCGGTGAGGTTGAGGGCGCGATTAGGTAGGGAGAGATCTTCGTGCGCACCCAGTGTTCGAACCTCAAGGGTTTTGCCGGAACCCGAAATCCGACAAAACCCAGTTCAACACCTTCCTTGACCATTTTTCTGTAAGTATGGTTATGTATGGAGACTAGTAATATCGTCTTGCTCTGTCCCATACTTTCTAGGTTGTTGATAATGAGACTCCCATAATTTTCAACATATGAGGTTCAAGTTGGATAGCCAAGATGATGCAACTAGACAAGCTTGCGCCCATGTTTTCAGGTCTTCTCTATCACAGTATCAGTATAACTTGAGGAAAACTCACTTTGAAGGCAAGGCTAACAGTGAACTTGCCCAAACATCTCCAGTGGAAAATATATCAGATGAAGACTGGAGAGGCCTCGTTAAACACTGTCTGATCCAAAGTATCAAGTGCATTATATGACGCATGTACGCGTGTGCGTAAATAGCACGGGCACACATACGCGTGCGGGATTAGACCACATGCACCACTCGCGCATACACATGTGTGTTACGCGCACGCATGTACTGCGGGAAGCTAACGCGTCCTTAAACGCATGTGAGATTGCCTGTCATGTACAATCTATCGTATGTGATTAGATCACATGTTGAACTCCTATTTACGCATGTGCCTCACAAATCTATCTTATTGTAGGTGAATTGTTCAAAGAACAAGGCCAATCGTACGAAAATGAAATTCCAAAAGACGACAGGATCACGTAGCTATATTGCACACTGCGAGGCTCTTGTAATTAGCTGTTGTTTCACTCTTTTCGTTGTTCCATATTATCAGATCTATATTGACCTGTTCCAAATGCATAGGAAAGCTTGCAAGGACCACAAAGTACCTGAACCAAATGTTGTGGAAATCTTCAAGGACTGTCACACCAGCAAGATGAAGGGCATGACTACACCAGTCGAAGCCAATGTTGTAAGTCCTTAATCCTCATGCCTTTTAACTACTACTTACTCTGAGTCGTGCACTGAACTGCATGGTTTGCAGCCATTTTTTATTATTTTTCAATTTTATACACAATTGTCTTAGCGTATCATTGCACCTTACCAGGTTTAAAAGAGAGGAGTGATGTTCCTTTGATCTTGATTTGTAATATATTTCCGTGCTGGACTTGCCCACACAATGTTACAATTGCCTGTTTGTCTGTTCTCAGTTGTTTTGTGATATGAATGATGTCATACTATGCTTACCGTATTATAAACTTTGTCTCTTTATCCTTAGATGGCAATACAATGTGAAGAAATAGACAATACATTAGCCATGGTACATGGTCATATGTTGGAACCTGGTTTTATTATGTACTTTGCAGTAAAATGCAACTAATATGTCACACGGGTTCACCAGAATAAGTTCTGTATGTAAACCAAAGCTATTTTGTTTAGTTTTGCTGCCTCCTTAATATCTTCTATTCTGGTACTGCTAATGAAAAAACTCAATTTTCAGGAAGCTATGGAAAAAATGGTGGAACTGCCACCTCCTGAAGGTGACGAAGCAACTATAACCGCAATGTCACCTCTTGCTGCAGTGGGTCAGTACGTGTCCACTAACTGTGCCAAAAGCATGTTCCTGCGTAATACTGGGTTGGTTGTTAAGGCAATCTCGTTCAAACTGCCTCATGATCAAGATATGCAAGCTCAAAACAATGTTATATGTGCGCTCCAGACACAAGTCCATTCCTTAACAGGGACCCTTTGTGAAATAAGGACAGCCATTGTTCGATGTCGTCAAGATATGCATGGTTTTGAAACCATACTATCAGACATTTGCTATGTTGTTCAGGAGCCTAGGAGAAATGAAGGCGAAAGTTATGGTGCTCCATTGGACAATACCGCATGAAAACATAACAGTCAGGTCAAATGAACTGAGCTTCTAACTTCTGGTGGTGCATTTATATGCTAAACTGTTAACTTTTATGCCAACCTTCCTTTTATTTTATGGTTGTATTTTGTTTTGTTGCGATACAAAATTTGTTCTTAACGTGCAGCCACCGGCTAAAGAAAATAGCAAGCCATTCTTGTATAGTGTAGGGTGTTCCCTATATTTACACTGGTGGCGAACTTTGATGCCAAGTGGATGTAATCTATGCAATTCCCTTAATAGCCTGGCATTAGTTTCAGGCTTATTTATTTTCTAGTCTTCTTTTTCCCTGGTTTACTAGTGGCTGCAACAACCATGGGCCATATACGGACCATGGTAACCTTGACCCTGCTACATGCCGTAGGATCCATGGAACTCCTATGGGCCGTCGGATAAATGGGCCTCCAACGGGCCGTGGAATCGGTGGGCCTCGGGCCGTTGGATAAATGGGTCCACATGGGCTGTAAACAGGCGTAATTGGTATCGGGCCAGCACGGTAACGGGCCGTTAATAGGCCGACAGACAACAAAGGCTTAATTTTGTCACAGGCATAACGAGTCGTTAATGGGCCAGAATATAGGACGGGCTGGAAATGGCACAACGGGTTAACAGGCCACATTAACAGGCCACAAACAGGCCGATTCTAACCACGGCCAATTTTGGCCCATTAGTGGAACAGGACAGTAACGGGACGGAAGTAATCGAGGGCCGAAAAGGAGCCCAAGAATGTATGAGCCGTCAGTAGGCCGACAGCTAACACGGGCTATAAACGGCCCATGTGAATCATGGGTCGTTAATGGGTACAAAGAAATTTACTGTTCATTATGGGCCAGAGTCACCGTGGGCCACTAAAGGGCCTAAAGATACGAAAGGACTCATATGGGCCGAAAGACATCGTGGGCCATACATGGGCCGAAAGTGAAATGGGCTGGTGTTATATTTGACGGCCCACATGATGATGTTGGGCCGATTTCGGGAAGGTCCTAACGGGTCGTGAGTTACCGGGCTGTAAAATGGGCTATATGCGAACAGACCGCTAACAGGCTTTTCATGGGCCGGCCCGCTAACTTTTGACAAAGTCAAACTGGCCGGCCTTTGTAAGCTAAATGGGCCAGTGTTGGGCCATCGCACGTGTCGACATATCATAGGCGCCTATCTGACCCAATGACGAGCTGACACGTGTTTCCTTCGGCCAATGAGAATTTTACACATGGAAAATCCCCATTGGTCCGGGCAGTTAACGAGTTATCAGATCCAAATCCGGACCCGATAGCTTAACGACGACCCATTACGATGGATGCCACGTGTCGATTACCCTTGACGAAAGCACTTCCATGACGCATCATTTATCGTCATGGAAGGGAACACTTCTGTGATAATAATTTTGGTATTGTCACGGGACACTTCTACGACAGCACATGTATGAGTATCTTGATTCTGTCATAAAATCGTCATGGATGTACATACATGACAAAAAACGTGACCTAGTGTGACAAACACATATCAACATGGAAGTGTAGTTTTTTGCAGTGTAGGTAGGTACGGTGGCTGTTTTGAGAAAGGTATATGGTGAGTGTATGGCCCTGCCAAAAGTTGTGCGGTACTTAGAGAGGCTAGCAAAGGTGGAAGGGTGAGAGTGCGTATAATCCATGGAATCAACATCTATCCCTAATAATAAAGCACCATTGAGTCTGTCGGGTTCACCGTCGCGTCGCTTTTGTAAAAGAGTCCCAGTAGTTTTTGACAGTTCAACCCGCAGTCCTCATGTTAGTAACCCAAACCGTTGCGTGTGAGATAAAAGAAAAAAACAAGCAACCGCTCCATCCTGCCTCCCCGACACCTCCAGCGCGTCGCCGCCTCCTGCCACGCCCCACCCTGCCTCACCACGCGTCGCTGGCCGCCGCCACCCACCCCGCTGGCGCGCCTACCCCTACCCCGAGTTCCCCCACACCCGCAGCCTTCCACTGCCGGCAACCCGTGGCCTGCCACCGCCGACGACAAGGAACTGCCGGATCTCGACGAATCCGGTGGGGAATGGTGCGTAGGCAGCGAATCTGGAAGGAAGGCGGCTGGGGCTTGGAGCATGATGGTTGGCCGGCGCGCCATGGCATTGGGGGGAGGGGGCGTCCCATGCTTCGGCCGTTTGTGTCCGCGCGAGGAGCTCACCCCCAAAGAACTCCTCGGGCGTCCTGCGGGCCCAGGCCGGAGGCGGCAGGCCCCAGCGTGGGGAGCCCGCCGCGGGGGCCGACAGGAAGGTGTCGATTCGGATCTCCGGGTCCGGCGACGCGCCGGGCGCCGGGCGGGAGGGCAGCAGCTCACGGACGAGGAGGCCCGCGGCACGGGGGCCTCGAGGCCGGCACGGGCGGCGGTAGGGGGGACTCACTGTACCAGGGCTATGACATGCAGTGTCTGGCGAGGTGGGTGGACCACGCGCTGCCCTTCTCCCTGCTCCTCCTCGGCGTCTTCATCCGCCATCAGCTGCAAGGTACGCGAATCCGCGTGCAGCACCTACCTCTTTGTTCTCTATAAAGCGTGAGGTTTCCCTCATCAGGCTATACGCCTGAATTTGTGACGCGAGTTTGGTTCGATCCAAATACTGCAGAGAGTTGCTGGACAGAAGATGATGGCGAGTTCCTCATTCCAATTGAGTTTATATTGTGTAGGTTTCTTCGTAATGATTTGGATTACCGCAATCATATTCAAGTCCAATGATATCTTGCGCAAGAAGACCGCTCTCAAGGTTTGTGCTTCTTAAATTGTGTGTCAACGTGCTTGTTCTGCTTCAAGAGGTTAATTCATTAATTGTTCTGGCAAGCGGACTGCTCTCAAGGGCTTGCGCTTCTTATCTGGTGTATCAACATTATTGTCATTGTTCTAGCAGGCTACAAGGTTGGGGGAGCGACCCTGCCGTTGTCATGACGGCTGCTCCTTCTGGCCGGATCGAGGCAAGAAGACCTGTGGGATCCCCTCCTTCGGCATGACCTCCTCATCTAGTGAGATTCCCTCCCCATGCCTGATGCCTCAAACCGTTCAGCAAGCACTAGCAAGAAATTTTGTTTACTGAGTAATTAAAGTATTGAATGCAAGATTGCACTCTTGCACGGACAGAGAGTGGAGCGCCACCTTCAGTTTCTCATCTGATCCCACTTCTGGACTCCATGAATGAAGTAAGATAGCAATCCATTGGTCAATTACATTGCCTCTTTTGTTTTTGCTTTGTTTGTCCTGTTTAATTCCGTGCATTAAATATAATGTTTTTTTAGTGGGCATCAGACTTGGTTCAGATGGCTTTTGTTGTGAAAGAAAAGTTGTCTTTTTAAAGACTGTAATCTGAATCTTACATCTCATACTTGATTTTTTTCATAATTTATTTAGTCCTGGTGAGTGTCAAACGGTATGGGAAATTAAGGATTTGCATGAGACTGACGATTGTGATTTTGGCCCTGTACTGAATAATTTTGGGAGCGACTAGGTGATGATTACAAGCCAGTTAACTGAATGAGTCCTTCAGCCGCTGGCTAGCTAGCTATTCTTATCTTACCATTATATGTCTTCCTCAGTATTGTTTTGTGAATTATTTCTTTTTTCGAACCATGCAGGAGGACTGCATGTGATGAGTTAAGGCACAAGAAGATCTACGACCATTTTAGCTCTAGCAGTTAGTACACAACCAATCAACAGTGCATTTTCATGACCCAGGCTTCTGAATTCTGATTGACAGGCTCACAGGCACAGCCACATATAATCACACGCATTCAAATTGCTAGCTACATGAAATACGCCCAGATTTACGAGTAGAAAAGCAATAATTGATAGAAAAACACAAAGTTATGATGATATCTAAGGCAATGATTATGTCGGCGTCCTGGGAACGGGGGTGCCCAGACTTGCCTGCCTGTGGCCCACGGCGTGGCTCCACCAACGGTCCGGTACGGCCCAACTTCGGCAGCAACAACTCAAGACCCTCGTGAGGGGCCAAGCCTAGCGAGGCGGACGACACCAAGACCTCCCTAGGGGCGGTCTCACTAGGCCGGCTCCCGAGGAGCGGAGATATCTATGCAAGGGGCACCTCGCGAGGTTCACATGACGTGAGCCGTGACGCTCGAGGCCAGGCGGGCGCCAGTGGGCGTAGTGTACCAGTTTCCTCTTTCGCGCTAAAAAGGCAAGCACGGGTGAGGAGTCCCGAGGCATCAGGCAAAGGTTTCCATATCAGTGCAACAAGACCAAGACCAGCAGGACAATAGGATGGAGGTCACCGCGGAGCCCACAACAGCGTCATGACCAGAGCCTTTGGCAGGCGAAGACTACTTTTGTCAGGATAGCTTGTACTAGTTGTCTCCCTTTAAAATTAGCCGTTGTGGGATCCCTTCCCGCCTGCATTTGGGAAGAGGACCAGGGCCTCGATAAATAGGAATAGCCACCACCATAGGTGGAAACTCATCTTGGATTGGATCCATTCCATCCTCACATCCACCAGCTCATTGAGCTCAAGAACACCTCTCCTCCTGAGGCTGTTCATCCACTGTACTAGTTCATCCTCAGCCCTCGAGGCCATCCACCACCACACTGGAGTAGGGTATTACACTACGCGGTGGCCCAAACCAGTATAAACCTCTGTGTCTCGTGTTCTTTGGGTTCATCGGGCTAGGCCGTGGAATCGTGGGGTAGGTAGGCTGGGGAGAAAGAGTCCTTCGTGCACACCCAGAGTTCGAACCTCTCAAGGGTCTGTGGAACCCTGAATCCGACATTTGGCGCGCTAGGTAGGGGTGCCCCGAAGCTTTTCCTCCGTCGATCCACACTCCACCGCTCCACCAGTTCCATGGCTGATGCTCGTCGAGCCCGCGCTGAGCGCCAGGCCGCTCGCAATGCTCGCATCGCCCAGACGGCGCCCGTCGGTGAGCCTCCCCATCGTTCCCCATCACCTGCTGCCAACGCCGCCACCGTCCCGGCGGGGAACAAGCAGCAGGCTTCATCGCTGCACCTCTCCGTGCGGCGAGATGAATGCACCGCCACCCCGTTACTGACTCCGGCCGGTTCATCATCCCATGCTCTCCGCGGGCCCGCGGACGCGCATGCTGCACTGATCATGGCGTGCGAGCTCCTGCGCTACCGCCTAGTCGACGACCTCTATGAGGACTGGCTGGACCGCATTGCCGATCTCGTCAGCGCCACTGGGGGCTCTCCTGCACCGTCCCTCTCGTTGCCTTGTCTGCCCCCAGCTGCGGGCGACGTGGCCCACGGAGCGCCTCCACCACCTCCACGTCAAAACATCGCCCTCGCACCAAGACGCGCGGCCCCGCGTCGCGGCCCACCGCGCAGGACGCCCGCGCGTGAAGAAGGGAGCTGCCAGGAGGTCCCTCGGTCGCAAGAAGACGCTCCTGCACTCCCCGCACCACCATGTCAAGACCGCGCCGCCCGCGGTGGCGGCACGTGGGTACAAGACAAGGCTCCACCCCCACGACGGGCTCCAGTGACTACTGCAGGCTATCGTGCCTTCACTCCTGAGCTGCAACATCGTCTGGCCCGGGAAGTTCAAGCCCGACCTACCTCCGCGCTACAACGGCACCCCCGACCCCGCTGAATTCCTGCAGCTCTACGAGTCGAGCATCAAGGCAGCCAATGGTGAGGAGAAAGTCATGGCGAACTGGTTTCCCATGGCCCTCAAAGATGGCGCGCGCTCGTGGCTCCTGAACTTGCCCGCGGGATCGATCTCCTCCTGGGGCGAGATGCGCGAGCATTTCGTCGCCAACTTCCAGGGCACTCGCGACCGCCCGCCGGCCGCGGGTGACCTACGGCGCATCAAGCAGCAGCCGGGGGAAACCGTGCAGAAGTACATCCAATGCTTCAACAGTGTTCGCCTCAAGATCCCCAAGGTAACAGACGAGGCCATCATCTCAGCGTTCCCTGATGGCGTCCGCGATGTCGAGATGAAGGAGGAGCTCGCCATCCACGAGGACCTATGCACGGCTTTGGAAATGTTCAACATGGCAACCAAGTGCGCGAGATCTGAGGAGGGGCGCCTCTCCCTCCTGGAGCCTCCAGCTGCCGACCCAGAAGACAAGAAGGCCAAGACCAAGGATGTGAAGCGCAAGGGAGCAGCCGTGCTTGCGGCTCAGCCATGCTGCGACCACCCGGAGTCATCCAAGGGCAGTCGTCCGTTCTGCGAATTCCACAACGTATACATCCACAACACCAACGACTGTCAGGAGCTCAGGGCCATCCGTGATGGGCGCTTCGGTCGACGCCCCGAGCGCAACGACCGGGGCAACGGCCGAGTAGGAGGACGAAGTGGAGGACGCTGGGATGACCGCGGACCCCGCCAGGAGTGGCGCGACCAGCCTCGTGAGGACGGCTGGTAGGACCAGCCTCGCGAGGGCGCCTGGAGGGATCAGCCTCATGAGGACCGTACTCAAGGCAAGGTTGGCCTCCCTCCGCTGCCACCTCCAAGGAGGAATGACGATCATCATCCAGACGAGGGGGCTGGGGGCTTCGAGGAGCCGCACGCCATCGCCTACATCCTGGGTGGCGCTCAGGCCCCAGCCTCCCAGTGCATCTTCAAGCAGTTCGCGCGTGAGGTAAACGCGGCTTCTCCCCAGGCTCGAGGCCACGCGCCCGCTCTGGTGGTCCAAGTGCACCATCACCTTCAGCTCGTCGGACCAGCTCAATTGTGCGGCAACTGCCGGCGCCCTCCCGATGCTCTGCTCGCCTATCATCAGCAATGTCCTTGTCACCAAGACCCTCATCGATGGCGGTGCAGGGCTCAACGTTCTCTCCATCGATACGTTCGACCGCCTCCAAGTGCCATATGATCAGCTGTTGCCGACCAAGCCCTTCTCAGGAGTGACCGACGGCTCCACCACCCCGATAGGGCAGATTGAAAGTGCGTTATATCGACTAGAGGGGGGTGAATAGGCGATTTTTATGAATTCTTCACTGAGGAATTTGCCGGTGAGGAAATTCCTTAGCGAAGAACTACTTGTAGCGGAATAAGTACTCAGAAGTAAGCATAAGAGAATGCGGGCATGGTCATCATGATGAAATGAAGACAATCAAGAATACAGAAAACGTAAACAAAGGATAGCACAAGAAGAAGACAAACATACTGAAGAAATTGAACTGAGGAAATTGAGAAAGTGTTCAGTCAAAGTCTTCAAACACAGATATGAACGAACACTCAACGCGGTAATGAGGAAATGAAAGGGTTGAGGAAATAGAACCAGGTAGGTTGGTGAAGACAATGATTTGGTAGACCAGTTCAAGCTGCTGTCTCGGTTATGCGTCTGGTTGGAGCGGTGAGTATTTAAACTCGAGGACACACAGTCCGGACACCCGGTCGCTGAGCACGCAGCTTAGGAAACCAAGTCCTCACCAGATTCTCCTTGAACTAAGGTCACATGACCTTGTCCAATCACTGTGGTAAGTCTTGAGCGACTTCCAAACCTTCACAGACTTGGTCACTCGGCGATCCACAATTCCTCTTGGATGCTCTAGACCATGACGCCTAACCGTCTGGAAGAAGCACAGTCTTCAAAGGTAACAAGCGTCGGATCCACGCAGGATCAATCTCTTCAGTGATGCTCAATCACTTTGGGTTTGTAGGGGTTTGGTTTTGGGTTTTTCCACACTCGATGATTTTCGCTCAAAGTCCTCGGAGGATGGGTTGCTCTCAAATGACAAGTGTCAAGTTCTCTCGGAGCAGCCAACCAGCTAGTGGTTGTAGGGGGCGGCTATTTATAGCCTAGGGAGCAGCCCGACATGATAAGACATAAATGCCCTTCAATGATATGCCCGTTAGGTGGATAAGATATTTTGGGACTATCATGTTCCTCACTGTGTAGGCAATCCGCACTGGCGAATTCCTAACTCCTCAGTCAGAACAAATTCCTCGTGACGGAAGAACTTCGTCTCTCATCATCAAGAAATTGACTAAACTGTATGAGATTTCCAAAGGCTTCACTCGAAGGGATTGGTAGGTGTAGGATTTTGAGTTGAGCATCACATGGAAATTTTTTTCCTTAGTATTTCCTCGACCCCCTTTAACAGTACGGTGTTTCCTATGACTCAAGAAAGAGAAAATGAAACTACGAAAACAAAAGTCTTCACGCTTCATGTTCCTCAAATGAATACCAAGTCTTCAAGGTCACACCAATTTCTTCACTTTCAAAGTCTTGAGAAAGTCTTCGAATATCAAAGTCTTGATCGAAGAACTTCATTTTAGGGTCGACTTTCTCTGTAAATATCAAACTCCTCATAGACTTATAGACCTATGTACACTCACAAACACATTAGTCCCTTAACCTATAAGTCTTCAATACACCAAAATCACTAAGGGGCACTAGATGCACTTACAATCTCCCCTTTTGGTGATTGATGACAATATAGGTTAAGTTTTCAACGGGATAAACATATGAAGTGTAAATACTGATATTGAGGAATTTGATTGCAAGATATAGAAGAACTCCCCAAAGATGTGCATAGTGAGGAATTTGCTTTTGAGGCAATGCACATTTGAAGAGTTGAATCATGGAGATCTCCCCCTATATCTTGTAATTCATACACGCATTTGACATATAATATGAAGAATTTGAAATGCATGATGAAATATGGTGCTTGATGAAATTCAGCATGCGTGCAATAACATTAATGAGGAACAAGGCATGCAAAATAACGCATCAAGAGTATCGAGCTAAAGAGAATCGAGCTCGATGCATCAAAAGTATCGAGCACCATCGGGTTTAAGATTACAACTCGATCCAATAAAAGTTTCGGAAGAACGAGTTGTAACTTAACAAAAATAATTCCCATATAATAGACCCGCTTGAAGACTAACTCAAATTTCTCCCCTTTGTCATCGAATGACCAAAAGGATCGGCCGAGGACTAACGCCTCAAGAATTTCAAGTTGAAGAAGGAGCGCCAGGCGTTGTTGGGGTCGGTTGTTGTAGTAGGGCCTGCCGCAGTTGTCGTCCAAGTCTTCATTTTCATCGGTGTCTCGTGATGAAGAATAGGAGCTGGCCACCAAGGAAGGAACTTTGACCTTCTTGTATTTCTTGGAGGAGGTGCAGACCAGTCAAATTCTTCCTTGAGACCCATTATCGCCGGTTCTTCCGTGTTGTAGACATTTGAAAGAACAGCCAGTGCGTTTGAAGGTTTCATGGAGGTAGTAGTGGTTTTTCTTCACTGCATTGTGTGTAGAGGTCATGTTGTGAAGAATTGAACCAAACTGACGCTTGACCCATTTATGATTGCGATCAACCTTCTGATGAAGACTGAGGAGTAACTCACGATCAGTCATCACCCTGGGTGTTGTGGCTTGAGGACTTTGCTTGACTGAGGTATTTGCGGCAGAGTCATGTGTGGCAGAGTCATCATTGGTGGAGTAGGATGCTGCTTTGTGAAACTGTCCATCCAATGGACGAATGCCTTCATCGATCACAGCAGTAGCCTTGCCCTTGTCATCAGCTGAGGTAAATGTCCGTTTGAGGACTTCAATCGGGGGCAAGTAGCTGTAGTGGTTCAGAGTATCAGCCTTGTAATTGAGTGAAGACCTTGTCCTGGTGAATCTCATTATCCAAGGCGCATAAGGCTTCAGCTCAAATGGTGACACAATAATGTTTGCCAGAGTCCTCATGAAGAAATCATGGAAGTTGACGGGAACGCCATGAATGATATTGAAAAGCATATTCTTCATGATGCCAACGACTTCTTCATCATTTGAGTCGTGGCCTTTGATAGGACTCATTGTCTTCGTCAGAATCCGATAGACAGTCCGAGGCACATACAATAATTCCTTGACGAGGAATTTGGTTCTTGGGGCCTGCCACGGCTTCAAAGGCTTCATCAAGACTTGCATATAGTGATTTGAAAGTTCGGTTCGTTGTAGATACAATGAGCACCACAAGTGGAGGATCGAGTGGTAGGGCACAAAGCAATTCATTCTTTGGTGCCTTGTAGTGAGTATTTTCGGACATCGATCTAACACCCATGAGTTCACGTCTTGGCGTCTCCGGTGATGTGCAGCGTTGCATAGAATTGAAGAATGAGTTCTTCATTCCAATCACAGATGTCGGTCAGAAATTCGAAGTCTGCGTCGTGAAGAACACCGAGGACTAGCTCAAAGCTGGCAGAGACTCCATGTCCACATGAGGAATATGTGCATGATCGAAGACTTTGTCTTTGTTTTAGAAACCGAGGAATAGAAATTGGCTTGGTGGCAGTCCGAAACGCCTCTTCCTTATGCGAGCAGAATCATATGGATTGTAATCAGTGAAGAATACATGCTCACTGAAGAAATCTTCAGCCTTGAACTTTTGCTTTGTTGAGAAGGGATTCTTTGGCTTTGGCAGTGGAGTGTCAGTGAGTTGCATCACGACCTCTGGAATCGCAATCTCAGGTTCTTCAGGCTGAGGAATTTCTTGTTCCTCTATAGGTGCAGTCTGAGGATCAGCAACAGCAGGTTCATCAACGCTAGTGGCTGGAATTTCTTCATGAATAGATGAAGTGGGATGAGTTTCTTCAGAGCCCATTTGAACTGTTGGAGCAGGGGACTGAGGTATCTGTTGGATTGGGGTGAAGAGCGGAGAATTTGGATGCTGACTTTCCCAAAAGTCATCGTTCATCACTGGCGTTGTGCTTCCAATATCCACATCTTCTTCAAGTTCCTCAACACCGCCTCTTGGTATGAACCGAGGCATAGGCGAGAAATGATTGGGGTTGAAGGGATTGCTTCCACTTCAATTTCTTCATCAATCTGCTCTGACGAAGCAGCAGAATGATTTTCTTCATCATATCCGCTTGGGATCACATAATCTTCATCAAAAGGAACAAGGTCCTTTGATGGAATTGAGGAAATTGGAACAGCATCAATAGGATTTTCAAAAGAGCTGGTCATTGGCTTCATTTTCTTCGCAGCCGAAGAATTTGACGCAGCTGATGCTATCCGTTTCTTCACGGCAGCTCGTTCTGCAGCCTTGGTCTTCTTCACATCAGAGGCAGATGGAAGAATAGGAGTTGGTGTTGGCGCAGGAGGAGCTGAGGAATCTGGTTGATTTTCCTCGGTATGGCGATCAGCTTGCTGTCTTGTTCGGTTTCTTGGTAGCACCACTAGTGGATGTCCTAGCAATTTCTTCAAATGGTGGAATGGGATCATCAGCCTGGAACTAGCATTTTCTTCAGAGCCTGAACTTCATCAGTGGTCTTGGCATGTTCTTCGATCTGCTGAGTGAGGCTCCACTGAGGAATTTCTTGTTGCGTTGGGGCTGCAACATTTGTGAACTTCTTCGTCAGGTTGACGAATCTGACTTTGGCTCCTTGCCAATCAGCATAATAAGCATCAAAGTTTTTGCTGAGGGCTTGGATTTCATTCTGGACCTTGAGAAGTTCCTCAGGTGTCATGCTGACAATGTTTTTCTTCAGGAACTTCTCCTTTCTGTATTGAGCTTTCTTGATCTCTCTTGCCTTTTCAAACTTCCATTTCTCTTCAGTGATGAAATGGGTCAGCAATGACTTTGTCCAGGAGTCAGATGAAAGTCGGGCATAGGGGTGTTTGGATCCTTGTGCCAGAGATCAATGTAATCGAGGATTTTCCTCGGATCCAACAGCAGTGGCACAGATGTGCCTTTGGCTCTAGCAGCCCTTTCTTGTCGATCTCTGATGATTTCCGCAAGTTCATCATCATCAGCCTCATCATCTTCAGGTGGCTCTTGGAAGGCGACTTGTTTCTTCTTAGGACTTGGCCGAGGACCTCGTCCAGCTGTGGCCTTAGTCTTCAGCAGAGTCGCGCCAGATGAAGACTTTGGAGCAGCTGAGTAACTTGCTAAAACACCAGATGCAATGGAGAAGCCTGCAGTCCTTTGGCACGTGGCCAGATGCACAGGTGCTGAGGATTTTGTCGGAACTGCTGAGGACTTTGAAGGAGCTGAGGATTTTGGAGGAGCAGGAGCAGCATGAGGAATTGGCCGTGAGGGCATAGCTGAGGAACTTGGCTGTGAGGGCACTGTTGGTGAAGCACTTGGCTTGTGTGCGGGCTTCTTTGCCATAGATTTTCTTGGCTTGACAGAGGCCTCAGTGGCAGCAGCAGTAGCAGAGTCCTCATTGAATTTCCTCACCGCCTCGTTGGCTTGTCTTGCCAATTTGGCTTGGCGCTTGGCCCATTCTTCAGGAAAGTCCTCACCACGCTTGATGCTGGTGGGGTCAGCTTCTTGACCAGGTGCCAATGGAGCTCTTGGGCATGGAGGATTGAGTGCGAATTTCTTCATGTACTTTGGAGTTACATATCTGTACTCCCTCCATTCCCTTGCCCATCTCCGTTCAATCCTTTGAATGCGCACCTTGCGCTGATTTTTGTTTTCTTTGCGAACTTCGGCTTCATCAGTGTGCAATAATCAGCATATATTTCCTCGTGGATGTCAAACGCGGTCATGACCTCGGGCCTCTTTCCTCCTTTCTCGTGGCTTCTTTCCTTCGCCATATTCTTGGTGAGGAATTTGAACAAACGAATTCTCTCAAGAAGTATGCAACTTTTCTTCGAGGAACGCTGCAAATGAGTTAAGTTGATGAGAACCTAGTGATTCAGCAGCGGACATGAGTACCGTGAGCAGTATAGTTGCGAGGAATTTGGAGAGGTCATATGCGTTCTCAGAAGGTTTTTCAAAAAGAACAAGTTTTGAGGAATTTGACCAGATGAGCCTTGAAGAATTTCACTAAGCGATCTTTGTCTTAGGTTCCAGAGTTGTATAGATCGAGGATCCACACAATTGAGGAATCTTGAAGAAAATCATTGCTTAGAGAAACGAATCAAGAGCATATTTTGTTTGAGGTGTTCATATGTGTGAAGATTTGAAGAATAAAGACCTTTGAAGATTTTCAGGTAGGTTTGAGAATCAAAGCGAGTAATAAAAGTAACCTTTAATTACCCGAAGTGAAGAACACGACGAACTAAGAAGAACAGATGGGAAGTTCGTCAGTTCAGATCTTCCACGCCCTAACTTGGCGGAGGAAGACAGCTACGACGGCGACGGAGTGAAGATTTCCGCGGTCGGCGCGAGTACGTCGGTAACGAGGTCGAGGCAGTGAAGCTCTTCCTCACCGGCGACGGTGGAGTAGCGGCGACGCTAGTGTTTGAGGAGCTCGAGCGGGAGAGAGAGATCGAGCGGAGTAAAAGAAGTGAGGATGGGGAGAGGGGTATTTATAGAGGTAGTGAAAAACTGTTCGCCCGAAGATTTTGGGACGAACGTGCCCCTGACCATTCTCCTTCGCTTGACATGTGTCACCCACGTACTGAAAAGTGGAGATCGTGTACGATCGTGGGTGAATAAAATAATGCATCATGGGATGCGGAACGGTTTGAGCGGCAAAACCGAAAGTTTGGATAAGATCAGTTTTAAAGTTTCGTTCGCAATTTCTTCAGCTGACAAGGACTCAGTGAAGATTTTGAACGAGTTTCAAATAGAACGCACATGAAGAATTTGTGAATAGATTGGGTTGAGTATAGCATAGAGGGGGAAGGGTCCGATCACATTCACTTAGCAGAAAAAGTGACTTGAAGAATTAGCCATAAGTGAATGCTGTAGAGGACATAAACTCATATATATTTATATAGCCAATGAAGAAAAACGACGAAAACAGTGAAGATTTTGAAAGGTTGAAGAATTTAAAAAAACTGAAGAATTTCAAAACTGAGGAAAAACTCAAATTGAAGATTTTCAACTCTGGTGGTGGCGTGACCCACCGTATAAGAATGATGATTTCAGACACCGTGTACAATTGTCGTGAGGGTTCGAGAATCAAATTCTTCATTAATTTCTTCACACTTAGAGTGTTATTCTTCATGGATTGAAGAAAACGTTTCTTCATGTGTTGCACATCTAAGTCATCAATTTTGCATAAGTGTCGGGATGTGTGTCCTTTTCAAAGAACATTCAAGATTCTAAGATATTTAGCTCACACCGCAACTTGCTAAATCTCTTCTCATCCAAGGGCTTAGTGAAGATATCGGCTAGTTGTTCTTCAGTCTTCACATGCTCGATGGAGATGTCGCCCTTCAACACATGATCATGAAGAAAATGATGACGAATTTGAATGTGCTTTGTCTTCGAGTGATGAACTGGGTTGTGAGCAATCTTGTTGGCACTCTCATTGTCACAGTAGAGAGGCACATTCTTCACGTTGATGCCGTAGTCCTTGAGAGTTTGCTTCATCCACAGAAATTGAGCACAACAAGAGCCAGCAGCAATGTATTCAGCTTCCGCAGTAGATAGTGATACGCAATTCTGTTTCTTCGAGGACCAACAGACCAAAGATCGTCCGAGAAAATGACAAGTACCAGATGTTGACTTGCGGTCCACACGATCACCAGCATAGTCAGAGTCAGAATATCCAATGAGATCAAAAGTAGAGCCCTTGGGGTACCATAATCCTAGTGTTGGTGTGTGAGCTAGATATCAAAGAATATGCTTCACAGCCTTATGGTGTGATTCCTTCGGTGTAGCTTGAAATCGGGCACACATGCAAACACTAAGCATTATGTCTGGCCTAGATGCACATAAGTACAATAAAGAACCAATCATGGAGCGGTATACCTTGTGATCAAGTCAATACCATTTTCATTAGTGCATAGATGGCCATTTGTGGGCATAGGAATTTTGACGCCTTTGCAATCTTGCATGCCGAATTTCTTCAGGACATCTTTGAGGTATTTCTCCTGAGATATGAATATGCCATTGTGTTGTTGACAAATTTGAAGACCTAAGAAGAATTTCAACTCTCCCATCATAGACATTTGATATTCTTCACTCATCATATAGGCAAATTCATCACTATAACGTTGGTCAGTACAGCCAAAGATAATATCATCAACATATATTTGGCACACAAACAGTTCACCATCATATGATTTAGTAAAGAGAGTAGGGTCGAGTGAACTGGTGTGAAGCCATTCTTCACGAAGAATTCCTTCAATGTATCATACCACGCCTGTGGGGCTTGTTTGAGACCATAGGGGCCTTGTTGAGTCTCAAGACTTTGTCGGGATTCTTTGGATCTTCAAAACCGGGGTTGAGCAACATATACTTCTTCCTCAAGCTTACCATTGAGGAATGCACTTTTCACATCCATTTGATATAAAGTGATATTGTGATGGTTAGCATAGGCAAGTAATATGCTGAATAGACTCAAGTCTAGCAACAGTGCAAAAGTTCCATCGAAATCAATTCCTTCAACCTGTGTGTAGCCTTGAGCTACAAGTCGTGCCTTATTCCTCACCACAAGGCCATTTTCATCTTGCTTGTTGCGGTAGATCCACTTTGTGCCAATGATATTATGCTTGCGAGGATCTAGACGTTTGACCAGTTCCCAGACATTGTTGAGCTTGAACTGATGTAATTCTTCTTGCATGGCCTGAATCCACTCAGGCTCCAGAAATGCTTCATCTACCTTAGTGGGCTCTGTGATAGAGATAAAAGCATAGTGCCCACAAAAGTTAGATAAATGTGAAGCTTTTGAGCGTGTGAGAGGACCTGGCGCATCAATGTCATCGATGATCTTGTCAACTTGCACTTCTTTTGCCACGCGAGGATGAGCTGGTTGTCGTCGAGGAATTTGATCATTTTCCTCAGCACCATTGTCTTCAGCATTATCTTCATGTGCATCAGCTCGACGTTCTTCGCGTACTGGAATGAATTCTTCAGCAGATTCTTCAGTAGGAATGACATCCTCAGTTGCCTTGAACTTGATAGATTCCTCAGGAGCTGGTTCATCTAACACAGAAGGTAGGTGCTCTCTTTGCGAGCCATTAGTTTCATCGAACCGCACATCTACATTATCAACAATCTTGTGAAGAGCGATGTTGAAGACTCTGTAGGTGTGCGAGTCCTTTCCGTAACCAAGCATAAAACCTTCATGTGCTTTCGGTGCAAATTTAGAATTGTGATGAGGATCTCTAATCCAGCATTTAGCACCGAAGACTTTGAAATAACTCACATTGGGTTTCTTGTCAGTGAGGAGTTCATAGGCAGTCTTCTTGAAGAATTTGTGAAGATATACTCTGTTGATGATGTGGCATGCAGTATCAATTGCATCAATCCAAAAACGACTAGGCGTTTTGTATTCATCAAGCATAGTGCGAGCCATCTCAACAAGAGTCCTGTTCTTGCGCTCCACGACACCATTTTGCTGAGGAGTATAGGGAGCAGATAACTCATGAGTAATACCAAGTTCATCAAGATAGGCATCAAGACCGGAATTCTTGAACTCAGTTCCATTGTCACTCCTGATGTGTCTGATCTTCACACCAAAGTAGTTGAAGCCCTCGAGGAAAATCGTTTGAAGACTTCCCGCACTTCATTTTTGTAAGTAACAATGTGTACCCATGTGTAACGAGAGTAATCATCAACAATAACAAAGCCATATAGAGATGCATCATTAGTGACTGCTGAGTAATGATTAGGACCAAAGAGGTCCATGTGAAGCAATTCGAAGGGACGAGTAGTGGTCATGATAGTCTTCGCTGGATGCTTGGCCTTGGTCATTTTTCCAGCTTCACAAGCTCCACACAAGTGATCCTTGAGGAATTTGACATTCTCAATGCCAATGACATGCTTCTTCTTTGCAAGCGTGTGCAAATTCCTCATGCCTGCGTGACCAAGTCGCCGATGCCATAGCCAGCCTTCTGAAGCTTTTGCAAGTAGACACACGGCTGGTTGTGGTCCTGTAGAGAAGTCAACAATATACAAGTCTCCTCTCCTAAAGCCTTCGAAGACTTTGGAATTGTCAGCTTCCATAATCACAACACAACAATACTTGCCAAAGATAACAACCATATCAAGATCACAAAGCATTGAGACTGACATGAGGTTGTATCCTAAGGACTCAACAAGCATGACTTTGTCCATGTGTATGTCCCTAGAGATCGCAACCTTACCAAGACCCAATACCGACTTTTGCCTTTGTCAAGAAAGATGATATGCTTCAGATGTGACGGTGATAAGGAGCATCCATCAATAGATTCTTGTCACCAATCATGTGATTTGTACATCCACTATCGAGAACCCACTCATTGGCTTTGGGTTGATCATCCTGCAGATGAATTAGTGCAACTTACGATCTCATATACTTCATCGGTGAAGAATATGATATCAAGTTCATCGATGAATTTCATCAGCAAGATAACAGATAAGCAAGATGAGGACGTGTGAAATGAAAGTTCATTTCATCATGATTAGCTGCGTCCTTTCGTGCATTTTGTCGGGCCCCAAAGAAATTCTTCAGACGCTTTAAAGCACGCCCGGAGACCTGACCCTGCAGAAGAGGTTAGTTCTTTTCTTCACCACCCACATCTCGAGGGGTGGCAAAGAGTTCATCACTCTGCGAGCACCATATGAGAATGGTGGCATAGAGGCCAATCCATTTCGTTTCACATAAGAGGGGTTAGGGTAAGCATATGAATAAGCGAGAAAATTCTTCGAGGACTTATGAACATATTGGTTTGAAGAATAATGCACATATTCATAGCCCTTAGCTCTACCCGAAAACAGAGTTGTTAGCACGATGATAATCATATGAGGACTTTGATCCTTTTGAGGAATTTGATCCACGTGAGGAATTTTGTCCGTATGAGGACTTGGATCCATATGAAGAATTTGGTCCATATGAAGAGTTTGATCTGGGGTTCCTTTTCTTCACGGTGGTGTCATGAGGACATTCACCAAGAATTTCAAGGCATTTCTTGGGAACCCAGATTTTCTTCATAGGGAATCGTTCTGCAGATTAGTGCCAACATATCTAGCAAATACTTCACCATTCTGATTTTTGAACAGTTTATAGTTGAGTCAAATGACTCATCGGAAGAATGAGGAGATTCGCATGTAAAGCCAGATAAGTTAGATGGATCAATCGAGGCCCTTTGCAGCAACCCATGAGGTTTTGGGATACTTGCTCGGGCTTCCAATATGTTCCATCAGCATTGAGTTTCCTCTCAAAGGCAATACCCTCATTCCCAGGGTTTCTGTTGAGGGTCTGCTTTTTAAGCACATCACAAAGAGTCTGATGCCCTTTGAGGCTTTTGTACATGCATGTCATGTACAATTCCTTCAGCCCTGCATCGTCAGTGATACTAGCAATGTCCTCAGATGAGGAATTAGTGATAGCAGAGGCAGGTGAAGAATTTGTAACAGCTTGAAGCATTTGAACATTCAGTGAAGAATTAGCGATTCACGCTCAATGCACTTTAAGCATGGAGGAACAAATTCTTCCCGAGAAGCGTTGATTTGTTGAGCAAGTAATGAATCGCGCTCCTTCTGAAGATCTTCATAACTCACTCTTAGCTTCTCAAGATCTTGCTTTCTTTGAAGAAATTCATAAGAAAGTTTCTCATGATCAGACAAGAGAGTGTTATGATGACCTTGAAGGCTGTCAAACCTAGACTGAAGTCTCTGAAGATTTTCAGTCAGAGCTTTAGTGTGATCCATTTCTTCACCTAACATATCATCACTCTTATCTACATGTTTTGAACCTTTTCCAAGGCAAGTTGTTGTTTGGTGGCAATGCAAACAAGTTTGGTATAGCTAGGTTCAATATCATCATCAGATCCATCATCATCAGATTCACAGTCACCGAATTCAGATGAGGAACATTCGGTTACCTCGACACCCTTTGCCACGAGACATGATGCAGAAGATGATGATTCTGGTTCGAAAGTCATCGTTTTGAGAGATTCCTTGAAGTCCTCAAACCAGGGATCATGACGGGTTCGATGACCTTCATAGACGTCGGAGATTCGGTCCCAGATAAGCTTTGCATTGCAAAGATGCATAATGCGCTTGAATTCATCTCTAGATAGGCAGGAACAGATGATATACTTTGCCATGATGTCAAGTCGAGTGTACTTGCGAATATCATCTGCGTCATTGTCTTGCATGAGATCAAGAAGACCAATTTCAGTGACGGTCCACAGCTCGCTGTCCATTGCCATGAGGCGCTTCCTCATCATGGCCTTCCACTTGGGATAATCATGACCGTCAAAGATAGGGCATGTCACTTTCTTCATACCTGCGGTCGATATAACTAAAACTCCAGGTAGTTAAACCAAAATCACACAGAACAAGGGAGTACCTTGCTCTGATACAAATTGAAAGTGCGTTATATCGACTAGAGGGGGGGTGAATAGGCGATTTTTATGAATTCTTCACTGAGGAATTTGCCGGTGAGGAAATTCCTTAGCGAAGAACTACTTGCAGCGGAATAAGTACTCAGAAGTAAGCATAAGAGAATGCGGGCATGGTCATCATGATGAAATGAAGACAATCAAGAGTACAGAAAGCGTAAACACAGGATAGCACAAGAAGAAGACAAACAGACTGAAGAAATTGAACTGAGGAAATTGAGAAAGTCTTCAGTCAAAGTCTTCAAACATAGATATGAACGAACACTCAACACAGTAATGAGGAAATGAAAGGGTTGAGGAAATAGAACCAGGTAGGTTGGTGAAGACAATGATTTGGTAGACCAGTTCCAACTGCTGTCTCAGTTGTACGTCTGGTTGGAACGGCTGAGTATTTAAACTCGAGGACACACAGTCCCGGACACCCGGTCACTGAGCACGCAGCTTAGGACACCAAGTCCTCACCGTATTCTCCTTGAACTAAGGTCACACAGACCTCGTCCAATCACTCGTGGTAAGTCTTCAGGCGACTTCCAAACCTTCACAGACTTGGTCACTCGGCGATCCACAATTCCTCTTGGATGCTCTAGACCATGACGCCTAACCGTCTGGAAGAAGCACAGTCTTCAAAGGTAACAAGCGCCGGATCCACGCAGGATCAATCTCTTCATGATGCTCAATCACTTTGGGTTTGTAGGGTTTGGTTTTGGGTTTTCCTCACTCGATGATTTTCGCCAAAGTCCTCGGAGGATGGGTTGCTCTCAAATGACAAGTGTCAAGTTCTCTCGGAGCAGCCAACCAGCTAGTGGTTGTAGGGCGGCTATTTATAGCCTAGGGAGCAGCCCGACATGATAAGACATAAATGCCCTTCAATGATATGACCGTTAGGTGGATAAGATATTTTGGGACAGTCATGCCAAGAAGACAAAGAATGGTCGGAAATTTGAATCTCAAATTCTCGTGGCTATCATGTTCCTCACTTGTGTAGGCAATCCAAGACCGGCGAATTCCTAACTCCTCGGTCGAATAAATTCTCAACACCGTAAGAACTTCGTCTCATCATCAAGAAATTGACTGAACTGTATGAGATTTCCAAAGGCTCCACTCAAGGGATTGGTAGGTGTAGGATTTTGAGTTGAGCATCACATGGAAATTTTTTCCTTAGTATTTCCTCGACCCCTTTAACAATGACGGTGTTTCCTATGACTCAAGAAAGAGAAAATGAAACTACGAAAACAAAAGTCTTCACGCTTCATGTTCCTCAAATGAATACCAAGTCTTCAAGGTCACACCAATTTCTTCACTTTCAAAGTCTTCAGAATATCAAAGTCTTTAGTCGAAGAACTTCATTTTTAGGGGTCGACTATCTCTGTAAATATCAAACTCCTCATAGACTTATAGACCTGTGTACACTCACAAACACATTAGTCCCTTAACCTATAAGTCTTCAATACACCAAAATCACTAAGGGGCACTGGATGCACTTACACAGATCTGCCTCCCTGTCACCTTCGGCAAGCGTGAAAACTACCACACTGAGCTCATTGACTTCGACGTCACCCACATTCGCCTTCCGTACAACGCCATCCTCGGGTACCCAGACCTGGCCAAGTTCATTACAGTGTGTCATCATGGTTACAACGTCCTCAATATGCCAGGTAGTTGTGGCGTCAACATGATCGCCTGCGAAGAGAAGGACGCGGTGTGCTCTCTCAAGTGCGCCTACCAGGCTGCGGCGGTCGAGGACCCAGACAACGAAGGCGCCATCTACCCTCCTGAGGCCGTCCCCAAGAAGAAAAAGCTGCTGCTCTACCCAGGGCCCCAGAAGAGTGGCGTCTCCAGCGGCACCACCTCAGGACCTGTGCCCGCAGATGGGGCGCCTCCCTCCCTCGCATAGGAAGGCGCGCACGGTGCCCTCCTTAGGCTGGGCTCGGGGGCTCTCTTCTGTAGGGCCTCAGACCTAGCCAACGCCACGAGGGAGGAGCTCGGACACCACGTGGAGGCATGCTTCACCGCACGCTTCCCTCATCAGGGCACAAGGCACGAGGTGCCTGGTGCTCAGGAGTTCATCACCAAGACCACCAAGGAGCTTCAAGAGGCAAGAGCCATGCGCAGCGATTGCCGCCCACCACCTGGCGCAGCTCCTTGTCCTAGCGTAGACGACGAGTTACGCGTCTGTGTCGACATTCCAGGGCTCAACACAGCTAATACGTCCATTTTGCATCATGCTTTTATATCGATATTTATTGCATTATGGGTTGTTATTACACGTTATGTCACAATACTTATGCCAATTCTCTCTTATTTTACAAGGTTTACATAAGGAGGGAGAATGCCGGCAGCTGGAATGTTGGGCTGGAAAAGGAGCAAATGTTAGAGACCTGAAACTCCACGAAAGTTATTTTTGGAAATAATAAGAAATATTAAGTGGAAGAAGTACGCCAGAGGGGGACTCACCTGGCCACGAGGGTGGGGGGCGCGCCATACCCTCCAGGGCGCGCCCCCCTACCTCGTGGGCCCCCTGTTGGCTCTCCGGTGGCCATCTTCTGCTATATGAAGTCTTTCGTCAAGGTAAAAATCATAAGCAACCTTATGGGACGAGACTCCGCCGCCACGAGGCGGAACCTTGGCGGAACCAATCTAGGGCTCCGGCAGAGCTGTTCTGCCGGGGACACTTCCCTCCGGGAGGGGGAAATCATCGCCATCGTCATCACCAACGCTCCTCTCACCGGGAGAGGGCAATCTCCATCAACATCTTCACCAGCACCATCTCCTCTCAAAACCCTAGTTCATCTCTTGTATCCAATTCTTGTCTCCATGTCCGGGATTGGTACTAGTAGGTTGCTAGTAGTGTTGATTACTCCTTGTAGTTGATGATAGTTGGTTTATTTGGTGGAAGATCATATGTTCAGATCCTTTATGCATATTAATACCCCTCTGATTATGAACATGAATATGATTTGTGAGTAGTTATGGTTGTTCCTGAGTACATGGGAGAAGTCTTGCTATTAGTAGTCATGTGAATTTGGTATTCGTTCGATATTTTGATGAGATGTATGTTGTCTAGCCTCTAGTGGTGTTATGTGAACATCTACTACATAACACTTCACCATTATTTGGGCCTAGAGGAAGGCATTGAGAAGTAATAAGTAGATAATGGGTTGCTAGAGTGACAGAAGCTTAAACCCTAGTTTATGCCTTGCTTCGTAAGGGGCTGATTTGGATCCATATGTTTCATGCTATGGTTAGGTTTACCTTAATACTTCTGTTGTAGTTGCGGATGCTTGCAATAGAGGTTAATCATAAGTGGGATGCTTGTTCAAGTAAGAACAGCACCCAAGCACCGGTCCACCCACAGATCAAATTATCAAAGTACTGAACGCGAATCGTATGAACGTGATGAAAACTAGCTTGATGATAATTCCCATGTGTCCTCGGGAGCGCTTTTCTCCATATAAGAGTTTGTCCGGGCTTGTCCTTTGCTACAAAAAGGATTGGGCCACCTTGCTGCACTTTATTTACTTTTGTTACTTGTTGCTCGTTACAAATTATCCTATCACAAAAATATCTGTTACCACTTATTTCAGTACTTGAAAAGAATACCTTGCTGAAAACCGCTTATCATTTCCTTCTGCTCCTCGTTGGGTTCGACACTCTTACTTATCGAAAGGACTATGATAGATCCCCTATACTTGTGGGTCATCAAGACTCTTTAATGGCGCCGTTGCCGGGGAGTGAAGCGCCTTTGGTAGGTGGAATTTGGTAAGGAAAAAAATTATATAGTGTGCTGAAATTTACTGTCACTTGTTACTATGGAAAGTAATCCTCTGAGGGGCTTGTTCGAGGTATCTTCACCCCGACCAGTAGAGCAAAGAGTTGCTCCTCAACCTACTGAACCTACTGAAAATGAAAATGTTCCCTTTGAAGTTCCTTCGGGTATGTTAGAAAAACGGCTAGCTAATCCTTTTGCAGGAGATGGAACAAAGCATCCTGATGAGCACCTAATCTATGTGGATGAAGTTTGTGGATTATTTAAGATTGCAGATATACCCGATGATGTTGTTAAGAAGAAGGTCTTTCCTTTATCTTTGAAGGAAGATGCATCGACATGGTATAGGCTATGTGATGATACGGGGTCATGGAATTACAAATGATTGAAATTGGAATTTCATCAGAAGTTTTATCCTATGCATCTTGTTCATCGTGATCGCAATTATATATATAATTTTTGGCCTCGCAAAGGAGAAAGCATCGCTCAAGCTTGGGGGAGGCTTAAATCAATGTTATATTCATGCCCCAATCATGATCTTCCAAGAGAAATAATCCTTCAAAGTTTTTATGCTCGGCTTTCTCGTAATAATCAATCCATGCTTGATAGTTCTTGTGTTGGCTCTTTTATGATGAAGACTATTGAATTCAAATGGAAATTATTGGATAGAATTAAACGCAACTCTGAAGATTGGGATCTCCAAGAAGGTAAGGATTCAGGTATGACACCTAAGTTTGATTGTGTCAAATCTTTTATGGATACCGATGTTTTCCGTAAATTTAGCACTAAATATGGACTTGACTCTGAGAGAGTAGCTTCTTTCTATGAATCTTTTGCTACTTATGTTGATCTTCCCAAGGAGAAGTGGTTTAAATATCATCCTCCCATAGAAGTAAAAGTAGTTGCACCTATTAAAGTTGAAGAAAAGACTGTCACTTATAATGATCCTATTGTTCCTACTTCTTATGTTGAGAAACCACCTTTCCCTGTTAGAATAAAGGATCATGCTAAAGCTTCAACTGTGGTTCGTAAAAGCAATATTAGAACTTATACACCTCCTGCGCAAGTTAAATTTGAACCTAATATTGCTATTGTTAAAGATCTCTTGGCTGATAATATTGATGGGCATGTTATTTATTTCTGCGGTGAAACTGCTAGAATTGCCAAACCTTGTGCTAAAGATAAACATAGACCTGTGGTAGGCATGCCTGTTATTTCTGTTAAAATAGGAGATCATTGTTATCATGGCTCATGTGATATGGGTGCTAGTGCTAGTGTTATACCTCATGACTTATACAAAGAAATTAAGCATGAGAATTCACCTGCTGAGTTAGAAGATATTGATATTACAATTAAACTTGCCAATAGAGATACTATATCAGCAATGGGAATTGTTAGAGATGTTGAAGTATTGTGTGGGAAAACTAAATATCCTGCTGATTTTCTTGTTCTTGGTTCCCCACAACATAGCTTTTATCCCATTATTTTTGGTAGACCCTTCTTGAACACTGTCAATGCTAGAATAGACTGCGAAAAGAATGTTGTTACTATTGGCTTGGGTGATTTGTCTCATGAGTTTAATTTCTCTAAATTTAGTAGACAACACCGTGAAGAGGAATTACCTAGTAAGGATCAAATTATTGGTCTTGCTTCTATGGCCGTACCACCTAGTGATCCTTTAGAACAATATTTGATAGACCATGAAAATGATATGTTTATGAATGAAAGAAGGGAAA